>CM026579.1:4738779-5946197 GCA_000180635.4 Pristionchus pacificus | reverse complement strand
TCTCTCTCTCTCTCTCTCTCTCTCTCTCTCTCTCTCTCTCTCTCTCTCCTCTCTCTCTCTCTCTCTCTCTCTCTCTCTCTCTCTCTCTCTCTCTCTCTCTCTCTCTCTCTCTCTCTCTCTCTCTCTCTCTCTCTCTCTCTCTCTCTCTCTCTCTCTCTCTCTCTCTCTCTCTCTCTCTCTCTCTCTCTCTCTCTCTCTCTCTCTCTCTCTCTCTCTCTCTCTCTCTCTCTCTCTCTCTCTCTCTTCCACTATCTCATCGCTTTTCTCCCTCTCGCGCAGTTTACTCGTCCATATTGAATTATTGTGCGTGGCTAGCGTGACTCCACAACTTTTGGAAGCCCCTCTCAATTCGATTAGGCCGGATCCCTCTCTCCGGGGGCTACTCAAATTACGATGTCGCTTCTCTCTTTTTCTTGCCTTATCATTTGCATCCTCCAAGGATATATTCAATAGAGTTGTTTGCTCGAGTGACACTCGGCGAGCGCTCGCACTCGCCGAGTTCATTTTCGATTCACTCGGACCGGTTGGATCACTCGCGAGTGAAAATCCACTCGCGAGTGTTTTTGTAGAATTCGAATCGAGAATTGATTGAATTTTATTTCTCCATTGAACCCCCCTTTGAAGTGAGAGACCGGTCACTTTGCATTGGCGAGGGGAGAAGGAATGAGGCAAATTCAATTAACTCGGCGAGTGGATTTGACTCGCGAGTGCGAACAAAGGAATCCACTCGCGAGTGGATTTTCACTCGCGAGTGGATTTCTCATTTTCCACTCGCGAGTGCCGAGTCACTCGGAATAACAACTCTAATATTCAAGGATGTTACTACAATACGAAGACTCTTGACCCATCATTGATAGCTGGCAAACGAAGAAATGCTCCTCACATTTGGCATTTCGTGTGAGAGTGAACGTGATATGAGAACTTCATATACTAACGTTGCTCAGAAGTTCTCCTTCACGTAGATCAATCACATCCTTGAGTGGACGTTCATACTCTTGCAAACATACTTGTTACGATGCGCCAATATATATTAGGGATGGCAATTAGTGCCCAATGAGGGTGTCTGAGACAATTTTGATCTGAACTTTTGGGACATTTTATTGTCTCAGACACTTTAGTGTCCCAAATCTCGGACACCATTGTGTCTCAGACACTGGAGTGTCTCAATTTCTCCCCTCATCCCTTGCCCAGCGCGGTCGATTCGCTTTGTTCATCACAGAATGAGAGGGAGCGAAAAATGATTGGGACACTGTAGTGTCTCAAAATTTTGTTCTATTATTCTCGGACACTCCAGTGCCTGAAAAGTGAGAGATCATTTTTCATTCAGACTCATTCCTGTCTCAAATCGCGCGAGTAGTTCGGTCGGTTCAGACACAAATTGCCATCCCTAGCATATATACTCATTTTTTTCTTTCCTTATCACTTCTATCCCCCAAGGCTCATTTCAAAGATGTGACTAACCTACGAGAACTATTGACCCATTCTCGCAATATTGCTCGCAGTGTGTGTGAAAGAGTGTCTATCGTCCTGTAACTGGCGTTAGCCCACATGCAAATAGGATAAGTGCCAGATTGCTCGAGGAGAGTTCCCTCTTCCTCTTCCTCCTCCTCCATCTCCTCTTCACACTGCCCGCGCACTCTGCTTACGTTTCTCATTACGTGAGGGCACGCTAGCGCTCATTTGTAAACACGGACGATGCCCTCGGGATGGTGGGTCCAAGTGGTCTATCACGCGTCTGATAGTTTACAATTCTTCACGAGCTATCTCCGGATGTTTATCTGTGACTCTTCTTGAATACTATGTCCCCATGATACTACTCTTATGATGAGAAGTGCCCCCATGGATGTGACCCTCCGGTCCGTTGAAGTGGATATTCTCGTTTCACGCTCTTCGCAATGGAAGAGACATCTCTTATGCTCTCTCACCACCACTTCATTACCATTTGTTCTCACAAGTGGGAAAGCGCGTTCCACCACTTACTACTTGATATTCCGTCTTGTCTTCATGGCTTCTTCTATTCTGCTGCTTTATCATTTCATGTTTTCTAAGACGTCCAAGAGCTCCTTGGTTTGTCAAATTTGCTTACAAACACCGTGAATCTCAGTGAACGTAAGCGAGATGCTGAATTCAAAGATCTTCTCTTGCGTTGCATCTCATTGAACTTTGACGTGATCCTCAATCCAAACCGCTTCTCACTCATTCCCATGCCATCCATCTCCCTGAGGGAGGGGAGGAATGCGTGAATCTGCGAGTGGCGTGGAGAGCTCGAAATACGCCGCCTCTTCATTTCACGCACTCTCTCGCCCGGTCGAGTCGATAGAGAATGTGAACCCACTGGAGTGGAGTGGATTTCTCTCCTCGCTGAGAGAGCCGAGAGAACGAGGGAAACTGAGAGAGAGAGAGTCCTCTGAATCCGTGTTGGACTACTGGAGGACGTATGCCTCTCGGTTATACGCACTCTTTCTCCAGTCGGATGCAGCGAGGAAGAGAGAGGACTCGAGAGAGACCCGTTGAGACTCTCTTGCGTTCTCTAATCCTCGCCGGTTCTCTGCTACTCTACCGCACTGCCTCGTCGGGGTCCTTTCCACTCCACTCTCTCTCTTCCTTGCTCACTCCATACCACTACATCCCCTCTATATGCATATTAGTACAGCCGATTGGATTCCGCTGAAGAAGGGTTTCATCCTGCTAGTTTGCTTGCTGCTTTTTTGGCCCATAAAATGTTATAGCACTCTTTTCAGTGTATTGTGTTTACATTTCCAGAGATTTCGCACATGAATAACGCTTTCGTTTCTTCCCGTTTCTCACCCGTTTCCATCATCCACTCCTTTCCTTCTTTTCGTTGCTGTTTCTTTTCTCTTCAACGATGATGACGTGTTCCACGCGCGCACTTTCCCTCCACAGTTACATCTAGTTACTTCCTTCCTTTTTCATTCTTCCGAAATGGATTCGATCAGCCCTTGCTAACCACTGCGCACAGTTCTCTCCCTTGAAGCTCCAGCATGTCCCGCTACTTCCCTACGTCTGCAAATTGCTCCCTCGGCTCATTTCGCTCCCAATTCACCCCGCAGCTTCTGCTGATCAGATGCGTCTGTGGTGCCAAAACAACCGCTGTTTTCGCACATTGCGCGTATTTATCCGCTCGCTCCCTGAAATGCGCAGATTTGGGAACGTTCCCAAAACAACAACGATGCAGCAGCTCCATCTCGAGAAACCCGCGAGCGAAATATCACAGTAAAGATGGAGAGTTGCGGGGCTGTTTTCCGTGCTCGTTTTCTTTCTATTTCTCTGCTTTGTTTTGTCGCGTGGTTCCGGAAAACTAAGAGGAGAAAAGAAGGCACAGTGAGAGATTCTGGAGGCTCTCCCAGCTTCGCGAACTCTCTAGAGCAGCAGTGAGTGCAGGAGGTCGTGCGCCGCAAGGAGAGGGTTTGAAGGATTTGCGGTCCCATTCGAGGGGCGGGCGGAATGGTGGATGGGGAGCGCCCGTTATTCATTGATGAGGGAATGATGCGAGATGGATGGCCCCCAGTTGACGTCAGCGTAGGAACGCAGCGACAATTAGACGACAAGTGTGCGCGGTAATAATACTGCGCGGTCTTCTTGAATTTTGCATTTTGGATTGGGCTCACCAAATATGTTCGTTCCTATCATCGCCGAAGTTCTTGAATAATTAGACACAACAAGTGGGCGGTTAAGATGCTGCGCGGTCTTCCTGCATTTTGCGTGCTTGGCTCAGACTCAAGACATAGGCTTGTTCTTATCGGCTTCTTATTTGTTCGATGACTTTGCAGAAACAATCGACGATACGAACTGTTCCATTGTCCTGTGATCCTCTCACCAATCTTCAAATTACATGTTGTGTTCTTCCTCTATTCCCGACTATTCATCACGCAGTCCGATCATCCATCAACAGAATCGAATCCCATTTGTCCCATCCGATCTCTCGAGTCAAGATGTAGAATCGGCTGTCGCATATCCTCAAACTTTCTCGACAGATCGCATCTTTCGAACATTGAGTGAAACTAGTGCATGGACGGTCTCTAGAGAGATATCGGATGAGATCGCAATCTTGATTTGCGACGGATATTAATATTCCTCTCTTGAGATATCTCCTTCCCCTTTCTTCCTCTCTCATTTCTTTCCCCATTCTCCGTCTCTCTCTCTAAATTCTCCCTTTCTGACCATCTCGTTGCTTCGCACCCAATTCATGAATATTACATCGTTCAGTACCACTCTCAGTCCTCTTTCCCCCTCTCAATTTCGACCCCTTTCAGTCACTTATTGACTCGACCACTTAAACACCGTATCGCTGCTTGACTTCATAATGATTTCGTGCTAATGGAGTACGGTACTTGCAGATGCAGTGCTGATCGACAACTGAGCTACCGTATCCTGCCCCCACCACATCGATCGAACGCCATGGCCGAAGTAATCTCGCCCCCACCGCACAGCTTCAATGCGAACCACAAGAGGTCAGTGATGGGAATTAGAGTTCGTAATACGACTAGTTGCGTATTTGTGCCTCGTGATCTCTATCAGAGTTGTGTGAACGAAGAGACGATCTCCCGTATTTCGAATTCTATCGGCAATTTGTGGGCCGGAAAATGGAAAAATTAACGGATTGCGTGACAGGGATTGTTGTCAAATAGAGCGGAGCGAATCTCTCGTGTGTTTGTTAGTGAATTGGAGTGAGGGAGTCCACTCATGCAAATTCAAACAACACACTGAATCGAACCTCTCGTTTTTCCCTTTCAATACATTCCATCATCTCCAGTGGGAGAAATCGGGAGACATTGCGGGTGATTGTAATTCGATTGTAACGCAAACAGAATCGGGTGGAGAAAAAGGCTATGGGGATGTCTGACCATCAAATCTCTTGTATCTTTTGTATATGAGCATCATTTCTCCAGCATTATCAACCACAAACCAATAAATTATACTTCAATGCTTTGCATAAGTCTAAGAATCCTTCTCTAGTATCATCCACAGACCATGCATCCACCATATCATGGACAGTTTACTTTGGGAGTGTCCCATCCGTTGACTTCTCCATTGTATCCTCTTCTCCTCTCTTCCCCATTTATCCCTGGAAACTCCTCTCCTCTCGTTGGCCCACCACATCTGTTAACAATAGGAAGAGGAGCGGATATTGGATTTAAGTGAGGAGCCGCAGTAGAGGGAGAGACGGAACAAAACGGCTACTTCAAAAGAGATGTTTGTCGTCCCTCATCCAATCATTCGAATACCGCGTTATCCTTGTCGAAAACTGTAGTCGTGTAGCTCAAGCTCGGTTAAACTCCACTGTAGCGCAAATAGTACCACCGCTTGCCCTTTCCATGGCTGCTGATTTCTCCGCCCGCTTATCCCACACCCAGTCATCATATCTCTACTGATGATGATGATTTTGTCGTGTTACCTACTCGCTACTCTAGAATCATCATTGCATAATCTGCTTAGTGGCTCCTCTCCGTAACCTCTCCCAACCAACCACTTCTCTGTTCTATGATCAGCGCCACTGCAACATTTTATTATTCATAGGGAATTGAGCTCTAGTCAACAACCTGAAAAGTTTGAATCCCACAATCATCTGGTTCTCCATCCTCCCCCCTTATTCCACCTGCGATATATTATCCATCCACATCCATGCATTCTCCTTTGCTCTCTTCCTCAGACTGATCACTAAATTTTTCCGTAGAGTATAGTCTCATGAGTTAGCATAGATTGCTTTCCTTCGTAACGATATCAGCTGATTAGCTCCACCTCTCACATCGCACCTGTCCCTATCACAATCCATCCATCATCCCTCTCGTCGCATCAATCATTCTCATTCGAGAGCGAGAGCGCAAACGTTATCGCTCGCTTGAAACAACAAGTTTACGCGTGCGATCACGAAAGAATTATCGCTGTTTCGCCATAAATCTAATGGTTTCGGGGGAAACCGATTCGTTTCTCTGCAGTTGTTTCCCCTCTCCAGCGTCGTTAACCTCCATTCCCTTGCAGAATCGATGATTTATCGTATCATTTTTGGCGCTGACCTCGATGATTTTATACACGCATCGCCGCGCAAAGGGCTAATTCGATTGAGATGCCAACCCGCCTATTAACACACGGTTTTTGCTCGATTTTCTCTTTCTCTTGCAGAGATTTTTTTATGTTTTCCCAAGGTTGTGAGATCGCATAGAAAATTCATTTCGTGTAACAGGCGCTGGGTTACAGGCAATATGACCCATATTTAGAACCTCCCCTACCCCACGTCATGCTATTGGTTTCGTTCCGTTTTCGGCTTGCATTTTTATACCTTCCACTCAGCTTCCGCCCTGTATAGTACACTTGTCTCACTGAAAGGTGGGATAACGAACGAATGAGGATTACCCGTTCATCCAACTCTAGTGACAGGGAATCATTGGATTCCGGAGTCAGCAGCTGCAGAATCAATTCCAGTGCACCTGACATGTCCAAGTATAATCGTGTGCCTTGTGCTTCCTGTCATTACGCCCCTTACTGGCATACTGCAAGCACTCTTTCTCCCATGGCTTCAGTATCTTTCAGCGACTCTGCTGGAAACTATCCGGATCGTGTTTCCATCACACATCCCATTAGCGCCCCTTGATGAGGACTAGCGCTGTGATGATGATGAATTCGTCTCTTCATTTTTCACGTAGTATCGTTTCTCTGACCGATTAGAGAGCGCGATGATCATTCCCCTCCCTCCATCATGTCAGCTCTAGATGAGGACAGGTCCATTCACACGGTAGCCCCATCGAATGGGCCACCCACAAAGTTGTTGCACATGAGGGGACGAATGGGATCTCCCAGATCGACGAGAGAGTGTGTGAAATGAAGAGAGTCAGAGAAACAAGGTGAAAGGCGTGTGTAGCCCCAGCCGGTTCGCTATATAGACTGTGCGAGAGCTGTATCTCTCTTTCCCTGCCGTCTCTTCACTCCTCTACGCTCGCTCACCGTTGCGCTGATTTCTCTCTATATCGCCACTGGATCTCTATCGCCTTTCCCGCATTTATGGGGCGTGGAAGCCGAGGTGGATAGCAAATGTGCGGTTGCGCCTGGAAACACTGTTGTGCCTCTTAGCCTCACATTGCCTTCTTTGGAGATAATGTCTGGCAGATTACCATCTCCAATATCATATGGATCTATGATTCTGACTTCCCATAGTTACATGGATACGCCATGAGTTCTTGGCCTAGACGTCCTTTCATTCAAGTGTCCAGCCAAGTGTTTTCCTACACCTCTATTCATTTCTCAGTTTTGAATGAATAGCGAACGAAACGAAATCGTCCGTTGCTCCTCCTCCCTCGAACTCACTTGTTTCCCCTCCTCCTCCGATCGAGGATTTGCATCCAATTCCCCCTCCCCGTCACCCCTTTCACTTACGGTCTCTCTCATTGCCCATTCTTCTACCTCTCTTCCTCCATCACAACAGACCATTGCCCATTCCACTTGTCTACCGTTTCGCATTCTCCCCGGGAAGTAGTTTCCTCCTTCAAGTTCCCATTTTTAAGCTCAGTTTCTTGTGAGAAGAACACTACCGGTTTCGAATGGGCAACGATTAGGAGCTTGTAGTACCAACCTCCCATCTTGCCGACGTTTTACGATCCTTTCTTCGCCCACTCCACAACAAGAGTGTATCTAATGAGGATCTACTCGGAATGGTCATCTTCATTTCGCGCACACTCCCTCACCTCTCATACCTCATACCAAATGGGTCGTAGGCTTCCTAGAACCCATTTGGGCACTGGCGGAGCGAATGTGCGGTAAAATGTGTGCACGTGTCGTCGGCCACTGTGTCAACCGCTGTTGACAACATGATTGACTCGGCCTTGGCATTTGCTAGAGCTGTGCGCGAAATTGTCTATGCAGTTCACAGGCTCTCTCATCACTGTGAACTGTGATTGAAGTCGTGAAATGAAGAGACGAGGGCAACATTTTGATACTATCTTCCCATTCGAAGCTATTAGTTCATTTTGACAACCCCCCCATTTCTGAGAGACTACTAGCTCTTGTGTGCGAGATCTTGAGTCTTGAGTTCTGCTGGCCGATATATCCAGTTGAAATCGATCACCCTGACCATAGCCGGCTCTCTCTCTCTCTCTCTCGCGCGCGCGCTCTCGATCCTTGATGTTTCTTTTCTCCTCGTTCCCTTTTCTTGGGACTCTCTCCATTTCACATGCACTCTCACTGTGACTGAACGATCGCTCGCATGCTCAATTTCGGCCATTTTTTTTGTGGTCTTGTCTCTCCATATCTAAAATCCTCTTACTGATCCGAGAAAGTGAGATATCATGCAAATAGAGGAGAGTCATTCCTTTTTGCTGGTCATTCGAACCGGACTGCTTCGCAACGCCCGCAACTTCTTCATCCATTTCGTATTACGTTTCATCGCGATCCCCGTTTCAATTACTGTGGTGTACTGTAGCTTCGTCAGTTCGCGATAACATTGAACTACTGTAGCCGTTTACTGTAGATGAATCGAGTGATCGAGCACGTCCGACAGCGCAAGAGATCGACCGGCAAAAAGTGGATCATTTATTGATTATTTTATCCATTTTTTTATGAATCCAGAACGAGCAGTAATACAAGAACTCGTTGTGCAGTGTTTTGTCCGATTCATGAAACATAACTCACCAAATCATTTATTTCCTGCGCACGAGAGAGTAGTCTTCGGTCAGCAAATCATTCCGAAAAAATGTGCGGTAAATAATGGGTGTAGTGGATTGAGCACAGACACTGTCCGAGTTGGGGAACAATGTTGTAGTCTCTTCATTTTGCCTTAGCTCTCGTCAGTTAGAGAAACGAGAGAGCATTGCAAAATGAGAGAGGGACAGACCATGGAGAACGATGATTGGAATGACCTTCTCTCGCTCTTGAGCTCCTTTTTCGAGGTGAATACACTCTCTCGAGAATGGAAGAGTGACTGTGTGATGGATGTTTGCTGGGTTTGAATGGGCGAAATATTTGCAAAAGAAAAAGACTCATTCGAGGTCAATCAACGAGAAAATAACTAATGGTTTGTTGAAAACTCTATTAGAAGAGGAATGGAATCTTCGTACTCAATGATAGACGGGCATGGGATCTTCTCGATCAGATAATAATCAATGTATTTGCAGGGTCTCCTTCGGTGAGAACCCCGTGAAGACGTTCCTCTACGAGAAGGAGGACGATTCCACGCCCATTCTCTCCCGGCAACCATACACTGAGTGAGTACTTTATGAAAGATCAACGATTTACTTGGTGAAAGCTGGTCATGCTTTGTTTTGAGAACAATGTACGTATTCCAATGCTCAATAGTGCTAGTTAGTAATGAATATTTATTTGCATAAATGCCTAGACCCAACATCAATTTGGCTCGAGTTCCCTTCCACCTCTCCAATGATCCATCTTTTCTTCTGAACGCCCATCATAAGAGTGCTGACACCTGACACTGCCCCCCCCCCTCCATCCTCGCCAATCCCATCACTTTCTCACCCCGTCACTCTCCTCGATCGCCCCGCTCTCTCGCCTCCTCTGCGTCTCTGCACTTGGCGCACAGTGTAAGCCCAGGTGTCGCAGCAAGTAGAAAGAGAGTCGGGCACTCTGCCTGTCTGGCACTCTCTCTTCACTTCCCTAGATCCCTAACCCCTCTCTGCTTCTCTCGCTCATCCGCGCCTCTCTCTCTCACCGTCCCTCACCCCCTCCCTCCCCTCCCTCTCAGTTCCCTCATTTCCCACGTCAAATATCCCTCTCTAGAGAAGGGAAACTTCTGGAGAGATCATGTCTGGGTGAGTAGCTATAGCTGTTTGTTGCTTTCAGCGTCACGTTAGGTAGGATGAATAAGCAAGTTATTCACGCTGAGCATCTCGTTCCTGATGATTAGAAAACTCGAGTCGTTTTCTATAGGATATTCCGATCCTGCGCTCTAGATTCTCCGATTCATGATGCTTTATCATTTCCTAGTCAAAGCAGTGAAAACATAAACTAGTTCAGAAAAGTCCTCGCTTCGTCTGAATTGCCTCGAAGGTCGTCGTTCAGTCCTCATTCCTCCGTTATTCATGACGTTTCGTCACTGGCCGTCGATCAATAGGCGCTCATTACATCGACGCTCTCAAATTACTCGCAGACCGCTGTTTTGCCTCGCGTTTCTCAGATGAGGATTGAGGGTTTCACCCTTCATCTTGAGATTAGCCTCTATGTGAAAGTGACGAATGCGTACCTTCATTCCTACGCTCATGGAGAAGCCCTCCAAACGAAATCCATCCTCGGAAAAAAGAATTGATACCATTTTATCGTGCTCCAATTCGATTGACATCCATGTTGACTCAGTTGCGTCCTCTCCTCTCATCCTCCCCTTTCTCCCGCATTCATTTCGCAAAGTGAGTCGAAAGAAAGGACATGGCAAACTTCTGTTGCCCCACTTGCCCCTTCTTCTAATTCGACTCGGGGATCAGCATATTCACGAAAAGTTCCCATTCTTCCAAAACTCTTCGGAGACACCAACCGCAAATGTCTTCATTATCTCTCTTGATCGGCATCATCTATTAAGCTCTCGGATATAGACGAATATTCTAAGAAGCGCTTAAAATTACATAGAATCAAGGGGTTTCAAAACTTTCGATACTTCCAAAGCTCTTTGGAGACACCAACCGGGGGGAAGTATCAATCATCCTTCTTCTCCTTCTTCTTCTTCTCAGGAAGAGAGGCTTTTCCGCGTCTCTTTGTCTCATGGCCATTCTCTCCATTTCTCATCTGCGGTGAAGGGAAGGGAAAGACGTTCCATATGCCAGTCTCCCCTTACTCCATCCACATGTTGTATCCCTCTCTTCCTAACCCATCAACTCTGTTGTTACGCAGAAAAAATGCGAGGGTCATTAAGAATATCTGTTAAGGATCTCTCTTATGTACTCTTTCGCAAATCTTTGTGAGGTTGTGCGAATCCCTTCGATATTGACTGAATCCGCGAACGATCGGGAACTATTATTTCCGAATTCGAGTGGGAATGTTACCTCCGTCGCTCCTTCCATTTTTCCTCTCTGCCTCTCTCTCTTGTGTACTTTTCTCTGCGCTCCTCGCTTCGCGTCAAATATTCGACAGGCCGAATCGAATCGAAGTATCCCTCTCTCTCGAACTAGTTTGTTGATTGAGTTGGGATAGTTGAGGTGAGGTGAGGAGGGTGCAGAGCTGAAGAGAATGGGAGAAAAATGGGATGCGTGTTAAACTGATGATGAGCAGTTCGGGGAGCGTAGCAGAGAAACCCAAGAAGCCCTCTCGAAAGGAAAAAAATGGCTTCGTACAGCGCTCATTACCTTTCTCGAATTACCTCTTGCGCCATTGCCAAGTTTACTCCCTCTCCCGACTGCACCTGCCTTCCGGCTAGTCAATGGGTACTAGCGAAGAGATCATAGCACCCCCCGGCAGTGTGCCACGCCATTCACCCGCTGCGATTAACGGGAGCACCTTCCTCACATTTATTGTCCTGTTAGGAGCAGCTGGCTTTACTCGATCTAGCAGCTACCAGTAGGAATAGGAGCAATAATCAGGAATGGTGGAAGGAAGCGGATGTGAGGACGGAAGTTACTGTACATCCTCAATTTGCTCTCGATTTTGGGCAGAAATGGTAAAATCTCTCTCTCATGGACGTACACAGTCTACAATAGAGACCTTGAATCTGTTGACTTTTATGAAGTCCATTATTTTGTCTGAAAAGATACGTCTAGACTCGGCTCCAGAATTTTTCACAAAATTGTATTCGAAGAACAAATTGTCTGGAAGAAATAACAATCCTCTCTATCGTACCCTCAAGAACAGTCTCTCTCGAATTGAGGTCTCGTTTTTCTAGCGCGTGATAAAATTGAACGTTTAGAACCAATAGCCAGCAATACTCGAGTATCGTATCCTCCCAAAAGAAATCCTCCCAAAAAAACAGTCTCTCCCTGGAATGGTCCTCTCGATCCTCTCGGAAGGGCCCGGCCGGGCGAGCGGAAAGACGACGGAAGCCGTTAATCGATGCGTCTTGTCAAGGGTTGCAGTGGCAGAGAAGAGAAGAGAGCGAGGAGAAAGAGAGAGAGAAGAAGAGAGAGGAGGATTCTGGTATTCAAGGCCTCTCCGCTTCCCCTATCCAACTGCTCCTCTTTCTCTCTTGGACTCACTTTGTTCTTTCGCGGGCTATAGAAGAGGAGAGTTAAGGGCGATGCGCATCTTAGTCTATCTTTCGGCTCCATCTTGGTCCTCCCCTTCTCAAATTCCACCAAGGCAGTCAAGGCGCGCGCTATTCCCTTTGAGCCTGTAAGTAATTTCGCGAGTCTCCCAGTCGTTTCTCTTTGACCTTTCAACTGGACATTTGTTTACTATTTCAGTCAGACCTGACAGTTGTAGGCTAGGAATATCACCTGCGAGCATTGTTCATATTTCACCACTAATCATAGTTCGCTTCACAGCTGTCGAAGTTATCTGGAAATTCGAAGTTTCGTGACAACTGCGAACTTTCTCGAGTTTCGTAATGCTTCCTGTCCTCAGGGCATCGATTTCACTTTGTTCATCTCATTTCCGTCGCTCGTTTTTGTGTGCCCGTCTCCTCCTCTCCAAATGAAGGAAGAGGGGAGGGAAAGTGCATTATAGGAGATGGATGGGACGTCAGTCAGAAGCCATTCTTCCCCTTCTCTAGATATTCTATGATCCCTCCTCATTTAACCCTTGTCCTAGTCTTCTCTTGTTCCATTCATCTAAATAATAAGAAATTCTTTTAGCAAAACAAGTTACACTATCAGAAAAAAAACAATGAATAGATAGGAGACCATCAGAAGTTATTCCCCTCTCTCTAGATATTCTATGAGGCATCTCTAATTCTCCTTGTCTTCTCTTGTTCGATTAGCTTGGGATGTAGAAAAGTCGATCAGTGACAGAATCAGAAGACCCTCTCCACATATTCATGATTCCCCTTCATGTCTTCGTCTCCTTGTTCCACTCATCCTTTTCTTAAAAAGCATCTTCTCTTATTTGGGTATTAAAGTGAGCTTGAAAAATCAACATCAAGTATATAACAATGGCAACTCGGCTTACCCTGTTCCGATCATAGCTGTTTTCTTTCGCTCAGTACGTTCATCCATATCTATCTTTCATCCGCTGCAGAAAATTCAGAATCCAAAGGGTTATCCCACGAAGGCCGACTTCCGCTGATTAACCCCTCCGGCTCCCCTTAGTCCATCCTCCGGTTCCGGACCTTAGTCGCCCCTCTCTCTCTCTCTCCGGCTTCCATTCCAAATTGGGTTTGGACTACTAGAAGAGAGAGAGAGAGGGCATTGTGCCCCATTCTGGGGAGGGAATTCCCATGAGATAGAGGAGGAGTAGCTACTAGATAGAGGGGGAGGAAGAGACACTCCCGGAGAACTTAGAACAATGCGAATGCTCCGCATCGCTATTTGCACGTCCCAGTCGTTATTTTGAGCCCACTTGGCCCATTCATCCTTCTCAACTCAATAGGCTTCTTGACTATTTCAAGATCCCGAAAGCTTTTCTCTTGTTGCCTATTATAGCCGGCGTCTCACATGTTTCGACAAAGTATAACTAGGGGCCACAACGCAGATAGCAGATTTGTCGCATTGGGGCCAAACTTGTGTCTAAGCTGTTCCCTGTGACCCTAATAACATCATACTTTTGACCGTTTGTTGATATCTTATTTCTGAGCTGCGCTACAGCCCGAAAAGTACGCGCGAAACGCACTGTTGTGATGGGGGAAAAGGCGAGACGAGAGGGAAAGGGGGCGGAGCCTATTTCCAACTCATTCCCAAAATTCGGAGGCAAGAGCTTCGCCAAGTCGTGAGAGACAATTCAAGGGAGAAATTACCTCTTATCCAGACAGAGCGTGTGCTAGTCACGACGGGTTAGAAACAGTAGAGAGAGTCGTGGCGGAGGGAGAGGGAGTGTGGTGTGTCTCTCCCCCTCTCCTCTCATTTGACTATCCCCTCTGTCGCTCACACTGTGCTTAGCGAGAGTAGGAATCGAGAAAATACGCGCGTACTGAAACCTTTAAAAATAAAGCACAATTCAGGAAGACAAGATTAAAATCTCTAACTTTCTCTAAAAATTCTCAAATAATACTATTCTTCGATATATTGCTGTAGGTTTAAGGTACATGCTCAGGAAAGGGATAAATTGACACTACCTAAGCCGTATTATCGATTTTTGACCAACACAGATAAAACTTTTTCGAAACCTACAAGACTTTACTGGTAGATTAGGACAGTAGCTATCCAACGCGCCCTAGAACGCTTGATTTGGTTAAGAATGAACTTTGTGCTTCTCCCGTCTCGTTTTCATTGGAGGAGCATGTCACACCAAAGTGGGCGGAGCTTGTGGCCCCTAAGTATAACGGCTAAAGAAATCGGGTATCTCCAACTTGAAGCGTCTCTACCTTGATTGCTCTAACGGGGGGCTCCGCCATCCGATCTCCTCCAGCTGACCCCTGTGGGATCGATCCCTCCCTTCCCTCTCCCTTGGATCAAGGATCCGAGGCGAGGGAGCGAGCCCAAACAAGAGAGCCCCGGCAACTGACGGATGTGTGAGAGAGCGCGGGATATGGGGAGGTGCGTGGGACAGAGAGTGAGAGAGAGAGAGAGAGAGAGACAGGTAGAGAGGCACGCGCCCCTCACTCTCTACCTTTTGTTGTGCATTCGCGGGGTTCGGCCCGTGAGTCTCTAAATCCTCCCTTAACCCTTTCGCTTTTCAACGCACATGCCGAAGCGTTCAGCCCCGACTTATCTCGTTGAAACCTCCTCCTTCTGTTACACTGCTTTGCGTCGCCTTCTTCTTCTTCTTCTTTCACGCGGTTCCTTTCTTCTTCTGCTGCAACCGATAATTTGCGCCTAATTGTATCAGCATCTTGCCTGTTATTTTCTCTGAGCCCGCTTGTTTTTCGCATCCACCCTCCATTCCGGGGGCCTCCTCCCCTGATAGACGAGGAGACTCTCGCAGCAGTCGCAACAGCCAAAATAGACGCCCCCGGGCTATTTTTCTTCTTTCTTCTTTATTTTCGAGAGCACGCCAAATATGTGCGCACAGAGAATCTCGGGCCTCTAGTAATGAGGCTGTTTTCAGTGGTTGTGTTCGAGTGGTGTTGGTGTTTGAGGCCAACGGAGCAGCAGCGATAAAATGCAGCGCGTTCCAGAAGAAGCGAGCGAATGTTGACGTCAACAATCGCATTTTCTATTTTTTTTTGTGCTGAAGCCGCGCTTTCAAAACAACTTTCTGACTCGATTCGGGCGCGGGCGAAATTAGGCGCGCCTTCAATGTCAGTCATATTCTATTTTGCTGCAGCGCCAGCGATTCTGCTATTTTTATCAGCAGCCACTGGGATATGGGTTAGAGACCACGCAAAATGAAAGAGATCGAGATATCATCCGCGCTCATTTGCATACTGCCAGCTGGGTTCTCCGGTTCGCTTCTCTGTCCGTCTCACTCCATTGACTCAGCAGCACCCCTCCCCTCGTTCGGGGCTCGCTGACCCCATCTAGTGACTAATTACTGGGGGCAATTCTACGCGCGCCTGCTTTTTCCTGACTCCCTACGGGCAGGTGGCCCCAGCTCCTTTCCTCTCCCTGTAAGACAGAGACAAACCACTTGTGTACAGGCCTAATTGCGCTGGGATCTGTGGGGAACGAGCGTTTCTTGGGCTCGAAACGATTTAAATTGCCGGAATAATCACAAATTTTTACGTAAAATTCAAGCATGGACCTCCCTTTGCTCATCCCTTTTGCACAATTGTTATTCTAAGGCAGAGTTGTTGTTGTTTTGAATTCTCCGGAATGGTAAAAAAAAGTCAGTTTTCTCATCAATTTTCGTCACTTTATCGCTAATTGACCATCATTCCTCCCATTGGTTACGCAGTAAATGGAACTGCTCTGGCCAGTCAGTCCCATTCGCTCCGCAGCTCATTCAAAATGCATGGGCCAACGACGGCGAGAGACTGCGTGAAGAGAGGAGGGCGCAGACGGTCAAACGCTCGGTTAGAGAGCACGCGAAAGTGAGAGAGTGCGGCCCATTTTTTACGTCGCCAGCTTAAACAGTTTAGATGGCTTCTTCTCGCTCTGCGATTCCGAGATTCTCTTTCTCTCTTTATTTCTCTGGAACACTCTTATCGATGTTGAAATCGATGACAAAGGGGAACCTGAACTATCAATGGCTCTGAACATCGACAAACTTTTTGCGTATTTGTCAATCTCGCAAGCGGGATTGTCCCTGATACTCTGGCTCTCTGCATTCTCCCTTGTCTCTCCTTCCCTATTTCAAAGTTCGATAAACCTTTCGCGTGTTTGAGCGTGATTGCAATCGAGAGAGTGAATCAGAATGATTCAGTCTCTCGATGTTGGCTGATCTCTCGACGATCAGAGAGATTGAAAGAGTGGGTGAAACGAGGAATGATTCAGAGGGGGTGAACAGAGAGGAACGTTTGAGAAGGGTGATTGAAAGGACGATTCAATCCCCTCGCTTATTCACTTCGTTTTCTTTTTTTTGTATTTGTTATTTTTAAAGGAATTTTTAAAGGGATCTTGAGCAACATTATCACTGACAGGCGATTGCGATTTGTTTAATTGCGCTTGAAACTCAACCAACCTCACAAATGCCGTCTCATTTCGTGTCTCATTCCTCGCTGTAAGGGGTAGCCGGATTTCCTCAACAAGCTCTTCAGACTCTCAATTGATGTCTGGTCCTCTATCTCCCTCTATTTTCCCAGTTAGTTACATCCCCCGGCATGCACTCTGTATCTCTGGAGGAGGCCGCATATGGGGTCTGGAGGGATGCAATAATGCTCCCCGTCTTCCCGTCTACACTAATTTGATTGCATCTCTGTCCCTCGCGGACATTCCAATGAGGACGATGCGGAATGGGGTCCGGATGGACTCTTTCCACGGCATTGATTGGCTCTTTATGCTCGGCTTTCGCACTGTTCTTCTTGGTCTTTCTCCTCCAGTTCTACCTCATCTTGAATAGTATCTGCATCAAACGTATCGAATTTCGGTAATGTGTGTGTAATCTATCATGATGCTCTGGTGTTTTTGATATTGTATTAATTAATAACAGCTGGCCTTACCAGTGGATCCCACCTAGTGTTGTCTTATGACTGTAAAATCGCCCTTAACCTTTTTTACTTAATTAATTATCCAAATAAAAATTGCAGTATCGACGCGCCGGTCGCCCGTGTGACGGTGATCGAACAGGAAACCGTGGACGTCCCAATCGCTCCCATTCTCCCGCCGCGTAACATCGAAGGAGACCAGCGGAGGCCCGTCAGTCCGCCGCTGCCCTGGGCTAGGTTGGTGCATTTGTTCCTTAGCCGTCGTTCGAGATTGCCACCAAACTCTAGTACGACATAGCAGCAAACACGTGGTTGTGGATTGAAAACTTTTGCTGCTAGCAATCGGGCTAAACATGAAGTTGCTCTAAGAAAACGCTGTTTCGAATGGCTTGTGTCGCATATGTTTCACGTAGTCTGCATTAGCGGTCAAAGCGGCCCTAGACTAATTCAGGTGGACCATATTCCTAAAAAATAAAAGAATTGCAGAAAAATGGAGAACGAGCACGAGAATCCGTTCAGACCGGAGGAGCATCTGTATCATGAGGTCAGTGACGTCAATGATTTCGAAATAGGCAAAGAAAAGTATCTGTTAAAGATTATTTTTAACTAATGATGAATGAAAGAAGCAGGCCATGATGTAATTTTTAGATAAATAATCATTTACAAATTGTAGGTCGACCCAATCGTGGAAGCCTACCTGCACAAGCCCTTCCCTCCCAGCCATCCTGGATCGGCCGATGGCACGCCAATCAAGGCTAATGGGTATGTAACAGTGTTAGCTTTTTGTGTATGTCACGATTGGTTGACAGCTGTAAAAAGTATATTTTTTATTACTCAGTAAATTAATACAGATAATTACAGAAACGGTCACGCCGCCGTCTCTTCGTCGCCCTCCTACCTGCAGAATGGTGAGAGATTCTTTCATCATCTGAATCTGTGCAAATGAGTTTCAACAAGAAAAAAAATCGAAAACTGATTGTTGGCAGAATTGGTCCGTTTGGACACTAGCCAATCATCAATTGAACGTATCGATAACTGACTCATTTCAGGTCTCTCAAAGGAGCAGTTGATGCAGAACGAGAAGCAGCAGCCACTGCTTGCGGAGCAACCGGAGACGCCCGTCAGGAGGTGGGAGAATGATCTTTGATCTTTTAGACTTGAACTGATTTTGGATGGGCCATCTTGGAATATGAATTCCCCCTGAATTTCCGAAGGAAGTGCCAATTATTTTTAAAATGTCAAAGCTCCAATCAATGATAGTCGACTTCTAGTAGACCGCGTGAAACATGTTGAACGAGTCAGCAAAGAAATGCTTTAGAACACATTAACATTATCGCCTTCAAAAATTTAAATCTAGAAATAAAAACAAAAATCTCTCGCAGACAATCGGACAAGCCGCTGGGCGCAACGATGATCGACGGAAAGGACGACGATTTCGATAACCTCCCGCCCGCCGGACAGGTACGGTAGTTTCGGTAGTACGGTAGTTCCGCTCAGGATTCAGGGTAATCGATCAGGGAATGAATTTAGAAACACGGATAGATTGTGTGAAAGAAGAAAAATTATTGTACGGAAAAATCAAATGATTTATCTTCCAAATAACAGACAACAAATAAATCGATAATTGCAGGTCGAGCTAGTGCACATCAAGAAGAAGAAGTGCGGTTGCTGCTCGCTACAGTAATCGACCTAGCGTAGTCCGTGCTGACCTACCGTAACTCCCAAGGATCCGCCGCATACTTCAGCGCTAGCGCCCCCTCCGGTTTCTAGGATCCCCTCACCCGCTACCGAAACCCTTTTCTTCTCTCCTTTCTGTCCATAACCACCCTCGCCGCATTATCGATTGTCAGTAGTAGTTGTGCGAGTGTGCGCCACGGCAAGGTGACGTTTCGGAAATGTCGCTCTGCCGAAGCGCACGCTCACCACATCACCTCACGGGATTGTCGAGTCTGGAACACACACATACACCAATCTTTCCAAGTTAACCCCCGAATAGCTTCTTCCTTATTATTATTAGCATCTCCTTCCCGTCGATCCCTCTCTTTGACCCAACGGCAGTATCTTTCAGTTATTTGTGTTTAGCTGCCTGTACCGATTCATATTCTTCTTCTTCTTCTTTTTCTATATATATTTTCCACAATTTTCATGGCCGGTGACCCGCTATTTAACCCGCACACACACAAAACAATGAATATTTGAGTCCGCACATTATTTTGCACCCCCTGCACATTACAGAGCCCTCTATCCATATATTTTGCTAGTCAGAGAACCATCCATTGTTTTGCATCACATAGTGTTCAGTAGAATTTGGAGTCCGTGACTGCTTCTTGATTCTTCATTTCGCTCATTGGCTCATCCGTTCGAGCACCGACAAATAATGAAAAATGAAGAAACGATAGTCCGCATTTCAAAAACTGTGCAACCGCTTGCGTTACCAGCCTGTGTTAGATTACCCCAACCCCCGCTTGTTGCCTATATACTTTACTCTCGTTTATAAAGCTCTATCGTCCAATACTGCTGTCCATTACACATTCTCATGCCTCTAAAACAAAACAAGAAACGAAGAAAAGAGAAAGTGAACTTCGTTCGTCAATAAACAGAGAGTGATGAGTAGAAAGTGATGATTGATTATCGAATCAACAATGGGTCGACCGCGGTCCACTCCATCCACAGCCGGGAACGTTTCCGATGTGATCGCATACTCCGAGGGTCGGACTGTAGTGAGTGCCAGGGGCACAGGGCATGCGGACCTGATTGTCGCGTTAATTTCATTAGAGAAGCAGTGGGAAACGAGCATGGGAAACGAGAGAGTGCACGAGCGTTCACAAGAAATTAACGCCTCATGAGAAAAGCCATGAATTTTCACTTCGCATCTCATAGCCATTGCGAGCGGTATTATTGGATTTTAATTCAGATTCGAAGAGCTCAGGACAAAGATCAACTTTCAGGCTTCCTCATCATTAGTTAGGATGGCCTACGTGAGTCTCAGCATTCAAAGATCAAAGATTATTATATCTCACCCATCGTCCCTGTGCGCACTGGTAGAAGAAGGCGCAGTCGGTGCGGTCCGGCAGGAATCCGCGTAGGCCAGCCGATTCCTGAATTTTGAAGTTCCGTTTGGCTGATGATGACGCTGCTAACCTATACCGAAAAATATTCTAATTGAAATTTCCTGTGGCGGAAACAAAAATTGCAAAACGCCGAATTAGGATAGGAACTATAGGAAGAAAATTTAACAAGAAATATCAATAGTGGTATAAATTATTTCACCTGGCAAGTGCCCTCGACTCCCGTGCCTCCTCCACATCTGTACCCTTGCTCGCAGTGGTAGCCGTTGAAGCCGGAACCGTAAGGGCAGTAGCGCGGCTCGAATTGACCCGAGTGGCACATCTGATGAAATTTTTTGCCCTTGGAACTCGAAGGTCCATTATATTCTACCATCCCTCTTTATTTTTACGGATCGTTTAACGCATTCTGAAACTTATTCGTTATTCGATTTTGGTGTTCGGACAGCAAGAACGTAATCTGTTCAATTCAAACGCGATCGCTTTACCGTAAGAAAATATCAAAAAAAATCTGACCTCATATTTCGTGCAGTGCTTGCCGTCCTTCCTCAGCTCTCCCTCGTAGCAGACCGGCGGACGCTCCGGTTGGGGCACGTAGCCGGGCGGGTCTGGGATAGCCATGATATTTCATGATGCGCCTCTCTCATTCGACATAGCGTATTATTGCTCTTCCTTTGTTATATGTGAAATGCTAGAGTTTCAAGCTAAATTCAGTAATAATGAGAAAAACTGAATAGTCGTACTAGCTGCCGGATAGGCGGGCGAGGCGGTGTAGACACAGCGAGAGATCTGCAATGATTATTGTTTATTTTTATGTCTTTTAAGGAACGAATCGAAGGAAGATTGAATAATCTAAATCGTTTGACAACTTCAAGAACGCATGAAGCATATTTGACTGGCATTTATAAAACAATACAAATTATTCACCCTCTTATCAAAGACTTCGCCCTGCTGGCAGTTGCGCTTTTCCCACTTGTAGTAGTAATTGCACTCGAGGTATCTGAAGGTGATTTTTACCAATTTGAGCTAATTTTTCGGATTTTTTGGACAAATAGGTAAAAAGGCACCGTTAAAGCCTCCTGAACTTTGAAAATCGCGTGAAACGTACCCGAGTGGGTTATGGTAGTCGGGTCGAACGGAGCCGGGAGCGCACGCGGGTGCGGCGGGAGGAGGAGGAGGAGTGGCTGCAAGGGACCCCATTATAATAATTCATCTACGACGGAGGCGCGACAATATTAATGGTAACACATGACGTGGATACATGTAACGACTTTGGTTGGGGGGGGGGGTGATTCGTTTATTGTGATAATTTCAATTTGTAGTGAGACACATTGATCGTGAATACGTTTCACAAGCTTCGCATAAGAACGCGTAGTTATTCTCAGTGTTGCTGTGGGTCACAATACAAAAAAATACTGATTACCAAACACATACCAATCGCCCTGCAAGTCCTTCGCTTGTCGCACTGTCCATTGATGAAGGGCCAATCATGCGGGCAGATACCCGATAACCACTCGTTGTTGCGGCAGATTCTGTGGATTTTGCGGTAAAAAAAGGATGCCTTGACATTTTCCGGTTCACCACAAATCACACACGTGTTTGAGCGTTAATCGAAGCGGCCCAAATGAGAGGCCCAAACGTCCACAAAGGAAAACATATCTACGAGGATATCTCTGAGCTTTCCACAGGGTGCCTTGGAACTAATATGGAATCAGAAGCTAAGTCAGGGACTAAACTCTACCTGTACTCGCCACAGTATGCCGTGGGCATCACTTGATTGTCGTAGCAGATCACGTCCGGCTTCCATGTGTACCTGCAGTTTTTTTAAAATTAAATATGAATGCAACTGTATTAACAAAGGGCACATTGCCCAAGCTGGCTTCGAGTTGCAATTTTAAAAGTTCGAAATTCGAAAGTAAACCGTACTCCTTGAGGCACTGGGCGCGTTGCGGGTCGAAGCGACTGCCGTGCGGGCATGCCTTGCGCCTGATCTTATAACTTTTTTATTATAATAAAATATTAATTTAGCTAAATCATGGAATCATCTCGCTCACTTGAGATATCCGTGCACGCAATCATAGTAGAAGGCCGAATCGAAGGCGTCGGCGACCTATAAATTTATAGGGGTTATTGAAATATGTTTCAAGCACAGCTGAAAAACCACTCAAGATGCATTTCTCCAGTAGCGCTCGACAATCCATCTTTAGGCGATAATTAGCACTCTAGCAGCAGCAAATTCTCCACGCTGATCGTTGGCGCAAATGATGATACCTTGAAATCGCCCTCGCAGATGAGTCCGGGCAATCGAGGCGGCTGCGTGCCCTCCTCGTAGACGGGCTGGGCCGGCTGGGGATAGGATGGGGCGGACGGGTACTGGCATTGAGGAAGGATATTGTTTATAGGAACAAAATATTCAAAAATTTGAAATTCTTTCACAGCTTGATCGGAGGAAACCGGAAGATGGAAGCATACATGGGGCTGAGGCAGTGGCTGAACGGGCGCGGCTGGATACGGCTGCGACTGGGGGTTCTGAATACCATTGAAAATTAAATTATCGGTTCACTTTACTGATGTAACAACTTTTCCTCGACGATTTGTGATGCCTGACTGTCTAACCGGGTATTGCGGCGGCTGCGGTCGGTACGGGCGCTCGTGATGGTGATGGTGATTATGACCAGTGTTGACAACTGCCGGCACCGGTTCTGGCTGGCCGAGGTATCCCGGTCGATGGGCGGGCACGTAGGAAGGATTGGATGGAAGAGGACGAGAGGATGAGAGGGGTTCTCAATGAATTTTTTTCCCGTCTTGATGCAAATGCCATTGAAAATATGAGACCTTTCATACTCAAATGAAACTCAAGTTAAATTTCTCGCTTAGTACATAGTATTTTGTTGTAAGGTATGATTTGATGTTTAAAAAAATTTGGGAAATCACCAGGGGCTCCATTCAATCTGCGATTCTGCCGGAATGGCGGCTGAATCTCGACGGGACGCTGAAAATGTCGCATTTGATTTATTATTGTACCAGCAGGGACCGCGCGCCTACGGCGCGCTCCCCGGATGGATGACGCCGGGTTATGTATTCAGCTGTTCTAGAAACCACTGAGCCCGTCCCGCCATTTCGAACTTTCTAGAAGGTTCTAGAAGTTTCCTCTCTCTCTCTTTCTCTTCATTTTCGAATATTCTAGAAGGTTCCGGAACTTTCTCTTCATTTTCGAACATTCTAGAAGGCTCTGGATCACTCTCTTCATTCTCGAACATTCTAGAAGGTTCTGGACTTTTCTCTTCATTTTCGAACATTCTAGAAGGTTCTGGAACTTTCTCTTCATTTTCGAACATACTAGAAAAAATATACGGTAGTCAGGGGTACGGTAGGAATTTGGTAGTCAGGGTTACGGTAGGTATACGGTATTCAGGGTTACGGTTATGGTACTTGAGGGGGGGGGGGGCGACTTGTTTACACTTGTTCCCTCTGCGTCTCTGCCCCAGACATACCCCCTGGCACTCTCGCCTAGGCGAACAAACACACATACATACACAGGGAGGACACTCTCCTTTATTAAGGAGTAATGATGTTTAGTTCATTATTATTTTTTTTGTTGTAACCTGTGCGAAGAACTGTTGGGACCTCTGGGCGATTTCGAATTCCTCGAATGAGACGTCTTCCGATGAGCGGTGATGGTGGTGATGTCCTAGAGGATTAGGAATCTTTACGAGATATCAGCCAGCCGAATAAAATATGTTTCACAGTTCACGCAACTATGCAGCAGACCGGAAAAGATCATTACACGAGCCATTTCGTTCGCAACTCAAAATATTACTCGCTAGTATTTGGATGGAAGAATGAATGATGTGACCTCTCTTGTACTCGGCATTGCCCGCTCCTTCCTCCTTCTCTTTCACCGTAGTATGACGATGAGGACACTCGCCCTCCACGCACCGATTCTTCTTCGGTTCTGCGATTGCGAACGGTCATTACTTTGAATCTACCGTGCTCCTCGCAGTATTTTGATAACCATTATAAAAAAAAATCAACAATAAGATTCGCACCGAATCTCGTCCCAATCGGGCACGCCATCTGTCTCCACTCGCCCCGATCACACTGCATGAAGCGAGCACACGCGTGAATAGGGAAGATGCGCTGTGAATTGTTTTAAAATCATTCACTATTATTTGTACAATTACTGAAAAAAATAGTTCTTCACGACCAATCCGAGACAATCGGATGTGTTTCAGAGCCGGATGACAAGGTCTTGTTATGTCTCTCTTCCATTATATCGGAGCGTTTCTATTTAAATAAAAAAATTGTTTTAAATAATATTGTTTTCATCTATGTTCGAGTAGAGATATCCTACCGCTCCTTCCTCGCATCGCGGCCCTGTCACGGGGGGATTGCATTCGGTATCGTGGAGACGGGCAGGTATGCATCTGAAGAATGAGATTGATCTTTGATCTTTGAAGCTGATTACAAAATTCTCACCTCTTCATCGACGGATTGTATCCGGTACCGTCCGGGCATCTGACCAATATCTTTTTATCCGGAATCAGGAACCGTAAAATAGAAAACCGTAAAGTAGACCTACTTCACCACGATCCATCGGCCCTGGTCGCAGCGCTGGTAGCTGCGGCAATCGATTATCTCCGACGTGTCGATACCGTACCCCTCGAAGGGCTCGGTGTGGTTCGTCTGATCGAGAATTGACTTTATTATCGGGTTACGGTACTCACAGATTTCGAGTCGCCCTCCTTGCACTCGCGCGGCTTGTACTCCGGGTCGCATTCGGAACAGAACTCTGAGAAAGATCAAAGATTAAAGATCAAGTTAGAAAGATCAAAGATCAGTTCTCACCACTCCATCGTCCGTTCTCCACACACTGTTGTCTCTTCCATGCACCTCCCTCGCAGACGGAGTAGGTACGACAATTAGAAGTAGGTCTAGTGTTGCCGATCTTACAGGTTTCGTTCTGAAGTACGGTAGGTTACGGTATCTTCGGGGCTACTCCATGTTGGTAGTGTATGCGGTGCTAGGGACTGCAAAGGTGTGAGGGCGTTTCAGGTGCTCGATAGATGCAGCAGGGAGCAAGAAAGAGAAGGATAAAAGATAAAAGATCATACCTGGTACCACTTGATGGTAATGCAGCGAGCGTCCTCGATGCAGCCTCCGTGGAACTCGTTTCTGTATAGGAACTCAAACTATGATAAAAAATTGCAATAGACGTTTCTTCAAGCTATTCTTGCTAACTGTGAAACACATCTCAACTTCCTTGATCAGGCTCATTGAATTATCCAGTAAACCAACGTAAGGTGTCAAAATCAAAAGCAGTTAATTGTAAGAGCATTTTGTTGCTTTTCGATTTTTGGGCTACAGCAGTCCTCGACTGGTATACCGTTCACTACAACCGTATACCTGAATCCATCATCGCAATTCGTCCTAATATACGCGCCATTGTTCGGCGAGCAGACGAGCAGCTCGGCACAGGACAGACGGAAGTAAGGGATCGAGCACTTCTGGGGAGACCAAAGATCAAATTTGGGAGATCAAAGACCTGGTACATTCTCGACTGTCGCGCACTTCTCGTCCCTCTCGCAGTTGCCGTTGCCGTCATTGAAGGCGTAGCCGTCGTGGCAACTGAATTTGGGGAATTCAAAGATCCGATGAGAAAGGATTTTCGGAATTCTTGGGCTGAGAGCCAGGTGTTTTATATACCGTCAATCGGGAGGAAAACGTTCCAAATACGGTATTTAACGGTATTTTACCGTAAAAGTGAGTAAAGGCTCCCATTTCCTTCAAAGTTGATGAATTTGCACAATTTTTGGAATTTGAGAGTGATTACCTATCTGGCACAGAAGAACTATTTTCACAGATATTTCATTAAATTACCGTAGTCGAAAATTGCGTGTGTGGTGTAAATTGGAGCGTGCCGAGCGTGCGCCACGTCGGGTGCACTATTCCAATTGCCGTAAACCGGGCTTTCGCGGCGTTTTTGGAACGCTGCTGACTTTTGTGTGATTTTTATAGCACAAGTGTTGCCTGAAAAAGACGACGTATCAGCTTCCGATGCCACCAGCTCGCTCCTGGAACTTTCACTAGCTCTGGAATACGTTCCCAATGCCAAAATCAACTATGAATCACTTGAAATAGGCCGAAACACGATAAAGAAAGCGTTTTCAATCAGCTGCTCGCCAAAAACTGCCGAGACAGCGCAATTTACGGCAATTGGAATAGTGCACCCGACGTGGCGCACGCTCTTCACGCTCCAATTTACACTACACACGCGATTTTCGACTACGGTACTTAAATGAATATCTGTGAAAATAGTTCTTCTGTGCCAGATAGGTAATCACTTGAAACGCTCAAATTCCAAAAATTGTGCAATTTCATCAACTTTGAAGGAAATGGGAGCCTTTATCACATTTTTAAAATGATACGATGGTAATTGCACACCTACTAAACTATTCCGCGCGGCAAACGCGTTAGCTCCGCCCACTTTCACTTCTTTTCACGCGTTTTTCGCCCGTTTTTACTACTTTATCATATTTTTTAATGATAAAACTCGATTTCTGGTATGGTTTCGCGTTCATTAAGCAGCAATTATATAATTAAAGCTTAATTTTAAACGCGACGATAGTTTAATAGCAATTTCGTTACGCGCGGAACAAGAAACAACTTTTCGTCAAAATGTGATACTCACTTTTACGGTAAAATACCGTATTTGGAACGTTTTCCTCCCGATTGACGGTACAACAGTATTTGTTAGAGTACAATAAGTTACCGTAATCCTGATTATTACCTCTTTTGCTCCCATTTGGTCTTTTTTCCGTCCTGGACGCACTCTTCGTACTGCGAAATAAAATATTATCGTCAATTTCAAACTTATCGATTCATCTTAATTTATTATTAATTACCGATGAGCACTGTGTGTAGTCGAAGCGGCGACGGGAGCCCACCGTACAGCTACGAATATCAATTTGGATTACGGTACACCAACTGATCAATAAATATTACCTGGCTCGCACGCTCGCCTCTTCAAGTGGGTAACTTTCGACGGGATAGTAGCCGGGTGACGCGGCACTGGACAAATATTCGACATCAATCAATATCGGCAACCGTACCTCTCGTGCGCTGCTGCTCCAACTCCACATAGGAGCAGGAGGATTACGGTATGCATCCGACAATCGATCAATAGTCAGTCGTCTCCGCTTCAAGGGGTTAATTAACGAGCCGTTTGGTTGTTAGTCAGCCCATTCTCTTTTATACCAGTGACTAGCGAAAGTTCATTGATAGTGAATCAGATTTCCTTCATAGCTTCATGATTAGACACTGCCGGCACAAAATCGAAGTTCGCATTCCCCATTCTCAACTTCCTTTTCGATGTGATGACGATTAACCAAGTAATATAAAAAATATCTTTATTGAAATATAAATTGTATAAAATCGTCATGATACAAACAGAAGATACTCTCAATTATAAAATCTCTTGAGTACAAACAAGCCTAATCTGCCTAACATTGTGAGCAATGGGACAATCTTTTGATAATGATTCGTGACTAGAGGGCGGATATGGCTTAGTCACCAGGGCAATGCAGACTACTCCGTTGGACAATCGCACTATCACAGGTCAACAGTGCTCTAGAGTGGGGGGATACGGTAGGGGATGGAAGGGGTGGGGGTACGGTAGGACGGTGCGGTAGGTCGCCGTCCTTACTGTCCGTTGGTCTTCTCTGCTAGCTCCTTGAAGTGCTTCACGTTCTCCTCCGTGTCCATCACCATGATCTTCGGAATCACCTGTGAAATATGAAATATATTTCCAATAATTGAAGGATCAATTAAAGTTGAATTCAGTTCCCATTTACAATAGAACTGTGAAACATAGAAATTCGCGTATGGATCCAATCAAAGAATCTTCCCTACCGTAATCACTGCACAACAATATTGGCTCTTATGTTACCGTCTACCAAACTTCAAACATAAGTAGTCGTTACTGAATTACTGTAATCTCATTAATCGTATCCGGTTCGGGAGCATTTCGTTAGGTTTTCAAGTATCCAACATACTTTATAGGTAACTCTTATAGGTAACTCCTATCGTGCTTGATTCGAGAGCATTTTCGTTAGGTTTCGTTAGGCCTTCCATTTTGTCTCGTATTATTTACTTTTCATAGTGTCCGATATACCGTACCCTACTAGTTACCGTATTTCCTACCGTACCTGATTGACAAGCACCTCCATAAGATCATTACGGTAACTGGGGTACAATACCCGAGTTACCGTTTGCCTACCGTAACCCCCGTACCGTACCTGATTGACGAGCATCTTGGGCAGCATTCCCTTCAGGTCGACGAGCATGATCACGTCGCATCTCGTCCGCTTATCGTTGTCGGGCAGCGGAGTGAACTGCACGGCGGCAAGGTAGAGGTGCGCTCTTAATCGGGGTTCATGAATTAAATAACATATTGTTGTTGGTTTTTATAGATCAAGTCCATTAAAGCAAATGTGGGAAAGCAAGCAGGACTATTAACCAGCAGTGAAACAGAGATAAAACAGAGAATTGTGCGATTCAAGTTTTTTTTTTTCAAAACGGCGAGTTGAGTTTGAGCCGGTCCATGACACCCGAAAAAAAATTAAGAACGAATGTTGGACAACGCGTAGGTCGAGTAAATCGCAATTGTGATGCAATTCGCACTAAACAGAATGCACTCACCATACTAATAATACATACCTAATAATTTGACCATACCTAATAATTTGATTAAATTAAACCGCTCGCTCACCTCACTTTGCCCTTCTCCTCCGGCTTGGAGTCGACCTCAACAGAGCGAGATACCATGCGGTAGCCACCTTGAAAACGTTAAAATCATTAAAAAAAAAAGTTAAAAAAAAGGAAAAAAAAGAAATAAGATATATTGTGTATTGCTATTCAAGTAGCTGACTTAGAGCAACAAATACTGATATTCATATTGGTTAATGTACACGTGTAGTGAACGGACATAATTTTTAACTCGATCATAGACACGACCTAGTGATCACTGTGCACTCTAGTGCAAACACGTGCATATTAGTGTTGTCTTACTAATACTCCTAATTTGCCACTTAACGAACCACACATCATCACCACTCACCAGTCGGGATCGGCCGGTACAGTCTAGACGAGACGAAGTCGCGTCCCGACACGATCAGCACGTCGTTGTTGCCGTACTGTATGGGATTACGGTATTGGTTGAGCATCGATAACTGAACTACACTATCCTACTACGGTATCTCATACAACCGGCGATAGTTTTATTAAAATTAATTAAAACTAAATACAAACTAACAGTGACGATGTCGAAGTGTTCCGTGGGCGCGGCGACGACACTAGCGTAGTTGATGTTCGGATTCCACTCGGCCAGGCCGGGCACGCCCTGCGAATACAAATAGTTATAAAATTTACCAAATTAACACTTAAAAATAGTAAAATCTCCATTAAAACGTTTAGATTTCACTAGATTTTCGCGATTTTCACAACAACAATTGCAATTATTATAAGGTAGGAATTAATTAATTAATCAATAAAGAACTAACAGTCCAGGTCTCCGTCATCACGGCGTTCACGTTGCCCTCGAGGATGGTCTGGAAAATAAAACTGAAATTACCCTATGCAGTTTATGTTTCACCGAGTGCGCTGATCAGTTCACTGTATGAATCAACTTGCTTTCATCGATGCTTCAGTTTTAAAAAGAAAAAAAAGACTTATTTTAGCGATAATACGAAAAAAAAACAAGTAAATCGTACCGACACGGTGACCATCTTGCCGTTGGGCGTGTGCTTGCCGTACACGACATCACCGTTGTCCGTCTCCGTTTCCTTAATTAATTAATTAAATATTAATTTTTTTTCAAAATACTTTAAACTATAATGTGGACATCATCCTGTATAACATGAGCAAGTGTTGCAATTTGCGAACATTGGCCTTGGTAGTTATTTCATCACATCATTATCAAGTCGAAACAGATTAGTCCAGGTTACACTGACCCCTAGACTCTTATCGCGCGTTGTGATCAAAAGTTGTGGTATTGATAAGAAAAGCAGTGAGAAACGGGCGACTTTCAATGTATGGTAAGGCGATGAGCAGGTAATGGAGTGATACAATCCTTCCTTAGGTTTACCGAATGCATAAATAGTGAATTAATGCTCGAACCTTCTTCCATCCTCTCTTGGCGAGGAATGCATCGTCAGTGAAGAGCGCCTCGGCCTCCTTGAACGCTTCCGCCGCGGTGTTCAGCGCCTTGGCGTACTGTAACACGATAAATCAACAAACTATCACCCGTTTTTAGACCAAAACACACAAACTAAAGGGAGTAGTAAGACGATAAGGAGTGCAAACAAAGACGAAAACAGGAAAACAGACAATCGAACAAGGCAGAAACCTTCTCGTCCTCGGGCTTGAGCGTGTCGGTGATGCCGTGAAAGGTGACGGACGTCATCACGGGAGCTGCAATGAAGAATATAGTGAGAATCGGAGGGAAACGAGGCAGTAACTGAGTAATAAAGACAGTATAGTGGGTATTACGCGCGATTATCGGGATGCGTTGCAGATCAACAACTGCACAACAGTAGGAGTAATAAAGGCGATGTTATCGGGCAAGAATATAGGGAGAACAACAGTGCGATGGGGGAGTATTCGGCAGATAAACGAAACAAACTGAAACTACAAACTACAACAACTTTGCAAGTTTTGAGGAAATCGCAACTGTTAGGTACGGTATGGTTCAAATGGCGCGCGTTGTGGGGTCATTCTTTTTTGCCAAAACTTTTACTTTTAAATTTTATATTTTATTTACTTACTAATAAATTTAATTTTATCATTTTTAAATAAGTCGCACCTCCTTGGCTGAGCTGCAGAAGGACGATGGGTAGTGCGAGCGCGAGCATCTGTGTAAGGTATCGTATCGTTGAGGTAGACAAAGAAGGTCAAGTCCAAACAATCAAACAGTGTGTTATAAACAGAGAGGAGGGGGCGAAACCACTGATCTCGGAATGAATGGGGTTCTTAGAGGAAGAGAATGCGGGATAGCAGCGACAGAGCAACTGTTAGAAGAGAGAGACCATGATTGATAGGAGAGAGGCAGGGAAATGAAGGCCCGAAGGCACACAACTAGAATGATGAAAGATGCACAAACTAGCAGAATGCAAGTTCAGTGAACGACCAAGTGAAGCTTTAGTCGAGATGCGATTGCTCAGCTTGAACTTCGAAGCAGAAATGTATGAGATAAATTTCAATCATTCTAAAATGAAAAAAGATAGAGGAGTATATTGGATTATAACTTTTTGGATTTTTGAATATTTTTTTATAAACGTTTTTTATTCATAAATTCCCCTTCTTCATTGGGTGAGGTGAGATATCATATAGAAGTACGAAATCAGACTACAAGTTTCGTTTGACTCCAGCTCGAAAACGTGAGTTCTCAAATGATAACCCACTCTCAGAAGTATTGTAATGCTTGGAGCAAAGGAACAACACTGGCTTCAAGGAACCTTTGGACCGGAACGATGAAAGAACTAGCGTCAACCGTCGATTTCGCACGTAGTCTGAGCAATGGATCAGCTAAGTCATGAACAAACTTATAGCTTCAAGTAGGATATTGCGGAACATAAATCGATTTCGATAAATATGAAACATTGCGCACAGACGTTGATATGAGTACTGCTTTGCTTTATATAGGTTGGTCTCCGAGTGATCATGTATACTGTATGGTACTACTTATCGTCTTTGACTCCACGAGGAGGCAGAATCGGCTCGAATGATTTCACTATTTGCTTTTCCGGCGGAAAACAATGATCATGAGAGCGCACTGTTACTCTTACTGTTCGCTAGCAATAGGACACAGTCTGTGAAATCGAACCTTGACCTTGATAATATTCAACATCATCCAATCTAGCAATGGATTTCAATTGAGATTTCAACATAGAAAAGAAGGGGGTGAGATGGACTTCCTGGAAGTTCTCTAGGGTTTATTTCATCATGAATTTTCGGTCAGGATCTTTCGCCTGTGACTGTCACCTGTCTTTACTTATTCCTCGAGTTCGCACATTCGTCAAGTGACTCAATCATGTAAGACAATTCTCAACGGAGAGAAAACCGAGGGATAATGCGAAATGAAGAGACCGCGTCCCAGGTCTTCACTACTCAACATAAATGCTGTGGGAACAGGCGCTTGGTGTCACTTTGGTCCAAACGTCGACGGGCCGCTGTGTTCTAGCGTTTCTGAATCTATTTGCGTCCGGATAACAACGGGGGATAACCATGGTTCGGTGTTTTCCGCCCGGTGGTTTGAGGGTGTACGGCGAGAGGCAACAACAGAAATTGGTTCATTGGACGAGCATGTAGGCTGGAGTTTCGCTGCCTATTCACATCAAGGGAAGATTATCAAGACAGGGAATTGATTTATTGGAGGTAATCTACACAAGCTGATGGAGGAAAGACGATAGCTTTTGGTTTTTGTTCACAAATATTTGTGAGTCTATTCAACAATAAATTAGAAGATTGGTTTGCAAGAAAAATGTAAAAAATGAACGAAAACTGAGATCAAGTGAGAATTCTGAGGAAAATACGCTGGTTGAATACATGGAAAATCAATGGGAAATTATTGTGAATCATACATTATTCAGGAATGAGTAAACGATATTGGAATGGGATTTTCATTGTTGCACTATTTAGGGTGATTAAATAGGGAATAAGGTATACAAAAAATTGTCAGATGAAGTGTTCTCTCAAGCAGGCGCCGGCTCTTTGGGACTCTCCTTGGGCTCTTCGATGGATACTTCCTGAAACGAAACGACACGTTTTTTTCAATTAGAAAAAAAATGTGATTAGCAAAAGAAACGGTTTGGGTACATTGAAAAATGTGTTTATACATTATTTCACAGTGCTGCGTGCAAATCAGTAGTGATGTTGTGAAACGACACCATCAACAACCCGAACTGACTGTTTTTTTTACGTGAACCCGGAAAAAATCGAATGTGAATGGGAATTATTTACCTGTGCCGGATCGTCCATTGCCGATTGCGCGGCCTCAGTAGAATCTAATTCCTGGAAAAGGGTAAATAATTTTTGAATTATTAAAAACAATTGACAACTAATATTTATGTTCATTAGCTTTAACTCCTTCACATTATGTGCTAAAATAGTCAAGGCGTAGCCCATACAAATCAGTTACTCTTCAATTCTTCGTTCAGAGTTGCGAGTGACTGTGCGAAAAGGGTGTATCCTCGTCAAGCGATTTTACGTCGTAAGACAACGCTATATGAGTGCGAAATGAGGAGACGAGTCTAACTCTTCTTACCGGCTGCGGTTCATCCGGTTGCGAAACGGCGATGGGCGAGGGAGGGATCACGAACTGACCCTTGGGACTGCAATTATTTTTAAACCTCTCAATTTCAGGTTTACCAATTTTGGGATTATTAAAAAAAGATTAATCCGAAACTGCAGAGCTATAGTTACAAGAGCAACGCAAGATATTATAAAAAAAACCAGGATGTTTGTATCTTTGTCCATCCCTACTCCTGAACCAATGTTATAACGATTTTACTCACGGAAACATCAGCTGAAGATCCTTCTTGGCTTCCTTGGCGGATGTGCTCCAGATGAGGTCCACTGATACAATTCGTTATTTTTCGATTTACGATTCGTTCAAGAGCAACTACTAACCATATCGACAATTTATTATTTCTCGATTATATGCACGTTGGTTCAGAAGCAAATTATACTAGAACACTTGCAGCAAAATGTCCGTTACTTCAAAACGATAAAACTTACATCTCGTGAGTGCATACTGCTTGCCAATATCAGTGCAACTCTCGGCCACTCTCCTTATCGCATCGTCGCCCTTGACTGAGAGGACCATCGACGGGGCCTGGAATATCATCACCATCATTCGAAAGTAGAAAAAATAGGGTAATTCCTGAATATATTTCAGAAATTATTGGACTGAGTGTGGTCAGAGGAAGATTGCGCGAAGTGCTGGTGATCTTATTTATCGGGGGGATTTCAGGAATTATATTTTTAATTGTTTTGCTCTCGATAAATTACTGATTTGCCGGGCACATTATGCGTATTCTGGTCGTGTAAAGTAGGTCCCTATCCACTCTCAAGAAAAGTGCAATTCGAGGTCATTCCAAGTAGGAAAATATTAATTATCCGAGAAATCCCGCGAAAATAGTCGACCAACCTTCTCATCCTGCGTGTTCTTGAGCCGACGGGAAGTGAAAAATTTCTGAAAAAATATAATTGTTTTTTTTCAAGCAGAATCACCGAACCAAACTAAATGTTACTGGGATTAATGCATATTGCAGGATGCGTGAAAGATATCTCAACTTCAAGATGAACTCACATCCAACTCGGCTTTCGGAATCACTTTCATCTCCATCTGAGAGACAGTCAACTGTTTCTTCTCAACGGACTTGACAATCTTTCCGAGAAGCCCTCGAGCGAGAAGTTGTGGAGAAACGAAGAGAACGACCTCAAATTTAGTTCAGGATGGGATAATATTTTTTCACATCGCTCTTCTTTCACTTTCTTTCTCCTAATCCCCATCCATTCCATCACGCTATCTAACCAGCAATCTGTGCTCTATTCAGCGGCATAATATTCAATCACACAGGCGTGGGATGTGTGAATGTGCGAGAAAAACAAGGAATACAATCTGCTGGAAAAAAAATGTCGGAGAATCGATCTCGTGATGTGTATCTTGGAGTTATTTCCGATGCTATTTACGGAAACCCCTGGCTGGAAAGGGCTTTCCCTTGCTCTAACTGCATGCATGTCCTTTCAATGTGCGGTGAAGTAAAGTGAACTATCAATCACGAGCCTCTGAGTCAAAACTTCTGATATTCGAGGGATTTACTTATGAAAAATAAGATGATTACTGTAAAATGATGATACAATAGATGCCACGCCGTTAATCGATCATCTAGCGCCATTTAGAAAACAATTAACGCATCTGCGAAGGGATCACCGATCAGCTACTATTTTCCCTATTTCCCATGTCGGAAAATATATATAGATTACAGCGGTATTCCCACAAAAAAATAAAAGAGTAAAGTAATATGTTGGAATAATCTGCTGGAATACGTTTATGAACCATGGGGGTTGATTTTCGTATTTTAAATCAAATTTGCATGGTCTTACCTCTTCCTCCTTCGAGCCTGGTTGTTTGGTCACCGTCAACTGCACTTCCACTCGTTTTTCTGCAGGAACCTCACCGTTTTCGGGAGGATGCGCGACTGGCTGGTCATTGACCTGAATTTATTTTTTTAATGTTAGTATTTTCATTTTTCCTTGTTAAAACAAGGCCTATAAAAGGAAAACTCCAGCAGGAGAAAAATGAGAGAATCAGAGTTTCTTATGTTGTATAAATATATGTAATATTTTCAGCAATAAATAAGGCCTCTGAGTGCGCGTTGCCCCCCTGTATGCCCACGTACTAGGCGGCCAGTATCGATAATCTATTGTTGCATCACTGCGCCAGTTCCCAGAAAACCACAATCTGCCACACATACGACAGTGGCAGTGTTCGTTTTGTTTGATTAAATTTGAAGTGCGTAGCTGTTTCGAGTCCCTATAGATCGCGTTGGCATATTTGCCGCACCATTTCACCTGCATAAATTTTAGTTGGATTGCTATTTTTAGCGCAACAACAAGCACTCTTCAAATTTTCACTTCATCGTTTTTTTTTAAATTAGCAATCAGAGACATCATTCTACATAGTCTATGTGGGCTGATTATCGATAATGAAACATATTGCATTGTCCCAATTGCTGGTTCTTAATCCGCTGAATTGGATGAGCCCGAACCTTGGTGGGTCGACAGCACAACGACTTCCACATCTCCATTCGCACTCGCGTGGTAGGAGGCGCCTCGGCCATGATTACGATGAGAGCCTGTCGATGATCACTGTGCGATCTGGGGAAACTCGTGTTTATTGGTCCAGGCTACGACAACGGGGAGGTCGTATAGGAAATGAGAAAGTTTGTGATGAAAAAAAACACTTTAAAATAATAATAGAAATTTCGCCCGATCTGGAAGAAACAAATGAGATATTAGAGGCGAGAAGGGAAGGGAACAATTCTGATTCTTCAATTGTTCCGCGAATAGGATGGTACAGGTGACGTTTTGTAGCAAAAATGAGAGAAGCGCGTGAAAATTTGATTTCTTGCAACGGAGTGAAACTTATATCAGTAATTAGATCTCCACAAATAGTTGCTCAAATGGAGGGATCGAAGCCCTTGTTAGAAAGGACGAGTTGTGAGAGTATACGCAGGAAGTTTATCACGAGCGAGACGTGAAGTAGCGGCACAGTGGCTCGTTAATCGATACGCAAGGTAGAAAAAGCAAACAGTCACCAGGCCTCGAGATTTGTTATCGCATACACACGCCTTTCTCTATCTCACGAGCTCTAATTCTCTTGGTTTCCCATTTTCCACCACCTTATCTGACAACAAGAAATGGCGCGGAAAGGCGAGAGTTCTCTCACGAGGTTGGGAAAGGCGAACAAATGAGATATCAGGGAAGCGAGAAGGGAAGGGGATAATTCTGGCTCTTGAACCGGTACGTGAATGTGATGGTAGAATTCGACAAGGAGGCGAAGGGATAAGAGTGATTTTTCTCTGGAATGAACGTTCAAATTCGATACTGGTATGTAGTGACTTGAATTGAACAGAGATGGAAACATTGAAAACATGGACAAACAGCCCGATACTTCCTCTTACAGGACAGGTGTTCTGCTATCTGTCAGCACTTTCTTTCCTGGTTAATGATTCCAGGAGGTTGCGTTCATTGTCTGACAAGTAACAGAGCCGGCAGAATCAAATCTGCGCAGGTTCCGAGAATGAGAAGAAGGTGGATGTTTGGTGTAGGAATGATTTACTGGGTCGGCGATTGTTCTGAATGCATGGGCCCGCGGAGCGATTTATCATTATTATCTTGGAAGCGTGCATTCCGAAATAATAAAAATGAGAAGTGATGTCGATCATATCTAGCGCTTGAACTACTTCGAAATGCGTGTGAAATGAAGATACATAGGCCGAACTCTAATCATTTCTCATGATGTCTTAACGTTCTCATGACAAGTGCGTGGGAGACAGTGGCCGCAATTCGTGCGCAGTTACCGAGAAGCAGCTGTCGGGAATTGTTCATGATCTATTCTGAGGGAAAATGAAGAAAGGGAAATCAGAAATAAGGGAAATGAGAGACGCGAATGCGAAGGCGGGCGCGTGAAAAAAGAGGCTACAAATTCAAGAGAGAGAGAGAGACAACGAATTCACGTGATTATTCTCACGTAACTTTACTAATTAATACTGAAGACTTTCAATTGGCGATGGATGTGGTGAATGCATCTTCAATAGTTGGTACGGGTAAAAAAGACTGGGGTTTCAAGGTTAGGTTTCAAAATGTCAGATGATTTGCGTCAGTAAACAGTTAGTTGGCAACGATGCTTGAATGGCGTGGGATCCACACATATCGCCGCTCCTCCTCCTCCTACTCCAGTAATATCCGCCACTGTTGCTAGGCCCCTGAGGCTGGCGGTCCCTCCCCCTGCCACCCTCCTCCATTCACCCAGTATCTCCATATGGTATCTCCATTCCGCGCACTCTCTCACGCGTCGTCCGCTGGGAATCCAATCAAGTGGGCTTCACAGGTGAGAAGAAGAAGGGAGGGGAAAGCCGGATGAGAAAGGAAGGAAATGAGAAGGGAGGAGGAATGTATAGATATCTACGAGAATCGAGACGATAGCCATAGGGGAGAAGACATCGGAAGATAGAAGTGTATCAATCGAGACTATGAATCTTAATTATTCGCAACTCGTAACTGCGAATCGCAAGTGAATGAAGACAATAAGGAAGAAGGGAAAGCGCCTGCCTTACTGATTGAGCCCATCTCAAAATCACTTGACATAGATACGCATTTATTGGCCTTTATTTGATACTAGTACGAGCAGACAAAAAATGGAGTCAAGGGAATGGAAAATATGTGAAGATGAGAGAGGAATCGACAATTGGATGCTCGAGGGAGAATAATAGGAGGACAGAGACCATATTTTCCGCTCACGTAGGTAGTGATTAGTATGAGGGAAGGAGAGGGAGAGATACGAGAGGTGATAACACCCGGTAAAGGGGAGGGGGAAGGCTAACGTAATGAATGGTCGCCAGAGAGAGGCGTAGTTCTTCGTTATCCCGTGTTTGATGAAAATCGAGAAAAAAACTGGAGAAAGAGACAAGAGACAAATGCCATGGATCTTTCACCAAATATAACAAATTTGGATTATACGAACAAATCAGCCCCGACTTGTGGTCCCTTTCTTTCTTGCCAGACACTGACTGAAAAGTGCGAAAGAAGTCCGACTCTCAATATAAACACTCCTCGACAAAAGAAGCCCAAAAGAATCTTTTGGACTCGATTCATCTGCCACTTCTAAAGGCGTTTCCTCGTATGTTGTTCCTTGTTGAGCTAGGGAAAAAAGAGCAACATATATTTCTTGACCATGCATTTTTTCAATTGAAGAATAAGCACACAAGGGTTGGAAAAGCAACTCCAAAAGAAGATTTCTTCTGTAATTTCGCAAGGAGCTCATTAAAAAAACATTTCCACGTGAAATTGAGAAAGAAATCGGGCGAATAGCTCAAACAAAGTTTCTATTCGGGAAAAACGTGTCCTCTGCTCACTCAATCAATATTTAATCCGTTTGGGTAAATACGGAATCACATAATGCTCATGATCATTTTCAGCGCTGCGACGAAGGAGGATGACGCATGAAAACACGAGATCTCCCATCGTCAGCCTTTCACAAATAAGATTTGTACTCCTCACCCGACGAGAATAGATGACTAAAGACCGGATGAGAGACGGCCGCTAATTATCTCCGGCTCTCTGTTGATGATACGACAGATTTTCGGTTACCATCAGATATCATAGAATTCAAAAAAAACTTGTCACACACCACGAAATATAATGTTCCATGCCGTCTCAGCGAGATATGTGAGATCTCACACAACAAGCACACGCGATGCACCAAACTCGTACACCACGCCGATTTTAGATTATTTTTCTTTTATTTTCGTGATCTCATCGATCGTTTTTCATATAAACTAGGGTTGGCAGAAATAGTCTGAAACGACCGGTTCTAGCGCGCGAAATGAGACTCGAATGAGTCCGAATGAGAGGGAGAGAAATGACACGTCGATTATTAAGACTCTGAGAGTCTGAAAGAGAAACGGTTGAGACTCTCAGAGTCTGAACTTTTGTCCTGAGTTTTTTCTCGAATATTGATAAAGGAAAAAAATAGGAAAGGTCTACAATTATCTGCGCATCGTTTAAACATACAATGGAATATATCTCGATTCGTTTTGAAGTGTTTGTAGATCGTTTAGAGAGATTTCAAGAGTATGACAAAATGGTGACGGAAAAACGAGATGGCGCGAAATCAAATATTTTGGTTCAAACTTGCTTCTCAGCTTCGCTTAATGGCTTGTTCGCTGCTTCTATCACCTTTTTCCTCACAATATTTAATTCCTATGATATCGTCAGCATGCATAATTTCTTCATACGAATATTCTCCCATAATGTTCTAGGCTTTACTGGAAAAGGTCGCAATTGAACACCCGAAAATTATCGTGAAACTGAAGTGAAAAAATTAGAAACACATTTCACATTTGAGACTCTGAGAGTCTCAGACTCTCAGAGTCCCAATCATTCGGACTCTCGGAGTCTGAGACACCGGTCAGTCCGAAAAGAATGAGACTGAATGAGTCTCATGCCCTGTTAGTTTTTCGGAAAAAGACTTGGAAAAAGAGAAAAAAAGTGTTAGTTTTATCCGACGTTTTTCCAACCTTTTTTCTGGAAAATTGTTCAAATTTGAATTCCCGCATTTTTCGATTTTTGGCGATATCTCGGCTCCCCATGAATCAATCGACTCAAAAATTTGGCAGCAGATAGATTACCCAATCAGTAATCTAAATTTAATTTTTTGTGAAGACTGGGTCACGGGAAATTGAGATATTGTGCAAAAATGAAAAATGCGGGAATTCAAATTTGAACATTTTTCCAAAAAAAAGTTCGGAAAAAACTAACACTTTTTTCTCTTTTTCCAAGTCTTTTTCCGAAAAACTAACAGGGCATCAGACTCGCGATTGGAATCGAATTGCCAACCCTAATATAAACGTTAAAAAAATCGAAAGGGAAGACCAGAAAAGTCGATGAAAAAAGTGCGCGGCAAGCCGGAATCCGTCAATTATCTAGTAATAGTCAATTAGTAACCCTTTTTGTGCGCGTTTGTCAAACGGCATAGACGGGAGTCCGAAACGTTTTATTTCTATGATATTATGGAAAAATGATGAATACAGACGAATACACAAAATGTGGTTTTAAGATCTTACATTGTCATAAATGGCATCGGAATTCTTTCGGGGCTTATGATTTCATCTAATCTCCCGGTTAACATTCAGAGGTTGCCATCTTTCAGCGATAAGAAGCGGGCAATCTACGCGGGGAGCAGCGATCACTGGTTCTCGTTGGCAATAGATGTAGATAGAGTAGGGGAAATGGAGAGGTACAGAATGACGGATTTGTCTCTTCATTATGCGCACTCCCTCGTCGCTCTGACTGATTAGAGTGAGAGGAATGAAGAGATGGCGATCTCTCTGCAGTGAAAGCTGCATGGGAAAAGCACGAGAGTGATATGATTATGATAAGCAGGGGCGAATTAATGCATACCAGCTATCTACATCATTCGCCCGAACCCTGGATACAACGAATATACTCGTTTCAAATAGTACAAATGCTAGATCAGAGGAGTGCACAAAAGTCAGTTGGAGGCCCTCGTGCTCGCACTATGGCCTTAGGGCCGCGGCCATGCATTCCCTTACACAAACAGCAATTCAACGGCTATGCTTCTCTCGCCCTACTCGATTATTTCACTGATCCACAGCTCTGTATTCGAATCGGTCCTATCGATAGCGGTGATGAATTTATGAGCGATTGTTATTTGTTCAGAGTTACCAAACTTTTCCCTGTTCACACTTCCTCGCTCAACACTGCCCGAGTAGTGGTCATGCTTGGCAACGGCTGGAATGCTCCTCACTCTCCCTCGATCTCTCACTTCTCCTCCCTTTCCTTATCACAGTTCCTTCCCCTATCACCGCGTGTAACACGCACATTCTTATTGCCTGATCCTTGTAAGTGCCAATCCTCTCTTGGCTTATTCGTGACATTTATAGCACTTCCTCGGCTGGGATGATCTGATCGTGCATTTTTCTGCAAGAATCGCTGTGAATTTGGCTTGGTTTCCGCGCGTTATCCTATTTTTTATGCGATCTCGTCTGCATTTAACATTACTGTCATAATCGTTGACGAATTTGTAAGGATTTTCTTCTATTTTTTTCTTATTTTCCATTATTTCCAGCCATTTTTCATTGAATAATTTTGAAGATCAGTGGTCAATTTTGTCTCGAATATTATTACGATCGTCCTTCTCCGCTTTATTCGCTCTTGTCCTCGTTATCACTAGCATGTCCATTGATATCACACAGTTCACGCTCCTTCACACTCTCATTGCCTCTCGATTACTAGCCAATAGTACTCGGCACGATAGGAATAGCTCTTGAATGCATGATCATCTCGTAACGTTTCTCACAATATGTAGCACGGCTGGAATGAGACAGTGAATTCTCACACTCATTGTCTCTTCGCTAAATCGTTCGATAGACACCATATTTGCCAATTTTAATCATGCTGTCGTACTTTAGGACATGATAGATAATGTTTATTCACACTTGCTGAATCGTACTAGAGCAGTGGTTAGTGCAATAAACCTCCTACACTTCTCAGAAACGCAAATCTAGGTCAATCGTACTGATATTGACCACAGCTCGCTCTATTTCACACTGTTCTGTTTCTCGCTCCAAAGGAATGGCAAGATTTGAATTGGCAATATTGAAGGGTACTCTCAACAACCTTGTTAATTATCCCCTCTCCTCCCTCGGCAAGTTCTCACTTCCAGTAGTTCACATTCGCTCCAATCGTAGGGCCAGTAGAGGCTGTTCCCTGGGAGATAATTAGCGGCCAAACCGCGAACTGCCTCACTTCTCCGTTGCTCTCGAGAGTTAAAATCCACTCGCGCCCTTTCGCTAATCCTGTTTTGCACTTTCCGATAGTGATTATTCTCGTGTATAATAACCTTGCGCGACATTCGTTCCCTTTCTACCCGTGATTCTGTTTGTTTTTCCCAATCGTAAACGCAAAGCACCCATCCTTCTCTCACAATCCTCCCATTTATGGCTTGCCCTTTGCTCGACATGGTCGATTTTCACGAAAGAGGAACACGCATGTGAAATTTCTTTCTATTCGTCCTGGATACGGATACCGAATTCCTTCATTTATTCTTCGTACTCACTGATCGGTGAGAGCGACAAGTGAGCACGCGTGTTTTAGAGACGACGTTTGCATCGTGATAGCCCAAGCTGTTTATGATATGCCCTTGTTGTGATCAGATCGTTCTCGATATTTGCTCCTCGGATTCAAAACAGGCGTTCCATTTACAGATCGAGCTTGGGTAACTCGGAACCTGACCAGGAAGAGGAGTCGAAAAGGAGAAGGAGAAGAGGATGGTGGACGCAATCATCGTCAGGAATCTGATAGCCTTCTGGTGCGTTCATCTTTTAGATTTTTTTTTATTTACGTTGTCGTTGTCTCCAGTTAGTTGAGATGGTACTTTCCTGTTGTGATTCATATCACACAACTTCAATTTTACGATCAATTGAACTAAGCGTCGCCAATATCGGTATCATGATTCACCAGCAATAATTATTTTTGCACTTTCAAGAGGGAAAACTCTAAAATAATGATTTTTAAAATGTTTTAGGCTATTCGGTCTGTGCAACAACTATGCGTACGTTATCATGCTCTCAGCTGCTGGAGACATCATCGACCAGCAGACGGGAGTGAATCCCGCGCCGAGTAATGACTCCAATGTGTGCATTGTGAGTCCATTCTTCACTATCCGTTGAATACTAGAATGTAAACGGAATAAGTCTTGATAAGAGCATAAATTACGGAGTGATATCTAACAGCAACGATTAGTGCACGTTTGGAAATGGAAAATGCGATAAATCCAGATTTCGTTTCGAATATGAGAAGTTCTGTTCAATAGGACGTTATACGACAACATCATATTGAACGTCTATAATCATTTGTTATTCCAGCAAACGATCACGGGTCGTGACTGTGACACGATGTCCACAGGAGCCATTCTCCTCGCGGATATTATCCCTTCCCTCTGCATCAAAGCGACCTTTCCCTTCTTCATGCAAAGGATTCCGTTCGGGTAAGCATAAGATAATATTTATGCACATGATTTAATTCATAGTTGGGTTTTTCATAATTTATGAGTTTCAATGAGTTTCACCAGTTCTTCAAATTGCTTGAAATGAGAGTAAATGTGATTCCGTCAACATGAGTAGGTGAAAAACCTGAATCTTATTTGTTCATAGTATAACGATATTCACTCAGATTCCGCATGATCGTGGTGATTCTCTTCCAGACGGGCTCGTATTTGATGGTCGCATTCTCGGTGAACATGCCCATGTCCATTGCGGGTGAGTGGAGTTCATAGTTTGGTAGCGGGATTTCCGGGGGGGGGGGGCGCGACAGTCAAAAAAATGGGGCGGCTAGCGTGCACTAAATAATTCCGAACTAAAGTAACTCTACGGATGCTCACAATAAATAGCTCGCAAAATTCATTACAGGAGTGGTCTTCGCAAGTATTTGCTCAGGACTAGGAGAGATCACACTACTATCGCTCACTTCGTATTATCCAAAGTAAGCTCTATAATAGTACCATGTTTCTGCGAAAATATGAAATTTAGTAAAAAAATTCAATTTATGTAACATAGGAAATGGTGTTTTCAAGGAGCATGATATCCGCGTGGTCGTCGGGTACTGGAGGCGCGGGAGTTGTCGGGTCGTTTGCTTACGCAGGTTTACACATTTCAATAATTGTAAATCGGGAAATACAAATTGGCGTAAATAATTTGAATATGTTCATGTAGAATAAGCATGTAAAGTCATTTTTATATTTTTATAAACAGTTTTGTTCCAGCTCTCACCGAACCGTCTCTCGGCAATCTTACGCCCACGAATGCGTTGCTGGTCATGCTTGTCGTACCGTTATTGTTTGCGATTGCGTGAGTATTTGGATTCAATTTCATTTGGATAGTTGGAAATATCCAAACGACTACACTATATTTCCCTCTTATTCTAGGTACTGGGGCATCCTCAAGATGCCGGACACTGTGTACTCGCCTGGGTTCAATCCCAAGACATGGATCGTCCCTGCGAATCATGGTGATGAGGTGAAAGGTAAGAGGATTGTCTAGGTGTGACATCAATGTGGCATATCATCTTGTCAAAATGCGAAACTCATTCTCAGACGATCGGTCCGAATCCAAGAAGTCCAAAGAGATCCTGCGAATCGCCGTGAGAGACGGAGAGATGGATTACATTGTGAGTAGAAATTTAAAAAAAAGATAATGGAAAGAAGAAGGAACCACTTAAAATGTGGATCTTTACAATTAGGTAATATATTTGGATCTGAAGTAGAGTTATCATCATTAGCTCTGTTAGAACTCTGACCGGTGAGAGAGACGGATTTTTCATTGTGATCATCAATCACAGAAATTTCAGCCCGACGAATCCATCTCCTCCTACAACCTCACCCAATCCGATTCGGCAATGATCGAGAGTGAGAAAGTGCCTCAACGAACACTCAGTATGAAGGAGAAGATGCTGCTCGTGCCGGTATGTGAACATGAAATTTAAATTATAAAAAAAATTATAAAATTTACATTTATCTATTCACACTGTTCGTTCCAGCCCCTCCTCAAGTACATGATTCCACTGGCTCTGGTCTACTTCGGAGAATACATTATCAATCAAGGAATCGTCAGTTTTTTTCTAATCATTTTCCCCGAGGTCTTGCGTAGTCCACCGTTTTTTTATGGCTGAGAAGAGGTGGGGAGTATGAGTGACAATTTTATCGCAGGTCCAACTCATCTTCTTCAACTGCGATAATGGCTTCGGCTTCTCCAAGAACGCCCAGTACAGATGGTATCAGGTTAGTCTTCTTTGTCCTTTTTTGTCTTCGCTCGTCATCTTTCTTCGTATCCTTCTCCTAATACACCTCCGAATACACTTATCAATTCCGTTCCTTCTGTGTTAATGCAACTGTCAACTTTTTGCGAGCATTATCACAATGACTACGAAGTGTCCGAGAAGTAAATGTCATCATGCTCAGGTTCTGTACCAAGTAGGCGTCTTCATCTCCCGCTCTTCAGTCAACATTCTCCCGCTTCCCCGCTTCGTTCTCTACATACTTCCGGTGCTTCAAGTAAGGATCAGAAACCACGGATATTAGATATCGCCGACTTTAGCACGGGATAGATAATGTTCATTCACTTTCTCATCTCCTCTTGCTGCTGAATCGTACTTGAGCAGTTATTGGTGCGGGTATACAACAACTCCTACCCTTCCCGAAAATGCAAATGTAGGCTAAGCATTTTGATGTTGGCCACAGTTCACGCTCTTTCGTACTGTTCTGTTTCGTTCTCTAAATACTTCCGGTGCTCCAAGTAAGGACCAGAAGCAAGGGGATTAGCAGTCATAGATCTCGTTCACGATGATTCAGAAGACGACATCATCGGGATCATTATGTTCCTAGAAGCAGAGACTACAACTGTGCTTCACAAATTTGATACATGAAGAGCTCATTTGGGTGCGATGAAATGTGAATTTAAATATGTATTCCAGATCGCCAACGCCATTTTCTTCTTCTTCGATGCCCTTTACTTCTTTGTTCCGCACATCGCCATTCTATTCGCTCTGATTATTGTTGAGGTGTGAAGAATGCTTTGAAACATCTTTAAATGATATCTCATATAAATGTAGAAGTTAATCAAACCGATAACATCATACTTGCAGGGACTGCTCGGAGGCGCATCCTACGTGAACACCTTCAACAACCTCCACAAGGATGTAAGCAATAGAGTTCAAAATACGGGTAATCGTCTCTTCATTCCGCAAACGCTCGGGCCTCTCTAACCGATGCGAAGAATGAAGAGACGATTACCCGTATTCCCAACTCTAGTGAGCAACCTTGCTATTAGAGTCATCGTGGGAAACCTATCGAGTAGGGAAGATAAAATACTATTTCAGATCGCTCCGGACATCCGAGAGTACTCCATCTCAGTGGCTTCAGCGTCGGGTGAGTTTCACTTTCTCTATCGTTTCCTTCATTCCACAATATTTCACTTTCGTTGAGCGGTCTCGCAGCTGACTGTGAACAATGTTGTTTGTCAGAATATCAAGCCGAGATAATAAAGATCGCAATTCTTTTCAGATTCATTCGGTATCGTCGTGTCCGGATTTCTGTCCATTCCCATCCACAACTTCATTTGCGGGCAACCGCTCCCCGGCATTCCCGCAACCTAATTTATGGAACAACTCATTAGACACATATTGGCATTGTTATGTGATATACACGGTTGATAAAGCTACGCACATTTTGGTTTAAACGCGCGGTCACTCGGAATCGAATCAGCTTGCAAGAGCAATACGTCCTGATTGCATTATTCGGGAACATGTCATGGATTGTACCTCGTTAGCGTCGCCCACCTCATTATGTGGTTAGTTGCTGTGATAAACAGCCCATCCTTGGTAGATTCATCGAATATCGTCGGGACATTTTTCCGATGAACTCTATTGATCGTCCAATTAATCCGCTCCCTGACGCCAGCAGTGTTATTCAGAGTCCTCATCAATAACATTCCGCGAATCTCGAGGATTATCCGCCCCGTGGGAGGAGCCTCATCCTCCTCACATGGGCCTATCAAGGCACTGAGACGTAGTAATGCGCTCCTCATCTCGAAATCTAGACCTTAGATCTCAGTGCACCGCTCCCATTACTTTCCCTCCAGGCTACATCCACGCCAGACTAACATGAAAACGCGCGTTTCTCGAATACGCGGAAGATTATCGTCTGTGAGAATACTATATTGCTCGTTTCCCGAATCTCGTCACATATCACTTTCCCAAAGCACAATGTACGCACGCCTGTGAGCAGTTCTCTGAACTGATCCCAGCGGCCAGTCTTCGATCCTGGGAACCTATACTGGACCAGTACAAAGTTTGAGTTGATACTCCATCTTCAACTGCTCCATTCTTCCATTTTCCATTAGCAGCCTCCATCGTACAGTTTTCCTTCCGCGTAAACAACATGACGTAATTTGTTGCTAACATCTTTCTTGGTTCCAGGTTTAAATGTATACCTCAATTCAGGACCTCAATGCCCATCGTCAATCAAATACTGCCCATCTGGGACTGGCCCAATCACGATGAGTACAATTGCAGGTATGGCAATACATTGACGACGTAGAATTTACGAAGTAGTGCCTCAGATGAACTATTGCCCCCAAGGAGAAAGCTAACATTTGAATTCCCATTACAGTAAGATGCATACTCCGGGCGAGTGGTGGACACAAGAACACGGTCGACAGCAGCCCGTGTTCGGATGGTGGTCGATAGTGTGGGGTGTGGTGTGCGAGGTTCGGATTTTACAATCATCTAATTTGGCAATAACTTCTGATTTATCTATATCCATTAACACTAATGATAGGGTATCATTGATTTCATTGGAATTGTTTTATAGGAAAAAAAAAGATAAATGGAAGAACGTCCTTCAGATTCTCTACTTCCCCATCACCATCGCGTTGTACGAAGAGTCGAAGCGAGTGTCGTGCTATAAGGTATGAACTTGATGAGGAATAAGGAAGAGAAAATTGTTCAGATCATGCTCTGGCTCGCCGTCATCGACATTATCGCCATTCTATCCAATTCCATCTTCTTCGGTGAGCTTGAGTTCATGGCGATAATTTAGGCCTTCCGGAGACGTGAAGATGAAGGAATGCGAACCATCCTAAGCCGTTCAGGAATTCTCCTCATCAAGGGCTACGTTTTTTGCTCGGATCCCTGGTTCGTGTGGCTGGTCGGATGCATCGGACTGGGTACGACTCGGAGGCATCACTTTTCTATTTCTGAACGGTATTTTAAAAGTAATATTTCAGGGATGTGGTGCGGCGCGAGTGCGAACTGTCTTCTGCTCGTTACAAATAGACTCTTCGAACTGCTCAACTACGCTCACTTCTCTTCTGTACGTTTATCGAATCTTTTCAGCATTGATGATGGCGGCTAATAAAAAAATATTCCAGAGACGAACGACGCAGTACCTTCTGCTCACGTCCGTCTACATGTTCTACTTCACCTTCCTCACTCCGCCCATCTTCACCAATTCGAAGGAGCAGGGCATGTTCTTCGACCCGTTCATCGGACCGGCGAATCTGGAGAAGGTACTCACATTTTACTCATTTATCTAGAGGCATCCGACAAAGCACACTGGTGTTCATCCTAGTATGCGATCAATGTCTTCGTGCAAAGTATGACTGATTGTGAGAAGAACGGCAATTAAGATTTTCATGCAATCGGATCATACGAGGCGCAAGAGAACGCAGGCGATATCTCATTTCTCCCTTTCTCCAGTTCGTCAATTGGCCTCACACGGCCAACAATCTGCTCGTTGTCATGGCCACTGCCGTCCTCTACTTCTCCCTCTGTATAGTGCTCATCCTGAAACAGGTTAGACCGAAAAGTATACCAACGATTCCTTACCCAGAGCAAATTTTGTTGTTTTTTTTTATCGAAATGTTCGTTCGGAAAAAAAACATCCGCGCGTATTTGTGCTCCTGGAAACGTTGGATGCTGTGTCAATGAGGAGACGAATTAAATATTTATGTGGCAATTTCAGGGAGGAGACGGCCATCACAAGCGCGTCAAGCAGAACAAAGCGGTTAGGGGTTTTTTCTCAATATCTTCAGAAAATATATGTATTATTTCTCGCACTCGATTATAATGTGCACCCAAATCGAGCTCATTCGTTCCCGATCCGTGATCGATGTTTAAATAACATTATTTGTCGTTTCTACTCCTTCATACGATCATGTCAATTTCTGAAAGCAGATATCGTATTCTCCTTCTTTTCTTGAAGATTAGCCTAGATAAATGCACTCAGAACGTTCATTCCCGTTTCTGTTCTGTGAAACTTCTCATCTGGACTGAAATCCAGAACGATAATATCAATATTAGAGTTCGAAATACGGCTCGCCGTCTGTTCATTGCACACACTATCGCATCGGTCAGAGTGGAGAGAGAGTGTATAAAATGAAGAGACGGTGACCCGTATTTCGAACTTTAAATATCAGGTGCTCTGACGCTCGCTAATCCGTTAATATTCCCAGATCTTCATTCAAGCTACGCTGATCTGTGTTTTCAACGTCGTCGCCTCGCTGGAGTCAGTTAATTCCTGGGATTGGGAAAGGATCAGAGAACAGAGGAGTATTAGATTGGATAATCAATGATCACGGTTCTTTGATCATTGCTTTTGGGCAGGGTTGGAGCAGACAAACGTGTAAACAGATTCGGGAGTCATTTTGAATCATGTGTTGATTGAAAATAATAAAAAAATGCATCCGTTTCAGGTACGTCTACATGAATTTCTTCCCTGCAACTCCTACCCTGGTCGAGATTGGCCATATTAGCTGGCAGCTCAGTCACGGTAAGAATGGGGTAGCTTGAAGGTCTAGATCACAATCACATTTACAATTCATTAGTGCCATTCGCGCTCACAAGGAGAGGAAAGTAGTTACATAGCTTGCGTACCTTCAGACGATGAAGACGAACTGGGCTCTGGTTTAAATTTCTTGGCAAAATTCAGGCGCGCCGCCCTACATCTACCTCATTCTGAACAAGACTGTGCAGGATCGAACCAGGTTAGGGTAATTAATTCACTAAATTGTTAAATGTGCTAAATTTAGGAAACTTCTGGGCATTCGCCGTCGTCGTGTGAATACTACTATCACTGCCACACAGACGATAACGTCCAGCCATCCACCGACCGCTTCCACTTTCGTTATGTGAACTACGCAATTGCATACCTACATGTGCAACATCTACGCAATCATTTTTTTGAATTCAACTCTTGTAAGAAACCAATTGATTAATAGAATATTTCCCGACTTCTTGTTCGAGGATTTGTATTTCTTACGCATATTTCTACGGCATTGTACCTGAAATGATCAATATTTGGATAGATTGGTTGAAGCAACATCCACAACAAGTATGAAGTAATGTCTCTACGTTGAATCTATGCTAATGGTTCTGAACTGGAAACGATGAAAACAAGTGCGAAAGATGGTGATAAAAGAAACAGGTGAAATGCATATTCGCACGCGTGTAGAGTCAATTCCAGTTGGCAGCCCAAGCGAGTCTAGTTGAAAACCATTTCGAAAAGAACGTGCGTTCTCGAATCATATTCAATGACAAATTGAGAAGGTCAGGAAACAAGATATCCCATAAACGATTTTTTTAAGTGAAGAAACTAAAGATGATATAGCACGTGCCCGATATCAAGTACCCCTAATGAAGTGTCTCTGTATTGGATATTTGACTGATATCATAGTTACAAAAAAACGACGATAAAATAACTGCATTTATTGCATTATAAATATTATTTGCGCTCAAGTCTGGCGCTAAGGCCATTCATTCTCGGCAGATCTCTTGGTCGGAGGGCAGTGAGCTGGCTGAAGGGAACAATTGAGCAGACTATCATTCATACCAGTTACTTACGCCCATGCATATGATCCTGCCGAGTCCCTTATCCATGCACTTCTTGACGCAGTCGGGATCAGTCTCTTCCTCGACGGCAGATCTCTTTGTCGGAGGGCAGTGAGCTGGCTGAAGGGAACAATTGAACAGACTATTATTCATACCAGTTACTTACGCCCATGCATATGATCCTGCCGAGTCCCTTATCCATGCACTTCTTGATGCAGTCCGAATCAGTCTCTTCCTCGACGGCAGCTATCTTGGCCTCGACGGCAGATCTCTTGGTCGGAGGGCAGTGAGCTGGCTGAAAGGAACAATTGAACAGACTATCATTCATACCAGTTACTTACGCCCATGCATATGATCCTGCCGAGTCCCTTATCCATGCACTTCTTGATGCAGTCGGGATCAGTCTCTTCCTCGACGGCAGATCTCTTGGTCGGAGGGCAGTGAGCTGGCTGAAGGGAACAATTGAACAGACTATCATTCATACCAGTTACTTACGCCCATGCATATGATCCTGCCGAGTCCCTTATCCATGCACTTCTTGACGCAGTCGGGATCAGTCTCTTCCTCGACGGCAGATCTCTTTGTCGGAGGGCAGTGAGCTGGCTGAAGGGAACAATTGAACAGACTATCATTCATACCAGTTACTTACGCCCATGCATATGATCCTGCCGAGTCCCTTATCCATGCACTTCTTGACGCAGTCGGGATCAGTCTCTTCCTCGACGGCAGATCTCTTGGTCGGAGGGCAGTGAGCTGGCTGAAGGGAACAATTGAACAGACTATCATTCATACCAGTTACTTACGCCCATGCATATGATCCTGCCGAGTCCCTTATCCATGCACTTCTTGACGCAGTCGGGATCAGTCTCTTCCTCGACGGCAGATCTCTTGAACTCCTTGTGTTTATAAACGCATTTCTAAAGGATACAATTAGTGACTATCATGGATGCCGTTCACATACCACATTGCACTGGTCCGGGGCGGTTCCCGTGGCGAGGCATCTATTCTTGCATTGCTCTTCCCATCGGATCACGAACGTGCGAGGCTGCTCTTCCTCTGCCGATCGCTTCTTGGGACTGAAATAGTACGGTATTTGTAGATTCCATCTCGTCATTCTACCCGCCCGCTCGCCACTCAAGCGGTCGGCAGGACGATTGAATCGTCGCCCTTGATACTGTAGCCAGGGGCATTGCAGCACGACAGATACCCGAGCTACAGTAACCTAGGAGGGAGCTGTGGGGATCCTTACATGTTGTCAAACGGCGGATTGTACCCGTCTCGTATGTAAGGAGGAGGCGCCGATGGTAGACCTGAGATGACGTGTCGCAATGATACAGTATCCAGACATTGGCCATTGGTACCAGGCATACCGTAACCGAAGCAAGGATGGTTCAGGGTACCAGGCATACCGTAACCGAAGCAAGGATGGTTCAGGGTGCCAGGCCTACAGTAATCGAAGCAAGGATGGTTCAGGGTACCAGGCCTACAGTAACCGAAGAAAGGATGGTTCAGGGTACCAGGCCTACAATAATCGAAGCAAGGATGGTTCAGGGTACCAGGCCTACAGTAATCGGGGCAAGGATGGTTCAGGGTACCAGGACTACAGTAATCGGGGCAAGGATGGTTCAGGGTACCAGGCCTACCGTAATCGGAGCAAGGATGGTTCAGGGTGCCAAGCCTACAGTAACTGGGCCAAGGATGGTTCAGGGTACCAGGCCTACCGTAACCGAAGCAAGGATGGTTCAGGGTACCAGGCCTACCGTAATCGGAGCAAGGATGGTTCAGGGTACCAGGCCTACAATAATCGAAGCAAGGATGGTTCAGGGTACCAGGCATACAGTAATCGGGGCAAGGATGGTTCAGGGTACCAGGCCTACAGTAATCGGGGCAAGGATGGTTCAGGGTACCAGGCCTACCGTAATCGGAGCAAGGATGGTTCAGGGTACCAAGCCTACAGTAACTGGGCCAAGGATGGTTCAGGGTACCAGGCCTACCGTAACCGAAGCAAGGATGGTTCAGGGTACCAGGCCTACCGTAATCAGAGCAAGGATGGTTCAGGGTACCAGGCCTACAGTATCAGTGGGGGGGGGGTCGACGGGTTCAGTTGGCTCGGGGTATGGAGCGGGTACGGTAGAGGGGGGGGGGGTCAAACTCACGAGTGGCTTCGATGGAGATCCATCCACAGAAGACGAGAAGAAGAAGAGCGAGTGACTTCATCGCTCTCTCGAATGGACGAATCCACCGATGGGACGGCCTTTTATAGGCCAGAATGAGGCCAGTAATGGCTCATTGTACGCCATAATTGACATGTAAAGTGGATATGGAGCGTGATTTCGTGGATTTTATTTTGTAAATCTTGATCTTCTGGCCTTGGATTAGATTTTTGGTTGAGATTAATGCGGGATTATGCATGCGGCACTAATGGAGCAGGCAAATTCGAAAAGAACTTCTAGATACAATCTCTCAAACTTTGCAAAAAACAAACAAATAAAGGATGGTTTTCGTCGAATATTTATTGGAATTTGTGTGCCTTGAAGTACACGGAAGTTCATTCTTGCAATGGCTCCTCACTCTCCTGCAATGGCTCGTCACTCGCCTCACTATTAAGACCTACCATCCCCTCAAGTTGTCAAGTATTCCTCCTCTACCCAACCAGTTTCAACGACATGCCGTCTATTTTAGCCTGGTCTACGTGGTCTAAATGGGGTCTAAATCCTGGTCTAAATTCTACTGCGAGTGTCTAAAAACACTCGCTAAGCTCGCTAAAACGTGAATTCTTGCAAACGGATATTACACGTATCGCAGACATTGTCGACCGAATCACAGTAGAATTTCTTCTTCACTTTCTGACAAAATTGGACGATATCTGACACTACCGATTGTGCTTGCTTGTTCAAATCGAACTTCAGAAATCGGAATAACTGCGTAAAACAGAAATCCCACATCAAACTTGACGAATTAGATAGATATTGGAGAAGATACTCCGAAAAATCAAAGCAGTTTAGAGCCGTTGCACCATGAGCCGAGAAAGCGATTCAAATCTCGTACACTCGTATCCGCCAACCGAACCAATGCGTTTTCCCTAGTGTTTCTATAAATAAGGACCATCAATCGGCGTTTCTCAATGTCCACGAGTGCGTGCCTTTACAGGGTTCTTGGTACTTTGCTCAGGAAGCAAAAAAAAACAGAGTCCAAGAACCAAGTCACGAACAGAATTCGCTTTCTTTTGGAATAAAACTCATGGTGAGTTATAGTAGAGTAGCGTGATAACGTGAGTGAAGCAAAGAAGAGCAATGGATCGCCTGAACAACTCGGATGGCTGAGATCTCATCGCAACCTGTGCGAAACATCGACTGGATCGAAGAGAGAAAGAGCGGAGTTCCTCGACAGTGATCAATCATGCCCATGATCCCCACGAATATTTTGCATTCGCATTGCAATTGGCTTTCTTGCCAGATGTTTATCGCGTGTTCTGGTGTGTTCTTCCAATGTTTTTAAATTTTCTATCACTTAAATTTTTAGCCGTGCGCCCCGGCATACTGTGTTTAGCGGCGCTAAACACAGTATGCCGGGGTGCACGGCAAAAATGCGCAACTTTGAAAAATCATAACTTCTTTCAAAAAAATCGTAAAAATATGCGGTTTTTTGAGTTTTTCTCAGAAAAATCAGCACTTTTTTCTGAACTTTACTTCATTTGTGTGTCCGGGTCCCTTTAATCATTTTTTTTGTCGACTAGTATTGACTTCATACGAGACTGCCTGTTTGGGAGATACGACAATCCTGCTCAATTTGCTTGGATGCAACCCCTTCATCACCGTTCTGCGAATTGTCCTTTTTAGAGGATTTATTGCTTGTTTGATAATTGCCATTTCTGCGCTGCTCCTTTCCTGATGCGTAATTGACAAATCAGAACCTCATCGCTGCTCAATGGATGTCGTAACGTGGCGTTGCTCATTAGGAATTGGCGCTCACTTATTTTTTTGTACTCGAGAATTTCTTATCAGTTTTAACTATAAATCGTCGATTTCTCCCTTCACGAGATCGAGATTAGGGGTGTCGATGTGAAGAAAAAAGTGTCAAATGAAGAATGAAGTTTCCCTCCCTCTCATTCTCTCTTCACGAAGAATGACCCGGCGACTCTCGTTCTTCATGAAGAACGATTTGCACTAAATGAGCCATAACTAGGGTATAAATGCATGTTTTCTTATGAAATTTTAAATATGTCCTACCAGGGTCATTCCAAATTTACTCATGTCAAAGTAAGGGAGAATTTATTTGCTTATTATGTCACAAACGGCTTAATTTATCCTGCCCTATAGATTTGCGAAATCTGTTCTGGGTCTTTCATGCTTCTCCATCGGCATTTATAGTTCCTGTTTGACAGGACGAGTCGAAAACACTTTGGCAATCATCAAAAAATATCTTTCTTTTAGTTGGTGAGCAATTGGTGTCATAAATCGGTAACACTATATCATACTTAAAGCCGTATGTTGAAATATTGTTCCTAAGATGTGCTAAACCCCGAGAATAACGCGCGCAAGCACTGAGGGAGAGGAGGGGAAGGCGAGACGAGACGAAGGAGGCTCTCGTGCGCTCTCCCAAGTTATAATCGCTGCCATGTCACTCGAAAATAGCGTACACATCTTCTACTTAATTCTACCTTGAGAGTGCTAGTTAGTACTGATACCCAAAGCGTTCTTCAGCGTTACGAAGTATGACACCCTATTAGATGAGAATTATGAGTGGCAAATCATAGTGTAGACGGTTTTCTTTCAATGTCATGAGTTCCCATTATTTATATCTGTCAAAACCCATCCAAAATATCTCATATCTGGCCCCATTCTTCACGAAGAACACCCTCATTCTTCGTGAAGAATGACCGCGTCGCTATCGTTCTTCATGAAGAATGACGCCGCGTCGCGGTCCTTTGTGAGTGAGAATGAAGAGACAAAACTCATTCTTCACATCGACAGCCCTAATCGAGATACCGAGATACTTTCGCTAAAACTTTGATATATCTCTGTGAAAGTTTTACAGATCGCAGTCCTTGAAGGTTGAATCTAGGGGGACTCAACGTAGATATCCGATTATTGCCGGAACCTCTCCCTTCAATTTTTGTTAGCATGACATCGCTTCTCCAGCGTTCGGAGATATTTCTTGCCGAAATTGAAACGATGAAACGGGATTAGTGCATGAAGAGCATACACGCCCTGGTTCTTGTATGATTAGCGTGAGAAGTGGAATTGCACTTCGATTCTATAATCTTCACTCTAATTCTTCTTCGTTCCTGGAGCAATCGGTGATATGCATGCCGGGGTCGATCATCCAACTCCTTCCATCTCATTCTCACCGTACCCAATTTTTATGGTCCAATATATAGCATCGTGCATAAAGAAATCGTTATCCGTGTCCCTCTTCACCAAATACCAAATACAAATATCAATATTGTTACTCTACAAATGTAAATGTTCTCAACAAATGCATAGGTGTACAATGCGTAAATAGCTGTGAAACTGCATGCTTACTTGAGAAAGACAGGAGATAAGTGTAGCGTAACATCAACTTGAGATGGAAAAGTATTAATCCTGAGGGGGAAATGATGCAAAAGAAAAAAAAGGAGAGATCATATTGGGCCAAGACTACAATTGTAGTTATACAATAAAATATTATTTACATGTTGCATGGTTGCAATACTAGCCGGAAAAATCGGAAAACAAGTATGGGAAAATTTTCTTGAGAAAGACGAGATAAGAAAACTTTTCAATTGCTTCAACTTGCGGTGAAAATATCGAACATATGGAGATAACTGGTTCACTCTTTGAGTCTCTTCGCTTTTGTCTCCGTAAATTCCTTTCCAATCTTCTCAATTTTTTCCACGATCAGCCGGTAGTATTCGAACTGTAATGGTATTGATATTTGCATTCGCATTCACAGCTCCTCGTAACTATCTATCATTTCACACCCTTCTATTCGCTACTTTTTTTCGTGAAGGTGGGTATCTAATTTATTTTCCATCGGAAAACGTTAATTTATTCACTGTGAGGGTTTTACAGATTAAATTCAGAAATTTCAAGTCTCACCCTATCTCCGGCCCTCTCGAACAGTTCTCTCTCCACTTTCTTCGCGTATTTGATAATGGCCTCGGGTGGATTCGAGCAGGGAAAGATCGTCTTGATCAACTTCCCGATCTGAAATTTGATTTGCTCAAAATCAATCGATCATATATTCTGGATGTTCTACTTTCGACAAACCCTTGGTAACAATTTACATTACACCCCTGTCAAATGGTGAAATCTATAATAACTGTGGAAAGTTCTGATCTTCCCAAGGACAGATTTTGGCGAGATTAATTGAGCTCCTTCCGCGGGCTGCTTGTCACAGCATACGGGAAAGTGCGAGAGATGCTCTTACCACAACCCATGCCCCCTTCTCGTGCTCACACATGCTTGAAGACTCCACAGTTTATTGACTTACCACATGCTTCCTTTTCTCGTCCTCCACCTCGTCGTGCCACTGCAGTCTCTTCGTCGACGCATCTGGAGCGGGCAACTCGGCCGTCGTGCCCTTCTTCGCTTCGATGTTCACTATCGTCTGTAGAGTTCGAAATTCGGGCAATCGTCTCTTCATTTCATGAGGCGTGAAACTCATTCGATTTGAAATACACAACTCTTCTCATTACGCTTGATAAGGAATGATGCGAAAAATGCGGACTACCAATTCAATCTCACCTTCCACACGGTTTGGATGAGCGGCGCAGAGCTGCACACCGCCAGCACCTCCTCGCCCATCTCTCGCACACTCGAGTACTTGCCCGACTCGATTCTCTTCCGGACCATCTCGAAGCACGCGGGTAGGGTGTGGGCCTGAAACGACGCCTTACGATTCCCGAGAAATGATGCGAAATATCAGTTACACTATGCCACGCGTCTCACACATGATTCGATTCAGTATGGCATAATTGTAGCCATTCCTAAGACGAATTGCGTAGAAGACATTGCTCACCGATGAGCTGTCCGTTTCTCCTCTCTTCCCTACGTCCCCTACGGATGTCATGAATGACTCGCACAGTCGCACCCCCGCAGGCGTCCGATAGTTCACGAGTGTATCGTACATTCGGACCTGGGTGCTGAGCAGTTCCACGGACGGCTTCGTCTTGTGCGTTCTGAACAATCTTTTTGATTGTACTAGGAAGCTATCGTGCGTTTCAAATGCTCAGCAAACTCAATGTGCTGGTTAGCGTATTGATTGTCTGGGAAAGAGAGGAAGGGAAGAGGTAGGGCGGAGGAGAGCAGGTAGATCACTAGCCTCCTCCCGGCCTCTTCCTAACTCCCCCCCCCCATCGAACGGTAGTCAAAGGTCAAATACGAGTGGAACGGAAAATAATTTCACGATATACTTTCTAATTTTCCCTACGCATTCGTCGCAACATTTACTTGTACTTACACTCCTTGTATAAAAATACTCGGCTCTGTACCGATACTGGATCCCATTGGAAAACGGTGGTCCCGTCATTTTTTCGGGTCATTGTCGCTTCACAAAGAGGAGTGCCTCATATTACTGATATTGTTATGGTGTCAATCTGTTTTTGACGTATTCCGACATTCCTCACCTCGGATTGTAGTCCATCAGAAGAAGTACGGCTGCGGATGAATCGGGAAGTGGACGGACGGACGGCTCCTCCAGTTCCTCCGCCGGTCTCTTCGCCCGACCGAACAGGGCCTTCCCGCTGGGACTCCTGCAATCATTAATATTGCAGTAATACCGTAACCGATAAGATATCTAATCGTGAGCAGTTGTCATCTTCATAAACGATAGATACGATAAACGATACTGATTCTTATCATTTCATTTTCCTTGCGGTCTCGATAGCGACCGAATGAAATGATAATTGTGGAACTCTAATCATATTCGGAAATCGCGTATCTTTCGAGTGATTTTTCTCTCAATAGGAAAATGATATTGCTCTTGTGCGGAAAATGATCTAAATGTAAGTTTTCACGTGGAGATCGGTTTTGATTTGCCAATTCAATTAGAACACGCTCACAATGCGCTCGGCGTGGCCCTCAGTCGGTGTATCTCCCTGTCCTTCTCCTCCAATTGCTGTCGTAGATGCTTCTCGGTCACTTGCACCTCGAGCGCCTCCATCATCTGCGTCTTGATGGCGGACATGTCCTGTAATGGCATCATTACACGAATGACAGGCTCAATGTAAACCGTTATTTTTACCTAAGCAGTTTAGAGCCGTTGCACCATGAGCCGAGAAAGTGATTCAAATCTCGTACACTCGTATCCGCCAACCAAACCAATGCGTTTTCCCTAGTGTTTCTATAAATAAGGACCATCAATCGGCGTTTCAGTTGCACCCATTTTAAACAGCGTATGGTTGTTATCATGATGATGATAATAGCGCAGTATCTATTATTGTGAGAACCCGAGAGCACAACAAGGATACATAGAATACCTGTCCGGATCTGACGGCGACCCCTTTTTGGCCATGTAAATATGGTAAAAAAATGGCCGGCGGCGTGGAGACCTATGACACATAGTAACTGAGGATGCATGGAGAGTGACACCTATACAGCGAGAAGCTTGTTAATTATGCGTACCTCTCTCAGCTTTAGCCTCTCGATCTCTCTGTCCTTCATCTCAATCTGCTTGAGCATCTGTTGCTCCTTGATCTGCATTGTCTCCAGTTGGGAGGTGAGATGGACGACCTCTACGGGCGCCCTCATCGCCGTCAGTTGCGACGTCAAATCGGCCACGGTCTGATATTGCTGTGTTGTGAGCTATAATAGGTTGTCATGATTTTCACAACCCCGAATGAGTCCATTATCATCCCCTAACTATCGCTGTCTATATTTGCAGTCCCTGCATGTATCGTTCGCACTCGTGTTTGTGTCAGGAAAAGAAAAAAAAAGTACGCTGCTTCTTAGATTGAGTTGATCGTACAAATGCTGAACTTCCACAGTATACCTCTCTCAGCCGGCGCAATTCATCCGCAGGGCAGGATTCTTCAAGAATGACGTGCCTTCCCTCTGCAAAATCAACGTCCATTGGGCATGATTTTCAGTGCAAATTTGTCTTCCCTCGTTCAACATTCAATATCAACTTCAATTTTAATGGCATCTGTGCCCAAAACGGTCAAAAAACTACAAGAATAGCTTTGCTAAAGAGTTGCCCAGACTAGGCTCACCTTCCAACATATCGAAAGAATCCACACTACTCGGATTCTCCTCAGCCATTCTGAAAGTTTAAGCTAAATTAATGAAAAATCGTCACAAATCAGATATTGAATTGTCTCGAACAATTCGCATTGATAATCATGAACGATCATGTGAAATGAACTTTATCGTGATGGAAAGCTGTTGACAAGAATAATTATAGCTGTGAAAGACGGTACAGTGGAAAATGCTCGTTGTTCGACTAGTGAGGTAAAGTATAAACAACACATGAAGTTCGTTGTAATATGACCAAGATGTGGTGTTGAAAGACTAGGAAATTGACCATGACACGGATTGGCGAAAAAAGTAAGCAATTCATATTATCATCATACGTTTAGCGACGTCTTTAGTGATCGTGGCTGAAATATACTTTAATATTTACTTCCGAAGATATTTGACACTCACATTCCATCATGGACTTCAATTGGTCCATTTCCTTCTCAAGTTGTGATGAAAGATCGGCCATCTCACGTGCCATCGATGACTTGAGAGCTGCGACGTCCTAAGTAAGATAAAGTCAGTCATTGTACCATCCTTCTCATCTTTGGACTAGTTTTGTAAAACAATGATTCGATGTGCTTCTGTGATAAATGTTATAAATTCAGAAAATATGTTTTGTTGTGTAGCACAACGTACCTCTCGTAACATTAGCACTTCATCTCGTCTATCATAGTCATCCACCTGCCGGATTTTGTCGGAACGCGGAGCTAGGGCTAAAATTGCAGATCAATTGATGGTGCTCAAGTACAAGTTCCGTCAAGTTCATACCGTCGACATTCGATGTATCAGATACAGTAGCGATCGATCGCAGATCATCCATGCTAGATGCTGTAATTACAATATTTGTATGTTTGAGAGACTGTGATTAACGCAGATTTAGGTTTAGGTTCAGAACCATGTCTCTCTATCCGCTCTCCATTGGCATTGAATCGTGATTTGGTGAGCAAAAGCTGGCTCATGGTTAAAAGATATTCGATCGACTCAAACAAATGTTCGATCAAAAAAACAATTTCTAGCGAAAAAGCTTCATTGCACCGGATATGAATATAATGAACAAGTGAAATGATGACAAAGTGAAATGAAGTAAATTACAACCGAAATGAACCATATCAATATACGATAATTATTGAGCACTGCCTCTACAGGGCAAGTTAGCGAGTGCAGGGATGTAATGTTGACTACAATCCGGGAGAGTTCCCGCTGTCCTTTTTGTCTTCTTAGTCCTCTGCCGCATCGGAAAGTGAATCTGTCTCCACTTCTTCATCCTCCGTTCGGCCTCCTCCTTCTTGATGCATTCAGCGTCGATCAACACGGTGAACAGCCGACGGGAGAAGGCCAGTCGGTACTCGGTCTGCAATGAAACGATTGGACTCCCTTGAATAAATATTTTTAGAAGTGAGGGCAGGTCTCAAGTAGGTGTACATTGAGTGTGCATGGTTTCTCCGGTCATTGGGTGAGTGGAGTCTCAATTATACCCAAATACACTTATTTCTCAACGAAAAGTGATCAGTAATGTTCACGAATGCTTAATATATTTTACAGATTTCCGTGCACCATATGGGGACTGTTTGAAACGCATCATCATCGTCATTCTTCATCTCGCTTACTTCATTTTTGGCGCTCTCGTAACACTCCATCTCAGTGTTCCTTGCATAGTCGACAAAGTCCTCCTCGATTTCCAGGTGAATCCAAATCTGCGGATCCAAGTTGGCAATTTGCACGAAACAGGTACAGATCTGAAATAGGTGACACGAATTGATGTACCTGATGTACCCTAAAGTATCTCCGCTCTACATATATTAAGTTAACTTCATTTAATTCGAACACTATATTTTTCTAGCAAGATTAAATTTGCGCATAATTGCTCACATTATGAATTCTGTATGCGTCTTTGGCTTCATTTTGCCAATCCCTCCTCGCTTTCGGGTACTTTGGACATCTGTTAAGAGTAAAACGTTTCAAGGGTCAATCAGGGCTGCCCGGTGAAGCAGTTGAGTAAGGGCTCACATTCGATCGCAGAAGTCGGCCGGAAGATTAATTACGGCGGGACGCCTTGGAGTGAGAACAGCGTTGGCGTCGATGCCTGAGATGACGTTTTTTTAATGAATTCACATGCTCACAGACTGCGTTATAAAAGATGAATACTAATTGAACAGAAAACAAAAAAAGATATGAATAACCTCGACGAGTGCACATCTCCTTCGCCTCTCCATACGCGCGGGCGAACGCCGTATTTAAAGGACTGACAGGGAATGGGGAACAATAATTATTATTGAAATAATAACAATACCAATAATATTCCTAAGTGTCCCATAAATACATGGAGATCCTTACCCAACGCGCGCCACAGACGGCGCATGAGTTTGGCCGTCGCCGGGTCTTTGCCTTTTTGCCCGCGGTTCATCTGACGTGCTATAATTGAATGGTCAATAGTTGCAAAATTATTCAGGGGATGTATTGCATTATCATGCTTGTTAGCTTACTCTGCATTCAGTTCTGTAGGTGGCTCTGAGGTATCCGACTGTTGATCGGACATTCTGCAATCGGCCTATCTATCTGCGACCGTTATGCAGCAAGTAGACAACTCGGAGAATATGTTACAGATATCATATTGACATTAACAATTCGCCTTCTTGAATTGGAACATCGAGTATTAACATTCTTTATGCTGATCTCAGAATAAGTGCATGTGTTGTACGTGCATAAGTTACGCGATTGGAATGTTATTTACAGGCGAAACCACCGACAGATAATCTGGCGGGAAGCACAACGCTACTGGTCCATAAGAGAGAGTTCTACATGTATTCTACAAACGATAGCAAGTGAAGTATTATGCACAGGGGTTGAAGACGCTGGTATTATGCAACGATGACCGATTGAAGATAAGCTATCCGGATTCATGAAGAGCAGATAGACACCTTCTGAAGCCCTCCTGAAAAGGATTTAATTGTATCTCATTGCTCATGCCACGCTCGAAACCCACATATGATTAATATTTTTTCAGCTCTCTTTCTTTTTCAAAAAAAAAACTGTTTTACCAATTTACCATTAATTTTATTCGCCTTATGCATCCGGTCCATACATCTTTTCGTACTGTTGCTTCCTTTGCCACTGTCTCGTCAGGATTTGACGGCGAAGATCAGCGATCTTCGCCTTGAGATTGCGACAGTACTCAGGCTGGAATGGCCAGAACTTCATCAATACTTCAACTTCAAATCGGTGATTGGGATTGTAGGTTTGAAGATTGAATGAAATATTCTTTCTATGCTAGACACAGTATTAAGAAAAGGCAGGTCCCAATGCATTTCAAAAACAATGAGAAGGCTCCGCCCACTCGTTCAAAAAAGTCGTTCCCGCAATAGTTTAGCCTTCCACCGCGACTTTTCTCCAGCAACAATGAGATACGGTAAGGAATTTAATTTTTACCTTTTGCTTGCTCGGCGCCCGGCTCCTGTTTCATTTCCGTTTCTCAAGCTTTAATCGACTGTTTTTTTGATTGCACTGTTATTATTGTGTTAATTTATGTTTAATTTTGTTGTGTCAAGGTTGGCGACGATATCGGACGTCGATTGGAGCGGGGACAGCGACGGCGTAAGGAGGTACAGGTAAGACTGCTTTCACACACCAATTTATTTTTTCGTTTTATATTTAGCATGTTTAATTAGGTTTTATGCGTGTTAAATGCTGACTATTTATGTCGGTAAAAGCAAGTACGTAGCAAGTTCTTGCCAGATTTTATTTCGAAATAGGCAAATTAGAATGGTTCCATCTTAGCTGATTGTGAACATTTCGTTTAAACAGAAACCTGTGACTATCCCGATTTCTCACAGCTTTACTTGTGGGGGTCAGTCCAAAAGGCCTCAAATCGTTGCGATTCTCTTGCCTTGGGCCCATGTTAGCCCGGCGCCTTTACGCTGGCCCCACAAGCAAAGCAGTGCCGGCTTCTCACCAGTTCTACCGAGTTTCTAATGAGGTTCAATGAACTGGAAATGCCATAAGAAAAGCTTGATCTAGATCTTCTTATTGTCCATTTTGTTCTCATTCGGAACAACGTTATTATAACTCAATAATATTCAATTTACAGCAGCCACACATTGAAAGGAACGAGCCGACTACTGTGCCCCCCCCTCCCCCCGCTCACTATTTTTACTAAGGTACTAAGTTACTCACTATTGTTTTAGCCTTGGTATTTATCCTAGATATTACTTTCATTAGATTTGTAGGTAGCTTACAATGTATATGCATTTGTTTCAACCTCACCCGTTTTAACAATGTTTTCTTACAGTACCTCATAGTCGAATTGTTGATTACTGACTGAATATTCATTTCGTCTGGATTAGTGTACTTATTACACGTGTATTCAATCACCTTCTAAGATTGTATCCTGGATTAGGAATTTTGCTCGACCAGATTTTTTATGGTATTCTCCACATTAGCATTTATTTATGTCTAGTTTGATTTTTGATCTTTGGTCAAAGACCTTACTTTCGAAATTGAATATTATCTAGCGATGATTTATATTCTCGTTCGTTAATGAGATTGTATTTATTGTTGATTTGCTATATCGATAAAAATATACAGTATGCACATGAATGAGCAGCACAGTATGGTACAGTATTAGGTAATTCATTCGATATTCAACTGCTAAATAAACCTATTTTACTACACAAATGAAATAAGGGAAGTCTATTCCGGAGGAGTGGGGGAAGGGTGAATAAAGCTACTCTCCGAGGTCTCGTGGAAGATGTCACTGTTAGCGCAGTGGATAAAGCGTTTGCCTATCGTTCCTCACGGCCTGGGTTCGATTCCCCCGCTCGCCTTTCTATTGCCAAGTTCTCCCGAAATGCATGGTGCTTAATACTGTGTAGATCATATAGTTCGGAGACCAAATTTATCGCGAATGTTCTCTGACTATTGCTTCTGGTCATCAAACGTGCTCAGTTGTTTCTTATTTGAATGAAAAAAAGATTAATCTGCCAGCGGACTTTATCGAACGAATGTAAGCCCTCGCTCACACGATGCCCACCTTGTTATCGGCCTCTTCGAAGATGCGATGCTCCATCAGCTTCACCTTGGCGACGACATCGGCCATCCGAGGATCGGTGATGTCGTGGATGTTATCCGTCGTATGGACCAATTGCAGGAACAGACCCGTCTGAATGCTGTTCATGATATTTATGAGAGGTGCCGCGAGAGATTCGATCATGGTTCTATCATGAATAAAGGTTCGAGAGATTCCTCTTATATGCACGCTTCACGCATCTTCCTAGGCTAGTGTTTGCCTTGGTAAGAACTTGAACGGGTAATCTAACCGCAAAACTTGCTCACCAACTGGTGTCTCTCGAGGATGCTCACTCGCAGCTGCCAGGGCTTCGGATTGGCCGGGGGAAGAGGAAGCGTTCGGAGCTTGGAGCACCTGAAGTATTTTAATTAGTCCGCTTTGTTTTAAGGTTAAGATGAAGGTCACCCCGTACTCAAGGCACACGAAATACTGCGAGAGCCCTAGACGAGTTTATCTGGTACGGTAAAATAGCTTCCACGATTCACTTCAGAAGACAACTACGAAGCATAGACTGTTCTTTCTTTTATGGCCTTTTCTTTATTATTTTCTACCTTCGATATGGATAAAATGATGATGACTTCTCGTGCACTCACAGGGACTCGACGACCATCGGCTGTTCAGCAGGCAGAGTCCTTATGTATCTACGACGCTCCGACACTTGCAACTTGCTCCCGGGGATGGCAGTAACTCTATTTATTTCTTCGGTGACAGGGAGCACCTCATGAATCTGGTATGTCTCAACGATGTCATCAAACTCCACTTCTGCTGCACGCTTACGCGAGGGACGCACTAGCACACATTCCGTATCGACCATACTGCAAGGGCGATACCAAATTTAATTTTGTGTGATGGATCCATTGTCCATTCGTTGCCTCGACGCATAGACCGTCAATAGAGATATTGAATCGGCTCGAACGATTGGCTTCGGTAGCTTAGTAAGGCAAGAAGTGCGAAAGTTTTTTATCCGGGAGTATACAGCAAGCGGAAACATGCAATGAATGATTGCATGCGAAAAGTCTGCGACAAATACTGGATAAGAAGAATGAGAGCAAGACAGAATTGGGAGACGGCTACATTCGCAGAGTGATGGATGAGGATAGTAGTTCGGACTGGGCTCCTGTTCGACTGTTCACATTTTTTTTAACAAGTGAACAAATCAAAGAAGAACTCTCAACATCATCAAGTGGCATTGGTATCGAATAAAGATGGTCAAGTTCCTGTATGGGGGGAATGAAACATTGTCGGGGAAAATAATACTGCATGGGGAACGGACGAAGCTCACATATTACAGCTGTGGAGAAGGGTGTTCGACTAGAATATGGGTGGTTAAGCTCATGGTTGTCGTTGTAAGTATAGCAAGACTAGCGCCGATTTGGCAAGACGAAACTAAATGCACACCGAATAGGAGATGCGAATCTACCGGGCCCAACAACTTACTGGTATCTATAGGGGCGATAATGGTTCGGATAAATATTTAGGATAGACGAGAAGAATAGTACAGAGATGTGATGCAGTGTTAACGCCTGGGAAGTATTTGACAAAATTAGAAGAAAAGATTCTGACGGTACGGTACTTCCAAGGCTCATTAACGCTACATCATGTGAATATTGGAATGAAGGAGGGATCTCAGTCGACGCGCATGAGCGCTGGAGCAACCTCCTCGAGCTGCTGAGGCTCCTCCTCGGCCTCGGATTCTCCGGGAGCTGCTGCAGCTGCAGCTGCTGCTGCGGCCGCCTCATCCTCGCCCTTGGCGCTCATTTCCTCGTCGATCTCTTCGAGCCGAATGCGAATGATCGACTCGTAGTGAGTCTGAAATGAATTGTTATGCTCTGATCTTTCCGATATTACTTCTTCTCCTACTGCTGAACTGTCAAAGCCCTGCATTGCATTACTGACTGAGAGAAAAAAGGAGGCGGCTTCGTCGCTCAATGCTCTGTCTGATCGGCGAGAGAGCAACGAGGGGCTCATGAACATTGAGCACTGCCCGCTCACCATGTTGATGGCCTCCTCCAACGCCCACATCTCCGCGTTGCGCACGTAGTGGAACGTCTTGACGCGCGTCTCGGGCAGACGGAAACCGGCCACGCCGTAGTCCTCATTGAGAAAGGCACGGAGCATCGACTTCACCTGGAAATATATCTCATTGATAATCATACGGTTGCCTTTGCTAATATTGCAAACGGTTACTGAACACGATAAATGAGATTTGCTCCTTACATTCTCATCGCGTGTCTCGCGGGACACGTCATTGCGCCACTCCTCCATGCGCCACTCACTGAGGGCCGTGCTGCAAGATGAACATGATGATCATGTTTAGATATGTCGATAGACAACTTATAGCAAAACACGTACACTTTGGTCACGAGAGTCTCGATCGAAGTGTCCGCCATCAGCAGCTCTGAAATGAAGCAAACGATCAGTCACCCCTTCGGTCACACCAAAAACACACTGGTCGTTGCGCATTCCAGCTGGGTCATTGTTTCCCAAGTAAAACTCCTTGTTCATCAGTGGATGGAGGAGACGGAGAAGTGAAAGCGTCCTCACCATCATAGGCAGCAGCCTCCGCTGCCTTCTCTGCATTGGCAGCTCTCTCGGCCGCCTCGGCAGCGGTTTTCGCGCGCATGCCATCGTCGATCTCCTGCAGCTTCCTACGAATGAGCGCTTCGTAGTGTCCCTGAGAGGCGATTCACTTTTTTTTTGGTATAAACCATTTTTTTAGCTCTAACAGAATGGCGCGCGAGAGCGACCGGGAATCCCGATATCGAACGCGCAATAATCGCATGGACGAGATGCTCACCGAGCAAATGGCCGCGTTCATCGCGTCCCTCTCTATCTGGCGAACGTAGTTGAACGTGTTGACGCGCTTCTGTTGAGTATGAAAGATGGCGACATCGTAGTCCTCACTGAGAAAGGCGCCAAGCAGCGCTTTCACCTGCAATTCGCATTTTCTAACTCGACATGCCGGTTTGATTTTCGAGAATTGTCTACTGCTTTGTATCTACTATGTTGTTTCGTTTGTTGTAGCTCACTGAGATGAACTAACATTATCGGTGCGCATCTCGTAGGTCACGTCTTTGCACTTTCTAGCTTTGCGAATTGGTCTCCTGCAATGATTAAATTGCCACTAGCGAGCACTGGCGCTCACAACCGTAAGCATTTCTTCAAAAAAAATAAAACTTTCCGATCCGAAAATTACGATTTTACAATCTCTCTACATGTGTCTCGCCCGCATATTGAATGCTTTTGTTTGGAGATTAGCCAGTGTTTCGCACCAATGTTTTCCTCATCCCCGTGCGCCCTCTCATAACTCATAGAGGCTAGCGACAGAATCCATTCTTATCGCCGTTCACTTACATAATGGAAACGAGATTCTCCGTCGAGAAGTCCGTTACTTTTCCGAAGTCGTCTGCAATGGAGCAGTCATGATCGTCCACAAGCAGTCTCTAGTAAGTCTAATAGCGCTTTAAAAATATGTTTTCTCATTGCTCTTGGGATGGAAGAATAAGCGAATGGAAGCGAATGGAATCCTGCTACTAGAGCTCGAGAAATGATATCACCGTCTCTTCATTTCACACACTCTCTCGTTGACAGAGTGGGCGAGAGAGCGTGCAAAATGAAGAGACGGCGGTATCATTTTTCGAGGTCTTCCTACTACCTTCAGGGTGAGCTGGGCCGAAGAGACGATTCTTGATGCGGCTGATGAGACCCTTTCCTCTGGCCATCTTAGTACCTCAAAAATAGATTAAGGTTGAGCGAAAAAAATGAAGAATCCGTCTCTTCATTCCTCGTTGTGCAATGAGAGCGCAGACCAAACTAAACACACAACACAAATGATATACGTACGATGAGGTATGCAATCGACTGGAACGATTGATCTGGACATTATCCATATACGAGGTGTGAAGATTTTTATACGAGTACAATTGACCGGCCTAGAAGCAATTCTTACACATAGTCTCAGGGTATAACGGGGTCGCTGAGGAATGTCGCACAACGGGGGAAGAAATGGGCACAAGTTATGGCGATGATAACTATTATATATTGAACGACTACAGGGAAGAAACGTAATAGGAGATACTTCCTAGCGACATGCGTTTGTCTCCATGATATATACGATAATATGGGGGTTTTATCTACTACTGGAACGAAGCCAAAGATTTCCTAGAGAACTGCGTTTTGTCTTCCATATACAACCTTTTCGAACAAGTCGATCATTTGATCATCATCCCAATAGCCGTCGTTGAACATGTCGTCCCTGCCGGGCAGCCTTGGTCCAGTCCGGAGATGATAGATCTTCTGCGACCTCGCTTCGATTTTAAGAGCGTAATCGTCCTGAAAGATCCGCTCAATGAAATCCAAACAATGCATATCTCCTCGAGTCTTGGTTGATCACGCCGCATGAACGTGGAATTTAGGCAATCTCTTAAACTCATTTCACGAGCATCAAATATCCCCGGAGGCAACAGTAAATCGAAATGAAAATGAAGGGCGCTAAAGGCATCGGAAGGATGCAAGTGAGCACTGAACAACTCACCTCGTCCTTCGCCCCGTCAAACTCGTGCTGCTCCAGTTTCCAGGCGAATTCGATGAAGGGGCCGAAGAGTGGCTGTCGCATGCAATCCGAGTCGAGCATCATAGGACAGAGCAGTCGTGCCATTATGAGGGTCTGCAATGGTTTAATTATTCTCAAAGTAAATGCAAAAAGGGGAATCAACATCGAGCTCATTTTACAGTCGAAAGACAACGCTGGGTGGAACTGGTATAAGGCCTGCTGTTATCTCAAGGATACCACATAATACCCAAGTTCAGCAATTCCTGTAGGTCACAGAGCAGCAAGTGAGGATGTCAGGCTATTATCGTGAATATGGAATGATGAAGGCGACTTAGGAAGTGCACACTGTAGGAACGAACTTCACACTCACCGAAGCGTTGCGTCGCTCTCTCGGCACTTGTGCGTGCCATTCCTTGCGCGTGGATGGCTCGGCCGGACGGAAGAGCAGATGCGAGCGGTCACTGAAGATATGATAGATGGAACTAATGACGTCGGGAGTCTCTCAATCAGAGCGGAGAATGGACTAGGGATAACTGCTCGATAAGAAATCGTTTCATGATTTGGCATACATTCTCGCCAGCCACAGAGATGAGAGAGCGAGAGAGAGAGAGTTCTTAGACACACCTGCCCCTGCGTTTCTCCTCCTTCTCCGGCACTGCAGCAGCAGTCGAAGCTTTGGGAGCTGCGGCCTCCGTTTGCGACTCTGCTTCTGCTTCTGGAGTAACACATTCTTTAACACATTCCTTCACACATACACTCACCTTCACTCGGTTGATTAGCTTCCACTTGAGCTTCTCCCTCCTCTCCCACGACCTCTTCTCGGCGTAGCTCGGGCGCCTTTAGCAGTTGCATTAACTCGTCCGGCACTTGGTACTCATCCTGGGGGTCAATCTCGATGTCATCGTCCAAGTGCGGATGGTTCATCCGCATGTACATCGTATTGAGCCGAGCTGAACAACATTGATCTCCGTCTCTCCAGTTCACGTTCACTCTCTGGTGGCACTAACCGCTCAAGAGCAGCCTAGAATCATGCACTTACAGACTTGGTAGGCTAGGCCTTTCGGTCCGAAGGGATCTGCCGCGATGCGAGGCTTCATCAGCTTCAGATGGTGCTCGATAAACGCGTTGCGTGCAGCGATATGATCGTCATGGCGCAGTCCGAACATCTGAAATTGATCGTATTCGAGGGATGATGGCAATCGAACGGAAAAGTATTCCTTTGCTCAAAATGTCATCTGGTCACCCTACCGCCACTGAAGCGGCTATTACATTGCTCAAAGAGATATGTTTCGTCCTTGGAATCAAGATGGTGGTTTCAAACTGGTGAGTAGGCGCATTTAAGGATGGGCAGAAAATGGAAAGTACGAGAAGGCAAACAACAAGTTGGAAGATCGATAACTAGGGCAATCAGGTTGAGCGATGGCGACACGGCTAACGAGGCTCATTTTCCGAGAATCTACGTGCACTCACAACCCACGAATGTAATGAGACGATGATGGTAATCCTACGGGAAAGAGAGCAGGATGCGAATCCATTGCGTTTCATTGCTTTAATCCCACACACCCATCGCCCTTCCAGTTCCTCCAATGCACGTGGTCTCGATCTCATTAGAAAATCTGCGAATCTAATTACCTGCAACTAGCATTGCCCTTTTGAGAATCAGAGCTGAAACTGTCCAACTCTTTAGACATCAAACTCTGCTGAAAAGGGACGCATTATAGAAGCCGAATTCGAAATACGAGTCAAAATGCCTATTAGCTTTTCCTTCCCCCATTACTTCGTCCGATGTCTATGATATACTTTCGTAGAGGTCCCTTTCTCCTCTCCTTTTTTCCAATTTCCCCTTTCCGCTCATCTCATAAATCAGACGAAGAGCTGAGACGCGCGCAGACGCTCATTACCATATCTTCTCATTCTCATTTCCGCACCACATATTTTTTCTATTCCTGCTCTAAGTACAATAGACTACAGTCTACACTCTTAACAAAATGATGACTAGCTGTATCAAAGGGTCTGTTGATAAGTTATATCGATTCAAGGTTCTTATCACTGCAGTAGATAAGAGCTTCTCAACAAGTGAGCCTTATTTTTGGAATGGCTTTACGATGGCTCTTCATTTCGCACACTCTCTCGATGGTCAGAGTTGTTAGAGAGCGGGCGAATTGAGGAGAGTCTAGAGCAGTCTATAATCTTCATTCCCCGAAATCTCAGGACGCGATGAAATGCGCTCAACGAACGATTCATTTCATGTGAGAAGACGATATGCACAACCACGCATGGTAAACACCGCTCTACACGCTTCTCCCAACCGTCGGAAGAGCGTAGGAACGATAGTATGTGATGGTAGGAAAGAGAATGAGAGGCATGATTCTCTAGAAGAGACAGAGGGTTGTCAAGACATCAATGTGGGAGGCCGTTTGGCGGATGAAGAAGAGAGAAGAGAAGATTGGCAGTTTGCACATTGCGTTGGCAGTTAAACGCCTCGAGCGGTTTAATGACTATGAGATTGCTTTCGATCATAATTTTCACCTCACTCACTCACGAAAACGACTTCCCCTAGTGCATCGATGTACGGTATGCATCGGATACAGCACATTTCGAAAATGAATCTGCGTGAGTCCTGGATAAAAGTTGCATCGTTGTTTGCAAAGATATCTATTCTACGAGCAACCAGCAAGGACCCTCTCGGTTACGGGATCAACTTATCAAGGGAGTATACGAGCAGTCGTAAGAGGATCGATCTAATGTAGACCTACTTAAATCTCACAGTGACTCTCTATCAACCTATGATTGAGAGCCGAGAGTGCAAGAGACATGCATACATAGAGAAGAGAAATGGGAGGCGTTTTCTATAGCGCGGGCGGGGGTTGAGGAAGGGATCGATTCTACGCCATGCGGTCGCGCTTGCGGTCTGAGGATACGGTGGAGGGAGTGAATCGATGGAAGACGAGAGAATGTGAGGAACTGGAAACCATGCAAAGGGAAGGATACGGCGCGATGAGAAGGAAGAGCATTAAGGCAAGCTTCGACTCAAGCTGAATTGAGATGATCTTTTTCGAAATATCTCGTTACCAGAAGTGTGTAGCGCAACGCGAGAGCTCTTCATCTCGGAAACAATCAAGTGGGGATTGTCAATTTTGTTACTGGTACTGAGCATTTTTTCAACATCAGCCCTAGTCATACGGTAGATGCTCTCTTTACAGTACCTTTCGTTTTTTGATGAACCGAGCAGGGAAGGGTCGTCTCTTCTTGAAGAAACGAGGCCGCCGTCGACTCCGTGCCTTCTTCATCTTCGCTGAAGGCACCGAATCTTAGACTGGCCAGACAACGAGAGAGGGCAGAGGCGCAAGAGATCGATTCTACGCAGAGCGGCTGCGTTTGCGGTCGCAGGATATGGTGGAGGGAGAGAATGCTGAGTATGGAGAGGCTTACAACGAACCAATTATTGGGTCCTAGAGTGTCGATCGATGTTGGGATATGAAGGAACTGGAATATGAAGAGGCCTACTCAAGGGGATAGGCCTCAGCAAAATCATAATGTAGATGTTCTGATCATCACCCGTCGTCGTGTGACGAGACAATGAGTGTATGCGTATGCGGGTGCTCTAACCACTGAGCTATACCCCCGGATGCTGGCATGCCCTCGTGCTCGCACTATGGTCTTAGGGCCGCGGCCATGCATTCCCTTACAAAATGAAGGAGGAGGGGAGGGTGATAGTCTAATTTTGGTATTTCAACGATGCGGTCGACTACGTGCGCTGCTATACTTCGAATGCGCAGAGGGTTTGAACTGCAGCGCCATACAGGCCAAACAACGACGGGATGAAGGAATCGTATGAAGAAAAGGAGGGGCTGAGGAAGGGGTCGATTCTGCGCAGAGCGGTCGCGCTTGCGGTCGGAGGATACGGTGGTGGGAGAGAATTGAGTAGAGCCAACAGGAGGCTCGAAACTAAGCCCATTGGAGGGTTCGTAGAGTTTCGAGGAAGAACGGGTGAAGAAAATGGAGAATAAGGAGGATGACACGCATATGCTTTCTTGAGAAGACTGGCGTAAGCCTTTCCTTCCGCTTCACCACTACGGTGTGCTGTAAGTCTTGTCACAACAGTAAGATCACCTGATGTGATGAAACAACAATCGGCGAAAGGTTGAAGGGCGATAGTCTTATCTTGTCATTTCAACGACGCGCCGAACTGCGTGCTCTCCTCTACATTACGAGTGCCGAGAGTATAAGCTGTGCGTCTCTCAGACTAGCGAGATGACAAAGGCATCTCTGTGTGGAAGAGATCGATTCTACGCAATGTGGCTGCGTTTGCTGTCCGAGCATCCGGTGGAGAAAGAGGATCGAAAGAAGATGAGATAATGCGGGAGGCTCGAATAAAAGCCAATTGAAGGCTTCGATGGAAAGTGTTTGAGGATTGAGCATCAAGAAAATACACGAGGGGAACACGATTTCCAGCGGCAATCTAACATATGGGGGTGGATATATCAGGTGGATATGGTCACTATTGATGCGGACTATTCCTCCAGCTACAACCCTATCGACTCGTACTGTAGATTTTTCATTACAGTACCTGTCGTGGCGAGATGAAACAATCAGCGTTTTGTATGAGACGATCGTATTATCTCGACATTTCAGCGAAGCGGTCGACTACGCTTCTCTCCACTTTACGTTGAATTCTGAGAGTAAGAACTGCGAAGGGACTAGGCAGACAACTAGAGGACGAAGAAGGCAACTCTGTAGCGCGGGCGGGACTGAGAAGGAGATCGATTCTGCGCAGTGCGGCTGCGTTTGCGGCTGGAAGATACGGTGGAGGGATAGAATCGAAGGAAGATGAGAGAATAGTGAGAGGCTCGAAACCAAGCCAATTTAAGGGTTTGGGAAGATGAAGAAGGAGCTTGAAGGAGAAGAATGAATATGAGAGTGTTGAGATAATTGTTTTCAATATAGATTTCCTTCCTTATAACTAAGTGCATTCGCGAAGTCTGACGAATAAAGGACCTTATGGGGAGCTTCTGGATCAGTCAGAGACCAATCAGATAAAATGGAAAGTTGTTAGAGAAGTTAATAACCGGTATAGCAGTACTCTTCAATATTGAGCTGAGTTTTCATTTGCTCACAATCACTGAATTTGCCGTTATCTTCTCATTAATCACCTGTCAATGGTGTTCGTGCATTGTATAGCTCAGCGCTGCTCGAATTGAACATGAGCAACCGAGCTACTCTTTCCTTGCAAAAGCCATTGAGAGAACGAGAGAAAGGGAGAGATGCGCCTGGCTGTCCATTCCCATAAATCATCCTATGAACGACCACTGAGAGTGAGAGAGGTTCGTAGTCATGGCAGGGAGAGATGGGAGAGACACAGGCAATGTGCTATGGGAAGGGCGAGAAGGAAGATCGATTCTACGTGGAGCCAACGCGGATACTATAAAAAGAGCAGTGGGATTGAGAACACCAAAAGATTGCTCGTTAGGTAGAAATCAGAGACTGCCATGCGAAGAAGAGGAGCCTTGAAGAATAGCTTGCAACGACGTCATTGCTATACCGCCGACTCGAAATGGAGTCTGCCAATAAAATAGGATAGAGTGCTTCTGAGAAGCGCGAAAAAGTTAATGAAATGCGCCGAGAGAGTGAAATTGCCGAAACTTTTTCTTCTTCCTTCTCTAGCGGAGTCGCAATTGCTTCGAGGAATAATAGGAGAATACGTTATTCAGGAAAATGAATCCGTGTCATATAAAAAGGTCGACGCATGAAGGAAAGGGTACGATTTCACCCGCTCTTAAAAAGTCGTTTGGGAAGCTTTGGGAATTTGCGACTGCCGTCTACGATTATAGACTACTCATCTGCTAAGTGTATATGAAAAAGTAGTAAGGTACTTCCGACAGAGCCTGGAAAGTAATTCCACAATTGTCGCTATGTCACTATTAGCCTAACCTGTGCCGCTTAGAGTCGAGCGAGCATGATACTGACAGAGTTCTAGAGGACAGGGCCAGCCGAGTGCTGGGTAATCCCTACCTACCTACCTACAGGATCGTGATGGCAAATACACCTGTCACTTTCAGTGGAAAGAAAGAACCGAAAAAAAATCTCACCTGGAGGGCGACGAACGTGGGTGGCGCAGGTAGGCTTTCCTGTTGGCTTTTGGGCCCGTGCATGTAGTTTAGCCTCCACGATTGGTATAATGGGCGTTGGCTTATTGCCCCGTACTGTTCCTTCCTCACCAAGGACTCGAGGCAAGCCGGCTACCGGCTGGCGCCTGAACAATCAAAATCAAAACAAAAACATCACAATTGAAAACAACAACAACGAAAACAACGTGAGGAAGTGCAAGTGGCGGTCAATAGCATTGTTCCGTCTCTCTCGCCGGCTAGAAAAGAGGCGAGAGCGGGTAGGGTAAGGGGCAGAGACGCAGAGGAGTTGCAATGGAGCGTGGAGAGGGGCATTCTCATGATTCGTGTTTGGTCGATATCTGAAAGATGGGGTTAATGGGGCGAAGATTTCTATGAACGTCTATGTTTATATATTTGTATTTTTTCAGAATACGATAAGGACTGCGAGAAGAGGCGTGAAGAGCAGAGCCCTTGTTGACTATGCTCTCTCTCAACTGCCCCAGTGTCTGGAGCTGGGGGGGGGGGAGAGGGAGAGGGAGCAAGAGAGACGAGAGGGAAAGAAAGACACCATCGCACCCTGCCCCAGCTGGGTAGCTCACTGTTGATTTTACGTGGAATGGCGCGTAAACTATCACTTTATTTTGTCGTTACTCTTCTCACTTTCACTTTCCGTGTATTTCCAAATCAAAGTAGCTCTGAAAAAGTTATTGGAAGCGATTAGAGACACATATAAACGTCGGTTTGTCGGTTTTCGCATAGATTAGACACTTCCTTCTCCCACTGTGCTATCCGGCGAGCATAACAACGCACTTCTCAACACGTGTTAGAAGGAGAAGTGTGGGCGATGTGAAATGAATGCAAGGGAAATGAACATTGCTAAATTTAGAGACGATGCTTTAACGATTATGATTAATGTTCGGCAAATAATATTCTCTCGCTCTCGCACTTTCACTAATACATATAATACATATATTTGCGTGTTTATTCAGCCATCATCCGAATAGAATTGACAAGACTAAGATCTCATTTATTGGATGGAGGACTCCGATAGCTCGTCTGAGGACTCCTTCGTGAAAGTTGGAGGTAAGATTCATTTTCGGGCTTCGGTGATGAAACCGTGAATCATTTTTAGCAATCTCCTCTCGAAGTTCCTCTGTCTCTGAGGATGTCCCGACCGTAGCAAAACTACAGGAGGTATGCTTGTGTTTGATGTTCTCATGAAATTCGATTTGACTGGGTTTGAGATGTATTTGGCATCCGAAGTTCGGGTTTCTCATAGCGATAGGGGATCCTCGTATTGTAAAAATTAACACGTTCTTCAGAGAGTAACTCTCCTGGAGTCACAATTGGCCGAGAAAGAGGAGCGATGGAGGGAAGCCTTGGAAAGGAAAAACGAAAAGATAAGTGAACTCAAGAAAGAAAGGGAAGCTGCGGAGCAGGACAAGCTTGAGGCGGTTAGTAGTCAATCAGAGCCTGAATTTAGACGGTAAAAGAATTATGTCATTTCTTCCAAAATACGAAAAAATACCCTTTGAACAACGTTATCATTACATCGCTTTGTTTGACGATTTGTAGAATTGTTTCGGGAGACTGCTCTTTGATATTCATCGATGAATATCACAATTGCAGCTGGACGAGTTGGGCCTCGCGCAGATCGGCCTGGGCGATCGCGAAGATATTATACTGGAGAAGATCCAGAAGATATACGAGCTGGAAGATGAGCTCGACCGAATGGTGAGGAGAGACTGAATGGCAGTATATAGGAGACTTAAATGTTTTTGACAAAAGCTACGATCGGGATGAAGAATCCGTCTCCTCATGCCTCGTGCTCTCTCACCGGCCATGGAGATCATCATTACAGGGAGCATCGTTAGCCCAGTCTGTTCGCCGTCGTCGTCGTCGCACGAGCTCCGAACGACGTCGGCGACGGGAGCGCCACTTCGACAACTGGGTGCAGCGAGCGCCGTCGCCTCCGCCCAAACCGCCGACTCCAGAGGTGACATATATCCACTTTTGACCTTGCGACATTTGACAATTGAACATTGCATTAAGCGTGGCACTTAAGTTTATAAATTCTCAATCGATATTATTTCAGCCCATATCTTCCCGAATCATAAGCGTCTTTAGCGAAGAGGTCAGTAGAAAGTTAACTTAAAAATAAAGCCTGAACTCGAAATTCAGAATATTGGCTTTTATTCGATTCTTGCTGATGTGCTCGGGACGCTGTTGGTACTGTCCTTTACGGACGTCGTCGGGGAGCCAGGTTTGGAAGTGAGTTCGCCTCATACTATTGGTTGACTAGAATCAGTTTTCAATCAGCTGACATGCTTCAAACTAGTGCTACGTCTCTTCATACTTCACACTCTCTAGTCACTCGAGCGGGTGAAACTGTGTACAATGATGGTGCTATTTCAGAAAATTGCCATGTTTGTGATGTACATCGTAACCTGCGCTGTGTGCGTTACTGCTAAGGGCATGAAGATACGAATAACCGCACAAGGAGTCTACTTCGTTCTGATGGTAAGATGATTGAAGATCTTAAAGTTTCTCCTTTTTTTCTATTTCTCAATATTCTCCCAAAAAGGCCAGGTGTTTCAAGAGAAAATTCAAGAGAATTCGTCAATTATTTCAGGTTGCTCGCTTACTACTGTCCATGTTATCGTTCTTCCTTGTACAATTTACTCCCCTGCTCTCTTGCTTGGTGCATCTGATGACGATGCAAGCGTACCTCGCATACAAGTATGCGAAGTGCCTGGACAGGTTAGTTTGGGTTGTATTCAAAAAGTTATGCAGACGAAATACGGATACGGTTTCGGTAGCAGAACAGCCTTTGGTCACCTATTTCAATGTGCAAAAGATCGGTGGTTTGCAGCTGCCTTCACGGTAACTCGATCGATGTCGAGGCGAAGGCCTCTGACAAATCTTCTCAACGAATCTCCCAGCGCAGTCAATGAGCCCAAGATACGCAACCTAGCCGCCCCTTGACCGTTGTGCAGCTGGCCTTACCAGTGGGTCCCACCTAGCGTTGTCTTACGACGTAAAATCGCTTGACACCTTTACCGTTACTCCTTGACAAGAAATGGCTCTCCTCATGTCATGTGTTCTCTCACAGTACTGACCAATGAGAGAGTATGCGAAATAGAGAGAACATTTCTTGCGACGTCATCACTCTAATACTCACTCTCTCGATCCCTCATGGTCCTGGTCTCAACAAAGAATTACCTCACCATTTATTATAGCTTGTTGGTCATTTGAATTGTCTTTTTTCTTCTGTAAAGCAATAATAATACTACTTAAAACGGTTTTGTAAATAAAGAATTGGATTGATGTCATCATGCAATTGAACAATATTCAAAACGAATAATCTGTTACTGAGCGGATAAGAATTACGACGACATAATTATGTTTGAAATACAATCGAGTCAGTCACTATCATCAGAGATCCTATCAATTTCCCTTGCCTTCCTTTCCCTAGCCCTCCTGCGTCGAGTAGATTCAAGAACAGCGAGATAGCACCTATTCGGGCCATGGGAAAAGGGAATAAATTCTCCAAGGGTATGATGGGAAGAGGAAGAAGGGCGTTGATCGCCCCATGAAGATTCTTCTTTGCCAGCCGTTCTGCGTACGAGGTCGCATTCTCGACAAAAAAACGCCACAGGATCACGTTCAGTTACAGTACGAAGCCAACCAGGAACAGCAGGGCGACGACCATTCGCCCTAGGGCGAGAAGAGTACGGCTCCGCACGATGAGGAGGGCTATAGGGGTCGGGCACGAATTCGAATGTAGCGGGTGCCTGGGCGTACTGTGCCATTCGTTCGAGCACAGGCCCCGGTAGGTCGGCGCCCGACAGCGAGCGAGCAAGCTCCGCGTCGATCGCACCCCGCTCATCCGGCTTCACGATCATCGTCTTCACGATTTCGCTCTGTCGATGCTGATTGTCTGTGTTTAACGTGGCAAAGATGACGACGGTGCGCCGATTGGTCTTGTCGACGCGCCATCCGTACACGCACATGATTAGTTGCTTGAATTCGGCCACGCGGGGAAGTAGTCGTCGGTGTGGGAGAGGACGAACGACAGCCACATGGGCAATACGACGCACTTTTCCAGTGATACCGACGAATTGTTGACGATCTGAAAGACGGAGCAATGATGATAATGCAATGACGCAACGATAACTATTTCAATTTTTCACTACCCAACAACCCAAGAGAAACGTTTTAATGTTAGGCCAGCATGGAATTTCAGCAAGTCCCTTGAACTCACATTTGCAATCATTTTCAGATCGTTGTCTCTAATCTCTTGCGTGTTTTCAATCATTACTCTTCGACAGCTCGACACAAGATGTTTCAGCACGCGCCAGCGGATCTTTTCGTGGGTGTCTCCGAAAAAATCTGAAACTTATTATTTTTTTAAACAGCATACCTGACCTAAAATGATTTTTCTTTGACTTTTAAGTCCTTGTGATCCCAAAAAGAAAAGATTGAAGCTGGACTACTATCGTCTCATATGTTCACACATAAGCTACTTAGGTTACGATACATTGTTTATTACGTAAGTTATTAAGAAACTTCAAAAAAAGGTACTAAGAAAACGTTAGTTACTAGAGCTAATAGGTTCCTCAAAAGCTGACCGGTACGCGGGAGTGGAAGAGGAATGAGTTAAGCGGCGGCAGCTTCAGTAGGAACGGTTCGACCTCGGGCCGCTGTCAATCCGAATTGCAAATCCACGTCACTTTCACATTGGTCGTCGATGAATTTCGCAGCTTTCGAAGATGCGGCAACACGCTTAACATTTTTTGTGTTTTCAATTTGTGTATCCACGAATTTCAATTTTAAAATTCAAATATCTCGTGATAATAAGACTTGATATGCTTCAAAACCTTATAATATCACTTACACATTAAACGAGTTCATCGGAGCATCAATGCGAATGAAGAAATTGTCGCAATTTGCTGTGAGCAGTTTCGATATCAAATCGCCAACCAAATGATTGTTGTTGGGTACCTGCAATAGTTAGTTTGTGATTGTAGCGATAGTAAATGCATTTTGGCCATGAATCCGACTCTATACATGCGAAAAACTCTCACTTAATCATCTCTCATTGATATTGACACGTCCGGACGTCGCTTTGGCCATGAAGTATCTGAATTCCCAAGAGCGATCGTCGATAATTGTATTCTCCCATTTTCCCTGTTTGAAACGTTTTGCAGCCATCTTACACGTATTGTTCACCTAAACGTATGCTTTTAAGGGATTTATCGCAGGAAATTTGGGGACACTTTCGAATCTCTGCTCACTTTCGGAAAGGAGCTACTTGATACTAGTGGCTTGTTCTTTCGAAGAAAAAAATTCAAAATGAAATTAAAAAATTAAAAAAAATTAATTAATTCAAATTAAAAAATTGAAATTCAGAAACTGATAGCGCCGATCGACAGCCTCGTTTGCATTACATATTCTCCTTAAAACACCCGTTCAGTGAAAATAATACAACAATGTGATACCTGCAAGTTTTGGCGAACTGGCTTCTGGTAATTTCAGGCATGTAAGTGAACAACTTATCGATAATCTCGTCAGAAAGAACGCCGAAATCGCTCTGCAAAACATTCATATTCTTTTCCTTTGAGTTGCGCCTAATCAGATGTGCTATCCTTCCCTTGTTGCTAACATTCAACAGAATGCAAAGTGGGAATCATTTCTCATTCTGGCAACAGAGGACCACACATAGATACCTCATCCACCGCAACCGTCCGGTCATTTGGCTTCGCTTCAAGTGGAGGGCTGTCAGAAATCGGCAGTTTAGGCTCTTCTGACAAGGTTTCCGCCGAGCGACGCATCTTTTTGACTTTAGTCCCATCAATGGTGGCGTCAATAAGCTCGGACAGAGGATCGTCCATGGATCTGGGCTCAAATTACGCATCAAAAATGCGGAAAAATTATCAAACAAGCTCAGTTCAGTTCAAATAATGGCTCGAAAGGTTAGAGTGGAAGAGAGGGAAGAGCACTGCGCTGGATAGAGACGCAGAAGTTGGAGCGGCGCCCCGGGGCGCATTCGTGATTCCACTCTGTTACGAGGGTAGTAAACTATTCGAATTTGCTCAATTGCTTTTCAAATGGAGTTATTGAATTTCTCAAAAGATGATTTTTTAGAATTATGAACAATTATGAACAAGTTGTGATCAGCTGAAATAGTAGGAATCGGAATCCCAATTATGTCCGTATTATTCGGGATCGAAAATCCCTGGATTTTCGGTAATAGTCGAGATCGGAATACCCGCGCGAGCTACTTCTTGTCTCGAACCGTCTGGCACGAGAGTGCTCGGTATTTTTTGTACTGTGAGGGTCATTCGGAATTGAGTATATTCAAGCTAAAAAAATCACACAACCGGTCCTTATTCGTGTAGTCGCATTCTTCAACAGGTGCCGATCTTGTGTCTAATGCTGATTATTCTACAAAATTTAATGACTCTAGTGCGCTCGTCGAAAAGGCTATAAAGATAATAATTGGACTGCCTCCTATCGGAGCGCGTTTATCAATCGGCATCCGAGTGCTCATTCTTTGCTTTTCTCTACAAGCGATGAGTCGGTTAGCGTTGCTGCTTGCTGCTTTTGTATCAGGTACTCCAAGCTTGTTTCAGTATGCATGACTCTTGCCGGTCAGAGAGATGAGAGAGCATGCGAAATTGGGAGAGCCATTACTTGTTATTCAGTGTCAAACTATTCAGTGTCATCCGCAGACGTCTACACGTGCAATGAGATCGTCGAACATGTATGTTCAATTGATCATGCGACACCCCGTGTCTCATGATTAGCATTGTAGGAGTTTTTTTTAAGCTCTTTTTTTATAGAATATTTTAGCGCTTAACTGATTGATTTACTTTTAGATGCTGAATGGCAAACACTTCGTCTTCGGTATGCAAGCGTGCGTAGTCCTTCCCGTTGGAGCGAACCACGCAGACTATCCGTAAGTTGATTGCTTATCCACAAAAATCTCTTAAAAAAAGTCTCGCAACGACCTTCTGAAGATAGTGCTCGAAGATATATGTATTACTAAGAATTACTAAGCCCTTTTCAGATATCTCTCCACTTCGTACCTGCAAGACCTGGCAAAAGGGGACATCTATTCGTAAGTATTTGATCGTCTTATTTCCTCGAATCGTGAGTGATTTGATATATTCTTGCTATTTTCGCGCATATTAGACGGAAACGTTACAGGCTTTCCGACTTTGTGGACTCCGAAATGCCGTGCAGAACCGGAGAGAGTCCATGGATGGTTTGCATTTTTTTTTTTAATTTGGAATCGGTTTTATAAAAAGGTTGAATGTTCTAAGTGAAATTTGAAATACGATTTTCGGTGGTGATTTTCGGAAGGCATTTGTTACAATCATCATCAACTAAATCATGATTGATTCCAGCTCACATCAGACGATCCTTCTATGTTCAATTGCACATCCGACGCAGAGCACAACGAGATCCTCTTCCTCTTCTCGTCGGCACCCGCGGATCTAACGATCGCGGGTGAAGCGGTGAGTACAATGAAGGAAGATCGTTGAGCTCTGAATTCATTGAGACATCGTTGCTGATAAGCGCACGGGATCAGAGTTCATTGAAACTAAAATGAAATCATTTCAGCCCAAAACAGTCACGCTCGGCAAGGGTATCCACCCCGTCGCTGCGCCCGAGGGATCAGTGAGAATTGACAAGAAGGCAATCAGTGAGGACGTGGAGGTACTTTTTAACAATATAGTTTTTTTCGCCAGTCGCTATAGTGCACATGACGATGTTTGAATGATTATACTAAAATGTTATAATTCAAAATTCTAAAATGCCATATTCAGATGACTCTGCAGTACTACACGGGCGTGGGACAGGGCACGGATGAGGAGCGATTCGAGCTGGCCAAGGAGCAGTATGCCATCTTTCTATTGAATAATCTGCACAATCTGATTTATTAACACAATCTCCTTGTGACTAACCCCTTTCTCGTTATGTCAAGAGAGAACAGGCGGCATTTGAAGGCGAATTTCTAATTCTGCCAGTTTCATCGTCGGCACCTCCACGATCGTCCTCGGGCCTGCGATGACGATCGAAATCAATGATGACGTCACTGTTGATATTACCGTCACTGCGTTCGGAGAGAAGAGTGGGTTTCGATTCAATCCTTCATTTCCGTAAGATGCCAATTTGTTCACTAATTCTGAGTTGATGGATGATGAAACATAGGTGCGATGATTTCAGACTTCTTTGCTGCACAACCCGGATTCGAGTTCTCCCTGATGAGCTCAGGATATGCGAGTGACTTCCAGAGTTCGCTGCCCAGTATTCTCACATCCACTGCCTATGGGTGCGCTGATTCTTTAATGCTCAGATTTGAAGTTGCCCATTCCAGCATCAACGACGATTCAATCGAATACGACGCTGTCTATATCTCGGGGACTGTCACGTGAGCTATTCATTCATTGGAAATTGGTCTATCATCAAATGCATCGGAAATCAACAAATTGAACTTCATTGATTATTTCAGGATAAAAATTACCTACCAAAAAAACACAAAAAAAATGTATTTTTTGCTATACCGAAAATCTCGGTAAATACGAGATTCTTGTGCTGCGATTATTATGTGATTCTCATAATATTTGAGGATGGATCCCTCTCGAGGCACAACGCTTTCCATTGAGTGCTTCGACAGGGGCGACGATGTGAAGGAAGTGTGAGTTTTTTCTCATATCAATTTGAGATAGACACCTTTCACGATACCCACTTCAGCATCTCCGAAACGAAAGACGTCTCGCTCAACGGCAATTGCTCCACGCTGGATGTAAGTCATATTGAAAAATTAATCATTGAATCTAAATATTTCGCTCTCAGATCACCTACAAGGGCGATACGAATCCGCTGTACGTCGGTCGCAGCAAGGAAGTGATCATTCTCTACGTGTCCACGAATCGTGAGTGCTTTGATTTGCAAAAAAAAATGCAGGTCATAATCAAAAATTTGCAGCTGATCCCGTCCTGAAGCCAACCGAAGCTCCTCCAACCACTAAAGGCACGACGAGTAAGTATTTGAATAGACGTCAGCTCAAGCATTTGAGTAAAAGTGCATTGAATTAGTTCTTGCATAACAATCAATTGTATACTTGCAGCGCGTCGCACGCTTCCTTCGACATCACCAACCAGCCATTCGCCGACGACGTCTCCAAGGACGACAAGAGTGACGTCTACGTCGACCTCGACAGTGACACCGACGACGTCAGCAGCATCGGAAACTGTCTTTGGAGGTCTATGGATGTTCATTGGATTGTTATTGTTGTAGAAGCATTGATAAATTAACCAACATTTGCTCATTTTTGATACTGCTGAAGAGCAGAAAGAATTCATGAAATACACAAAGACTATACCGGATCCAAGAACGACCAGGATGACACCGACGACGTCTGACGCATCTTCAGTATTTAGTCTGATGTCAATGATGATAGCCTTGTTATTGTTGTAAATTGCTGAATCAATTGATAAATTCTTCTGAATCTACCTATATTTTTGATAGTATGATACTGAATAACGGAGAGACTGATAAATGCTATTGCATCGGCCGTGGATCTTCTGTTTGTGGATGTTCACATAAAGTACATAAAGTATAAAAGGCGCTATAAATTTCGACCGTGATCAATTGGAATCGGACTGATACGGAATAGATCGCGGTCGTTTTTAATGAGTGTATTCAATGAGCTACTGATAAGATAAACAGTCGACAGTCGGTATCCGGGCGCACCTTCATTGACTCTTGATCACTGGTTCCTCTTATCTATCGGTCGACGAGATCTTGCATACGTCCAACGGAGGGTAATACGATAAATGGATGAGTAGTCTTTTCCGTATAGATCACTGTTTTTGACCATGCGTAGTATTAACTTGGCATGAAAGAAAAGTCAAACAGCAAAAATAATCAAAAAGAAATGAACCAATATGTTTCAATATCATAACGATGATTCACCCGGATCACAGACTTACAAGGAAAATGGAGAGAATAATGCGATAGTGATAAGCTTCGCGTCTCTTCTCGTCGCCTTCGAGAAGAAACATGAGGACGGCACTAGTTCTTCTCCTTGTTGCGACTGTTGCAGCGGGAAAATGGATAAACGGGAGACCATCAGGTTCGTATTTTTGCATACTAAACCCGATTTGGAAAGTTTTGACTTTTTCAAATTGGCTGTAAAAATTCAGGCGGATTTCTAAACGCACCCTTCCATCGACAATTCGACTCTCGAGCCGACACAACTAAATATCCTGGGCAGATTCTGACCAACTTCTCGCAGAAGTTTGACCACTTTGACCCAACTGATCAGGTATTAAAAAGTGAAATACCAATGTTCTCGTCACTTTTTTGTCTAGTCTCCCGTCAACCAGAAAAGTGCTAGAGAGCAATGAGAGAAGCAGATGGATCATCAAAAGACTCAATTTTGAAGTTCTAAGGGTCGATGGGACCAGCGAATGTACTACAATCCAATTCACGCTGATCGAGAGCTGTCCAATGGAAAGGATATCATTTTCCTGATGATTGGAGGCGAAGGTTAAAATTCGATGTTAAATTTAACGATTTTTGCATTGCGATATGCGATATTATACGAAATTTAAAAAAAAAATCATAATGTTGATAATTTCTGCCTCGAGACATAAATATTCCAAAAATTTTCAGGTCGCGAAGGAGCTCGATGGTCAGGCGACGACAATGTGATGATCATGCAGTACGCCATTCACTTTGGAGCGACAGTCTTCGATCTGGAGCATAGATTCTTTGGAGACAGCAGACCCATCAAGTCAGTTTTATTTTGATTGATTCGTTATTCCCATAATCACAAGCTGAAAGGAGCACCTGAAGCGGCGCAATCTGCAATACAACGTTGAGATGTATTTGTTTCACAATCAGTGACATGAAGACGTCCTCCCTTCGTCTTCTCACAACCGAGCAAGCTCTTGCCGATCTCGCCTATTTCATCACTGTAATGAATGAGGAGCATGAGTTCGTGAACCCGAAGTGGGTAGTATTCGGAGGATCTTATCCAGGTATTTGCATTATTTTCATGAAATACTGGTGAAGCAACTCCGCGAATTATTAATAAACGTGAATCCATTGCTTCTCGAGACCATGAATAATTAATGATCTATGAAATTCCTATACAGGAGCCCTCTGTGGCATGTTCCGTTCCAAGTATCCCGAACTGACTGCCGGAGGAGTGTGCAGCTCGGCTCCTATTGATCTGTCTCTCGATTTTTATCGTGCGTGAATTAAATTTTGCAAATCTAAAAAAATATCGCTACAGAGTATGCTGATGTGATCGAGTATGTTCTGACGCAGACGCCTATTGAGAACAAGGTAGTATATTTTAGACAAAATAATTTGTGAGATTTCGATGCAAATTCATAATTCGAACACCGGAAAAATTCTCTATCGGACGTGACTTTAGGATCGCTTGTTGTTCAGAACAATCTCCGATGCGATGAACTCGTCCGCCAATCGTTCGATCTCATGCAGCAATTGTCGTTGACCACGGATGGAAGGGAGACACTCAACCAGAAAATAAGGTGTCATTGTTTACCTAATAAGAGTTGAAACTCGATCCCATTAGACTCGACCCACCCTTCGACGATAACACTACAAAAGCCGACATCTCCAACTTCTTCTCGAATGTGTTCACCGCTCATCAGGGAATGATCCAGTACACGTACGATGGATCTGTGAGATATTTTAATGATGATGCCGAGTTTATTTTGTTCATTCGAGAACATTCGAAATTGTAGAGCACAACGACGCAGCAGTACGCAACAGCAGCGCAACTGTGCAAGATTTACAACCAGGATAAGGTTATTTTCATATTATGAAAATTTCGAAAACAACAAGTCCATATGATACATGTTTATTCAGGACATCCTTGACAACGTGTGGGACCATCTCGTCTGGTACAACAAGTACTGGAACGGAGTCGATATCACCACCTTCGACAACAGCTATGCTGCCGCACTCAAGGTTTGACTTTATAATTTTGTAATTTCATCGAATTGACCCCTATTGTTTCCGAATCGGCCTGGATACAATTACGTAATATGTGTGATGTGAGTGAGAACTTCCCATTCTTCTTACAAATTTCTCATTTTTCCTATATTGTTGGAACAGATCTTCTAGAAATTGGGAGAATTCCTGGCATTGGAGCATTCAAGGAAGCAATATTTACGTATTCCAGGACGTCGCCGAGACGGACTACGACAAGCTCGGAGACGACGGAAGCAGTGCGAGAGGGTGAGTTATTTATTTATTTTTAATTAATTATTTAATAATTGCCTAGCTGGATGTGGTTGTGCTGCAACGAGATGGGCTGGCTGCAGACGACCGATGGAGATTCCATCTTTGGATCCACTCTTCCGATGAAGTGAGTTTGCTTGATTATGACTAAGCTTGTAGTGTTTATCGAAATAATTCATCGGATTTTATTTGCGTTGTCGGTCGTTGATTGTTGAGGTTTTGTAACTTCAATGATTGTTTATTCAGCTTCTACTACGACATGTGCGCGGACATGTTCGGCGCCGATGCGATGAACGCCCCGTTGATCAGAGACAATAACAAGGCGGCAATTGTATGTTCGAATTCGTCTTGCTTGAGCTCTTCTCACTTTTTTTTACTTTCGTAAATCCAACGACTGTATTAAAGTGCGCAAAATAACAATTGCTATTGCAGAAATACTACGGCGGACTCGACGATTTCGACGCAACCAATCTCTGCCTGGTTAACGGTGATTTATTTATTATTATTATTCAATAATTAATAAATTTCAGGCAAATTCGACCCTTGGGGTTCGCTTGGCTATTACAAAGAGGACAAGGCAAAGAATATCGTGTCCGTCGTCATTGACGGTATGATTTAAATGAATAATAATTATGAAGGACAAATGCTCATATCTCAGTTCAAACGAATATTGAAAACATGGGAGTTTCGAGGGTGTTGTGTCGGGTAGCAACTGTCTCACATCGACAACTCAGTTGTTTAGACAATCGTGGGATGCCACATATAATAATAATAATTGTAATAATAATGAATTATAACTCAGGCGCGGCCCACTGCTCGGACATGTACCCCCCATACGATGGGGAACCCGCGGGTTTGCCGGCCGCAAGGAATCAGATTATCGCTTTCCTCGAGGGTGTTCTTGGTAACTTGAATTTTTTGTCTATTCATTGTAAAACGCATCAATCTAATCGCAAACTGATACGTAACGAGGAGACAAACGACATACTGGACAAAAAACAGCTTAGAAGTTCTTGCAGGCAAGCCGTACATTCTGACCACGCCGACCGTTCCTACGACAACAACTACGAAGTCATCAACGAGCACCACGTCGACGACCTCAATGCCGACGACGACGTCCGGAGCATCGGGAGCATTGATGACTCTGGTGTCCCTCGCAATTGTCTTCCTTGTTTGAAGCTGTATTGTTCAATAAAGATGGATATCTGCATATGTTCTATTGAGTGGGAGTAATTGTACTAAGTGTTCGAACGAAATAGTGAAATATATACAATTCGAAATATTTAACACAATGTCCTGGGCATCTGCACCCCAGCTAACTCTGATGTCCTTCTCAAGTATCTTTCTGATGTGACTATGTTATTTTTTTTTTAAATTATGATGTTCTTATGCATTCATGTTACTATGAGTCATTAATCAATACAGCTTCGGCTGTTTTTGGCTGTTTTCATCGAACAATGAAATATCTATTCATTCAAATTCTTATTGGCAAGCACTTACATTTGGCCAGGTGAAAATACCCGAGAAGTCTGTGCACTGGTCCGAGCAATCGCAACCGGTTTTTTTCCAGTGAACACATGAGTCCTTGTCGTCAAAGTGACAGAATAGAATATAACTTTAAAATCATCGTTAAGGTCTTTAAAAATGGATACGTTACCCTACTCTTTCATGGTCCTTTTCACTATGGGGCGTCTCACTGTTCGCATACTTTAAACGAATATATTTTTGATGAACGGTGCGGATAATTGATTAAAATCTAGGAAACATACTAAATACAGCTTTTCGGCAAATGGATTCATTGGTTTGCCGTCGAATTCCGCCTCACAAGCAAAAAAAAGAGAAGGTAGAGTAGAAAGAGAAGTTTCATCCTTGGATGAAATCTCCCTATTTCCATTTGATTTTATAATCTTGTTCGTGGGATTAATTGTCATGTGCAGCATTTGCATGAACGTGTTGAAACATATTTGGTAGACATTAAGTATGTTTATTCGATCATTCGCTAGAGCAAGCACATTAAACCGTATGTTCGACGTAGCTGAATGTTATTTTTTTTTTTGTAAACGCACATTACTTGACCAGTTAGTGGGTAGTTTTTATAAGCCGAGATATTTATCAAATGAGATTCCACATAAGAACCGGAACAATCAAAAAAAGTGATTATGCGTATTTCATGAGGTTATAACCGATATTATGAATTGATCCGCATTAACTTGTCATGTCCTGCTTCCTCACGAGTTTGTAGTATCTACAAAAAGATATCGTAATCGAAGATCAAAGATCAACTCGCCTTCCTTTGATGGCAATCAGTTGCGCGTGCGTGCCCACTTCCAGCACCTGCAATGAGAATTCGATTGTCCAGAGACCGAAGATCAAAAATCAACCCACCCTTCCGTGCTCAATGTACACAATCTTGTCCGCATTCTGAATGGATGAGAGCCGATGGGCGATTGTGATGCAAGTGCGACCTCCGGCTGCTCGCTCGAGAGCTTCTTGCACCATCTGGGAAAGATCAAAGATCGAGGAATATTCGAATCTTAGGAGATCAAAGATCACGCGCACCTTTTCACTCTCCGTATCGAGCGCGCTCGTGGCCTCATCGAGCAGTAGAACGGTCGGATTGCGAATGAGAGCACTAAAAACGGATTTTATAACACGTATACCGTAAAAGCCTGCTGCCTAAGAAAATACGATTTGCAGAGAGAATGAGCTGGCTATGAATGATGGTTACCGTGCAATGGCGATCCTCTGCTTCTGTCCTCCCGACAACTGCGCACCTCGCTCTCCTACCTCAGTGTCGAGGCCCTGCCAACTTACTCATTGTCAGGTCTTTTTTTTCAAGCCAACAATCAATCTGAAAGCCCGTTTCATGGCTTAGCTCTTATCTTACAGAGTAAATTACTATTTCCTGTAAGTGTTGAGAAAAAAAGATAACCTTGTGCATCTTCATCACGAACGATGCAGCATTCGCCGTCTCCAATGCCTTCATTACTTCATCGTCTTTGACCTCCCGAGTCATCCCGAAGCGAACGTTATCTCTGAACAATGTCGCCATGCTTTATGTACGGCAATGTGTTTCGACAGTTGTTTTTTTTAATTAAATGATTAATTATTTCGCAATAAATTCAATTTCTAGAATCTCTTTCGTATGCTACCGGCGAACAGTCTCGGCTTCGCACTTTGAGTCACCACACTTGGAACGAAGAATTTTTTGCAAAATCTAAGTCTGCTAACTGAATTATTATATACACTCGCGGACATAAGTGAAGGACCACTTTTTCGATTCTCTGTAACTTTTTAACCAGAAAAATAATCAATTTGGAAATCGGACATTATCTAGAAAGTGTGCAGGATAATATTTTCCACATAAAACATAACTGCGAAAAATCGATATTATTGCATAGTGATGACGCAATCAAAAGGTACTTTTTCGAAAAATCATTATTCTTTGGTGGTCTTTTTCCAAGTCTCAAAATTTTTTGATGCATAGACATATGATCAAGGGCTACCCAGAAAAGAAGTTTCAAGTTGCAGCCGCTTGCTGCAGCGGCTGCAGGGCTGCTGCAAATTCAGGATCGGATTTTCATAACTCCGCACCCAGACGTGCTAGAGACTCGTTCTAAGGATCATTCTGCTTCTTTTGACGAGTAACTATGATCCTAAGAGTTCGGTGAAGATCGGTCATCATTGACATCTTTGGCGCCCAAAAGTCACTTTTTCAGATAACCTGAGTTTGACCATTCGCCACTCCTAGGGGTGAATTTTGTAAAATCATGGTTAACGTGCAGGAACATTGAAAAACCATCTAATAGTAACATCCCAAATCTTCAGAGCGTTTGCTTTATTCTCCGGTCTGTGGTGATCGATCTACGAAGGCATATTCAGTTCCACAAATTTTGCTTCTAGAAGTTTGCGATTTTATATTTTGCGTTCTATCCGAGCAAGAACCCTGAAACTGTGCGACGATAATTACGTGAGGGTGACTGATATAAAGTATGGCCTCCATTCAACCGCTTTTTAAAAAATTGAAGAGAATTTCTCTTCAATTTTTCGCACTCTTCAAATTGAGTATACCTCGTCTGGGTGCGGAGTTATGAAAATCCGATCCTGAATTTGCAGCAACCTTGCAGCCGCTGCAGCAAGCGGCTGCAACTTGAAACTACTTTTCTGGGTAGCCCTCGATCATATGTCTATGCATAAAAAATTTTGAGACTTGGAAAAAGGCCACCAAAGAATAATGATTTTTCGAAAAAGTACCTTTCGATTGCGTCATCACTATGCAATAATATCGATTTTTCGAAGTTCTGTTTTATGTGGAAAATATTATCCTGCACACTTTTTAGATAATGCCCGAATTTCAAATTGATTGCTTTTCTGGTTAAAAAGTTACAGAGAATCGAAAAAGTGGTCCTTCACTTATGTCTGCGAGTGTATCCCACCGTATGCTTCCGGCGAACAATCTCGGTTCTTGCCCGACCAGTGCCATTTGCTCCCTGATCGATCGCAAACTGCACGAGCGCACGTCCATCCCGTCGAAGATCTATACAATATGATATTGTTTATTTTGCTACTGTATTTTTAAAATTAATAGTAATAGTTAAATGCTCACCACCGACCCGCCCGCGACGTCGTACAGCCTCTCCAGCAGCGAGATCACACTGCTCTTGCCTGCGCCAGAAGGACCGACCAGAGCAACTGTCTGCAATTGTTATTGTGAATGATAAATCAGCAAATCGTTTTGCTTTAATTATTTTGTAATGATAAAATTCTCATGATAATGATGAATTCGACAGGGTTATACACTACACTTGTCCCCTATCTGCGGTGCGTACTTGTCCCCTATCTGCGGTGAATCCGAGTCCCCTGAGGATGGGTTGATGTGGTCGCTGAGGATAGGCGAAGCGAACGTCTTCGAAGTGAATTTTTCCATCCAGTCTCTGAAAAATATATTACTTTAAAAGTTTTCGTTATTATATCACATATAAAGACGATTTGTTTGACGAGACACTTACAAGCTTATGGCCATTATCCAGATCGCCGGTGGCCGGTTTCCTGTCCATTATGTTGAAGAGAAGGGCGGAGGCTGTGCGCGCCTGAAAGGTAAAGGTCACCCCGTACTCTAGGCACACGAAGTCCTGCGGGAGCCCACTGCTAGGCCAGTGACTATTTTAGTCACTGGCCTAGCAGTGGGCTCGCCTGAGTAATACGTTATTTCATTTTGCATCAGGTTAATTGATCCTAATTCAGATGCGTTTGAACTGATGCAAGAATTGCAGACTTTGCAGAAAAATATATAAAAACAAATTTTAAATTTTAACCTTGACCAGCTCCGGGAAGAATGCGGACGACTGCATGATGGCGATGCATGCGAGCAGCATTGAGATGACCGAACTGCAAATTATTTAGTAAAGATATCCCGGCAATCACTTGCTTCCTGCGGGGGATTGCGGGCAATTCTGATTGATCACTGGCTATCCAAGCTATATGCCCCACTGGCTATATGCCCTTACCGATACATTGCATCCTTCAACAAGAATTCCGTGTTGACTAAATGAATGCCCAATGCATAACATGCCGCGAGGGCATAGTAGATGAATGACTGGGAGAGCGCGAAGTTGGCGGCCTCCGTCCGTCCTCGCAGCCAATCCGATTTGCTGCAAAGGTATTGAATATTGAATGACACGAAACAAGCGAGGGCATAGAAACAAGGGAAAATTCAATTACTCACAGCAATCCCTTCGATGCGCCAGTGTACTTGTCCAGGAACCTCTTTTCTCTGGTCAGCAATTGAATCGTGCGCACGGACTCGACGATCTCGATAGACATCTGCAAACATCCTTCTCGTCCACCATTCCCCGTAATTCCAAGATTCTCGTGATTGATTTTTTCTTCCCTCCGTCATAATTCCACGTGTTTTATGGTGAAAAATTTGAGCAGAATGATGAGAATAATACTTCGATTAAAAAATATATATTTTGATCTCTTGAACGAACCCGTCCAGCTTCGTTGTTCTTGATGAGGGTAACATTGATGCGCTGAATGCGGCGAGCTAGAAGTACCATCGTGACTCCAAGTGAGCAACTGAAATAGTTTGTTTCCTTGTATGGCTCTTTTCAAATTATGTTCAATGCTTCACTGTCACTCCTTCTTCACTGATCGAATATAATACGTGTTCCTGTTTCAAATATAAACACACCTCATCACCATTCCTAGTATTCCGATGGGCCACGAATACACCAGTGCGATGATCACGCACAGCACCCACGCTGTCATGTTGTAGACGACGGACATCATTCGGGCATCCATGACCTGAACGGTTCTCGCATGCCGCTTCTTTGACGGAACTAGTAAGCGCGTATGCCGAGTTTCAACAAAGATGAGAACATATCTATCGTGAAATTATATTCCGTTCCACTCGTATTTGACCTTTGACTACCGTTCGATGGGCGGAGTTAGGCAGAGGCCGGGAGGAGGCTAGTGATCTACCTGCGCTCCTCCGCCCTACCTCTTCCCTTCCTCTCTTTCCCAGACAATCAATACGCTAACCAGCACATTGAGTTTGCTGAGCAGCATTTGAAACGCTCGATACGTACCGCCTTCACATTGGGCGCATCGGTAGCGAGTCGTGTGATCAGTCGGCCGGGCGCGTGTCGAGGGTTGTCGAAGTACGCTGCGTCCTAAGAAATATTCACACATTCAGGATGGACAATGAGATGGTTGATAATCTCATCAAAATATACGCAATTTTACCTGATGCAGAATGGCCTTGAGCGATCGGACCCTGAAGTCGAGCGTCACGCGCTCCGACGCGTGGCCGAACAGAAGACTCTGATATGGTTTCAATGATAAAAACTTTCAGATTGTATTCGAATATATCTTCGCAAATCGTTCACTATTAGTGCTAACAGTCAATACAATCTTCTTAAACTTTTTTCGCCTTGAGTGTTTCGAAAAAAACTGTAAATTTATGGAGTGAATATTGTTCACCGCTCCAAACTGGAAGGAGAAAGTGACGAATCCAATGGCGGCGAAGAGAATCAGACAGATCACCAACTCGTGCTGCATCATCCACGGATCAGTGGCGAGGTAGTCAAAAGCTGGAACGGGGCGAATTATTCTGAATCTTTGTTATCGGCCACCCAAGAAACTCCTCTTTTCTATCCCCTTTCCTATTTGTCACTACGCTGAAAAACGCGAAAAAAGAAGGCTCGTCGAGATCATCAGTGTTCTTAGAAGGCGGCGCAACGGCACAGCTCACCCTGGAACACCAGTCCAAATGCCATTGTGATGCCCGGCAATTCGACTCCTCTGATACCAGCGACAACAAGAGCAAGCAGGAGCTGAGAGTAAGTGATTTCATTCCAGGTATAGGCGTACGGTAATTATTAACGTCTAGAAAAAAAAATAATACAAACCTGCCAGCCGCCCTCTCTAAACACCCGGAACAGATTGGGCACCAGCTTCTCGTCCTTCTCGTTTCTCGTCTGCACTTCGCGCGCGTACTCTTCAGACTCGAGTGTAGAGACAGGCTGCGATAGTGTGAGCGGTTAGGAAACGTCGCCTTATTGATTTTTTGACAGGCGACTTTTCCCAGTGCACAGAACGAACCTGCTCGGCCAGCACGAAGGCGGCGCTGCGCCGCATGAACGTGTTGTGCGAGTCATTGTTCTAAATGTTATTTTGTAAATTGATAATTATTTTTAGCTCCGAATGAACAATGACTCAAGAACGGTGAAATTTATATATTGTTCACTTTGACTTGACTTCGTGAAACATACTCCTCAGACGCAAGTATTGGTAATCGATACTACCGTAACTCACCGTAACGCTTCGCCGGAACGCGTCTGCGCCCCTTTCCGCGCGCAGTCTGCACGACGACCGCGCTGAACTTCCCTTCCGCAGCGCGCGCTCCGCTGGTGTACTGTAACACACCGCGTCAGTAAACGTCGTCCTGTCGAGAAATCGACAGACGACGTTTCGCACCTGTCGAACTCGTCCTCGGTGTCCGCGATTACGGTATCGTCGTAGTCCGCGTCGATCTTCTGCGCGTTCACCAGCTCGTAGTAACGACCGCCCTTGGCGAGTAGGCCGTCGTGTGTACCTGTGGGAAAGGTCGCCAGTTGCATTTTCGACGAGACGACGTTTCGCGCACCACACCATACCCATTTCCAGGATCTCGCCCTTCTCGAAGACGACGATTTTGTCCGCGTTTCTGACGGTGGACAGGCGGTGTGCGATCATGATGGTAGTGCGGCCGACGGATGCGTTGTCGAGGGCTTGCTGGAACGGTTTATTGCGCGTCAGTTGAAAATGCGAAGAAGGAATGATTGAGGTACAGTTTCATTGAGATAATGTAAGCTGTGGGTTCTTTGAATGGTTACACATTGATGAATCTAATTGTAAGCTATAATACATCACGTTTCTACACCACGGACCTGCACAATACTCTCGGATTCGGCGTCCAGTGCGGATGTGGCCTCGTCGAGCAGGAGCACCTGAAAAAGTCAGTTATAGGGCTGGCAAATGAAGAATCGAAATGCACCCTTCATTTCATTTCACAAAGGCGCGCGCACCTTATTGAAGGCTTTGAGGGGAGAATGAGAGGGTTTTCCATTGTCATTTCGCCCTTCATGAAGGGGGAGCGCGGCCGCGACACTCTGATTGAAGAGATTAGAGAGAGGGGACCCCTTCATTTGTTGCAATTCCCTTCACTTGCCAGCCCTAGTCAGTTATCGATCGATGCTACAGTATCCTACGGCGCTACAGTCTTGAAAAGGTAAAAATATGTCCAGCTGCATCATTTTCAGTGACTGCTTGAAAAATATGCATCGATTGCTGACTTCATTATACCAGTACACTATACCTACAGTACCTTGGGATTTCTCGCTAGCGTCCTCGCAATCGCGATCCGCTGCTTCTGTCCGCCCGACAATTGCACTCCACCATCGCCAATATGCGTGTCGTAGCCCTGCGATTACGGTAGATTAGGAAACGTCGTCCTGTCGAATTTTGACAGGGCGACCATTCCCACGCTACACCATACTTTCGGGAGTCGCGACACGAAATCGTGCGCGTTGGCCATCCGACACACGCGCTCCATCTCCGCCGAGGACATGTCCGGGTTGCCGAGCCGGAGATTGTCCGCGATCGTGTCATTGAAGAGAATCGGTTCCAGAAAAAGATCAAAGATCAGACACAACCATGATATCTTGTGAACTCTTCCCACGCATATGACGTACAGGCCGTAACGGATGCAAATACAAAAGATCAAAGACCAACCTGCTGAACTATGCCGATGTGCTGCCTCAACCACTGCAAATTCAGCGAGCGCACCTCATGACCGTCCACGAGCACCTGAGATTTGATCGTTGATCTTCGATCTTTGACCTTTCGATTATTCGACCTTAGGAAACATACAAAGTTTCTTCACGCTCACCTCTCCTCGCTCCGCTTCGTACAGCCGTGTCAGTAGTCCGACGGCGGTGGATTTGCCGCAGCCACTGCAATATTCAATTGTAAAATATCGTTAGTCACCGCGACAATCTGCATTCGTATCAGGTGATTTGTTCTACCATTCTCCATTTTTGCAAAAAAATGGAATAAAAACTTATTTATTATGTTCTCGTGTTGTGAAACTTACAATGAATTCGATTGATGCGATGAGAAGGAAGCCATCACCACACTTTTTTTTGTAATCTGGTACTTTTTTGGCCATTCAGTACATGTCTACTCGGCATGCATAATCGCATCAGCGTCAGCGTGTCTGTTCGCAAAGTACCCAGACAGATTGAATAAATGGAATGTGCGTTGATCTGATTACATCATCGTCAGTATACTGTTCGAGAGCATGTGAATAATAGTGATCCATGAATCCACTTGAATAGAAAAAGTGGGAAATGAAGAGACGGGATCACGGAATTCGGACTAATTTCTACTAAGCCTGGTGAGTTGGCACGTCATAGATGGCAACGCCCAAGCTTATCGTCTTTTCGTTGCCAAGAAAGGAGAGAAATTTTGAAGAGGCACAGAATGTGATAATCTTCGTTGTGTGTACGCTATTGGACTGCGAGCGTTATCATTGTTTGCCAACTCTGCCTCGTGCTGTGAAGGAAAGCCCTCTTTTTTCGTATCTTTTCGAATTGTCTGCTATTGCCATTGTCATTTGACTATTTATTTTATTGACCTCTGGTTCTCTGAGTAAGAATATTCTAATCCACTCCACAAAGTAGGAATGTTAGATATTAGAGTAAGAATACTATCATCCAGAATGGGCAAACGGCTTCCACTTTGGCGCTATCGACGTGGAAGATGTCCTCGACGTCATCATTACTCTTCCTCTTCCTCATCTGCATCTGACAGCGAGGACAGGATTCGGGTAATTTTAACGTATTTAAAAATACCCTTTTTATAGATATATCTAGTGATTATTACGGAGAATTTTAGTCAATTTGTTCGCGATAATTATCGCTAGGACCATGGCCAATCCATAACGTCGCTGTTTTCGAATCCACAACCGTCGAATTCAAATGGATTTCCTTTTGATTCGTCCGGATCGCTTAGGCTGGTGAGTCTATTGATAATTATCTCAACTTCCGCTACGGTAAAATGTATTTATTCGTAATCAATATTTGGGTATGTTCCAGAGTCCAGCAGGAGAGGGCATCTTCGCTAGCTCTTCTACTCGAAACGGACTTGGAATGGTATAAACTTCTACTGTTCACTCGTTTTTATTATCGAGTTATTTTCCAGAGTCCGGCAGAAGAGAGGGCTTTCGTTAGATCGTGTGCACAGCAGGGAGTTCAGAATCCATTCGGAATGGTTAGACTGTTTTTGACTTCCAGTACGGAACAATTCTAAACAACTTGTGCATAAACCAGTAATGATGTCTACTGCTAGCTTTGATATTTTCAGGATCTTTCGAGTGACCAGGCAAAAGATGCGAACCAAAGAAGCAATGAAAACGTCCGAGGCCTGGTCTCAAAGGGGAAATCTCATCGAACAAAAGAACTCGAGAAGAAAATCAACGATGAGAAAATTAGGCGAATTGAAGATGTGGTAGCCATCGAGGGGGTTAGTTTTCGAAAATAAATGAATAAAATGATAGAAATTAATAATTGTAGAGACTTGTCGCTATCGAAAGCCATCTCGGCATTAAATATAAACCGAACGCTGAATCATTCGGAATTTTCACTACGGAAGCTGTTGCCGAAAGCTCGACTCAACAGGTGTGTTTCTTTTGATCGTGATTTGAATTTTTAACGTGAAAAATAGATAGTTTATTTTCAAGTAGATAAAAAATTTGGAGATAACCCAGCATATTTCAGCCTCAATCCGATGGAAGAGACGAACTGCGCATTCGCATACTCGAAAGACAAGTAGCAACGGAGAAAGCAAGAGCCGATGCTCTTGAGAAGGAACGGAATGAGATCAAAGAGAAGTACGAACGACTGTTGAAGGATGCCGAGGGCGCATTTGAGATTGTTCGAGCAGAATAAAATTTGTCGATCATTCTTGTTCATTATGTGAAGCGCACATCAAATTATTTGAGCAAAAGTGAACGTTGTATGCCTCACTATCGATCGTCTCAGTGATACCACCTTATCGGCTATTCCGATTACATCGTTCATTTGCCCGATTATTCGTCTCGTGTAGTTTTCATTGTTGATAGCTACGTAACCAATCGTATTACAGCTTTCACATCTGGTTGTGATCCCAATATAGTGGAATTGGCATAACGCTAGGCGTTCCCCAGATTCTGAACATCGTTACCAATGGCCCGACCGTTTATGGAGGAATTCTCTTCCGAAACGTCGTCCAGGTTCAAAATTCATGAGAACGATGCATCACACCGGTGAAAATTATTTCTTCATTCACCCTTATCCCGAAGCGGCGAACAGAGATCAAGTTGTCATTGAAAAGGAATTCTTTTTTTAATATTCGTAATGTTCAGCTGAAAATTTTCTGAGACTCTCAGAGCTCGAGCTAAAACCTACTGTTACTCTGAACAAGTTTGATGAAGTAACTATACACTGCGAGGAAGTGTCCAATGTTCACAAGGAAGAACGTGGAAATGAACTGAAGGCTGAACTCGAATCGGTAATCTCAACCAAAAATTCGAAGTGCTAAAGTTCAGGACAAGATCAAAGTGCTGGAAAGATCGGAAGACAATCGTGTTGAGGATAATCCTCTCGAATACACATTTTTAAACCTAACCGAAGCCAGAAATCGAATTGCTCAACTTGAGAGGGCTAATATTGATCTAAAAAAAGGGACGAGTTCGAGAGGGAAAGAGATGGAGCAAGAGAGAAATATGACAAGCTTCTGAGAATAGTCACTCATATGTCCAATTGATTCATGCAATAGAGTAATAAAAATATTCATTGCACACTAGGGTTGCAGATTCGGTTTCGAAGAAACAGCAACTCACCAATCCTTCTTCCCTCTCTTTCAATCAAAACCGCGCGAGAGAGGCGATATGCAAAGAGGGTGCGGAGACTCCGCAACGTCGTTGTATTTGAGAGGAAATGAGGGGTGGATAGGGTGCGGAGTCTCCGCACTCACTTTGCATATCGTCTCTCTCGCGCGGATTTGATTGAGGGAGAGGGAAAAGAGGGGCAAAGTGTGGGATACATCGAAACCGACTTCGTTCCGGCAACCCTATTGCACACCATCGATTTTCTTCTCTTATCAGCGCTCACAAACATGTGTCACGCGTTTTTGTGCTTGCCTTTATCCATGTTTTTCACGAATTATTCGCCATAAATTCTTGAGGCATACATTTTTAGATGAGCCAAACAGATCCGACGAGCTCGAATGATAAAAAAGAAGAGGAGCTGTCCAAGTTTATCGACCGAATACAATCGATTCCTTCTACCTCAATGGAAGGCGCTGGATATGTAACCATTGAACAACTGCACACTGTGAATGAAGAGCGATTAGAAGATCAGGAGGCGATCCTGGAGGTTATTGTTCATATTGAACCGGCTTCCTAATCAGGAAAGTTGTAGAGAATCGCAGCGCTCGAGCAGAAAATTGCAGCTCTAACTGACTCTAATGATGCGCCGAAGCGATTTGTGGAGAAGAAAGAGACCGAGTCCGAGTCGGAATCCGTAATATTTTCCGAAGTTTGTTAATGTTAATTTTCTGTTCAGGAAGATTACGAAGTGCTTCTCAAACACATCGAACGTCTCGCTTCCATTGATAATACATCTGCCTTGCAGAGCTCGGTACGGGATTTGTTATGAGTAGTGACTCAATAACCCTTGTTGCAGGAAGAACCCGTTGAAGCAAATGCGACAGATAACAAGCAACTTGGCAACGTCGTGTCCGCTCTTGCATCAACAAGGGCAGAATTAGAGGAATCAAAGAAGAGAATTGTTCAACTCGAGAGAGAAAAAGCTGAAATCAAGAGAAAAAGGGACGAATTTGCTCAGAAGTATAACAATCTGATCCACAAAATGTCCAAGTTTCTTGTCGCGGGGAAATAAATTGCTTTTCTATTGTTTGTCTTATCGCCGAGCGCAACAATGTCTTTATGACTTCACACTGTGATGATCGAGAATATAGCTATTCTGTTCACTATTTCAAATATAATGCCTTTTCATGTCTGTATTTTTTTAGAAGTATGGGAAATCGTGCAAGTCGAGGATTCCGCAAGAATAACCTTATGGGAATGTTCATGAAGAAAGATTCAAATCCCGATCAGCACAAGTCCTTGACATCATCAAATATACCGATTACTTCGAGTAACTTTCCTGAACGGGATGCGTGGCTTCCGCTTATTTTTGAAATGGCGCAATTAGTCATGAAGAAGGTGTGACTCATTCTCACCTTTACCCTCTTTCTTATCACTGTTAACAAACATACATCTTTCACTCACCCCAATTCCTTTTGCATTATTGCTTTCTGGAAACCCCTTTCTGGTTCCAAATATTAATTTCAGATGCGACGATCCGATTTGTCCCTGCTCAATGCCCAAAAGCCTCCGAATTCGCCAAACGAATGCAGAAAATTCCCACGTCGGTTGAAGCCAACAAAAAATTCGAACAAATTGAGCATGTTGAGGCTGTTAATAGCGAAATATTGAGTGATCAGGAAACAATGCTTAACAATGGAAACAATGGAAACAATGTTCGTCTGACAATCGGAACTTTAAGAATACCAAGACTCATTCAGAGAATAGCGGATCTTGAGTCACGGCTTGCAAGTTTAGAGACGAAAGCAGTTGATTCGGCGAAATTTGATAGCGATAAATCATCTTTGTCGGAATTCGGATCGGTACTATTTTTTTAAAATTTCTTTTATTTATTTCGTTTGTCAGGTCGATTTCGATGTGTTATCCGAACCGGAAATGCAACGCTTCAAGCAGCTTGAATCGGCACTAGCTTTGACCCAATCGTCACTAGCTCAAGTGAGGGATCGAAATCTCGTTCTCGAAAAGGAAAATGTCGACTTGAAGAGAAAATTGGACGAGTCTAAGAAGGCATACAATAGATTAGTCAGTGCACTTGATAACGTATTGCAGACAGCCAAAGTATAAATATTTGTCTCATTCGTTTCTGCTATTATCCACATCCGTGATTGAATCGCTTGAAGGGGGAGGGGCACGAATATTTTCTCGCATAGGCTGAGCCTGTGGGGTAATAGGGATGCTATACCCGATCACAGATCACTTTATCCGAAGTTCTAGAAACGCCTCTGAACCTCTCTACGGATTTTTGAAGTTTCATTGATTGTGCAGGCACGATTTGGGGTACTGTATTCTTGTATTGATTTCGCTAGATTGGCAGTCCAAGATAGCAGCAACAGTGAGGTTTGCACACGGCGAGAGTCGAACCAGCTCTCGCCGTGTGCAAACATAGCGAGGCAAAAGCACAACCACCAGGCTAAGTGCCGTTATATTCGTTGAGTCTAGACGGCCTAGTTAAGGGAGGGGACAGAGTCAACCGCATTACTGTAGTTACAGCTGGGTGCAGGCACTTCGTGGTGGGACCCATCAATTTCGATTCGTGCCCCTCCCCTTTAACCTTGAATGGGCTTCTTTGCAAGCAAGTAAACAGTGTTTTCGAAGGAAATTCTATACAAAAACGCGTTCAAACACGCGAAATAATCTACTCTTATCACTTCACATCATGTGACTCTCCTCCTCCTTTCGTCTGATTTAAAACCTCCACTCCCTCACGTTCTTCCACCGACAATGTTTGACGACGATTTTCTGTACGATTGTTCTCCTGCCGGGCTCGCCTTTCGAGAGCTCCTAGAGGAGGATCTCACGACCACTTCCGAGGTCGGAGAACCGCAAGCGACTCCATCAACCGGCATCACCGCCCCTTCCAACAAGCATCCCTCTTCCCGTCGGAGAAATGCTGGCGGCTCCACCGTCATCCAGCCACCACATCCTACAGGACTTTTAGCTGAAATGAATCAAACCATCCAAGAATCGCTAGCTGTATTTGAGGAGGACAATGAGGAGGTGAGCTTAAGCTTTCTCTTTACTTTCGACAAATATCCGTTTATGGATCGAAGAAACCTTCTTATTGTGAATTAAAAATAGTTTGCAGGACGAAGAACCCCCCTCTGCTCCGATCGCCCCACAATTCGTCGAGATCACTGACGATCATCGCGCTCTTGCAGAGGAACTGCTGAAGTACACCTGCCCTCCACTCGATTTGTTGGACAAGGGAGCCAATGCTTTTCTCACGCTGGTTACAGGTGCGCTGTGACTTCTATCTTGTAGCTGACTTGTCCCAAAAGTTACGCATTCGCTGATATGCATCTCAGGCGTCCAGTTCGGCGAGCCCTATCGTCGTCAGCCTCGCAGAAGCGTTGAATCAATCAGTGATGGGGAAGAGGAAGAAAGGGAATCAGCCTCATTGCGAACTCTACTCTTCTTGTCTGACGGAGAAGATCCGCCGTCTCCGGTGAAGGAGAAACAACTGAGGCATTTGGCTTCCGGAAAGAAGCAAACAGGTACTTCGCCTACCGTGAAAGCTTTTGGTTTACTGGCGAATGCTTCAGTCTTCAGGCGATGTCAGCGGCCATTCATCCTCGATGAAAAAGAAGAAGCTGAACCTGCTCTTTCCGAATCCGAGCAAGAAAGATTCGCCCTTCGTGAAGCGGATGAGGGCGATACAGACGAACGGGCCACGATTCGGAAACAATGTAGTGTACATGGAGCAGTTGGAGGCGATGAATGAGGTACATTTCGTATTTTCCCCGAAAATTTACAAAAAATAGCCGATATTTCAGAGAATCGAAGCGCTTGAACGAGATCTGAAGCTCACACTCCGAGGGGTGCCACCAATCGAGACGCCTGTCGATAAACCTGCCGAACTGAAAGATCCTAGATCCTCAGCAAGCTCGAAATCGGTGCGTATTTTTGTGCATCATCACAGTATTTTCACATAGTTTACACTCTTAGGAAAGTCGACGTCTGTCACCTGATCTAATCCTCACATAAACACTGTTTACATGTTTGCTAGATTGCGCATTTTGCAGGACGATTTCGAGGTGGTGGACCCGATCAGAAAAGTTGTCAACTGAAGAACTCGAGGCGGCTCTCGTTGAAGCAAATGAGCCGAATCGATAAGGCCGAGAAGTGCAGTGATGAAATGGCCGACCAATACAACAAGCTAGTGCAGAACACGATGGACACTGTGATGAATTCCACGAAATAAAGCTATTTTATCCTTTGTTGCTATTAAAATTGCATTAAAAATAGTCAATTTCAACATAGATTCCGCAAAGTGAACGTGCAAAAGAGTGATGAGTCATCGTTTGCGAAATCGCAAGGAAAATAGAGCGAGCGCGTGCAGGGAAAAAAACAAACTGTCGTCAGTTATATTTTCGTGAGCTATTTTATGATTTTGTTCGTGATTTGATTAATTTTTAAAGCGATGCGCCCATCCGGTCATAAATGGTTGCAACTCCCGGCGAAGAAATCGCTATTCAGGAGAACCTATCCCTCCTATCCTCCGACCTATCCAGTAAGAAGCGTTCCCGGCTGATCTCATCTAATAGTTGTTTAACGAAATTGTAGAGTCCCGTCAGCCAAATGCCTGTCCCCGAAGGGTCCGAGCTCACGGTGAAAGACATTATTGAGGAGAGGGAGAGGAAGAAGAAGGAGGAGGAGCAAATTGAGCAAGTGGGTGTTTCGGATATGTTGTGTTGTCTGTCGTATAATTAATAAGTCTATGGAAGTTTCGTTATCGATGTTTCTTCCAGAAACTCAGCACAATGAAGCTGGAGTTGGGTATTGCTGGAACCCAAGACGAAGAAGATCGATCAAAAGCGGTAATGATCACCGTCATTATATCTCAATTTATCTATCTATTTTCCAGGAAAAGCCAACAGAAATAGACCTGCAACAACGAGTTCACGAATTGGAGAAAATTCGTTGAGGAAGAATATCAAAATGGGGATGGAACGAGATCAAGCTGTGGAAAAATATACCAATATTGTTGCCCAGATGCGATCGGTGGTTGATAAAGCGGAATAATATATCTTTATGACATGAAATTGTTGGAAATGACGTCGATCTCTGATTTGACGTTGATTTGACGAAATTTCGATGGAAAAAGAGTGTGAGGCTAACAAAGAGTAGGAAGCGAAACAACTGGTGATGAATCATCCTATGTGAAATCGCAGAGCTGATAGTGAGAAAGATCAAGTGAGAAGGTAAGAAAGAGAGAAAAAGAGAGTGAGATAGAGCGCGAAGTGAGACTAACACTAACACTTGCCAGTTTTTCATATTATTGCGCATATCCAGGTGTTTATCGTTGTACATTATACAAGAATTTATTAATAAGCGCAATATTTTTTTATGTATTATGTTTTTGAACTTTATTCGTTATTCAGTATGCGTCCGGCTGGTCAGGGATGGCTGCACCTACCCGGGAAGAAATCGATATTCAGAAGGGATACTGGGCTGTATCCTCCCTCCACCGAAGTGAGTAGTAGATATTCACATGTTCACCGAAGAATGTGTCCAATCTTTTTGTTTTAAATAAAGCTGTCGTCCAGCTGCTCAACAACAATAAACTAATGGTTCACTACAGATCCCTTACACCCCGAAACCTGTCTGGACGGATGGAATCACAGTGGAAGAACTCAATGCGCAGAGGGAACGCAAACTTGCCGAGGAAAAGGAAATTGATGAGGTTAACTATAAAAAAAAGCGCGCATCTGTTCATGAGATCCCAGTTTGAATTTTTCTAGACGCTTGCTGCAATAAAGGCGGAGCTTCGAATTGGTCAAAATAACGCACAATCAAGATCCGCAGAAACCGCTGGAACATCGACATCCAATCAGGCACGGGTTTGACTATTTATATTTTAAAATTGGAATTTTCAGCCGCCGCAAGCTACTGCCGAGGAGATGGAAAAGCGCATCGAAGAACTGGAAAAACTTCTGACTGAATCACTGAAGCGCAACATCAAGCTAGAAATGGAACTCGAGGAGAAAAGTCGAGATGCGGAAAAATATAGGAATATTGTGACTCAGATGCGATCTGTGCTTGATAAAACGGAATAAATGTTTTTGCTCCAGTACAACAATAATGCTCAATGTTCCTACACATTAATGTTTCAAAAAGTCCACAAATTGTAAAGTGAAGGCAATGTTCGATCGTATCCAGTCACTATTTTTTTAAAAACAATTACAGTCGAAATTTAATGCGATTTGGACGACCTTGAGCACACAATTCCTTTCAGAAGTCAATTTCACACACAGTTTCAAGATGTTTTCGAATGAAGTCAATGAAAATGCATCCAACCTGTGTCCGACGAAGGCGACGGTCTCTCCCGGTTCGATGCTGAGTGTGAAGCCGTTGAGCACCTGTGGAAGGGGCTGAATATCTCGTACCAATATATCGGTCAAAGATGCGAGAAATCAGACCAAACGAGGAGAACCGACGGTGGGCGGACTCAATCGGCGGAGTCAGGGGAGGAGTCAAGAGGGCGTGGCTTGAAGTGGGCGGACCCAAATGCCACTCACCTTAGTATCCCTCCTCGTCGGGTATCGGAAGTGGACGTTCTTGAACTCGACTCGGCCCGTCGCATTGGTGGGCGTCTTGCCGCCATCGGAGTACGCGTCGATGCGGGGAACCTGGAAGGGGCGTGGCCAATGAATGGGCGTGGCTTATTCATAAGGACGTGGTCGGTGGGGGTGGGGTGGGGGGAATAGAAGTAGACGTGGCTTTTGAAAGAGACAGTTTAAGAACAGGGCGGGGCTAAATGTGGGCAGAACCTACACGATCGATCGTCTTGTACACGATGGCCGCAGCGACTCGGGCGTTGAGCAGCACGAGTAGCTGAGGAGAGATCAGACCTGAAATATTGAGAATACAGATCATGAAACAACTAGACTTAAATATAGGAATGTGTTATTTACAGAAATTTTATATTGGATGGAAATTTATATTTAATTTATTTATTTACCCAGAAAGTAAGCGGACACCATCATGGCCATGACGACGGTGAACACCTGTCCCGGCTCGGGAACGACGCCAATGCGGAGCAGATAACCGCCGAATCTGGAATGGGTTCGATAACGAGGATGGTAGTGATAATGCTACACGATAATCCGCATACAAATAGTAACCGTCCGATTTCTCGCGATTTTCGACTGCACTTAAGTCGGCTCCACAATGACGGCATGAATCATGGCAATTGCCTCATGTGATTCTAGATCTGTTTTGAATTGTAAAGTACATGAAACGATCAATTGAATTCAGTTGAAAGCAGTGGAAACTCACAGTACACCACATCCGAGGTATCCTTGGAGTATGAAGAAGAAGAATCCTAAAAACATATTTATCGATTGAGAAGTTACTTTTTTATCTATGATACATGGAAATAGAAAAAGTATCTCAACTCGATCCTATTGACACACCGTGAAACTCATTTAGTATTAAAATATCAATTGAACCTCCGAAAAAACCGCTCCAGAAACTCTTCCGTAGCGCGTGCTTTTTGCCGTTGCTTAGTGCATCGCGGTATCTAATAATAATTTATTTTTAATAATTAAGTTATTGATCTAATTACCTGTCCACCATCTCCTGCTGGCCGTTGAACGCCTGCACTGTGCGCACGCCGAGGACTAAATTTTTTTATTAATTAAGTTAATTAATTAAGTATGGATGTCGGTGGCGTGGGGTAGACGAGATCAATTCAAAAGATACCGTAACCTAGAGTTGAGTCAGACAATTAAACTAACGATTGAAATAAATATTATTTAATTATATAATAATTAAATAATTAAACAATGATGAAATACACAATAAATATTCTTCTTATTTACATTGGGAGGGCACTTCGAATACAATTAAATAATTTATTAATTATTCACCCGACTCCTCAGCCACTGCGCCAGCGCAGCCCACGTCCTTCAGTTCTTTCGCCGTGGAGGAAGAGAGTTTCTGAATTTATTTTAGTGAATCTGAACCGAATATGTTTCAAGGAGACATTAAAACTTGCGGTGCAGTTAAGATCTCGATTATTTTCCTCCGTTTCTGATCAAAATATCTAACAATTAATATCTAGCTAAAATTCAATGCTTTTATTCGTTTTTATTTTAAAAAGTACGTAATCACTCACTCTCGCCATGATACTCATGCACGCGCATACAGCCGGTGCGAGGAGACTCATGAACAGGGCGATCCTCCATTCGATCGCGAAGGCGATCACGAGCGAGCACACGAACATGGACAGACCACTATAATTTGTTTTAAATTGCATTATACTTTCATATTTCATTTACATGATCATTTACATTTACTAGAACATGTAGAGACCACTGAGAGGTGTAGTTGTTTGTATTATTATTATTCAGCTCGTTGGGGTGTATCACACCGACGCTATGTAGGCCGAACGAGAATTATTGACATCTGATATAGGCCTCCATAAATCAATCACATTTAGTCGGATGAGAAGTAAAAGGTAAAGGTGTATCCACGTCAAGCGATTTTACAGTCATACGACAACGCTAGGTGGGACCCACTGGTAAGGCCAGCTGTTAGACGGACTACATACCCGGCTGTCCAATGCTTTCTCGGGTAGCCTTACCTTTCGCAACCGAAGTTACTACCAATTTGCCGACCCCGGGAGGATAGCAAGGCTTGGTTGGCCGCGGCGGGGGATTGAACTCGGTACCCATCGAATGGCGAGCGGCGCCTTACACTACTCGGCCATCCCGCCTTCAAAGTCGTGCGCCGATAACAATTCTCAACAACGTTCTACCTTGCAGGCTCATTCTCTGATGTAAAAACTGTACTAGTGTTCTTGATTTTTTTACTACCACACAAACAAGCCCTTTGAGAGATCATCATTATCCTCTCATTTCAAGCTATTTTTGATTCAGAAATGATCATGCATAATTCATGCATTGCACAATGCCGTTCTGGAGTTTTGCAATAAGTCTGACTTTAACCGATTCGTTGGCGTTTCTCTGAACGATTTGATGCAACGTGAAGAATGCATCTAAATATGTTTCACTTAGTGCTCTTCAGTTCGTAACCTTTATAAATTTCGGTGAACTCATGGTAAGAAAAAAATGAAATAGTAACAAATCTCACCGAATAAGCAGTCCCATCTTGTCTCCCACTCCCTCCCGCATGCGGTCCATGTTGCTGAAATATAATTAAATAATTATTTAATAATTAAAATTGAGTGTGATAAAATACTCAGCACTAACTCGTTCAGCTGGGTGATCAGTGCTCCCGCATGGTTCTTATCGTACCAGCCAGCATTCTGCCTGAAATAAAGTCATTTCATCGAGTTACAAATAGTAAGCTTCTCAGGACAAATTTTACGAACACGTGACTGTAATTTATTTCTAGAAAAGGTGCAGTAACCTGAGAATGGACTTGATGAACTGTACACGCGTCCGGGCTTGAAGGCGTGAGCATACGACATCAAAGCAGGTGAACTGAAAATATAATTTCGAAATTCAAATGAGTTTCAGAACGTGTTTTCCTCATTAAAATCCCAAAATCGGGGGAAAACAAACATTAATGAAGTTGATAATCGTGACACCGATGCCCATGCCAGTGTATGTGTACACGTATTTGTACGCCTCGACGCGGAATTCGGGCGTTGTCACTTTGGTCACCTTTAATAATGATAAATATTGTTAGTTTTATGACTGATTATGAAATCGTTGATGGCTGAAAGTTAACGTACCAGCATCAAGTTGAAGATGCCTCCAGACACCATGGCGAGAAATGGCTGGAATTAAGTATTTTTTTATTATTCTTGCGATTGTTTTGTTATTCTTCGAAATTCAAAAGCCAAATCTGAAAGTAACTTACCTGGCACGCTCCAGAAAGGATGGCGCACAGGCAACCGAGAGCGAGCATCAGATACTCCTTCTTCTCGGCATACCGAAACTGAAAACAAACATTCTTTCTGAATAGTTATGTGTTTATCAACAACGCAAGTGCCTTCAAATTTTTATGACGGCATTATGCAAAAAAAAGTACTTTGTACTGATATGAAGATAACAAGAATGTCCTACCATCGCTGAAAACGCGACAGGCTGCACTTTGAGTGTCTGCTTGGCTAGATCGCCTCTGAAAAAAAATATTTTGATTATTTTCCGAAATGAGTTGGTGAATTGTGAAACCAGAACCAGATGAGTTTCACAACATTTTCATAACCATTGAGTTATGTTTCATTCAGTATCAGTGGAATACTATGGTATAAAAAACAAACAAGAAACTAACCTGCAGAAAAGGTAATTGAGAAATTTATCAAACGCCGATTTCTCGACCGGCTTCACTTCTTCGTCATCGCTGTCCTGTTTTTTTTGAAATAATCAATTAGTTGAAAATTTAATTGTTGAATTATGAACTTAAACTCACATCCAAATGTAGAGACACCTGCTTGCTCCTCGCGGAGCTCCCCCGAGATATAGTCATCTACAAGATTTATTTTGTGAAGTTATCGATATGTTAGAGGAGTTACCGTACATAAAAATTGATGTAATTAGGTGACTACCAATATTATTGGGATAAGTGACCGATATGAAAACTTTTTACCTCTGAAGATGGATACTGTAAGAGGCGAGACTAGTGAAACCGAGCGACTCTTTTTTCCAAATGTGATTTGCCGACTGAAGGTTGACAGGCGCTTACATAGGCGAGCTGGATTACCGAATCAAAAGGTAGTGAAAGAGCGCCGCGAGATGCACAAAACCGTCATATTTTGTGCGCTTCGAAACATCGATCATCAACTTCTAACTTCACGCACACTTTCCGAATAGGATGGTGATGCGATGTCACTGTCCTTTTCGTTGTCTCATAGTTGGCGTTAGTGCATACAATAAAGCTACCATGCTAAGTGACTAATGTCGAGAGAGCGCGAAGTTTGGACATTTCTTCAGCATCCCGCTATACAAAGGGGCCGTCGTTGGGACGAAAACTGCAACTGAACATCTAAAAAACAAAAAAAAAACTGCAACTGAACAAATACTGGGCGATCTCCCGAAACTAAGTGCACCGCCCACCTTGTCATGCATAAATTAGCCGAGAACAGTGCCCTATCAAGCGGTGGTCGGGATGCGGATCATTCAAATTCGATTCCCCTCGATTGTGGTGCCTCTTTTTATTCGTGTGCTCGGCAAAAACTGCGCGCATTTTCGAGTCGACAAATTCGAGGTTCATTTGCGTAATCCGAGGTTCGATGGATTTTTCGCTGCTGATACTGATGGAAACTCGACAATACAATGGTCGACTTTGTGAAAAATCGTACGTAATTCGTAGCTGTTGGATGATGAAATTAATGATGTTGATGATACAGTCGCGCAACCTTCTTGCTGACAGCATAAATCTTCGCGCGATGCAACAACTGTTGCTGTGAAATTTTGTTTTGTTTTTTCTGTGAAATGATGTCAGGTAACTATGAATATTGGATGAAGTAGACGAATAATTGTTAGTGTTGTCAGAGACCGTGTCGACACTTCGATGATCCGTCGTCCGACATTGGGTGGGCTTCTTAGTAATGCCGGAGAAGGCACAAGAAAGGGAAGATAGATGAAAGATCTTTTATCATCGGTTGAGACGTGTCGGGCAACAGCCCATCGTCAGTCGGAATAACACCTCAAACTTGGGTAATTAAACCAAGTCCAACATTCCACTTCGTACTTGATCTTTGGCGTTTAGTAGTGATTCTCGAGGCACAACTACACACGTGTGATGGATGATGTACTCCCCGCTGAACTCCGCGCTGAGCCTATGGAGCCTATCGGAAAGAGTACGAGAAGAGAAGAGGCGCGCTCTTCGCGCTGTCAAGCGCGCTTCGTAATCTTGATTGATCGGTGTCCAATTTCGCTAAAAAGAGGCTTATGCATAAATGAAGGAAGTAACAATAAAAGAGCTATTTATACTTTGAATTGAGTTTAGATAGCAAATTAACTGAGTTCATTTCATAATGTTCAAGTAAAATCTTTCTTGGATTTTTTGTTCTCTGAATCCAATTGGAGACAACTATCGAGTGATTGCAAAACTTCGAAAGCCATTGTGCAATTCATGAATTATGAATGTTATATTCAAAGCGTATTATCACTTGCACAATACCTGGAAATTGAAAGGTGATTTTGATATCTGAAGAACATTAAATTTGCAGATCGAAGCGTATACCTTATTTCCGAGTAATTATGTTAAACGAAATGAAATTTAAAATCAAAGATCGAGGAATTGAAAAGAGAGTTCATTTCCCACTCATTCCGCCCAACGATGCTCCTCTCAGGCGGTCGATTCGTGGTGGGTTCATATTTTTTTAGCGTTTTTCGCGCCTCTTCGTGCGTATGTCGATAAAAATTAGCTAGTTTCTGATAAATTCGTATACATCATCCATTTCTTAGGCGCTTCTCATCCTGTTGCTCTTCGTCGTCAACTGCGATGATAAGACGGCGACCCCGTCGAAGCCAGGTTTGATCTTTGATCTTTGTCCTCCGAATCTTCTGAGCGTGTCTTCCAGCAGCTGCACCTGCCGCAGCATCGACTGCTGTAGCTGCAGCAGTCACAACGACGACGCCAGGTTTAATCCTTGATCTTGATCATATTGTTTGTTTTCGCTTGTTTGTCACATGTGGCGCGTGACTGTGACTTTCGGCCCATGCAGCAGCTCTCACTACGACGACGCAGCCGATGGTGAACGGATCCACATCCGCAGCCAATAACGTCACCGAGGCTCCAGGTAGGACCAGGTTCCCGATGCGCAAAGTGGTCAATTCCCAACGCCGAAACATTTGCCTCAAAATTCTTGATTCATTACCGTCGTACCTCGTTTGTCTGATGTCATATTTGCGGAGCTTTTTGAATTCAGATATAGCATCACAATATATCGAACGATCATTGACTAAGAGATTGCGAAAATCTACAAAAAATCTAAAATCTATATATATATATATATATATATATATATATATATATATATATCGTACATCGCTCCCATTACCGAACAAACGGCCTTTTCTTCCTTTTTGGCCTTTTTTCCCTTTAAGCGGATTCACGCTTAATATTCTTGTTTTTTGTTTCATATTTTTTATCCACCCCCATAACTGGACGAATACAAAAATTGGCCGGTGAAATATTATTTTAAATAGGTGAAAAATGAGAGCCGTTGCCTCTATTTTCAATTAAAATACGGCTCTACCGTAATCTCCACGTCATCACAAATTTTCCGTACATTTTCTGTATTACGGCTGTAATTTTTCACCCATTTAAAATAATATTTCACCGGCCAATTTTTGTATTCGTCCAGTTATGGGGTGGATAAAAAATATGAAACAAAAAACAAGAATATTAAGCGTGAATTCGCTTAAAGGGAAAAAAGGCCAAAAAGGTAGAAAAGGCCGTTTGTTCGGTAATGGGAGCGATGTACGATATATATATATATATATATATATATATATTGAAAAAATAGAAATTGATTTGGTAATTTCAGAACGATCAATGTTCAATATGTGCTGCAATGGAAATATAAGTGAGCAGGTATGGGTTGTTTTGCGAATATACTTTTTGAAATAATATATATATTTTTCCGTGACATAACATTTTTGTAAGAATAATGGTTCCGAATTGAAGAAGAATAGAGAAAAAAAGTAATCGAATTGCAAATTCATAACGAAAGAAAATATGTGAAACAAAGTTCGATTTTACATTACCGATTCAAAAACAACGAAATCTCTGGTCAACGTATTGTAGATACAATTACAATGACAAATAAATAGAATAAATGAATTTATTCAAGATACAGTCCGTGTGCCTCCTCCTTATGGCGAATTTAACGGACAACTGCACGGACAACGCGATGAGCACCGATGGAACCGTAAGTTATTAGTGATCAATCAATCAATCAATTTATCATATCTGGCAATGGTTGGAAGATGAGATCTTGGTTGCTTGTATCGATCACAACGACATCGTATATGATCGATACAAGCAATACAATTTTTTTTCAAAATTTGAATGATGATCTTGCACATTGCACTTCAAGGTGAACCTCACGCTGTCGCCCTTCTCCGCCTTCTCCTCCACTCCATCGACGACCTCATTCACTTCCTCATCTACAACATCTTCGAACACAACGTCGACGCCGCCACCAACGACGACCGAGAAGCCGAAACATGTGAATGGAAATGAGTGCGTTTTAGCTATTTTTTTAAACCTATCGGAGTTCTACTGCGAGATTTTGTTTTGATAGCCCATTTTTAATGATATGTAGTATTAAAATTTGACATGTTTAGGAACGTGTAACAGCCGGCTTTACCAGTGGGCGACGTAAAATCGCTTGACGTGGATACGCCTTTACCTTTTTTTAGGAAGGTGTGGGTGGCCCTCAAGCCATCTGCTTACAACAAGATGCGGGAGCCCGCCGAGGTGTACAACTTCATGGCGAGAAACGATAAGATGCGATCGGTATTATTTTTAAAAAATAAATATATTTTTTTATTTCAACTTCTATTATATTATACTCAATTTATCAATACTTTTGTAATATGTTTGTTTGCGTTTTTACTCTGAAATAATACAAAATATTCAGCCAAACGCGAATCAGAAGGGCAAGAACGACGTCCTCTACGGCTTCATGATCGCATTGAATGGTGAGACGTAGTCATCGAAATACGGGTCACCGTCTCCTCATTTCACACACTCTCTCGCTGATTTGTACTCGTATTTCTTATTCTCTAGCTGGAGGGATGACTTGACTCCCCTAAGTTTACATGCTTTCTCGCGTCTGCCTGTCCGATGAGATAGTGGGAACTAAAAGTGAAGGTAATGGCGTATGCACGTCAAGCGATTTTACGTCGTAACACTGGTGAGGCCAGCTGTTGGAATAAAATCTTCGAAGCCATCAAATCATTTTTTTTGAATTATGCAAATATTTAAAAATAAATTTACACAGTTCTCTGGTTGATCATCTTCCTGCTCACTCCGCTCTTCGCGTACAAACATCCCTCGCGCATCCAACCGTCCATTAGAGAGGCCGTTGTCGAGGAGGTAAACTGTGAACACGATTCATTAATAGTTGAATCGGCTAGGTTTATATAGCGAAAGCAAAAGAAGAATCTCACTCAAAAATATTGAAATACAATTCTTCACCGATTTGCTTATCCAGACACTCGGGCTCAGACGCGTCCCGCTTCTGATTTTCGCATCCATAGATATCGAAAAGAAAATAAAAGAAAAAGAAAGAAAGCCTTTTTTCTGCAGAAAGCAGGGACTCGCACCGACACGACGCCAACTGATGACGCCGTCGTCGTCGAACCGGAGGGATTGAACCCGGCGGTGAGAGCAAAGATCAAAGATCAAATTAATCTAGTCGATTTTTTTTTAAATAGTCAATTAATATAGTGACCTTATTCTCGATTTTTAATACTCTCGATTTTTATACAAAAAATTGGAGATATTTTATTTGAAATTTCAGCAAGTGTCTACCGCGAACCAATCGACTCCACCGGAGAAATCGTCGACCCCCACCTAAGGAGATAATGGCAGAAGAACATAGAAGAAAAAAACCTGCAAAGCATCGATAAATTAATCATTGATTTCCTGTTTCGAGAAATGCGAATCATTCGCACATCACTGATATAGCGTCATTAACACGGAACGATGTGTCATTTCACTGAATGATGTGCAAGCAATAGCGGACGGAACATAGAATCAGATGGGGAAATCGTCCGACCATGGGCTCAGGCTTATCAAAAAATAAGAAATCGAAAGCAGAGTTCGTATTCGTTATCCTTTATTTTTTCATCGTTATCATATTCAGGAATATCCAATTTGTGCATTGCAGCCCGCCTGAAAGCAATGCGGAACGGGGCTTCATGGACCTTCCTTGTGAATCGATTATCGATATCTTCAAGTGCCTTGACCTTCCCAATCAATTGAATCTTCGTGTAAACAAGCGATTGGATAGTCTACAGATGTGCGTGCCCAATCAACTGGACAGCTTTGTGGTCGATGTGAATTCTAAAATAATAATAAAATACGATTGATGTGTTATTTCAGTTGGATCACTCAAATCAGGTGACATTGAAGGCCGCTCACTACTCGTGCACTCGGCAAGTTAACGAATTCATTGTTCTGGGACTTCGAAGAATCTCATTCAACACTTACGTTCGTTCAATTACGATCTCAACAAATGGTATCCCAAATGAAGTACGGCAGTTCCATGTATCAGCATAAGCTAATTAATTTTGAAGGATCAAACCCATCTCCTATTTGAACTCTTCAATTTCAAAGGAGATGCTCTGACTATCCAAGATGTGAGCTGACCTTGCAATGAAAAGAATACAAAATACATTGAGCATGGTCGTTCATTGTTCAATGTTCGCCTCCCTCAATTGACCATCTACCGTCTATTGACGATCGCTCAAAATGTATCCACAGTGGGAATTCACTCGATATGTACTCTACTAACACCGCAAGATCTGTGCATCATTCACAAGGTATTTATTGAAAATATTGTTTCCAAAAATATGTTCACAATCAGGCAATGATCGAGGATAACTGCAAGATGGAATCCTTGTGGGTTACGGTAGAACACGGAATGGAACGAGCTTTCGTTGAGGCTTGCTTTGGAATCAGCATCGACGACGGAAATATTAAAATAAAATGCGATTCCCCGGATCAAATAGTCCAGGTTGTCGACGCAAACAACAAAGATTTCTAGATTTTTAAATGTATCTTTCTGCAGATTTTTTCAAAAACTGGAAACGATCTCATCATTGTGAAGTGGGATGTAGAAACCGTAATACTCAGAAGTTGGATGCCGGAAAATGTCATTCGAATCAGGAAGATTGATATTAGTTCGAAGCCTGACATCAATTACAGATTAATTCCAGATCCCGTACAATAAAAATAATTTTGCTTCGATTCTTATTTTTCATAAAATATTTATCCTTGATAAAGTTTGGTGAATATTTTACTGTCTTGCCCAAATGATATTTCCAATCATAATATTGATATACACCGTAACGAAATGTTTACCCTGGTTAAAGCAAAATGAAATCATCGACATTCGAATGCGAAAGGCTATCTCTGACTAGTAAAACAGAATCGAAATTTCAGAATCGAAACAATCAGATATTTTTGTACGATTTTCTCTTTGTTCTTGTTCCTTATCTTTCTGCAGAAAAAAAACAAAATCATGGATAAATATAACCCAGCGTCGGTGGTGAGCCATGCCAATTTATACAGTTGCACAGTTGTACAGTTTATACATTTATACAGTATTTAAATGTATAAACTGTTTAATTGCGTAAATTCCAGAACAATCTCTTCGACTTCTCAGATTCGATACTAGGAAAAATAGTTGGAGAACTCAGCATTAAGTGAGGAGATTTTTCAATTAACTGTTTGCTTCTCCATTGCACTACTCAATGTTATTTTAGAGACCGTGTATCTTTCGCTATGGTCTGTCGTGAAGCAAAGACAGCAGAAAAACGAATACCTTTGATATTGAATGAAGTTTTCTTAGCGCAAAGAAAGAAAGCTTTTTTTCTGCAGAAAGCAGGGATTCGCACCGACACGACGCCAACTGATGACGCCGTCGTTTTCGAACCGGAGGGATTGAACCCGGCGGTGAGAGCAAAGATCAGAGATCAAATTAATCTAGTCGATTTTTTTTAAAATAGTCAATTAATATAGTGACCTTATTCTCGATTTTTAATACTCTCGATTTTTATACAAAAAATTGGAGTTATTTTATTTGAAATTTCAGCAAGTGTCTACCGCGAACCAATCGACTCCACCGGAGAAATCGTCGACCCCCACCTAAGGAGATAATGGCAGAAGAACATAGAAGAAAAAAACCTGCAAAGCATCGATAAATTAATCATTGATTTCCTGTTTCGAGAAATGCGAATCATTCGCACATCACTGATATAGCGTCATTAACACGGAACGATGTGTCATTTCACTGAATGATGTGCAAGCAATAGCGGACGGAACATAGAATCAGATGGGGAAATCGTCCGACCATGGGCTCAGGCTTATCAAAAAATAAGAAATCGAAAGCAGAGTTCGTATTCGTTATCCTTTATTTTTTCATCGTTATCATATTCAGGAATATCCAATTTGTGCATTGCAGCCCGCCTGAAAGCAATGCGGAACGGGGCTTCATGGACCTTCCTTGTGAATCGATTATCGATATCTTCAAGTGCCTTGACCTTCCCAATCAATTGAATCTTCGTGTAAACAAGCGATTGGATAGTCTACAGATGTGCGTGCCCAATCAACTGGACAGCTTTGTGGTCGATGTGAATTCTAAAATAATAATAAAATACGATTGATGTGTTATTTCAGTTGGATCACTCAAATCAGGTGACATTGAAGGCCGCTCACTACTCGTGCACTCGGCAAGTTAACGAATTCATTGTTCTGGGACTTCGAAGAATCTCATTCAACACTTACGTTCGTTCAATTACGATCTCAACAAATGGTATCCCAAATGAAGTACGGCAGTTCCATGTATCAGCATAAGCTAATTAATTTTGAAGGATCAAACCCATCTCCTATTTGAACTCTTCAATTTCAAAGGAGATGCTCTGACTATCCAAGATGTGAGCTGACCTTGCAATGAAAAGAATACAAAATACATTGAGCATGGTCGTTCATTGTTCAATGTTCGCCTCCCTCAATTGACCATCTACCGTCTATTGACGATCGCTCAAAATGTATCCACAGTGGGAATTCACTCGATATGTACTCTACTAACACCGCAAGATCTGTGCATCATTCACAAGGTATTTATTGAAAATATTGTTTCCAAAAATATGTTCACAATCAGGCAATGATCGAGGATAACTGCAAGATGGAATCCTTGTGGGTTACGGTAGAACACGGAATGGAACGAGCTTTCGTTGAGGCTTGCTTTGGAATCAGCATCGACGACGGAAATATTAAAATAAAATGCGATTCCCCGGATCAAATAGTCCAGGTTGTCGACGCAAACAACAAAGATTTCTAGATTTTTAAATGTATCTTTCTGCAGATTTTTTCAAAAACTGGAAACGATCTCATCATTGTGAAGTGGGATGTAGAAACCGTAATACTCAGAAGTTGGATGCCGGAAAATGTCATTCGAATCAGGAAGATTGATATTAGTTCGAAGCCTGACATCAATTACAGATTAATTCCAGATCCCGTACAATAAAAATAATTTTGCTTCGATTCTTATTTTTCATAAAATATTTATCCTTGATAAAGTTTGGTGAATATTTTACTGTCTTGCCCAAATGATATTTCCAATCATAATATTGATATACACCGTAACGAAATGTTTACCCTGGTTAAAGCAAAATGAAATCATCGACATTCGAATGCGAAAGGCTATCTCTGACTAGTAAAACAGAATCGAAATTTCTGAATCGAAACAATCAGATATTTGTTGTACGATTTTCTCTTTGTTCTTGTTCCTTATCTTTCTGCAGAAAAAAAACAAAATCATGGATAAATATAACCCAGCGTCGGTGGTGAGCCATGCCAATTTATACAGTTGCACAGTTGTACAGTTTATACATTTATACAGTATTTAAATGTATAAACTGTTTAATTGCGTAAATTCCAGAACAATCTCTTCGACTTCTCAGATTCGATACTAGGAAAAATAGTTGGAGAACTCAGCATTAAGTGAGGAGATTTTTCAATTAACTGTTTGCTTCTCCATTGCACTACTCAATGTTATTTTAGAGACCGTGTATCTTTCGCTATGGTCTGTCGTGAAGCAAAGACAGTAGAAAAACGAATACCTTTGATATTGAATGAAGTTTTCTTAGCGCAAAGAAAGAAAGCTTTTTTTCTGCAGAAAGCAGGGATTCGCACCGACACGACGCCAACTGATGACGCCGTCGTTTTCGAACCGGAGGGATTGAACCCGGCGGTGAGAGCAAAGATCAGAGATCAAATTAATCTAGTCGATTTTTTTTAAATAGTCAATTAATATAGTGACCTTATTCTCGATTTTTAATACTCTCGATTTTTATACAAAAAATTGGAGTTATTTTATTTGAAATTTCAGCAAGTGTCTACTGCGAACCAATCGACTCCACCGGAGAAATCGTCGACCCCCACCTAAGGAGATAATGGCAGAAGAACATAGAAGAAAAAAACCTGCAAAGCATCGATAAATTAATCATTGATTTCCTGTTTCGAGAAATGCGAGTCATTCGCACATCACTGATATAGCGTCATTAACACGGAACGATGTGTCATTTCACTGAATGATGTGCAAGCAATAGCGGACGGAACATAGAATCAGATGGGGAAATCGTCCGACCATGGGCTCAGGCTTATCAAAAAATAAGAAATCGAAAGCAGAGTTCGTATTCGTTATCCTTTATTTTTTCATCGTTATCATATTCAGGAATATCCAATTTGTGCATTGCAGCCCGCCTGAAAGCAATGCGGAACGGGGCTTCATGGACCTTCCTTGTGAATCGATTATCGATATCTTCAAGTGCCTTGACCTTCCCAATCAATTGAATCTTCGTGTAAACAAGCGATTGGATAGTCTACAGATGTGCGTGCCCAATCAACTGGACAGCTTTGTGGTCGATGTGAATTCTAAAATAATAATAAAATACGATTGATGTGTTATTTCAGTTGGATCACTCAAATCAGGTGACATTGAAGGCCGCTCACTACTCGTGCACTCGGCAAGTTAACGAATTCATTGTTCTGGGACTTCGAAGAATCTCATTCAACACTTACGTTCGTTCAATTACGATCTCAACAAATGGTATCCCAAATGAAGTACGGCAGTTCCATGTATCAGCATAAGCTAATTAATTTTGAAGGATCAAACCCATCTCCTATTTGAACTCTTCAATTTCAAAGGAGATGCTCTGACTATCCAAGATGTGAGCTGACCTTGCAATGAAAAGAATACAAAATACATTGAGCATGGTCGTTCATTGTTCAATGTTCGCCTCCCTCAATTGACCATCTACCGTCTATTGACGATCGCTCAAAATGTATCCACAGTGGGAATTCACTCGATATGTACTCTACTAACACCGCAAGATCTGTGCATCATTCACAAGGTATTTATTGAAAATATTGTTTCCAAAAATATGTTCACAATCAGGCAATGATCGAGGATAACTGCAAGATGGAATCCTTGTGGGTTACGGTAGAACACGGAATGGAACGAGCTTTCGTTGAGGCTTGCTTTGGAATCAGCATCGACGACGGAAATATTAAAATAAAATGCGATTCCCCGGATCAAATAGTCCAGGTTGTCGACGCAAACAACAAAGATTTCTAGATTTTTAAATGTATCTTTCTGCAGATTTTTTCAAAAACTGGAAACGATCTCATCATTGTGAAGTGGGATGTAGAAACCGTAATACTCAGAAGTTGGATGCCGGAAAATGTCATTCGAATCAGGAAGATTGATATTAGTTCGAAGCCTGACATCAATTACAGATTAATTCCAGATCCCGTACAATAAAAATAATTTTGCTTCGATTCTTATTTTTCATAAAATATTTATCCTTGATAAAGTTTGGTGAATATTTTACTGTCTTGCCCAAATGATATTTCCAATCATAATATTGATATACACCGTAACGAAATGTTTACCCTGGTTAAAGCAAAATGAAATCATCGACATTCGAATGCGAAAGGCTATCTCTGACTAGTAAAACAGAATCGAAATTTCAGAATCGAAACAATCAGATATTTTTTGTACGATTTTCTCTTTGTTCTTGTTCCTTATCTTTCTGCAGAAAAAAAAACAAAATCATGGATAAATATAACCCAGCGTCGGTGGTGAGCCATGCCAATTTATACAGTTGCACAGTTGTACAGTTTATACATTTATACATAGGGGCCACAAGCTCCGCCCACTTTGATGAGACACGACTCCCCACAAAACGCGAGAAATCAAAGTCGCAAGGTTCATTCTTGAACAAATCACTCATTCTAAAGTGCGCTGGATAGCTACTGGGATTCCCAATCGATTGAGCACTGCCAAAAATGTGCACATCTTCACTGAGTAGGTCAAAATTGAACCTAAACGATGGGAATAGGCCGTTTTGACGGGTTGCAGTGTGCACTTTTTGGTTGGGCAGCAATTTTTCGACAAATACGAATATTGTAGGAAGCTTAGTGAAAAAAAACAGAAATTTATCATGCTTCAAAAGCTTGCGACTTTGTTCTAAAGGTTTCAGTACGCGCGTATTTCCTCGCTTTCTACTGACGCTAAACACAGTGTGAGCGCCAGAGGGGATAGCCAAATGAGAGGAGAGAGGCGAGAGACACACCACACTCCCTCTCCCTCCGCCTCGCTCTCCCCGCTGTTCTTACCCGGTGGGGCTAGCGCACGCTCTCGTCTATATCTGCCTTCGATTTCGACTTTGAGCGTCGCAAAGCGCAAGCTCGACTAGGTGAAACTATGGAGATGCGGGAAATGGGCAGAATAGGCTCCGCCCCTTTCCCTGTCGTCTCGCCTTTCCCACCTCTCCAACGGTGCCTTTCGCGCGTTCTTCTCGGGCTGTAGCGCAGCTCAGAGACAAGATTTCAACAAACGGTAAAAAGGGTGATGTTATTGGGTCCATGAGGGACAGTTTGGACATAAATTTAACCGGATTGTGACAATTCGGCAATCTACGTTGTGGCCCCTATTTATACAGTATTTAGTTTAATTGCGTAAATTCCAGAACAATCTCTTCGACTTCTCAGATTCGATACTAGGAAAAATAGTTGGAGAACTCAGCATTAAGTGAGGAGATTTTTCAATTACCTGTTTGCTTCTCCATTGCACTATTCAATGTTATTTTAGAGACCGTGTATCTTTCGCTATCTTTCGCGTGTATCTTTCGTGAAGCAAAGACAGTAGAAAAACGAATACCTTTGATATTGAATGAAGTTTTCTTTGCGCAATGGGTGTTTTTCTTATTATTTTTTTTTTTTTCATTTAAACAACTTTATCAGCTGGTTATTGGTGGGATCTCAGCTGGGTTGCCATAAGAGTTCTCCACTGAGTACGGTCGCGTGCGAGTTGAAGAAATTGTGGACCGGCGGCATTGACAAAGTCGTCTCTCCAACGTTTCAGTGGCCTCCCGCGATTTCTTCTTCCTTGCGGAGTCCATTCGAGAATCCTTAGACTCCACCTTTCGTGGGAGAAGTTCGAGAGTCTTTCAGCCCACATCCATTTACGCTTTTCCGCCTCTCGCACAACATCCTTCAGTTTTGTAATACTACGCAGGTGCTCATTCCGAATGTGATCAAGTACAGTAATGCCGAGCATTTTTCGTTCAAGTTTACGCTGGGCAACGGAAAGAATTTGTTTGTCTCGTTTACAAAGATACCATGTTTCGGCTCCGTATAGGAATGCAGGGAGAACTACACCATCGAATAGCCGCTTTTTTAATACCATGGGACATCCTCTTTTCCTAAAGAATTCAGAGTACTTGGAAAAAGCCCAATTTGCGCTTCTTACTCGGCGGTGAATTTCCCCCTTGAATCGATTTGAATCCATTGTGACCTCTTGCCCGAGATAAACCACTTTGTCTTTTACTACTACTGTTTCCCCTGCCACGATGACCGGTCTGCTGTTAGGAATAGTTGAAAGAGCGACAGTTTTTGCTCCGTTGAGACAGAGTCCCACCGCTAGTAGTTCCCGTTCCAGCTCCCGAACCATGGATTGAATTTGGCGCGGGTCGTGTGAAATAAGGACGCAATCATCTGCATAAAGGAGATGTGATAAATATTCTCCATTAATGCAAATTCCCTTTTTTCCCCAGTTGAGTCCCCTGAATACTGTATCTAAGACGGCAACGAATAGACGCGGACTTAGACCATCCCCCTGTCTGACCCCTCTCCCGATGTCTACTTCTACTCCTTTCCCATTGACGACCACAGAGCTTTTACTCTGAACTGTGAGTGATTGGAGGAAACGAATGAAAGTAGAATGAACTCCATCCCGTTCCATGGCAGTAAGGACAGAATCACATAGAACAGAGTCAAAAGCCTTGCTTACGTCGAGAAAGAGTAGGTAGAGGGGGCGTTTGAATTCCCGACAGTTTGCGATGAGAGTGTTTAGGATGAAAATACCGTCTACTGTTGAGTGACCACCAAGGAATCCCTGTTGCTCCCTTGCCCGAAGATTGTCGAGTGAACAACCAATCCTATTGTTGATAACGGCGGTAAGGGTTTTTTGGATGACTGGGAGAAGGGAAATGGGGCGGTAGTTCTTAGGAAGTGTTTTGTCCCCGCCCTTGAACAGGAGGATTGTTCTACTGTCCCCAAAACCCTGTGGAATAAAACCTTCGATGAGGATTTTATTGAAGATTGCAGTGAGGTATGGTGATAGTATTTCAGCCCATGCCTTAAGCATTTCCCCGGATACCCTGTCCTCCCCTGGCGATTTCCCGGATGTGAATCCCCTTAGAACACTCTCCACTTCGTCTCTCCCAATGGGAATGAATTCCTCTTCTGTTTCTCTCACTGTGTAGTTTCGTCCGCCATCCCCTTTGTAGAGTTTGTTGTAGTATTCTCTAAAGACTCCTTCTAGGTCAGCTTGGGTAGTGACTATGCCCTTTCCACCTTGCATTTTGACAATTCTTTCTCTCCCGACACTCTGACTTCCTATCGCTTTACTGTAGTTACTTCCCTCTTCTACTGCCTTTTCCACCATTCTAGTCATCCGATCTATTGCGTCTTGTTGTAAGCTACCCCGGAGCGCCTTGTTGATGGCTACCCATTGGACCCGATCTCTCCCTTGCACTGTGGCTTTGATCTTTGATCTTTCCGCGAACAGTTGCCTAGTTCTAGGAGAAAACCGAGGGACACTTGGAGCAGGCGTAGAGGAAAGTGTTGCAGCCTGTTGTATTGAGCTAACCAGAGTACTGTAGTCACATCCCACAGGAATCCCCTCTATCGAGCGTACAAGGTTATCTTTGAATTGGTCCCTGACTAGTACCACCTCATTTTTCCCTCCTCCACGATGACCTAGCGGTCTCCCTTCCACGCTGAATGAGGCCCGGACCATTCTATGATCTGAAGTGAAGTCCATCCGATTAACTACATCTACATCAAGAGCAGGGAAGTCCCGTGGATAGAGAATGTAGTCGATACGGGTAGTTGTGGTCCCAGTAGGTGAAACCCAGGTGTGGCAATGGCTTTCCTGCTTTTGAAACATAGTATTACCTATGCGAAGGCGCAAAGTCTCACATAGAGTAATTACCTTTTCCCCTCTATCGTTTCTGTCCCCATATCCGAATTTCCCAATAGCAGTATCCCCTGGGAGCGCTTTCCCAACTCGTGCGTTCAGGTCGCCCATGATCACTCTGTACACTTTTCGAAATTTCCGTTGCCCTGGTACTACTTGACGAAATACGGATTCAAGCTCGCTAAGGAATGCATCGTACTGATCATCGCTATGGTTTGAGCAGGGTGCGTAGCATTGAACTAGACGGAGAAGGACATTATTCGGAAGGCGGCAATCCAAAAGAGCGATGCGGGGGGAAATCGTCAAGAACCTCACCACTTTGAGCTTCATCCTCCGACTGACGAAGAACCCGCAGCCAGCAGATCGATTCCCGAAGCGTCCCGTGTGGTAGAGTGTGCCAGATGAGCTCGTCAGATCAATTGCTCCTTCCTCCTTTCTTCTCACTTCGCATAGTCCGATTACGTCAGCCTTTATCTTCATGACAGCTTGATCGAATAGTGTCAATCTCCCGTCCGTAGCGAGGGAGAGGACGTTCATGGTTGCCAAGAAGAACGGTAGAACCATGGTTGGCCGTACGCCCACGGATGAACTCAGAATGTCAGAATAAAAAATCAGAATAATTTAATTAATTGAATCTTTTTAAGACTTATGACAATAAATTCAATATTCGAGTCACTCATCATGATGGCAGTGTTCAATTAGAGGAAGACGAGATAGATGTGAGTACGACTTATTGGTTCGATTCTTGAAAAAACACTTTAGACATGTTTGCACAACCTTTTTAAGTTATATAAATTGTATCAGCTTTCCAACCAATACTATTGACAGAAGGACTCAATTTCGGAATTCAAGGCTGCGAGCCGTGTTAAAAGTGTTATCATCCTCCAAGCGATGATTTGTTTTTAATATTTTTTCAATTATACAAGTGAAGCTCTCAAGTGAATAAAATAACAAGTCCATCACCCACGGTGGTAAAATATATCTGCTTCAGATCAAAAACTACGAAGGGTTCCGTCTGATGCGCCATCTGTGTAGTGGAATTATCGTGATCGAGCTGATCATTACGGTCCATTTCTCAGGGTCCAATTTTTGGAGCGACGAATGGGATATGTTGTGGGGAAATTTGAATACCTTTATAAAAAAAGTGCGCATCCCGATTCCAGTCTTTCCTACCTCAAGGATCGCACAGATGCGGGAAAGTGTACGCCATCGAGCTTCGGTACGACACTCCTCCTTTATCGGGAGCGGATGTGTGAAATGGCATTGCTTCAAAGTGATCAAGCCCGCGCACCCACTCACTGTCACTGTCAATGTATATAATACCGAATTGGCATTTGAAGAAGATGTTCGCTCAAATCCGAATTGAATCGAAAAAATGGATAGAAATCGTTTAGAATCCCATTAGCTGCCCTCAAATAAGCGAGCGTATCGTTTGTTGAGGAAGCATTTCTCAAGCATCACACTGTCAAGTTCATGGTCAGTTGTGAAATGATCCAAATATAATTTTAAAATAAATATCTCGTTTATTTAGGTGCACTGCCCAAGCATCTCAGCGAGAGGCTACGTACAGCTCTTTTGGGGTAGCTCTCGCTTATCATCCCATATGTTGTATTAGATGCATTTATTAACAACTTTCAGACCGTTTCCAAAAGTTGTAATTGCTCGCTCAAGATAATAATTGAATACCAAAGCATAGTTGCTTTTTTTCGATAGAATTTGAGTTCTAATATCAACAACCTATAGCGATGTCCAATCTCGGCGAAAAAGACTACAGTTCACCTTTGTATGAGAGACCGCGGCGGACAAGGCTGTTGTTAGTCAAACATAGTATTAGGATGTTCGAAATATCGTGTTATCGTTTGCAGCACTATACTTATCATAACTCGGACACTTGCATGGCCGAGCTCCTATACTATCGCGATAGTCAAGTGCTCATCAAGGTCCAGGAATAGGACAACGATTATGAAGACATGTATATACTCGGAATGGAGAGTGTGCGTTTGTATCTGTTGGAGCACTTCTTCGATTATGGCCCAGCATATTCTTGTAGAATAATGTTTTCCCTATAATTCTCCTTTTTAACCTCCACTTCATTCAGCGGAAGTAGCCTGGGGCAAAAAAAATTGAAGAAGTTCCTTAATATGATATTATAATAATTTTTAATATTAAAGGTCTCGCGGGAAAGTATCACAAACCACTGGTCGGTTGTTAATGCTTCCAAGCGAGAAGTGCACTCACCCGCTCGGGTTGAACAATCCGTATTCAGCAAGATTTATAGAAGCATTTTCTGAAGCAGAATATCACGAAGCATCTGATCGTTTACGCAAATATATATCTCGGCTTTGTTTTATTAAATCATCCAAATGAACTTTTCAATAAAAATTGTGCAATGCCCATGTATCGCACATTTCTTTGATACCACGAATGAATCACTTTATCGAGTAGTTCTGAACGAGCGCAAAAGAGTGGATATAGTATGCGTGGGAATGTATTATCCGGGATACGGTATTCATCATCCGAATACTCCATGGAATCTCTTGGAGAAACAGCAGAAGAGACTCTGTCCATCGACAGCGCGTTCCGCATCCGCAGTCTGCTACAATAGAGTTCGAAATACGGGTAATCGTCTCTTCATTTCACGCCCACTCTCATCGGTCAGAGAAGCGAGAAAGTGTGTGAAATGAAGAGACGCCTATGTTAAGGAAAGAGGATATAAGAAGAAGAAATTCTATTAAAGAATATTTCCATCATAGTTAATTATTTAATTATTAGGATAATTAAATAATATTTATTTCGTTCATTAATTATGTTGTTGCTCCAACCATAGGATTACGGTATCATTCGAATTACCGCATCTAGGCTCTCACCACGATTTCATCAAATGTTGATTTACAGTATCTTTTCCTTTTCCGTGACATTTCGTTTTGTGTAGGAGAGTAGTTTTTCGCTAGTGGTCCGTTGCGGTCGCTTCTCGCTGTGGGGAAGAGCCGTTTTTCGTGGATAAACAACGTTCCATCTTCTCTCACCGTCCCCTCTCATCACACACCGACGGCCACACATTAAAACGTGGGGGCTGAGCTGCTGTTGGAGGAGAACGACGACCTACTAGGCGAGTTTACTCGGATTGGATTGTGTCCTTTCTGAGTTAGCGTGGATCCTTCCGGTTGTGCCGGTCGGGGAGCTAAAACGAAACACTCTGAGTGCTGAGTAATCGATTTTGCTCGTTGTTTTCGAGTAATTCCGGTGAAAAGTTCTTTCCGTGTGGCGAGTAAGGTTTGAAAGTGCGTAGAATTCGTGCTGGATAGCCTGAAAACGACCGGGAGTGTGTGATTGTTACACGTAAGTGTGACGAAAGTGATCGTCGGTTGGTGCGGAGACGGGAAGAGGTGTTGAGGAAGGGAGCGAGAGACTGTGGAGAAAGGAGAGACGCCAGAGATAGAGAGGAATCGTAACTTGTTTACGTGTTCGCGAGTTGTTTACGTGTCCGCGCGTGTTGTTGTTGACCTGCCAGAGGGGAATCGAGGGAAGTAAGAGATTATAAGTACTTTCCAGAAGAAATGGATATACTTCCCAAAGACGTCAATATGATAGAAGAGTCTACTCAATTGAAGAAGACCGGGGAAGAGTCTAATCCTCAGCAATTGCCCAGTGTAAGTGGAACTCAGACAAGAGCTAATGCTGAAAAGGAGAGAAAGGATGCACTTGAGTTGAAAGACAGACTGAAAGAGGAATATGATGAAATCACTAAGGCATACAAAGAATGCAAAGAGAAAGTGAAGGGAATCGGTAGTATGAGGGGTCATTTGACGGATTTGAGTGATTGTTTCAAGAAGGCCAAAATCCAGGCAGACAAATCATGGGAGAGCATCTTGCTGGTTGTGAATAAGGCTCTGGAAAGTGATGTGAATTCCCTCTACATAAGAAATCGCCTGATTAACAAATTGACTGGTTATTTTTTACGAGCTCTGGGAAGTGCCAAATAGGCGTGGCCAATTTTGGCAAATATATAGGCCTTATGTAACCCCGGCTGAATTTTCGATTGGTCCCGGTCCCGAGGCGATTGGACGACGTTGAGGTCATCTGCCACTTGCTCAAAGTGGACCGACTATTTGCGAAAAACAGGTTTTTCGCGAATAACTCGCGAACGAGAAGAGCTACGGCTTAGGTTCTGGAATAGCACTTGTAGAGCTCGAGGAGGCGGATCTAACGCAGTTGAGAACGGGTAAAAATGTTTATTTTAAACAAAGTTATTAAGCGCGGTAAAGTGCATGTGCTCTAGGATTAGCACGCAGTCGCCGTTGGTTCGACCCCAGCCGGATGATCGACTTTTTGCAATCATTTTTGCTGTATTTTTATTCGATCAGGGAGTGTCTGGAGAGGTCCCATTTCGAATTTCAGGTCGATCGGACTTGATCCGGCCGAGTGGCATTCGATTCGGTGAAAATGGGGTGATTTTAGCGGTCCAAAACGGCACAAATCGAGAGGAGGCTAATTCCCCGTCGTACCAGTAGCTTAGGTCATTGGAGAGGAAATGTAGAGAATGTCTTTTTACGCATTGTGTCACAAACTGGGAGCTGTGGCTCAAAAACGAAGCGAGTTATGAGCATTCCCGTGCGGTCACTCCTTTTGAGAGAGGCAGTGCGAGGAGGGGGAGAGCTATCTCGCCGGGGGTTAGAGATAGAGCTTCGCTTACAATTACAAAGTTGTTCAGCTCGACGAGTTAGGTAGGCGAAGAAAATTTTACTACGTAAACACTTTGGGTCGAAGCCGTAGCGACACGTTAAGCCGAGATAGCGGTGAGGGGGTTCCCACGCGCGCGGTAAAGCGCCTCCTCCCCTCTCCTCTCCTGTGCTTACCCGTCGCGAGTAGTGCACACTCTCTCCTCAAGAACCCTTCTTCCTCCCTCTCCCAAGAGCGCCTAACTGCTGCTCTTTATCAGAGAGGAAACTCTTGACAATTTTTGGATGGGTGTTGGTGAGTGTCCCAATCATGTTGGGGCACCGTAACCGCCAAACCCGGCTCTTCTGGCGCGCAGCGCCAGATGTGGTCAAAACTTGTCGCGTAGAGCCAGAACTATTCTAGTTTCTAGCTAGAAAAATCCAATAAATTCGCAGAAAACATCTAACCAAAACAAAGGTATACCCCGAGTCGAGCGAAGCTCGGCTAGTAAGGGAAAAGAGAGAGAATTCTTGACCAGATTAGAGTTGAATTCACTGGAAGAGGTTGAGAAAGCAATGACTAAGAATCGTGAGAAAGTGGCAGTGATGAGACAGATGTTGAGTACAATGGAGGAAATAGAGAGAGTGAATAATATACCCGATTTGCTACGAAAGGTGAATACTGAGAGAGAGAATGTCACTATTGAACGTCAGGGATGGCAGAAAATGAGTGAGCAATTGGATGAATTGAAAGGAGCAATGAACCTGGAAGAGAATGAGAGAATGGTTGATAAGTGGAAAGCAATAAATGATGAATTCCAGAACATCACTGCGAAGTTACAATCATTCCAACTGGATGGAGATGCCTCAGGGGAAGAGCTCCAATCAAGAATCGATTCATTGGAAGCGAAGAACCTCGAGTTGGCAAGTGAGAATGGAAGACTCAAGGAAAGGATTGATCTTCAGATCGCTGAAATGATCAAGATTGATGAGAGAAACACAGGTCAGAATGCAAAGGGATTGTCTGATTCTCAGAGAGCACTGCTGAATTTGAGAATGCATAATGACATGTTACAGAGGATGAAGCAGATGCGAGGAAGTGGCGCGCATTCACATACGCATCGAGATTCATCGGATATTCCAACGACGAGAGATCAACATTCCTCCACGATCGCAACCACGGGTGAGCGATACGGTAATTACCAAACTGATGAGTACGGTAATAGAGGTGCAGGTGATACGGGTGGTCAGGTAGTTGATCAGTATCAGACCGGTGTGGGATCAGGATTTTCTCACGTGAATGGTGGTGGATCAAGTACTGGTGGTGGAAATGTGATAGGTAGATCGATTGGATTACTAGCGAATAGCCTTCCCAGAATGAATAGATATTCAGGCAGAAAGGAAGATTGGGATGATTTTGAGACAGGATTTACGATCAGATACGGTATGATGGAGAATACAGTGGCAATGTCTCTCTCAAAGATAATCTGAACGGTGCAGCAAGGGATGCACTCAGATCGGTTCCTGATGAGGAAAAGTTGAAAGGGATCAAGAGTGTCCTGAAGTGGCTACGGTCACGTCTTTCGAATGAAACTCCTTTTGAAGAATTGGAAGTAGAGAAGATGTTGAGACATCAGAAGGTGGATGGTAAATCCGTAGGGAGAGTGTGTGAAGAATTAGAGGAATGGACATCTAAATTGCACAGGGGTGATGAGGCGAAGAAGGAAACTGCTAGAAAGAGACAGTTAACTATTCTGTACGAGGGCAAACACACTGAACATGTGCGATTGCTGACTCTATTTGGAGAGGGAGCTTCGTATTCAAAGATGAAATCTGCCCTTGTTGAACTGGAGTATCTGAAAAGGACTGAAAAGGAGTCTAAGGGATACAGTAAAGGTGGTAATTTCGGATTGAAGTGTTTCCGTTGCGATGAATACGGTCATAAGGAGAGTCAGTGCGGTCGCAGGAATGGAAATGGAGGAGGATCTAGTGGTGGTAGTGGTCATTATGGTACCAATGGTGGTATTCAAGGGGAGGATATTCAGGTCCCAATAGAGGAGGATATCAAGGTCCCAGTAGAGGAGGAACCAATAGTGGAAAAGGATATAAGAATATGCAGAGTAATGGCTATTCTAATGGTTACAATAATACGAGATCGAATCCCAATCAGTGGGCAAATGTGTCTAATGTCACGGGCAATATTGCCAAGGACACAAGCAGTGTTGCCACAGGTGCAAATTCAGTCCCGCTTGGAAGAAATAAGTGCATAAAAGGAGTCAATGCAATTGTGAACATTGAGTTGCTTCAGAATGAGGATCTTGAGAGATCAATGAGTAATGATGAGGAGGAATTCTTTTTCATCAAAAGGAGGGAACTGGTGAAGGGAAAACTGAATGGTGTTCCAGTTGAAGTATTGCTCGATACGGGAGCAGATGTTTCCATCATTTCGTCCAATGTGGTGAATGGCATTAAGAGTGCAGTGGTAGATCAAGGTGCGAGACCGGTCATCAAGGATGCTTCCAACAGTATTATGCACATTATCGGAAGAACGATATTGGAAGTTGATCTGGAAGTGGGAAAGAAAACTTCAGTCGGATTCTTTGTGGTGAACAATGATTTAGGAAAAGTGATCATTGGAGGCAAGGGACTAGAGGATATTGGAATTGAACTGAAAGAGGTCGATTTCAGAGAGGAGGAGGAACAAGTGAAATGCAATGAGGCAATTGTTCTAAGAAATTGCACTATTGAACCAGGCCAACTCGGAGCAGTATGGGCGACTGGTAGTGAGAAAGATACTGTGATGCTGGAGTCATCAAGTGATCAATTAGTCGAAGGGATTGCTGCAAATGAGCGAATTGTGAATATTCCAGTGTTCAATGATACGAAAGAGGAACTGATTTTCACGAAGCACCAATCAGTGGGAAAATGGAGAGTAGTGGATGGTGCAGTTGAAGTAGTGAGTGCACTGCAAAAGGAACAAGGTGTGGCACCTCATAAGCACAATGTAGTTGCAGTGTGGAATGAAATAAGAGAAAAATTGGTGAAGAATAGAGAGATGGAATTGGAAGATTCATTGGAAAAGGTGTTGAAAGGATGTTTGGAAGTATTTGCCAAAGGGGAAGAGGATATTGGTCGATTATCTAATTATGAGTGTACAGTGGATGTCAAGGATGGAAAGCCAATCAGGCAGAAGCCAAGGCCTATTCCATTTGCTATTCGAGAGAAGCTGAGAGCTTTAGTGGATAGAATGATGAGACAGGGAGTAGTGAAGAAATCACAAAGCCCCTGGAGCTCTCCGATAGTAGTGGTAAAGAAGAAAGATGGATCGTTGCGACTGTGCATCGATTATCGAAAGGTGAATCAGATGATTCGATTGGATGCTCAACCGTTGCCTCATCTGGAGAGCACGATTCAGAGTTTGAGTGGAAAGAAGTACTTTTCCACCATCGATCTACAGTCAGGTTTCTGGCAAGTAGGATTGGCTGAGGGATCGAGAGAACTGACAGCGTTCAGTATATTAGGAGAACACTTTGAATTCCAAGTGTTACCATTCGGACTGAATGTATCTCCGTGTCACTTCCAACGTTCAATGATGGAAATGTTGAAGGAAGAGATTGAGAAAGAAGGGAAGAGTCGTAAAGTATTCTGCTATATTGATGATGTTCTCGTTGCCACTGAGACAGTGGAAGACCATGTGAAGGTACTACAGTGGGTACTGAAGAGAATGATTGAGAGAGGTGTCAAAGTGAATCCGAACAAGTGCAAATTCATGATGAAGAAAGTTGAATACTTGGGTCATTATGTATCAGATAAGGGAGTGAGCATGGAGGAAAGGAAAGTCAATGCAGTAAGAGAATATCCCCGTCCTAAGAACAGTACTGAAGTTCGATCGTTTTTTGGGTTGGCCAGTTATTACAGACGATTTGTAAAGGGATTCGCCAAGATAGCTGAGCCATTGCATGAAATGACTAAGAAAGAAGTCGAGTGGAAATGGGGATTGAATGAAGAGAAAGCATTCAATGAACTGAAGAAAGCAATCACAGAGGCTCCTGTATTGGCTCAGCCTGATTGTGATTCCGCTGTGAAAGGAACGAAGCCATTCCTGATTACTACTGACGCGAGTGGTCATGGGATTGGAGGTGTATTGCATCAGGCAAATGAAAGTGGAGTCGAAAAGCCAGTTGCTTTCTATTCTCGGTCGTTGAGAGGACCTGAAAGAAATTATTCCATCATAGATCTTGAGGCACTTGCTATTTTTGAAGCAGTGAGGAAGTGGAAGTATCTGATATTCGGTACGAAAGTACAAGTTAGAACTGACCATGCTCCATTGTGTAGTATGTTCAAGAGACAGAATGTGTGTCCAAGGATTCTGAGATGGGCTGCGGAGATGCTACCGTATAATCTCGAGATTATTCATGTCAAGGGAAAAGACAATGTAGTCGCTGATTCATTGTTGAGGTATCCAGTTGATACGGCCAATGATGAATCGAAGGATCCAGTGACAATCGGTGAGGATATTGTCATCAACGCAATCACTAGATTGAGATTGAGTGAGGAAAGACAGAAAGAGAATAATGAGGAGGTAGAGAGGGAGTCAAGAGAAAGTATTCTGAAATGGAGAAATTTGCAATCAGAGGATGATTGGGTGCAGGAAATGATCAAGAGAAAGAATGAAGTTGGTGATGGGAAAGGAGATGGTTCAGACATGTTCAGAATGCCAGATTCCAACAGAAAGTACACAATGGCTGATCTGGAAATAGATCAAGGTGTATTGTATGTACTCGATAGAGATCACGATAGAAGATTGTATGTGCCTAAGAGTGAGAGAAAGAAGTTGATTAAGGAAATACATGAAAGTGTTCTCGTGGGGCATGCAGGAGGAAAGAAAATGAGTCAGATCCTACAGAAAGAGTACGTCTGGGGTGCAATGGAGAAGGATGTTTCCAACGTATTGAGAGAATGTGATTTGTGCCTAAGGAATAAACCGAGAAAACGTTTTATTCCTGAATTACAACCGAAAGAAGCGAGAGCTCCTTTGGAGTTAGTAGCAGTTGATTTGATTGATATGGGAAGAGGAAGACAAGGGAATCGATACATCTTGACAGTTATCGATCTTTTCACACGTTATGCTGGTGCTTATCCACTCAAGGATAAGAAGGCTACCACGGTAGCAAGAGAGTTCATGAATAGATGGATTCTGGTGGGAGGAAGAGTACAAAAGGCTTTGTTGAGTGATAACGGAGGAGAGTTTGTTAATGAGGTATTCGAAGAAATCAATAAGATGTGGAAGATTGAGAGGAAGTGTACGCTACCGTACCATTCTCGGGCTAATGGTGGTGTCGAGAGACTGAATCGTACAATCAACGAGACGTTGAGGAGACTTGTAGGAAGAACAGATGAATGGGAGGATGCTCTTCCATATGCTCTTTATTGTTACAATACCGTACCTCATAGTGCAACGGGAGAAAGTCCATCATTTCTGTTTCATGGAAGAGATGAAGCGTTGCCAGGGGGTGAACCATGGAAAGTGAGAAATATGTGGTTGATATGGATGACTATAAAACCCGAATGATGTTGCTAATGAGAAAGGCCCAGGAGGAAGTAAATGAGAAATTGAGAGGTGAAAGGGAGAAAATGAAGTTCAATTATGATAAGAGAATGAAGAATAATAAGATGAATGAACCGGTGGTAGGAGATAGAGTGTATGCCTATAAGGAACGAATTGAGGAGAAGAATCCCAAGTTGAGAATAAAGTGGGAAGGACCTTATCGGGTAATAGGTAGATCGAATACCACAGCTACAATAGTGGGAATTGAAGATGGCAAAGAGAAAGTGGTTCAATTGGATAGATTGAGGAGAGTGCCCAAGATAGAGGGAAATGTTGCTAAAATGACTGTTGATAATGTGTCTAATTGCAGTCGCGTGGTCGACAAGAATTCGCCGCTCCACTGGGACTTCGAGTGTGAGCGATGTGCACTGAATCCAAGAGAGATGAAGGAGATTTGGAATGGATGTCCTCCTGGATTCGTATCCTTCACATTTCCAACTCTGAAGCAGTACGCTACTCTCCGTACTCTCATTGAGAAACTGCCCAATCTCACTCCTGTTAGAGCAACGAGATTGATTTTGGAGAATGGATTGGAAGAAGAGGACAACATGACTGATCAGACGGTTGAAGAGACAGTCAGTAACACTTGCCAACATGCACTGAGAGTTCTGGCTGGACCGGAGGTGGATTGGAGATTCACCATTCGTGATGTCAATCCCCGGTATGAACGAGCATACCGTAATGGGTTGGGAGAAGATGTAGAAGAGTCGATTGGATATGGTGTCATCATCTTTTCCAACGGAGTTGAACTTTCTTCTATTGGAGGAGATTCCGCGAGATGGAAGTGGATTGAGAAGATGCCATCGGAGTGGGCAGAAACACTCAGAGAATTGGATAAAAAGGAGTCGAAGAAGCCCATTAAGAAGCTGTTGATTCATTGGCCGAGACGGATGGAGCTGGGGGAGAGTCACAAACTGAAGAAAACAGTCATTGACCTGACCGAGTCGAATTGTTGGAACGTGATCATCGTGATGGAACCGTGCTCTGTGGAGACAGATTCCAACTATCTTCCCTTTCTCATCGAATGGTCAACGGAGAAGACGAAGACTGGATGGATTAGAGTGATCGTCAGTGACGGAGCAGTCTCAGATGGTACTCCCGTGGTGGCACTGGAGAAATGCCATCCGTGGATGCGAAGAGATCACTGGGAGTTTGCCGTGGAAGCTTGGACTAAGGGGATGCCCTGGAACCCGCAGGAGGCGAAGAAACACCTAGCTAATAAGGGTTTCGATGGAGAACAGGAGGAGATACTGTCCAAGAGAAGAGACAAGGATGAGAAGATGATTCAGAAGGTGAAAACATTCCATCCTCAGCCAGTTGACACTCGCATTTGCAACGAGTGTCAGGGAATGGGCCATATTGCCCGCAAGTGCCCGCTGTTGGCCGCGGGAGGGAACAACAATCGGAAGAGAGTAATCGAACGAGGACGTCCGAGCAGAGAGGAGGAGGATGTTAAGGAAAGAGGATATAAGAAGAAGAAATTCTATTAAAGAATATTTCCATCATAGTTAATTATTTAATTATTAGGATAATTAAATAATATTTATTTCGTTCATTAATTATGTTGTTGCTCCAACCATAGGATTACGGTATCATTCGAATTACCGCATCTAGGCTCTCACCACGATTTCATCAAATGTTGATTTACAGTATCTTTTCCTTTTCCGTGACATTTCGTTTTGTGTAGGAGAGTAGTTTTTCGCTAGTGGTCCGTTGCGGTCGCTTCTCGCTGTGGGGAAGAGCCGTTTTTCGTGGATAAACAACGTTCCATCTTCTCTCACCGTCCCCTCTCATCACACACCGACGGCTACACATTAAAACGCCTACCCGTATTTCGAACTCTATGCTACAATGATTAACGATCGCATGGTGTTACCGTATCCATCAGCTACCTCTTATCCTTCACATTCCAACAACAATCACAGACCAACTGTAGCAATCACCGTATCCCACAGCACCCACCTCAGCAGGTTCCGTCACCGCAGTCGGCTGCTCGGTGACCACGCGCCTTTCCTGCGACAAAAAATCAGTTATCGATACCCCAAACCGGCTACCGTACCTGCGGGGGCGAGAAGTACGGTACTTCGACGTTCACCGGGGTCGTGTACATGTCGATCCCGCTAATGTCGTCCTCATCGACGACCTCGGCATCCTCCCGAGGAAGCACTTTGTTGCACTCGGCGACAGCCGCTTCGAAGCTCTCAAGAGCGTGCACGGGAACCGTCCAGACGCCCTCGTCGACTTCAGCCTGAACATTGGGATCTACCAGTTTTCAAAGTCACAGCTCATCTAATGAGCTTTTTCAACACTTGTCAACACGATAACGCATCTCACAGGGTACAAAGATGGCTACTGTATACGGCGAAAATATGATTTCGTCGTAGCATTCGGGAGGTATTTTAGTCCAAACATCTTTTGAGTACAAAATCGCTAGACGAGGGTCCACTTTTACCCACCGTAATGCGCTCGAGAAAGCTGAGGATCGGTCCGGGACCGTCGAATTGGGTCCGGAAGGCCGGCTGTAACTTATCGACCAACGCCCACACTCCCTGCTCGGTGCCGTTTTCCTGGAATGCGGCAATGCCGTAGCCGTATCTGTGAAATCGTCTCGCATCTAGCATTGTCTAGCAGGAAATTTTCCGTATGTGTTGTCATTTTGTGAGCGTAATTAGGGCGTACCTCATCACAATATTACGACCGTACCCCCGCACCGTATCCCATTGCGTTCTCACCTCGCTCAGCAAGTACTCGACAAGTCTCACGAAGGGCGAGTGCTCCCTGGAACAGTGTACCTTCCATAGGCCAACATTGAACTACAGGCCTCATCAAGTGAGGCGAAACTATATGCGACCACACCTGCAGAATGGGCATTTGGCCCAGTCGACCTTCGTGAGCTGCTCGATGCAAGCGAGGCACGCCATGTGACCTGCTATTTTATATCTTTAATAAATATTTTGTTAAAATATATCTTGACTACGGCAGTTTGTCTGTCTATATGCGTGTTCGTATGCTAACTCACCGCATGACTTGATGACGGCGCGAGCAGCCGGATTGGGCGCGTAGCAGACGCGGCAGACGCGTGAGAATGGCGTGAGCGACGCGTCCGAGTGGGAAGCGGACGCGCCTTCCTCCTGACTTGCGCTCGCTCGCTCCTCGAACAATCGCACGAAAACGGATCGCTCCCTGCAGTCCGGACAGACGATGGACGCTCCGTACGCGTGCGAATCCGCGCACACGCGGCAGACCGCGTGACCGCAATGCGTGAGAACCACGCGTTCGGCCGGATCCGGCTCGTGACAGTCGCGACAGGCGCGTGAGAAGCGCGCGTTGCAGGCAGCACTGAAATGGAAAAGATCAAAGATCAATATCACAAGTTCAATGATCAAAGATCACCTCAGCGTGTTATCAACGCGTAACTTCGCCACCACCCCTCGCTTCGACGTCTCTTCTTGGGCAACCACTCGGCCGATATCGTAAGATAATAAACCGTTCCACGCGTTACCAAATGTTGACTACCGTAGTTGTGAATAATCGTGCGCCATGAGGTAAGAATGTGCGCGCTTTTCAGCTTTTCCCGTTCTTTTTTCGTTTCCTTATTTCCTCTTGTTTTTTCTTGTTTTGTTGACGTTTGATATGATTTTCATGGCCGCTTTTCGCTAATAGTTGAGGACTTTGTGCAGACACTCGTCAAAATTGCGGAATAAGCGCAATTATCGGTCAAACTTTCAAAAAAATATAGGGATAAGTCAGCGCGATAACAGTTTTCTCGTTTTCGCTATAGAGTTACAACATGTATACGTTTAATTTCACCATTTCCAGTCAGTTATGACCTGCGCCGCACCTGCTAATAACCACACAGACTTCGCGAAGAAGGAACACCTCTTCCCATGCCTTCAAGAAGACTCGGGCATTCCGACGGAACCATTCCTGAGTGCGTTCCAGGGATTGGCTGATTTTGTCGGTAAGTTTTGTCAAGTTCTAGTACTTTTTAACCGCTTTATATGCAGGTTTCATGGGAACCGCTTTCGCTCCGGTCAAGAGTGACATCGCAGGAAACGTGACAGGTATTTCCTCTTTTCAACTGTTGAGAATTGTTTCCTTTTGGTTTCTTTCACATTTCAAAGCTTTTAACCGCTGTTTTACGCTCAATGAAGTTAATTTAGGTTCGTACACGATGGCTAAAGGACCCCATCGGGCAAGACACCCTGCAAAAGCTGATCGCTTCCGATCTGAAAGATAACGGCGGCAAACTGGGCATCGCAACTGAGGGACTGCTCTGGCTCAAAAGGTGTGTTCTTTCGTTATTTATTTCTTTTGAGTTGTTGTGGTGCGTTTATTGCTACGCACATGACGCAAAACGATATTGTCCTTAGAAATCAAGCTTTAATATAATGTAATTCCGTTCAGAGGACAGGAGTTCATGCTCCTCATGCTCATCTTCATGGTGAGAGACTACCGAAAGGACAAAGCGAGCACTGAGTCGCTCGTCAGCGTGATCAACGGCGCCTACGAGGGCAGTCTGAAAAGACATCACGGATTCATCTCCAAGCAAGTATTCAAAGTGCGTATTCTCACTTTTTAATGGATGTTCATGTATATTTATTAGAGTTGTTGAGTGACACTCGGCGAGCGCTCACCACTCGCCGAGTTAGTTTTAGGAGGAATAATGCGAACTCGTTTCACTCGGCGAGTGAGAAATTAGAAGTGAGCGCGTGATTCCTATTGGCACATTTTATATCTCAGGTGGCCGACTATGGCCGACCCCGTTGTCGAAGACCAGTCGAGCTCATCTCAAGATGAGGTACTGCAGATCAAGACGTTGACAAAGAAACATATCCAGGTATGCATTTAATATACACCTTTTGCATTGTGTCGATCAATAACGGTTTATATATTTAAATTTCACAACTTGCTCAACTGTTATTTTTTGCGAATAGCCTTTCCGTGCAGAGAAACGGTCAAATACTTTTATTGGCCGTACAACAAACTGGAACGGTAAAAACAAGAGGAAATTAAAGGTGAATGGGAGGCTAAAACTCCACACTTCGAATGCTCTCTTCTTCTTCTTCGTCAAACATATCAAAAATATCGTCTAGGTCCTCTACCGCCTCCTCATCCTCATCGTCGACAACTTCGGCGGCGGCCGCAAGGACCTCTTCGGTTGTGAGGGAGGGAGGAGAGAAGGTAAGGCCACCTTCCGCTATTCTTTTCTAAAATGGGGATGAAAATATGAGTAAATAGATAAACGATTAACGTGCCTCCTCCACTTTTCTGCTGTGCTCCATATAGGATTTACAATTTTCTGCGGGATAGTTTTCCATCCACTCGAGCAGTTTCTCCCTGATCACTCTCCCATCATCAGTACGATTGATCAGATCGTACTGAGCTCGCTTCATAGCACTCCACCCAAGTTCGATTGGCGCGAATTCCGCCATATATGGCGGCGTTCGAACAAGCGTGACCCCGTAATCTCTGGAATTGCATGACCTAATTAATAGCTATTCAAAAAAAAATACTGACTCGGCCATTTTATCCACGATATAGATATTGTGCTCCTTCCTGCTTAGCTTCTTGAGCTTATCGACCAATTCCTTCTGTTTAAATCGTACGTGGTTATTGTTCTCCTTTTTGACCAACCTTCTTGAGACCTGCGGGGCAATCAATTCCTTTCCTCACCAACCAATCGGAAATCACCGCTTTGCGGTCGTTCGTGGTGGGCATCTTGTCGAGGACCCTTTAGTGTTAATTATATATATAGTGAAAACAGGGCAATTACATACCGGCTGTGATAGGACGCATTGTCCATCAACAGCACGGGTCTCAGTTCCCTCTCCTCTGCCTCCTTCACCAACTCCTTGAATACATTCTGGATGTATTTCTCGAATTCCTTAAAATAGGTTCTCACTCTAGTTGCATTTGTGTTTCATATTGGTGGTGAATAGTTATTCCACCCACCTCACTATTCATTTCTTTGTGGTAGTCACCACCGTCATCGACCTTTCCAGTTCTCCATATCAGGGGGCATCGGAATCCATGTTCCGATAGACAAGCTACGATGACAAGTCTTTCTCCCCTCTCCCATTGGGCACTGTTGCCGGCCTAAAATCAGGCAAACATTATCCGTTCTTTTGCTTATTTCTCACTGTTAGACCGTTCTTAATGAAGGTCAATGGTGCCTTCTGTGCTTCCTTGTCCGTCCATCCGATATTGGGTCTCATACCCTTATGGACCCATGTTTCATCAACAGACCATATCAGGCACTTTCCTTCCGTCCTTATTTCAAGCATGCTTCTAGAAAAATCCGATCGGAAATTGTACTTTTGGAATACTCTGCCGATCTCACCTGAGGAAATTGGCTTGCAAGCTACAATAGTATTCATTCATGTAAATACTAGTACGACACTGCAGTTTAATGAACGCAAAGTTCATCCCATGCAGTAAAAGGCGGATAGTACTAGTGTTTACAGTTTGCTCCTTGTCGCTCTGTGAATGACTATTTTTAAGAAATAATTAAATACAATGCATACTTCAGCTAGCCACTCCTCTCTTCCATCCTTGATCAGCTTAAGAGTCACACGCTTGTACTGAGCGAAAAAGGAAACGTGCATGTATCTCCTCAACTGAAACGAGATCTTGATTTTCCGCTTTTTTTCTATTGTTTTGACCTTCTCGATTGTCTCCGGACTGAATCTCCCGACAATTCTTTGCTCCTTGGCCTTTTTAGTCTGCTTGAGTGGTGGAGGGGCACATGGTGGAAATCGAGTGATGGGAGGGGAATCTTTAGCAGCATCAATCGTTCTAGAGACAGTTTGGGGGTGAATGGAGAGTAATTTGGAGAGGAGGGAAGGTGAGAGGTCTTCTACTCCATTCTCAGCCATAAAGGCATGAGCACGGAGTATGAAAGCTCTCGTCTTCTCACAATGGACAATGTGGTTCTTTCGAGTACTCGGAGGATCAGGGTCGGGAATATAAGGGGGGTTACAATACTTCAAAAACATGGATAAGTGATAACGCCTAATTGAATACTGATCGCCTTCTTCCATTGCAGGAACGTCAACAGCAGAAGGGCGGAAAGAAGAAAGGGAAGGAGGAGGATGGAAGGAAAGAGGAGTAGAAGAATGTGAAGAGAAGAGATTAGAAGGGCCGATGGGAGGAGAGGAGAAAAAGGTATGATTAGGGATAGAGGTAGGAATAGGTTGAGTTTGACTAGATGAGGGGGAGCTACTAACACTAGTGGAAATAAGTGTAGAAGGAGAGTGAGGGGTGTGTAGAGGTGAAGGGAAGGAATCAAGAGGGATGTATGAAGATGAGGGTAGAATACTGGATAGGTCACAGTCGACATAAAGGGGCGACATTGTGGAAGGAACAATAGGTGATACATTAGATGAGCAAGGGGCATGAACGGAATGGGAATTAATGGAAGAGAAACTAGGAGTGAGATCAGTAATAGACATAGAGCGAGGAATGGTGGGTGACTTAAAATGACGAAGTAGAGTGGGGACAGTATTATTGTGTCTTTCGACTCGGAATGGACGAGGCACAGTAGGAGAACGGAAAGGGGGATGAGACACAATGGAAGCACTGTTGGAGGGTCGACTGACTGTATGGGTAGTCTGTGAAGGGCCAGATAGAGTAGGAGCACGGATGGATGAGGTGTATGGACTAATCGAAGGACGTAGGGATCTAGAGGGTAAAAGTGGACGTGCATTAGATGATCTCCTTGGAGTACTCACGAGGGGATGCGAAGTGGGAATTGAGTTAGAATTCGCACACTAGGATAGATATTGAATGAGGATAGATAACAGATGGGTGAATAACTGACCTTTGAATCATCCCTCTCCCCCATCTCCACGCCGCCCTCAATTTCCCCATCCATTCCATTGCCACATTTGTTGTCACCCATCTGATTATGTCTCGTTGTTGTTACATTGTATGCCACTAGGGAATGATAAAGATAAGTTCTTGATTATGGCTTAATTTGATGTTCCCAAATCATGAATTGCGCTATGGAGCAATCGTTTGATAAATAAGTATTATTATCGTACATTAAAATAATACAATTTTTCGATTACATGAAATAATGAATCAATCGATATTACGAGGACATTGATTACAATTCAAGCGAAATTATATGTTTAAAATTGGCAATAAATCAATGGATAAACGCGTTTCCTGTGAAATAACTAACATCTATTCTAGATAAATCGTGACACTTCTTTACTTTAGTGCCCAAAAGGACAGAGCTGTTTTATTCACACATTCATTCGATCTCTTGCTATCTAATTTCTCACTATTCACAAGTTAGAGAACGGTCTTTGGGCACTAAAGTAAAGAAGTGAATCGTTTACGAACAACATACAATATTATTTACTTCACACTTGTTGATGATATTCCTTCGATTCTTCCGTCGAATTCATTTCACGAACGACGACGCTTCCTGAACAGGTAAGTTTCTTTGTGATTTAGAAGTATCCGGGAAGAAAAACCGCCCGAATAGCATTTAAGGGCAGGTTGTAGGCACAATTATAGGGACTAGGGAGGCTGTAACCAAAGTTTTTGCCAATTTTAAGGTAAAAACTACTAATCTGAGCAAATGTGACCGTCAAAATGAAAAATTGGGCATAGCCTCCGGCGTACCTATAGGCTATCGCAATTGAGAAACGTATAAATAAAACGATTTAAAAAAAATAAACCTGTTGCCAGGAAGCATCGTCGCTTGTGGAATGAATTCGAAGGAATCATCGAAGAGATATCATCGTTTCGCGGGCTTATCTTTCAGCCACAGTCATTACAGCCTTAAATGACATATGTAACATGATATTTTACTATTAAGAAGGGTTCCTATTAGAAAAGATATAGTTAAAAGGAAAACAAAGCAGTTTTCGGTGTCTCAGCTGCCGTCCTTCCTCCCGCCGGCCGTTTCTTCCTTCCAAACGTTGTTCTCCCTGTGAAACAGCGTATTAGCTAACAATACGGGGCAAATAGGTTGGAAAGGATCTAAATACGAATGAAAAAAAGGAGTGAAACGAGTGAAATTGAATCATTTTCGAGTCAGAGCCACAAATTGAGTGTTCTGCATTTCGAAACGCGCATATTCTCGACAAACGGTGTGATAACGGTACTTTCGCGCATATTTACGCCAATTGCAAACATAAAAAATGAAATAAACAAATGAAAAGGGTAAAAATTGAAATCCAACGGCTAAAGCGAATAAACCGTTCCACTTGTTTAAAACGCGTGACGCGTCGTACTTTGGGCGGAGTCACTAAACAGCACATTGAGTTTGCTGAGCATTTTAAACGCACGATAAACGCACGGAATTCTGAGATTGATCTACTTATTTGAAATGATCTGTGATCTCTGCAATACCACGAAGTGGGAAGTGCGCGAAGTCCCTTGCACCATTGCCATCGTCCAAAGTGATCACGCCGCGACTGACGCGGATCTGCGAAGTTGATCTTTGATCTTTGGCGCTCAATTTATAACATGATAAAAGTGACATAATAACAAAATAACATAATAACCATGCTGAGCACGTGAGGACGGCCGTACGGGACGAGTGGGAAGTGAGTAAATGAGTGGTGATCGAAGCAAACAACTCTTTTCTAATTTGACTGAGAATTCTCTCAATCATCGCCTCATTCCATCGTCTCCCGTTCGTCGCGAGTGGTTCACTGCGCGCTCTCAACATGGTATTATCCTTTGTTATCTTGATTTCGAGGTAGCCCAGAGATCAAAGATCAACCCAATGATCATCTATTTCCTCAGCCGCAGATCACACTCATTGACGGGGTGATCACCATGCCCGATCATGTAATGGAACCCGGAGCGTTGAGCGTTCTTCTCGTTCCGCTGGATCGTACGGTATTCGAAAGATTTCCCCTTAAATCACAAAGATCAAAGATCAAAGGACAAAGGTCACCCGAAATTCTTGCAGAATTCCGTGAAGATATGGGCGACGTTCTGGGTAGCCTGACATGAAAGGATAGACTGATACTGGTGGCATTGGTTGCAGAGAACGATAAAAGGCAAGGGAGCGTTGACCTTTGATCTTTGATCTTTGATCTTTTCCATTCCAGTGCAGCCTGCAACGCGCGCTTCTCACGCGCCTGTCGCGACTGTCACGAGTCGGATCCGGCCGAACGCGTGGTTCTCACGCGTTGCGGTCACGCGGTCTGCCGCGAGTGCGCGGTCGCTCACGCGTATGGGGCGTCCATTGTATGTCCGGGCTGTAGGGAGCGATCCGCTTTCGTGCGATTGTTCGTGGAGCGAGCGAGCGCAAGTAAGGCGGAAGGCCCGTCCGCTTCCCACGCGGACGCGTCGCTCGCGCCATTCTCACGCGTCTGCGGCGTCTGCTACGCGCCCAATCCGGCTGCTCGCGCCGTCATCAAGTCATGCGGTGAGCAAGATTGCAAACATACGGGCAGACAGGCAGACAGGCAGACCTTCAAAATATTATTGCAAAAATCGCAGGTCACGTCGCGTGCCTCCCTTGCATTGATCAGCTCAAGAAGGGCCTAGTGTCCATTCTGCAGGTAAAATTTCGATAAAATAAACAAAATTGCACAATTTTGCCCGATGTATCTAATGAATTCGGGCTGAATTGGATACAGTACCAAATGTGTGAAAAGGCAAAAATAGCCCTGTTTGAGGACTCATCTTTTTGCATTACTAGCAACGCTATTTTGTAGGGAGCTCTATCCTACAGTGCGACTCGTGGAGCATCTTCTGAATGAGGTAAGCATTAGAGGGAGTCGGGCTGCCTACCCAATTACAATATCCAATTAATTGAGGGGGTGGAGTAAGGTTAACGATGGTATCACTCCATTTGGTAGGGGTTTCAAAAAGGCCTGTCGCTTCGTTTCATTAGATTTAATAGATCGAGCACGTTGCTTTAAGCTAACTCATAAATGGGACGAAGGGATATCTATTTCAGTTGGTGATCATAGTGTTTGGGGTTACGGTATAGAGAAAATTTGTTGAGGACACGGCAGTGAATTGGATGAGTGGCCGATCGTCTGCTCGATGACTGCCCGTCCGCGAGCTTCAGCCATTCGTGAAGTTTATAGAGCAGATTCTGGATGATGTGAGTAGGAATGCGGTACGATTGCGATATATGATATGGTATGACTATGGTTGGTATGAGTACTAGGAATGCCTAAACGGAATTTTTTTCTGCTGTTCCGGGTCGATTTCCAATTGTATCTACTCGGAACTATCTATCTCGGAACACGGAATTCTGTCATCCAGTATCTTTCACTAGTATGTGCTCGATGAGTGGTCGCTGTTTAGACACATCCCTGATGAGTACGGTATTGAAATAGACGGTATCAGGAGGGACTGGAGCGCGGCGTTCGGGAGGTACCGGAGGACATCGGACAGATTCTCGAATCCATTCTAGAGGGCGAAACAGACGGAAGTGATACAGGTATTACTTGATGTTCTTGTTTTTCTATCCGCTAGATAACTATAATAGAATAGGGTTTGAGCAAGTTCACACACAGCAGGCACATAATTTATTTTTTTTGTGATACCGCTTAAAGATCAAAGCTTATCTTTTGCAGATAACGACACGTCGACGACAACGCCGTCTGATAGCGAACTGGAGGAGGTACGGTAGATCGATCCAGGAGTCGAATCTCAAGAAAAAGTATTATTTTCCAGGAGAGCACCGACGAAATGCTTGACCAGACACAGACGGCCACGGACTTCAGTCATATGGTTCGTTAGGGGATGCAATTTGCCGGGATACGGTAGATCCGGAGGATAATTGACGGCTTCAGGAAAGCTCAGTGATCGTCGAGCAGCCGGATCCTGCCGCGACGTATGAGGATACTGTAGGAGGCGATCGAGTTTCGTCGGTACGGTATCTCTACGATTGAAAACTGACTATTTGTCCTGCTGAAGTGGCATGCTTCGCCAACGTCTCATCGTGTACTGTAGTTGGAATAGTTAATAGGAATAGAATGTAGTTGCAGTATCTAGCTCTTTGTCTAATAACTGTGATTGCAGCTACTGGCTACGGAGATTCGTCAGGAGGAGCAATTCGCTGATGATGATGATGTGTATTGCTGCTACTCGAAGAGAGGATTCTGCTGCTGATTCACAGCACAAATTTCCCTGATTATTGAAAGCTACTCGGTCAAAAGATAAATTGAATTATTCGAGTTGTATGTGGATCCACTTAGTATGTGGACCAACACTTCACAATCTCATTTCATAACTTGCCGAGTGATCAAGAATGATAAAATGGAGTGCAAAAAAATGGTGGATGCATTCATTATTTCTATGAAGCATACAACGAAAAGACTCTATTCCCCCCGACGAAGAAGAAAATGTGATATTTTCAACGGAGTTATCACTTCTTTGAATACACTATTATTACTCTCATGGTATTTATACTATTGTGGTCCTATGAGGGGGGGGGGGTGGTGTCAAATGAGCTGGCATTGTCAGCTGATAGCGACAAGGGTTGGAAGGCACAAGCAAGAATAGCAGCTCTGGCAGCTCTTCTTGATCGGCGCCCCGAAGTCATTGTTTGCTCATATTACAACGTATTGCATTGTTTTGATTCATTATGCATTTGTACGTTTCGCGCATCTTTTATCTACAAAATACAGTACGAACAAGGGATTTAAGGACCACGCGAATTGTTTTCGATATCGAATTGTGTGATTTCTTGTTAGTTAGTGGATTGGGGCTGACGACGTATCTGATATGGCAAATATTAAGATTACAAATGATTTTATTATTTCGTTTCATCATTAATTCATTATCCACTGCAATCAGTTCTTCCTCACATGATCGCAATGTTTGGGAAAAAGATAACTCTCTCTCGTCGATCGACCGTGCTAGAGTGCGTGCAAAATGAAGAGACGGTGGCATCGTTTCTCGAGCTCTAGTATTCAGCCGCCCCCAATTCCTCACCAGGCAGGTCCAACGTGCTCGGCACTCGGTCCCTTCGGCGCCCCGCCTGCAATGAACAACAAAATTAGCTTTGCCTCTAATTATGGAATCTGGCACATCAAACTGCCAACCAGTCAAAACGCAGCTGCTCACCCGGGGGTCCTGGAGCTGGAGCTCCCTCTGCTCCTCCTGCTGCTGCAGCAGGTGCAGCTGCACCTGCAGCCGGAGCTGCAGCAGCAGCAGCTGGTCCGTCCGACTTGGGCGGCAGGATGACGCCCGCGTACGTCTGCATGTCCAACGAGAACTTGTGGAAGGCGGCAGTCTGGGAAGAGCCGGGAATTGGTCAGGACCGGAAAGTGGGAGCCGGGAACTACTCAGGAGCCGGCAATTAGTGATCAGAGCCGGGAGCCGGAGCCGGGAATTAGCGCTCACATTGCTCGGCTCGATGATGGTGAAGAGGCGGAAGATGGCGAAGCAGACGTACGCGTACTGCGGCGCCGTCTGGATGGCGTGTGCGCGCTGATCTGCGAGGGGAGAGAGCCGGGAATTAGCTTGATGCCGGAGTCGGGAGCCGGGACCCGGTAATTCAAAACCGGCAATTAGCACACTCACTGCGAACGGCGCGCAGCATCTGGCGCATGTCGTAGGGCGGGGGCGATGTGCAGATGTGCTGTAGTAGCCACTCAATAGCGACCAGCGTGCCCGTCCGACCTGCACGCGCACAATGGGGATACGGTAGGGAGGGGCATTTGACGGCTTTCCCATTGGCCGGTTCTCATCACTATGTTGAAGATGACACAGTAATCCTCCGTAATCGATAGCTATTGTATCATTGCGTAAACCTCATCGGCACCCATCATAAACTGTAATACTTGGCTACAGTAATCTACCGCAATCCATGGCTACCGTATCCCGCAGTAATCAGCTCCTCACCGACACCAGCAGAGCAATGGACGATCGTGTTCCAGGTGGTGGTGCGTGCGTGGCGCAGCAGTCGAAGGCCCGCGAGAGCCGTCACCGGAACGCCGCGGTCCGGCCTTGAATGTACGGTACGGTAAGGTTACGGGAAAGTTACTGAAATCGAAGGGCTACGGTAGGTTTCAGTAGCCCCGCCCCGCTTAGGGATACTGTAGCCGAATAGGTCAGGCTGGTTACGGCAGATGCACTCACCAGTTGCGCCAGTAGTGGTGGTAGAGGTAGCGCTTGGGTCGACCGGGCGCCTGGAAAGGAGATCAGAGATCTTAGATCAAAGATCATAGGTCACCCAACCTCCACAATCAGCTTGGAGTTGACGAAGTGGGCGTCCGTGATCGCTTTCTCCAGTGTGACCTTGACGTCTGAAATGATTGATCTTTGATCGCTGATCTGGAAGTCTTGATCTTTGATCTTTCTCACCTCCATAGCAGCGTATTTCGCCGTCCACCTCGGGCACGTACCTGAAACAGTCCAAGAGTGTATCTTTGATCTTTTGGTCCAAAGATCAAAGATCAAACTCACTGCTCACACTTCTTCTTGCCCAGCTCGATCACACTGCACAGCATGAAGATGTACCCGACGTTCTCCTTAATTAAAATTTTTTAATTAAGGTAATTAATTAATGATTTTACCTGAACAACGAGTCTCCAGAAGTCGTCGACCGTGTTCTCGAGCGGGCCCTAGAAATGATCTTTGATCTTTGAACTCTGATAAAAATTTACATCATCCTAATGAAAATATTTATCTGAAGATAGTAGCTGCTAGCATCCTCATCCATATTCCAATGATTATATATTCGTTGTTTGATCTTTGATCTTTCGCCCCGAACTCACTTGAGTAGTGATGAACTTATTGATGAGTGGGGGCAGTTCGACCAAGTTCGCGTGAATATACTCACCTTCCTTAATTAATTAAATTTATAAATTATCAAAATTAACAGCTCAACCTTTCCATCGTTGAGCTTGATACGCGTCGCGTCGATGCAGAAGATGTCTGAGATCAAAGATCAGTTGGTAGACCAAAGATCGGAAACCAAAGACCAACCCTGATATCGATTCTTGGTCGTATTTTGGAGGTGAGCATCGGTTACCCACGGCTCAACGTTGTAACTGTAATATTTAACTTTGAGAATGATCGAGTTCTACAGTACTCAAAATTAATCAATTTCTCTTCCATTACCGTACCCCTTCACAGTGTTGAACTCGTCCATCAGTCCCTTGACGCCAACCTGCTCGTATTGCTGAAATTGCCAAGATTGATCTTTGACCTTTACCCATCCTCTCACGATCATCCCATAAACTCACAGCGATAAATCCTCTCAGATTGTTCAGCTGGTCGGGTGTCATCGCCTCGGGATCGCGACCCTTCACATTGTTTTTTTCTGCAATTTAAGTAAATGAAATAAAAGCAAATACGAATCCCATTCACCCTTCCCTTTTAAGCTAAGCTACAGTGCCCATGCCAAATGATGCAGCAACATATTCCATCGATACCTACTCATACGTTCCACAGTACAGTACCATGCCGGACCCCACCGTACCCTACCCTACGCTACCGTACCCTACCGTACACTAAAGAGTTCTGCTGCACCCAAACGTTCCCTACCGTACCCCCTTCTCCGGCTCTACCGTACCCTTCTCCGGATCGCTAATCTCCTGCGCCGGCTCTCCTCCCTCCGGCTGCGGGTGCGGCGAGGTGGCCGCGTGGGGCATGGGCGACTCGGCCGTCTGCGTCGGATGTGGCGACTGGGCTGCAAGAATTATTACGCTGCGGTAGGTCCCGAGGGGATCGGACGAACGAATCGAGTCTTCCTACAGTATCCTACAGTACCTGGAGATGGCGAAGCGGGCGCGGGAGAGGCTGCTGCTCCGGCATTCTTTTTGTCGTCCTTCTCACGATCAGATCTGCAGTTGATCACCGTAAGCTACCGTACCGCAACCCTCTTCATCCCTAATCTCCGTACACCCCTTCAGTACCGTATCCTACCGTTCGCCCCTTCAGTACCGTATCCTACCGTACTCCCCTTCAATACCGTATCCTACCGTAATCCCCTCATTCAAAGTACCCTACCGTACCCCGCCCTCGTCTACAGTATACCTTGGCTTCGTCTCCTCCACCTTTGCCATCACTGTGTTCCGGCCCATCGCCGGCACGCTCTTCTTCATGCGTTTGCCGCCGCTGAGAAGCATGATTGATCTTTAGTCTTTGATCTTTGATCTTTGATCCCTTACTTCTTCGTGCTCATGCCCACCAGGTCTTGAGGAGGCGGCACGGGACCTGCAAGATACGGTAGGTGGAATACAATCAGTTGTCGATCGGCCGAGTGGTCGCATCTACCGTACTCCTCATCTTACCGGGAGGCGCGCACATGACGGATGGCGCGGAGGGAGCGATGATATTCGTCTCGGCGCGAGTCTTCTTTTCTGCAAAGTCATCGATCTGACCCGGGCGAACTACCGTAATCCCAACGAGCAGCTAGAGTTCGAAAAAGCAATCATCTGACCCCGTGAACTACCGTAATGCGGGGCTCGATCATTCTACGCTACCGCAAGTCGCTCTACCGGTCCTCGCAAGACGGCGAGAGTTCGGAATAACATCGTGACCCGTAGGGCTACAATACCCTTCGAATCCGCTTTGGGCTTCTTCTTTCCTTGTCCCTCCTTTGACGATTTGGCATTCTTGTCCTTGCTTTTCTTCTTGCTGTCTGCAGGTTTGTCAATTCTGGAAAAGATCAAAGATTAAACTATGGAAGATCGGAATACTGTATGATAGGTAGGTTGAATCAGATACTAACGGACGAATACGGTAATACGGTACGGTAACGGAAATGACGAATAGGGTACTGTATGATAAGTTAGTACGGAATACTGTACCAGGGATACGGTCGCCTGATACGACATGGAGTTACTGTGATGGGAGGATACCGTACTTCATCATCAAGCTCCGCATCTTCTTCATGGCTGACGGTGAGAGGGAGGGACGAGCGAGAGAGAGAGGCGGAGCGACCTCACTTGAGGAGAGAAGAAGCGACGAGTGAGGGAAGGAGAAGGAAGAGAGGGAAGGGGAGAGGCAAGGACGACAATAGGATTATGCGTAATGAAATGCAAAGTGAGAGATATGTATAGGGAGCGATGCGAGATAGTGATTACTCCATTTTGAGCTCGCCCTCTCATCCGCGTTCGTGGTGTAATGGTCAGCATGGATGCCTTCCAAGCATTCGACGGGGGTTCGATTCCCCCCGAACGCAGAAATGTTTTGCTGATTTTTGCATTGCTTTGATAAGGATTCAATTGAAAGCGTTTATATTTTATTCCACGCTTAGTGAGGGGGGGGGGGCACATTTCATCCAAACACATCCACAAATGTTTTTCACAATGTGCTCGAAATTACAGTACTTTCCTGAAGATGTCCTCTTGTGGTATCTGAAATTGAATCGTTTGCCAATTCCCGCTGCTGATGTTTTACGGGTGCATCTCTACTCCGCGGAATCAGATAATAATCCTTCTGTGAGTCCAATTGAATGTAGTATTCGCTTGGAGTCTATAAAAGCAATACTGATTTACTGATCCCAAGCAATACTGATCCCAAGGGAGATCGGGGTACTTTTTCCAACGCTTTCCCCAGTCGCGATCGCAATTCGCTAAAGTCCGGTCGCTTACTGGGATCGATTCGCCAGCAGTCACTCATCGCCTCGAATCTGAACGAGACAATCGATAACTACAGTACATCAAAAGGAAACTGTAGGTGATAGAGTATCATACACTGAATCGGGACAGTTATCCGGCCTCTGCATGCGTTCACCCTCTTCAAGTCGAGGGAGTACCTAATTATTAATTATTAATTAAAATTGTAAATTAATCACATTTTTTAAAATAAGTTTTGCTTACCTCAGCAGGCTCCCAGTCTGGATAGGGCGAGCCGCCGAGCGTGATTATTTCAAAGAGAAGTATGCCGAAAGACCACCTATGATCATATTGTTCATGATATTAGTCGGGAAATTGTAAGCTTACACATCACTAGCCGTTGACATTTCGTATCTTTTCAGCGCCTCAGGTGACATCCATTTGATTGGGAACCGGCCACCCTGAATGTTGTCTGTTTTTCGATTTCAAAGTAACTTCTCGACATTTTTGATCTGTCTTACCAAAAAAGTACAAAATTATCAGAAATCGCTCACTCTCGAATGGTAGAATTCGTTCTCCTCTTGAACCTTTCTGCACAGACCGAAATCGCCGATTTTACAGCCACTCCTCTCATCGACTAAGATGTTCCTAGCAGCGATGTCCCGGTGAATGTAGCCGCTTCCACTTAGGTATTCCTGAAAGAAACCAATTTTTTACCCAATAGGTTTTTTTAAATCAACTCAGGCTCAACCTACCTAATTATTGCATTATTAAAAGCCATCGTCAAGTTCTAAGAATTGATAATTTAGTTCTCTACAAAATCGGCCTATTACTGCTCAGAAAAGGAATTATGTAGCGGTAATGAGTAAACAGAGAATTTTGTTTTGACCCCACCAATTTTGTTTTGACCTCACCAATCCACTCGCGACTTGAATGGCGTACTGCAATTGCTGCTCTTGCGTGATGACTAGGGATTTATCGATGGAGTCGGAATTGGCATTAGGAGGGATGGTGAGCATGTACTGTCTTCTGCAACTAGCTCAATGTAAATTGTTGTAAACAATTTTTATTTAAAAATCGTTTCATTAAATAAGATACCGTTCTTTCATGAACTTCAGAAGGTCTCCGTTGCTGCAGAATTCAGTTATCAGTAGATTCGGAGTACTTTCAGTGATGCAAGCTACTAGGTTCACTGAAAGAGTTCCCATTTTTTAACCTTTGATCAAATTTAATTTATTAAATGTATCGTATCTGCTCACCGAGTCGGTCATGATAACCAATTCGCTTCATGATCTCTATTTCCTGAACAAATTCGATCTCGGACAGTCTATCAGCTGATTCTGTAACTGATCTTGTTCAAAATCATAATTCGTTCATACCATGAAGCATTTTTATCGCCACACGTCCATTATTTAGTTTCAGTTCCGAAATTTGGATTATTGATCGCGACGGATTGTCGGAGAGCCCGGACACATCGATCCGTCCTGTAGAGAAAATGCATAAAGCGAGTGGAAATATAACCGCGGTAAACATCAAAGGATTCGATTGGATCAAAGGAGCCTTGTTCCGTACTATTGCCTGGATTTCGTATTAGCCGCATAGAGTTCGAAATACGGGTTGCCGTCTCTTCATTTCAGGCATTATCTCGCCTCTCTGACCGATGAGAGAGCACGTGAAATGAAGAGACGGCGACACGTATTGAGCACTCTACTCACCGAGATGCACCACACCAAAAGCTCCATTTCCAAGTTTTTCATCGTAATTAATGTGCACAAACGGCCTTCTTATTTCCCAACAGTCGAACCTACAATTTACATGAAAATTTCCGACTATTTCGAACAAAACCTACTCCACCCTTGGTGAATGAACATAAGTGTTCGGCACGACATCAGCATCCGACTTCTACAATGAATAACTAAATATTTAAAAAAAAATAAATAGATATACCAAACCTTTGTCATGAGCTCCTTGATCTTCCTTCGGTACTTGATCAACGTTAGCGTGGTGAATATGATAACTACGGTGAGTGCGGATGCAAGAGCGACGATTAATGTCGTGTAGTCACTGAACGATTTCGCAAAAATTGGACATATTCTAACCCGGTGACTCATTGTTTATTGAGTCACCGGGTTAGAATATGCATCCCTTATCTCCAGCAAAATATTCCTTTGTCCAGGAGTGTGAGGCGTCACTAAAGTGTCAAACTATACAATGATTCATACTCACGGTGGCTGCGTATCATTCCAATCATCTCCTGCGCCCGGATCTGCAACTCTGAAGAAGATTTTTTTAGACATAAATCAATGAAAGAAAAATGATAAAACCATTACGCGAGTCGTTGGCAAACTGCTAGTTTCGGTTTGAAATTCACATCTGATATGCGGTATCTGAAATAGGTTATTACAGTTGATAAGAATACATGCGAACTCACTGGGACAGAGCCTTCAACGTCCCTCTCGGAGAGAGCAGAAAGCTGGTAGTTTTGTCAAAGTCTTCGCGAGTGCAATGTTCTGGATCTGCAATGCTCTCTGTATTGTTGGGACAGGAATCGATTGGCTCCAAATATTACTGAACTACATAGATATCTTACCAATAGACGTGTCCTCAAACGTAACACAGCGATAGTCGTACGTTATCATCGGCTGACTGTCGCTAGGCTGTACCCATCTCCAGGTTACTAAACTAGTGAAACATATTATGTGAAAAAAAAGAGACAATAAGCATACAATTCTCGGGATCACATTGCAAGCCCACCAGAAAGTCGGTGACAAGGGTGCCTTGCGTGGTTTGAACGAGTGATTTCAATGAAGTTAGCGTCTGAACAAATTTTCTCTTCTTGCCTGATTCACGTTATCCGATTTATCCGACTTACCGGACTGTTCTCCCAGCCAACCAAATGCCCCGATCCTTGCCCGCAGAAGTCATTTTGCATGTCAAATGTGGTTCTGAAAATTGAAATTTTCAAAATAACGAATATGCGCAGTCGCTCACCCAATCCGTGCATCATCCGTTTCAAATTTATAGCAATATGCACCAGCAAGCACGTAGCCTTCCTGCTCGCACTGATATGATCCTGGAAAACCAAATATTCGGAGTTCAACATAGTGCTTATACGAAAAGCGGGGTTTGTAAGGACAATTGTAATCATCATTACCAATTGTTAGTTGGAACAGAAAGCTGAGAACAAAAGAAAGGAGAAGCATGGTGGCTGGAGTTGTATGACGAGCCTGCTGACACTACCTGACGCTTATCTCAAACGACGTGTAATCCTCTTGGGACTATGGCATTTGTCGGTGATCGAATCACATTCGACCAGATTAGATTTATATAGTTCACAGGAAAAATCAAATCTTTGGAACAACATCATTTGAGTGATTACAGTGAGCTGTTATAGAGGTCTTATCGCCGCATCGTTGTCTCTTCGTTCTGCCTATTTCTGACAACAGATCTTCCCTCTCCCAGAGCACCCTGGGCAATCGCTATGGACACATCAAACCACTGAGCCGTTCACCCCCCCCCCCCACCCCTCCCAGAACAAACGTCCATCTTCTTCTTCCTTCTTTCAGTCCTCCTTTCTTCTCTCATATTTGAGTCCCCTCTACCGTTTCTCTCGGAGGAAAATGCTCAAGAGATACTTTTCTTCGAGGAATGCCTTTGATCTGCTCATCTTTTAGCGTCAGCATCACCCTATGAACAATTGAAATTATTCAGGCCGTCACTTGCTATACGCGTTTCAATTCATCCCGGCCGTACCCTGTCATTGGCTCGGATACAGTCGATAGCCAGAGAGGCTGCGAGGTTCTGTGCACGGCCAATTCTCAGGTATACTACATTTAGAACGCGTTAAAGTAGTTATTTATTAATAATTAAACATTTAAGTGCACCGCCTTCGCCTTCTCTCCTCGTGGCCTTCAGTCTTGGTGTGATCTTCTTGGGAGCCCTTCGACTAACACCTGCACTGAACCCAAGGAGGTCTTCCTGAGAAAGGAGCAAGTATACTAGGATGATTCAAACTTTGTAAGCAGATTACTTCAGCCCGTACTAACATTACGGCGGAGTTCGGAGAGGATCCTTGCATCGATGAGATCGAACGATCTCGAGGATCTGCTCCAATCTGCTCACTCGACCCAAGCAAGAGACTCACAGTTCGGTATGATAAGTTCTATAAAAAAACAATGTAGATTGTGATTCACTAATCGGTAGAAAAATGATCTTCAATGATCGTATTAGTTGGTCTACATAATAATTCTTCAGAGTTATCGCCGAAAACGGTAGCCGCATTACCCAGGACAACGATGTCCAATGAATGAAATGTGGACGTTTAGCTACATCTTCATGTCTTACTCTCTACTCACTCCGTGTGGTCCATTCGCATGCGCAACTGCAGGTTACACACCTGGATAGACAAAAAGCAATATTCGTCTGTTCACGCTCGACCAAGTGTGGATGTGATCCTCTGCCGTTCCTCAACGTCCCCGGTGGTGTGCCTGCTCGCACTGACACACTCGGACCCTGCGCCAACCCTAATCACAATCGGCAGTTAGTTTCCCTATTTTCATCAGTCATCCAAAAATCGAAGACAAACTTGCCACTGATATATCGGTTATATTTTGTTCTCTGAAAATGGCAGAAGTAATTGTTCATTTATTTTTCTTACAAATCCACAAATTCAGCGCCACAGTCTTCCATTGCTCACACAGGACAGGCCTGTTCCGTGCCTGGAGTCTCGCGAGCAGCCAAAAAACGGATGCGTAAGGAGAATTCGTAGATCTGAAGCTCGATCACCATGGAAAAATTCTAACTAGCCATTGACATTTAAGGTGTTCTTGGTGGTTTACTTTTGAATGCTAATCATGCAGTTGATACACAAAAGCAATTCAGGCACAGATCACGTGCCAAGCATCGGCTTGGATGTTCTATACTTGTGAGCAGATCTCGGTCAGAGTGACTGCAGCGGCTTGTGTACCTTAGAAGAGCTCGAACGTCTTTGCGAATTTGATAAATCGCTTTGTTATTCTTGATTTATGCGTTTTTGTTCAGGAACAGTGGCAAGAATTTATCACGTCAAATATCAATTGAGATCAGTTTTCAGACATTTCATTTTCATTTCATTTTTCATTTAAACAACTTTATCAGCTGGTTATTGGTGGGATCTCAGCTGGGTTGCCATAAGAGTTCTCCACTGAGTACGGTCGCGTGCGAGTTGAAGAAATTGTGGACCGGCGGCATTGACAAAGTCGTCTCTCCAACGTTTCAGTGGCCTCCCGCGATTTCTTCTTCCTTGCGGAGTCCATTCGAGAATCCTTAGACTCCACCTTTCGTGGGAGAAGTTCGAGAGTCTTTCAGCCCACATCCATTTACGCTTTTCCGCCTCTCGCACAACATCCTTCAGTTTTGTAATACCACGCAGGTGCTCATTCCGAATGTGATCAAGTACAGTAATGCCGAGCATTTTTCGTTCAAGTTTACGCTGGGCAACGGAAAGAATTTGTTTGTCTCGTTTACAAAGATACCATGTTTCGTTTTCAGACAATGCTAAATGCTAACAATGCTAGTCACAATGCTAACAATGCTAGTTTTCAGACAATGCTAAATAATTCATCCTCGGGTACCTGAAACATTACTTTTCATTTATTTCTTCAACAAATAAGGTGGCTAACCGGCAAGTCCCTACTCCTGGGAACCAAATAGTAGTCGCGTTGAGCGTCTAATTGCAAATAATAATCACTTGGTGACTGAAATCAGATCTTCAAAAATACTAAACAAATGAAACCATACATCCTCCATCATTTTGGCAATTCGTTGTCGCAGTTCGGTAAAGGTTGGTCGCAATTGGGGTTCGCCACACCAGCAGTCGTTCATCAGCTCAAACCTGAATAATTGAGATGTTCACTGATTGGAAAAGGAGATTGATGTTATGTGCTCCTCACATCACATCGGGGCAGTTATCCGGCCGGCCCATGCGATCACCAGCTTCGAGACGAGGCAGAATCTAAAGATTTTCGAAAGAAATGCACGATGTTTTTCTTGCGTGTTTTTTTTTGAAGTTTTTCTTTTAATGGCTAATATTTGGGCCTGTTTACTGTAATTTGCAACGAATACCTCTGTTGTCTCCCAACCAGCATACGGAGATCCGCCGAGTGTGATTACCTCGAAGATCAGTACACCGTACGACCACCTGTAAATATTATGAAAATAGTTTTCAAATAATGAATCTTTTTTTTGTAGAAAAATTGAGGAAAATCATAAGACATCATAATTGTTCATTCATAAATTCTCCTTGAAACGTACACATCACTCGCTGTTGACATTTCGTATCGCCGTAGAGCCTCTGGAGCCATCCACTTTATTGGTAATCGACCACCCTGCATTTTATCAACATTTGTTAGCATAACAAATAGTGTAGAACAAGAAGACTCACTCTTGACTGATACAGCTCCTGCTCTTCTTCAATTCTCCGGCACAATCCGAAATCACCCACTTTGCAGCCGTTTCTTGAATCAACGAGAATGTTCCTAGCAGCAATGTCCCTGTGAATGAATCCGCGACTGCTGAGGTATTCCTGATAAGAGATTTTTCAAAAGAAATTGTTTATTCAAACTCGAAATCTGTCTTTGAAACATAATCACAGAAGATGTTCAAAAATAAATAATCAATAACTCACCATACCGTAAGCGATCTGCACAGCGTACTGTAGTTGATGCTCTTGAGTTATTATCATTGATTTATCGGCGTTGATGTATTCATTTTCTGCGGCGAAGTCGAGCATGTAGTCTCTTCTGAATATAAATTTACTATGAAATATTATGTGAAAATACAATGAAATAATATATCTGTAATATTAAGTGAACCTTCTCTTCAGAAAACTCAGCAAATCTCCTTCATCGCAGTATTCAGTAACCAGAAGCCGTGGACAGCTTTCCGTTACGCACGCAATTATGTTCACTGAAAGCAATAGGAGTTTGATAAAAAAAGATATCTTACTCAATCGTTCATGATAACCTATGCTCTTCATTAGTTCAATTTCTTGTAGAAACTCGACCTCTGCCAGTTTGTTTGCATATTCTGAAAAAAACCTCAAAAATTGTATATCTCGGGCTACTTTTACCATGAAGCATCTTCACAGCAACCAAGCCGTCGTTCAAAATCACAGTTGATTTACGAACGGCGGAAAGCTCTGAATGTTCAACGAGAGCTGTGTCGTCTAATCGACCTGATGATAATATTATTTCCAACGAGTGATACGAGGTTAGCACACACCGATAAAAACAACTCCAAATGCTCCTGTGCCGAGCTTATCCGAAAAACTAATCGTAATGCATTCACGGTGTATCTCCCACTCGTCCTTACTGAATAATTATTGATGTTTCTTTTTTATTTTAAATAATTCTTACGATGATTTTTGAACGTAATTGATATTCTTATTCGAAAGATCTTCAGCAGCCTGAAGAATACGGAATGAAATTGTTTTCATATTAACTCACTACCTCCTTCATTTGCTCCTTCAATTTTTGTTTGCTCGTAATATAGTTTCGAAACCGCCAGATGATTATCATGATCAGCACAAGCAAAATAACTATGGCTGATATCAGCGAGATGATTAAAACTGTGTAGTCACTGCAAAAAATTTATCAAAGGCTAAACACGAATGCAAAAATGATTCAGAACTATCCTCTATAATAAGGTAAGGTACTATTTACTGTGGTGGAGAGGGCGTTAGTGTTGATGTTGTTGAAGGCGCCATCGTAGGTATGTCATTGGGATTCGTTACCATTGTTCTGTAGATTAAATAATTCATTCGTAATTTGATACCATAAAATTCATCTTGTCAATTTTGTCGTAAATTTATAAACTCACGGAGACATTTGGCATACGGCAATTTGAGGAGTGAAATTGGGACCAAAACTGTGACATGAAAAGTTATTCCTTTTTGTCGTTTAGATGTTCTAACCTCATTAACTCTCTCCACTTTCCTTCTGGAGTCAGAAGAAAAGATGCATTTTCTTGGTCTGTGCAATCCCAAGGGTCTTGAATCAAAGAAAAATAACGCGATAAGGAAGCAAATCTACTTGCCATAACGTAGATCTTGAAAATTCGCAAGAACTTCCGCGTATAGGCACTTCGGATCAATCCAGGTCCAATGACTGACTGAAAATGGATTTTTGCTCAAGAAGAAACGAAGATTAACCCACGCTGTGTAGTGTCGCATATTAGCCCTATGAAGAAGGAATCGAAGTTTCCCTGCCGCTTGCTATTTACAAAATCCACCAAATGTTGCTGATCCTGTCAGAAATAGAATTCAATCAATAGAGATTTGAGTTTTACTGCAATTGAGATGGCGTTAAAACATGATTTTGACAAATATATAAAAAAAATGCTGATATAATAATATATAAGAAAAATACAATTCGATCCTTCCAACACGGAAGATGAGCGCCGATGTGTATGCATGCTACTTGCTGATCGAGGAACGTTGACCTGTATTCGAATGCAAATTTTATTTTTTTAAATTAAAATAAATGAAATCATAATTAACTGAAAACAATCAACACTCACTGAATTTTTCCGTAAATTGGGTCATTATCATCATCTAAATAGTAGCAGTAATTTCCTACCAACTCGAATCCGGCATGATCGCAGTAGTAATATTCTGCAAAAGGTAACAACAGCATTAGGAAGTCGCAAAAAAAACTGAATTTTAAGAGTGATATTTGGGGAAATTATTTGTTTACTTCACTGTCGTTTTTGTAAATGAACAGATCAGCTAAGCAGATATTCAAAGGAAAGAATAGAGTCAGAAACTATAAAAATGACCTATCCGACTCACCGTCGCTACTTTTCTGTGCAATCGATCCGCTGATCATAAGGGTGAGTATTATCGCTCCGGATTCAAGCATTGTCAGGGTAAAACGAGAGGCATGGGCCGATAAGAATCGCTTATCTTGATACCATCACTTTCACACTTTCCACACACCCTTCGATGTCTTTTTTCTCTTTACTCCCTCCATTCACATTCAAAGGCTTTCAGACAAGCGCAAACATTCCTTGTTCCGATTTGGTACTTTCTCTTCAACGTGTTTTAACAATTTTACTGAGAATCTTTATTGAATTATGCAAATAAGTGAGTGAATTTTCTTATCGTCATTGATCATCAGATGATTCGTATGAACTCTTCTTCCGGAACCTGAATTATGGATTGTTCTCAACTAGAAATGGTCTTTCAAAATTACCGGCATATCCTTGCTTCTCGGCACTAAATAGTAGTCTCTCTGTGAGTCCAATTGAAGGTAGTATTCGCTAGGGGACTGAGAAAAAGAAGAATTATAAACTAAGTAGAGTTTGAAACCTCCTCCAACGCTTTCGCTAATCGACTCCTCAAAGTAGTGAAGTCAGGCCGCTTCGTTGGATGCTCGCACCAGCATTCGGTCATGGCGTCGAATCTGGTCGAATATAGTCTGAGTAATTTTTTTAAGATATCGTATTTTCGAAAATAAAAAAAAAATGCAAATATTAGCTGACACAGCATCGGGACAGTTGTCGGGGCGTTCCATGCGCTCGCCCGCTTCGAGACGCGGAAGGATCTGGTTTTGAGAACGTTTGAGGCCTTATTTCCTTTTTTTTGTTCTTGAACAATTATGAAAATTTTTGCGACATAAAACTGTGACAGCAAATGGATACCTCAGACGGCTCCCAATTCGGATACGGTGATCCACCCAGGGTGATGATTTCGAAGAGGAGAATGCCGTAGGACCATCTATAAAGCATTTTTAAAATTTGATCTACAACAATATTTTTTAAACGAATTTCTGCTTACACATCACTCGCTGTTGACATCTCATATCGCCTCAGGGCCTCGGGTGACATCCATTTGATGGGAAGCAGACCTCCCTTTAATATTAATTTCCAGTCGTCCAATTTACAACACCAGATGACTCACCCTGGACAAATACAGTTCTTGCTCCTGCTGCACTCGTCGACACAGGCCGAAATCGCCGATCTACAATCACCCATGATCAAATGATTTGTGGCTCATGCAAGCTTACAATCATAGCTTACAATCATAGCTTACAATCATTATCTTACAATCACAATCATACAATCATAAATATGAATGGCAAAGAGTGGTTAATCAGAATTAAAAAAGCTGCTTCAGAAAACAAATATAAACTTTAATTCGCACCTTGCACCCGTTTCTCTCGTCCACGAGAATATTCCTCGCAGCAATGTCGCGATGCACGAACCCGCGACCGGAGAGGAATTCCTGCAATTCATTCGATCAAGCCAGTTTCGAATATTATTTAGTATTTTTCAAGACGCCCAACATCAAAATAATAATAAAAAAGCTCCTAGGTGTCGAATTGAAAGCGGCGTGAGAAATAATACAAAAGCACAAAAGGGTGAACAAACAAGTCCATAGGCGATTTGCACGGCGAACTGCAGTTGCTGTTCTTGAGTGATGAGCAGGGATCGATTAACGAGAGAGTAGTCGGGATTGGGGGGAAGCTCGAGCATGTATTCTCTCCTGATGAATAATGGTTTCAAATGTGTTTCAACGAATTATTATATTTCTTCTGGATAATCATTTTCAATTCCGTCCAGTTTTTCATTTAAAAAATAAAAATAAAATATATTTAATAAGATTACCTCTGTTTCAGATAGCTCAGCAAATCTCCATTGGGGCAATATTCAGTGATGAGAAGATGCGGTTGACTCTCGGTCACGGATGCGATTATATTCACTGAATTATATTTATTTTGATAAATAAGATAAAAATAAATTACCTAATCGTTCATGGTATCCGATGCACTTCATCATCTCGATTTCCTGTAAGAAGTCGACCTCAGCCAGTCGGTCGGCCGATTCTGAAAAGTAATACAAGTTAAAGGTGCTTCTGCAATCAAGGCGATTTTATCCCGGTGACACGCGTAAGGGTATGGCCAAGTGAATACTAGTGAAATTTCACTATCAAAGGTGGAGTCGAGACAATCCAAACAATCAGCAGGAGAAATTGAGCATAACCACTTACTTTCGTACGCTCTTTTCCACTGACAGAAATTCATTACCTATAAATATTATCAAAAACAACATACCATGCAACATCTTGACTGCAATCCGACCATTGTTCCGCTTCAGTGATGATAATTGCAAGATCGATCGCTCGGAGCTCTTGGGCAAGTATTCAACGTCGATTTGACCTCAATTGCTAACTGTTAGTTTTTTTGTATTAGGTTGGCCGGAAAGTCTTTATAAACTCGATTCTTAAATTCTTCTGGCAATATTGCTAATGGAGACCAAACTTTTTTCGATAGTGCTGTACTACACCCTTAGTGTGGCTGACACTTTGGTGGTACATTGGAACGGATCCGATTCCACTAAGGTCTGCAGCGCGTCCAAATCCAGCTCTCTGGTCGGTCATGATCATTCGGGGAAAAGTCGCCCCTCTCGAAGAGTTGGAACCAATTGCGTACGGCCATGTAGTGAGGCATGTGAAGTGTGAAGTGTGAAGTGTAAACACAGTCAACTGACGTTCCGATTCCTTCATTGTGGGGTGAGAGCGGAATAAAAATAACAGAATGTTGCAGATGTGCCAGACCGTGGTAACCAAACATTGTGGTGCTACTAGCGGCAGAATGAAAGGAAGGGAACATGGAGTTCATGATCACATAGCCCCTTTCCTACTTGTTATTAACCAGAGGCGAGGGAACAATATAGGTCTCCTGCACCGAGCAGCAATCGAAAACCCAGTTTATAAAGACTTTCCGGCCAACCTAATAAATCAGTGATAACGACGAAATAGTGTAGTCAAACGAGAAACACTGAGAGATGAACTAACCGAGAAACACGACTCCGAAAGCGCCGGTGCCCAATTTCATCGAGTAATTAATGTCCAAGAACTGTCGGCCAATTTCCCATTCGTCTTTACTAAAGGATGTCTTTGTTAATTTGAAAAATATTAATAACAAACGGTTCGGCAGCTGCCTTCTCAACATTTGCGTCGTCTCGGAATCTCTCGCGAGACGCCTGATAGTTTAGTTTGTTTCTTTGCTCGAACGAAGAACCGTGATGTAAAAGTCCCACCTGCATGGCCTGGGCCATAAGAATAGCGATCTTCTTGCGGAATTTGATACACATGAATATAATGACGACAACGAGAATCATACACGTGATTCCCAGACCGATCACGAGTGCAGTGTCGTCACTAGAAAATGCTCGTGAACAATGGCATCCACGTATTTTTAAATTTTATCGGCCATAAGGCACAACAAATGCAGGTCCAGATCAAAAACTGACTAGGGAGGGGGTGCCACTTCGCTCCTGAAAAACAATCTCGATTTTCAATTGTATGATTTTATCTCACGCTTTTCGCTGGCAGACGAGTGTTTCAGACGTCTTGTCAGGGTCGCTGAAGTGAATACAAATGCATTAATGATATTACCTTATGACTATAATTGTTTGTGCGTAGAAAAAATTAAAAAAATTCGCATACTTGATCATTATTTCATGCCACTTTGAGTCGGGAGTAAGTTCAAAGTGTATATCTTCATCATCATTGTAGCATATTCGAGGATCTGATATTTGAATTTTTGTTGTTTTTAAAACTTTGTTAATCACCGAATTGTCTATTTTCAAAGGTTGCGTCCGCAGGATTAAATGCGATGTCAGGGTTTATCCATTTCCATTGTTTAAATACTGAAATTATTCTACATTTGTGCGTCGAGTTTTTTCCGCAAACCTGCATCGCATCTAAGGCCAATATAAAATGGTTTGAAAGTATCAGTGATTGTCCAATTTACGTATTCAACGAGCTGGTTTTGCTCCTGAAATGATAATTGTTCAATGATAAATTATTATATAACGAGTTCTCACATCCAAAGTCTCAAATCCTGCTAGATAACTGGATCTGCTTTCACACGTGTTCTCCTGGTCTTCGAAGGTCGAACTGTGGGAATAAATGTGAAGGACTAAGTTTTTTTATCAAATTGTTTTTATACCTCGATGGTTGTGTGCTATAGCAATATTTGCCCAATAACACAAATCTTGGATCGTCACATACGTACTGCACTGAAATGAATCAATTGTATGATGACATCAACAGAAGAACAACAATATAAATAAATCCATAATTTCAACAGGGTTCAACAAATATTCACAGCTCACCACTACTGACGAAAACGAAGACTTGCGCTACAATAAATACAAATAATAGTGAGGGCATGAGTGAATGATGTTACCGGGCGTTGAAAGAGAGGAAGAGAGAGATTTGGAGAGATGATCAAGCCGACTCTCTATCTTAATCCCCAACGCAGTTCACACTTTTTCACAGCCCCATATTTCCACAAAGGAGATTAGGATGACTAAATCAGAATGATCATTGCTGAATTCTGCGTGATTGTTGCTAATCTCGAATGGCCCCGAAACTAGGACAAATTTGAATTCAAAAACGGTGCCTTACATTAGTGAAAACACAAACCTATCACATTTTGCTTTTCATCCTAATTTGATTCTTTTTTAAAAAATTTTTGCATTTCAATTGGAGTAATTATGTAAAGTGAGATGACTGAACCTGTTCAACTCCGTCCTCCCTCATTCCATCCCTCTGCGCTCTCGTCGAATGGTCGGAGCGGGTTCGTTTTCTTCTATTTTCGAATATTTTTCTTCCCACCACAGCTTGTTTGGATCTGACGACACAACGAAATGATTCGATTCCAGCGCTCATCCTCCTTCTCTTCTGCTCGATCGAAACGATCAATGCACTCGGCAGCCAGCTGACCTACGATGACATCTTTCTCCAACACAAGTCAGTTTGTATCGTATGTCGCCCACTCTGCAGTACTAAGTTGGATCCAGGCGGTCGCACTTCGCGAAAATTGCTTGGATCCAACTTGGGGCCGCGCACCAGTGTGTGCTACCGACTTCGTTCACCTGAATCAATACAAATCACCCTAATCCATTCGCAGACTCGACGCGTCCCCGCAGATCCACTACCAGCACTGCGACCGGAAGGTGCGAGCGATTTCCCTGCTCCGGCCCATTTCGCGGCTCTATTTCCCGGCTCCTTCGAATCCTGGAGTACTGTGTGGCCCATTTCCCGACTCTGTCGAATCCCCGGGAGTACTGTGGCCCATTTCCCGGCTCTGTCGAATCCCCGGGAGTACTGTGTGGCCCATTTCCCGGCTCTGTCGAAACAGGGAATACTGTGTGGCCCATTTCTCCGCTCCGGCGTTTCCCCCCGGGATACTGTAGTTGTAATGACAAACAGCGCGATGTTCCTGATTGTTTTGACCGGTCTCTATTTCGACGATGCTCTGAAATGAATGAGCAAGAAAACGTGAACCGCCCGAGTCTCTCTAAACTTATTGAAATGAGAGATGGCCGTTTGGAAGACAAAGACTATTGTTTCTCTCTCAATTTATTTGATCAATTAATTGTAGGCGATTTTTAAATCGCTTAAAAGCGATGGTTGTCACATCAAAATACACAACACTGTAACATGAAGGTGATAACAGATAGGAAGTCCTCCCCCCCCCCCCTTAGGGGCAGGTGTTCCTACCCCAGCTCTGTTTTCTCATGACTATACCAGTACCCTGGTCAGGAAGTATGTTAACCATTGGTCAACATGATAGTATACCAGTGTCCACATGACGTCTGAGTATCTCCTTCCATTTCAGTACAACTGCCTCATACCATCCAAGTACTTCGACCGTCACAAGGAAAAATCGCTGTACATAACGGAAGAAACGACCACGCAGTTTCTGGACGGCATCGAGATTAATGCCATGTAAGTTAAGAAAAGAAGGTTAACTTTCTAAGTCATCTACGCAGCCTTTCTGAATAGAGAGATGAATGTATAGCCCCCGGAGTGTAGAGAAGGCATGCTTTTGCTCTGCACAGGGATGAACTCGGCAACGTTTCAGAAGTAACAAGGAATGGCACATGACGCTGATGGCGAACAACTCGGGCAGCGCAGTCAAGGTCGGTTTATTCACTTTGATCTTTGATCTTTTGCTTATCATGTCACTTATTCCAAAGAATACTGTAGACATAAAACACTGTAAAAACAACGCACTGCAAAAATGAATGACAGAGATATCCGAACGTCTTCGATTTTTTGGCGCAGGCAACAACCGCTCCGAATGTGGAGTGGGGTTGAACTGAGAATGGTAGGGAGGGAATATTTTGCGAGAAAAAACTGGGCCAAAAATCGAAGAAGTGTCGGGAAATCAACAGCACTGCTTAATTATATTTCAGTTCATCTGGGCCAACAAAACCTTTCTGAGATGCGATAATAATACGAAGGAGGGTGATGTAATTTACGGAACCAACGACACTACAGTCACAGGTCATTGAAAATTAACAGTTCACTTTGAAAACTTATTAGCACACTTTTGCAATAATTGCGCAGATGAGGAGAGATAAAGCAAAACCTGGAGCCTGTTTTTGGAGAACATTTCGGACAAATTTTTACCAAATATACCATTTTGATTAAATAAAAATATTCATTATTTAATATTGCAGCCATGCATGACCGTAATCTCAGTTTCTCTGACCCTGCAAAAGACGGAAATTTATCCGATGCGATGATTTGCAAGTTCAAACTGGAGAAAAAGAGCAACTCGGATGATCGACCCATTGCGGTAATCGAAAATTGCACACATTATATACCTAGGTATTTCGCATTTTAGTGCTTCGCGCGCTGAATGAAGCTTTTTGTTAATTGGAAAAACTATTATTTTTATTTCCAAATATTTTCAGGTACTTTTCGCTGCTCTCGTGCATGCCACCCAAGACGAGCAAATGTGTCTGAATATCACTGGCGCAGTAACCGAAGAATACTGCAACTACATCAAGGACCTGGAACCTCGTGAGAAAAATAATTTCTGAACATTATTAATTTGAAAATGTCAGACATGCGCCTCTCGTTCAATCCCCCGATGTGCAAAGAATGCAAGATTTCGAAAGATGTCTGCGATGGAAAAAATCTGACGGCGTGCAAAATAAATGGGACATTCGGTCGAGGAAAGGTGCCGATGCAGATACGTGAGGGAACTGGCTGCGAGTTCTTTTTCGTGAGTGATCTATGATATATTAGAATTTCTTCGATTAAACGCTCCGAATGTGGATGTGATGGGAAATAAGAAAGGTAGAGAGGAATACTCTGGTAGAAAGGCTGGGCCAAAAAACGAAGAATTGCGGTTAATTTTGACCAAACTAATTTTTAATAAAAAAGTTTTTTTTAGTCCGCAAACAAGATGCTCGTCAACAATAAGTTCTACGTTGAGCCCCTCACGGATGTTCTTTGCCACCAAGGTCGATGGGCGATGCTGGTAAAAAGCTGTTTTTTATGAGAGTCCAATTTTCATGAACAGTAAAAAGAATCATCCTGTGAACCAATGAGTGAAAGCAAATTTAATTAATTTTTAATCAGTTCGGTTTTCTTACACATATTGCAAAATATTTAGTTCACGACCGTTTTGCTTTCGGATCTGAACACAAAAAATGACAAAATTATGTTATCACTGCTCTCGTTATCACTCGATACGTGATAACCTAAGTTTGCACTCGTATTGTATCGGCTTTATCGCTGGCTGGGGTACGACAATTATGTACAACTGTGGAATATATGCGGTGTAACAGTTGTACTATACATGGATGGCCCAGGGCCAGGAACAACGACGTGAAATGAACGTGAGCAACTAAACGTGAAGAACGAAGAGGATAACGAGACGAGGGAACAATTGAACAGAACAGACAATTGAGCGTGAAATGAACGTGAAATGAAATGAACGAAAACAATTCAACGTGAATAGCGAAGAAGAGACAAAGAGAAGAAGAGAAGGAGAACAGACCATTGAACGGAAGAAACGAAGAGGAAATAATAGTACATGGACTACAGCGGGTAACCGGGAAATGTTACAAGTAATGCGAGACAGGGATTGGGGAGATTGTGGGTTAATAGAGGGCTTAGGGGAGGGGAAGGGATCCTCCTTGCGTCTCCACTGTATCAGAGAGATATGGGGTTAGTCCAGCTATCGACCTCCATCTACCTCTTCTTTGTACTTGATCGACGGAGGCTCCTCTTCTAATCGACTCCATCGCACCTCCTCCTCTCAATTGATGCGGCGTGAACTTGGAGATGCCCACTCGGGAACAGAGGGAGTAGAGGTCTTTACGGAAAGAATCAGAGGTGATATGAGAAAGGGGATGAGACATGGAGGGAAAAACCCATACGGAAAGGGGAACTTGCGATCTATATGAATCGAATAGGGAAAGAGTCTCTGATTCCTCTCCTATTGAGATGAATGTCTCTCTACCCTCGGAGAACTGGTCATTTTTTGCCTTCCTAATCGAGACCCTAAGAAGGCCCTCAGACCAAGATAGATCTGACCATCTAAGAGAAATGAGTTCGGAAACTCTCAGAAGGGCACCGTACGCCAGAGCAGCGCCTAATGCGCAACGAACAATGTGGAAATCTGTGGGATGGAGGGAGGCGAAACGAACAATTGTATGAATATGGGATGATGGGACTTTGGGGTGATGAGTTACAGGATGAGATCTACGTGTACAATCGAAGAGGGACGACAACAAATTAGCGAAGAACGGGGGGAGGGGATCGCAGAAATGGGAGTATGCCGAATGCAGGATCTTCAGGGATGACAAGGATCGTCCCTCGTGGAACCTCCTGAGTGCGAAGATAAGAAGAGAAGACGGGCACGACGGGTCGATTCCCTTCTTTCGTGCGAATACTCTGACAAAACCACAATTACATCTCTGCGAATACATTTGGGAAATGACGATGTTGGATTAAGGAATTACCTCAACTGTTTCATGCTCCCTTTGTACACCCTCATCGTAGCAGGTGCCTTTGCACCTTGTAATGACCGAGTCAATACAGGTGCTAGTTCCGGGTCGACCGTGGCCACTTTACTCATAAGTTCTCGCAGCGCCACTCCGGACTGGCCTGTAAAAAGGATGGGTTCTCTGTTTCTACAATCTGACTCTCTTTCTCGCTTCTTGTTGTGGGTCGGGAAGAGGGTTTGGGCGTTTGGGAGAGGAAGGATGAATCGGGGTGGGCGGGTGGGATCTACCCCAGAAAAAGCCTAGAATGACGAAAATATCGAACGAAACGGAAAGGTGATGCGCCGATACTCAGGGAGACTTTTCGTATTTCACAGAAAGGCGCGAATTCGAATATTTTGCGTGGTACACGCCGATACCGTACTCGGCAAACTACGATTATCACTGCTCTCGTTATCACTCGATACGTGATAACCTAAGTTTGCACTCGTATTGTATCGGCTTTATCGCTGGCAAAGGGATAGAATCAAATAAAGTTGAAATCCAGGAGCAGGAGGATAAAAGGGGAATCCAAATAGGCTCGGGAGAATGGGCCCTCAGTACCTGAACTAGGGGTGATAATGTGGTTTCCCTCCGGAAACATAATGTAATCCTTCAGGAAGGGGGGAGTGGAGCTTGGGGGAAAGAGGGAGGGGAACACGGGATGGGAGGTCCAATATGGAAGGCCAAGAATTCCCTTGGCTCTCGTACCCCTCATCCAAGCAAGGGTCTGTGAGAGAAGGGAAGGAGGGGGAACGCACCAGAGTAGAGCTCGATCTCTCCACAACGAAGGATCTCCGAAGGCGTTGACTGCAACGGCGCCTCTCGATGGGACCCTAGAAACGAACCGTTCGCACTTGGTATTTGTCTCGTCAGCAAACATATCGATATCGGGGTTCCCCCCATCTCTTTACCGCTCGTTCAACTACCCAGTCCTGGATACTCCAATCGTCTCTATCCACCTCCCTACTCGCAAGATCAGCGTCAGTATTCAGTTCTCGAGGGATCCAAAGAAACTTGAAATTTGCCCTTATGCTGGTTCTAATCTCCTCTACTCTCTGAGCCACTTCGTTTATCTCTGGTATCATAGACCCTTTTCGCAGAATGGATACTGCGCCTTGATTGTCTCCCATAAATAAAACGTTCTTTCCTTCCCATTCCTTCTCGAACGTGCGCACAGCGAACTCGACTGCTCTCACTTCTCTCAGTGTACTCGATTCTTCTCTCTCCGAAAAGGACAAGTTCCGGGAGGTATTCAACGTTCCTCTCCGGGCGTCTCTTACTACTACTCCTAACCCAATAGCCGATGCATCTGTCTCTACTCTAACATCGAAATGCCATGGTTTTTCAATAAAAGATCTGGTCGCTCGATATGCCAGGTCCCGTATCCACCGGTCGACCTCACCTCTCTCGGAAGGGGACAGGGGGATGGGCGTGGAAGGGGAGAGGGACGACTTCTGATTGACCGCCACCGTGTGGAGCAGGGCACGAGAAAGAAGGGAGGCACGGTCACCTAGAACGAGGGAAGCTGACATAATACAACCAATTGCACGATTCCGGTCACCGACCGTGGGGGGTTCCACCTCTCGAAGGTGTTTCAGCCTCTCTAAGGCACTGTCTATTCTGTCTCTGGACAAACTCACTATTCCCTCACTGAGGTCAATCTCATAACCTAACCATGTTCCTCTCTGTGCCGGTTTCCAGTTACATTTCTCCTCTGCCGTGGATACTCCCGCCCTCTCCAAATCACTTCTCACTACTCTCACTGCGCTCTCGAGTTCCTCTTGTGTATTTGCTAGAATCAACCCATCGTCCAAATAGAGGGTTATATTAATTCCCTTCTCTCTCCATGATCTCACGAGTGTTCTAAGCACCTTGGTAAAAACGTAAGGGGCGGGGGACAGACCGAATGGGAGTGCAGAAAACTGAAACACTTCGTCTTCCCATGTGAAGGAAAGAAAAGGACGATCATCTGGGTGGATGGATAAGTGGTGATATCCACTTCTAAGATCGAAATTGGCCAAGAAACCTTGGAAAGGAAGCGAATACCATGCGGAAGAAAGGTCTTCTATTCTGAACTTTGTCTTATGGAGGAACACATTCAGGGCGCTCAGATCGAGGATGAGACGTAGTTTCTTACCGTGGGCGACGGATAGAGGGGAGATCACCCTCGGACGAGCGGCTCGTTCGATGGCCCCCGAACTCAGCAGTCTCCTCAGTTCGTTCCTCACGAACTCTGACTCCCTTCTTGCGCTGGAGCGGTTATCTGAGCAGGGTATATTAATCGAGCTTTTGTCACAATTAAAATTCAATCTATAACCGTCCTGAATGACCGACAAAGAGAAGGGTGTTGCCCCTATTTCAGACCAAAAATCCAGGTTTTCTTTGACCGTAAGGAAAGGGGCGGGAGTGACCATACCTTCTTCCCGCCAGTTGCGGACAGGTCGCTCGGAAGTGACCCGACTGCCCGCACTGGTGGCACGTGCTGCTGTTCCTTGCTGTGAACGGGAACATGCTGCCCTGATGGCCGCTCGCAGGGCCGTAGCCGGTAGATGGGCCGAACTGTGCGAAGTGGGGGGCGAGGGAAGGGAGACGGGGGAAGAGGGCACCTGCCGTTTGGGGAAAAGCCGGTGCCCGGTACCGAAAGGGCTGGCCAGCGGATGACGAAGGTGAAAGCGCTCTTCTCTTCCGATCGTTTGACTGAGACTGAACTTGGGAGAGGGTCTGCGCAATCATCATCGCCTGCAGAATAGGGGAGGGACTTGTTCCACTTGCTCCTTCGATCGCTTTCGCCGTGTCCAGCGCGTCCAGTAACTTGGGGTTCTTGTCGGCGAGGACGAGGAAGGAGTTGCGCTCCTTGATTAACTCGATGACAGCTTCGAGGACACTCGGGTCCTTGCGTGCCTCTTCCAGCTTGTTTAACACTAACGTGTTGAACTCTGCCTGCTTGGAGAATCCGGGACGAGTGAGTTGAGGGGTGACGTGAGTGGGGCGTGGACTGAGCAGGTCCAACAAGTGGTCCATGGCCTCCTGTGAGAAGCCCCCGATACTCCCTCCCTCTTGTCCATCTGCCAGCCGGGAATTATCGCTCATGGTCTATAATGGACAGGGTTATCCGCTCTCGTAAACAATGGGCGATAAAATGGTCGACAAAAACACAAAAATCAATAACAAATACAACGATCTACCCCAGAAAAAGCCTAGAATGACGAAAATATCGAACGAAACGGAAAGGTGATGCGCCGATACTCAGGGAGACTTTTCGTATTTCACAGAAAGGCGCGAATTCGAATATTTTGCGTGGTACACGCCGATACCGTACTCGGCAAACTACGATTTCCAGCGCTACAATCCGATGACATCATGGGACCATCCATACGAGTCGAGGGAGCACTACCTTGAGGAGATCACCAGTATCAGCGACGGCCCACGTTTGTTGTTTGAATCATTCAAACATGATACAAACATCATCTATGAATTAGCTAATTAGCCGTAATTGATCAATTATTTACAGATTTTCTTTGTGAATATTCAACACCTCTCAAGAGTCTTTGCAAGCAAGGAACTGACTGTAGAAAGGTATATCTAAATGCGCAGTCCCATTGAACCTAAAATAAGAAAAACAACATCGCATTGCACATTAAGATTTCCGCCTGGGTGAATGATCTCCGGTGTCACGAGCCAGGCTACGAGCTTACGTACTATCGAAAAGGAATTGCTGTTCGTTTATTTCTTATTTTTCTTGTTAAATCGTGCATTCCAGCTCAGACGAGCGCTCGACAGAGTCACATGCAATGAGTGAGTGAATGGCTATTACTTTTTAATATTGCAACGTACTATGCGCGATTTTTTGGACAAAAATCTTGGGCTTTCTGCCTATCCGTATTTTCCAGATCCGGCAAATATTCAGACCCGTATTTCAGGCAAGGCATCTGGATCGGGGAAGTACAAAAGGAAGAACACACCTCTATGACGTACACTCTGCGCGTCGGTGATAATCTCGTGTGCGAGAGCACGGAAGAGGGTCAGAAATACGAAAACATTATTATTGTTTAAAATCTTTTCTCATATTGAGCGAAATTCCAATCTGTCGATCTGGTTGCAATGGAGCTTCTTTTGGAGACTTACCATCAAATTTTTTTTTGTAATTTATCACGGAAAAATAATGTTCACTTTGTTCAGCACCTCTCGAAGACGACGATATCGATCTGGACTCGGGAAAGGAGATCAAAACAGAACTGCTGAGAAGAGACGAAGCGGTGATCTTTGATCTTTGGGATGAATGATATTTGATCTTTCTCTCTCTAAAAATTCAATTGGGTTGAGTACATTACAAAACGAAGAAAATAATATAAGCAAAATAAATAAATAAATATATTCAGGAAGACTACACGTCTGCAATCGTTTTGTTCACTGTCGTTGGAGTGCTATTTGTGAGTTTACTATGACTTACAAGTTCAATTCTTCATAATTCACAATAAATTCATCAAAACAAATACCAATAAATGTTTCTAACATTTCATTCCTTTATTTCCAGGTAATTCTCGTGATCATCATCTCGCTCGTCGTCGCCTCTTGCGTTGGACCATGGGTAAGAACTATTATTTCTAATTATTTAATTAATTTTTATTTAATTTTAATTAACTAATCTGTTTGCAGACAGGCAAGCCGGTCGGCCTGAAGAAGTCGGAGAAGAGCCAGGTAATATTATCGAATAGTTCTATGACCAAAGTTTGTGGTTGTGGCGAAATTTATAAATAAGTAAAATAATAGATGTTTCATTGTCGACTCTCAGAGGCCTTATAAATAGTTAATTCATAAGCCCTCTTTGCCTTGTAAAATAGTCACTGGCCTAGCAGTGGGCTCCCGCAGGACTAGGTGAGGGGGGGGGGCCTGGAGTACCTTTACCTTTACTCTCAGAGACCGATTCGTGCCGCGGGCGAGGAGGAGATGAGCTTCTCCGATCGCGCATCGCTCCTCTTTACTTGATGGTCATTAATCATAGTAATCAATAAAAAAATATTGATAGTTAGAGTGGCAACTATGTCATTGTACGTCTGAGGATAGCCAGAGTGGGAACCGGATGGTGTAAAATAATGTTAATATAATATTTTCAGAAATCGCTGCCCACGTCGTCTCTGAAGCCGGCTTTGAGCCGCAGTAATTTCACCAATAATACTCTCAGTGGGATAAATGTAATTGTGTGCACGTCTGTTCGTTTGACATTCACGAAATTGAAACAATAACTCTAACAGAGAGATGATATATTGCAACTCTGGTAGAATATCGTAGTTCAGGTCTTTCCGGAATAACTAGAGCTCAGATTGTGTGAGACGAATGACGCATTTGGTTTCTTTTTTACTCTTCCACACGTCACCAGTTGCATTAGGGACTTCCTGCAAACTGAATTATTTTGCCTGAACTTATTTTTATTAATTTTCATACGAATCTACGGCGCTTTATTTTGGATAGATCCCGTACTCAAGTAGAGCAGGTGATCTAGGAACCAAATGTCACCAACCACTTCCTCCTTCTCTTTTCTCTCAATCTCTCACCAGTCTTGGCTTTACGGAGAGCGCGAAGCGGAATGAGCAGACAGCGAGCCGAATCTACTCACCTGTACTCCGTGATCGCGAGCATTACGACAAGTCCGTCGAAAAGCGGATGCAAACAGCAGAAATTGGGCAGAACCATTGAGATTGACGGCCAGGAAACGCCTGAAAACGATACTGAAATTAATTTTTAAAAAAAAGAAAAATGACCCAAAATTGGAGCGAAAATGCAGAACCCAGCGGGAAAGTAGGCAGTGGCCAGGGGGAAGATTGTCTGAATGTGTATTTTTTTTTTAAATTTACAATTTAAAATTAGGAATACCTGCCAAACCAGGCACGTAAACAGTTGCCGTTGCAGCCGAATGCTGCCCGTGCTTTTGGCATGTGTTCTAGAATAAAAATACAGATACATCGTGTGGATTGTTGTGTTGTTTTCAAAAGAGACTCACGTAGTATGCTTAACAATGACAACACTGCAAGTGGTAATCGTTCCATAAACGGTCGACATTATAGTAACTAGAATGATTGCGCCTCCGAAGCACTTCCATCTTGGACCGTCGAAAGTGGTGCCGCTCTTGAATATTTTTTATCCCGGATATGATGCCGTTTCATTTTTTTCAGTGAGGTGTATAGGTGTATAGGTGTATCCACGTCAAGCGATTTTACAGTCGTACGACAACGCTAGGTGGGACCCACTGGTAAGGCCAGCTGTTTAGACGGACTACATACCCGGCTGTCCAATGCTTTCTCGGGTACCTTTCGCAACCGAGGTTACTACCAACCTACCGAGGTTTTCAATGATGATTAACGAAAATCATCATTATGCTAATCTTTGCTCCCTCGGGGAATCATTCGGTTCTGGGTATCTCAGCTTTTGTGTGATTATTATATTCTTCGTTCCTTAATCGGTTATTTGTTTTTAGTATACTCTCCAAGCCAAAGTGTGAAATGAGAGAAACGTGACAGAAGTCACATGAGCACTCTCCTTTCTCTCAACCCCTCAATTATTACACCTGTTATGGTTAAAACTTGTATTTTGTGAACATTGCCGTAACTACCTACCCAATAAACGGCGACTACGTAAAGATCAGCAGTGTGCACTGTGTGCACTATCGGGCTCGGGAACCGTCCCTCGAATAGCTCTCTAGTGATCGCTCGGGATTCGTTATCCTGCGAAAACAGCGCGTACGCAACGAAAAACCTGAAATTATCATAATTTTTCTCGGAAAACAGAGTTTATGTGCACCATAGACCGAAACTGGCAATTACAGCGAGCACCGTACCAACGAGCAATTTGTTGAAATGCTCGCGCAGGTTGGATCTGAATTAAATACATATGGAATTTGATGGATAAGTTATACAGACTTGAGCACCATCACTCGGTAGACGAAATTGGCGCAAAGTAGAGGAAAGGATGTGCCATAGTTGCCGATGTAAATGCATTGCCTGTGAAAAATTCAATTGTAATTTTCTAAATACGAACAAAATAGATCACATAAACAGTGATTTGATAGGCCCATGTGAGCGTTGCATGAAAGTGTTTGGATGCGTTTCGGCAATCTGAAACACTTAGAATCATCTGAAGATGTTTAATGGCTTACCGGATATGTCAAATAATGAACCACGGTAAACACAAAGTAGTTGATGGCAAAGCACGTTAGAAGCATTCGATAGTTACCGATATCTCTGAAATTGAGAATAGGAAAATATAAAATCGATTTTTTTACTTGTTACGCCCGCGAATAATAAAGTTGACGAGAAGAAAGTTTACGATAAGTGAAGCAACTGTAATAATTTAAAAACAAATATTAGGTTGAGTAAGTAGCTTACGAGTGAGCACATGCTGGATGTTCACAAGGTAGGTCTGAATATTATTATTTTATATTATTTTTAAAAAAACCTCATAACAAATAAAAATAATAATAAAAAAACTCACATTGAGAAGATCGTTTGTGTACACGTTCTCGTATCCGCCGAACATCAGAAGAATAGAGAAAATGAATAGCGAAAGCGGTGAATGCAAAACGCACCGTAGAACCCGCCTCCTATGGGTAATGTGAGAAATACCGCACAGGTGGAATGTAAAATGCAAGATCATGTACGGATTAAGTTCACTCAAAGCAGTTGCATTGGAAGTAAACTGCATGGCTTCTTCAGATATACTAGAGAATTTTGAGAAATGGTAATTACTGCGATTATTTTTCACAATCCTATCAAGAAGCCTCTCGTGTTTCTCTCACTTTTTCAAATTAAATTCATTTTTTGTCATTTTTTCTTCAAATAGCGACACATTTATATCATGATTTTATTATGTTAATGCTTGGATATTAATGTATCTGTATTCGAAGAATAGATTAATTATAGCACTCCGAGAAGAAAGAATCAATTGTTTTCATCATGTGATGATTCCCTCCATGATCTTCGTTCGGGTATACCTGGAACATTGAGATATTTTATGAAGCACGCAACTACTCTCACAAGGGAAAGGCATAAGGGTGCAGATCTACCGAGTAAATTCGTTGATGGCAGTTGAAAGGTACCCCATAGGGAAGTCCAAAACCGCTTTGAACGGATTGGATATAGGTTTCCTAAGTACCGAAAATAATTTTTGAAAATCTGGTAACATTTCGACGGATTTTTCCTCATCCTCCCCCAGAATACTGGTCGAATTGAAGAGCTCTCTCTTGGCGCAGCAGGTAGTGCGTTCGCTTACTCTTTTGGAGGTACCGGGTTCGATCCCGCCGGGTGGTTATCACCTTTTGCCGAATTTTTATGCCTTTTGCCGTTTTTTCTTTTCAATTTTTTTGCATATGGTCACTCTATTTTGACAATAAATTATGACAAATTTCATCTGGCGCCTATAATAATTAGGCAGATAAGCATATTTAACATATCACAATGCTAGAAGCAGAAATGCAATTAACATCTATGAAGTTTGTTCCAAAAACAGTCGAAGCAATGTGGTTTCTCGCAACGAGGGCACTTGGTGCAGCTGAGAGACGAGCAGTTGTCGCATGCAGCCATCGATCCGGAGCCAAACATGTAGTCCTTCGGAGACTCGAAAGGAGCTGGTTTAGTCGTCGTAAATCCGCCCTTGTAGAAACCATAGGAGATGAATCCCTTGAACCGATCCGCTCCCATGCACCAATGGAGCTGGCTCACGAATTTCAGCAGATTGTCTCTTAGTGAGATACGGTAGTCGATCTTCTTAGCCAGGATTATGCTCTTCAGCCGCTTCTGGATGCCTTTGAGTTGGTGATTAAAACTAATGTCAGCAGGTTGGCACATCGCTGTTCCTCCAGGCGGAATGTTGACGATGAACAGTTGGCAGTTGGGAGGGGCACACAGGCGAATAGCATCGTGATCTTTGAAGGCAGGCCAAGAGTCTAGGATCAAGAGCAACTTGGGAGGTACGAACCCAGAAAAGAGGACCTCTTTGTAGAACTGAATGGCCGATAGCTTGCTCATAATATGGCTAGTGGCAACAGCGATATCGAGGGTTGAGTCTCTATAGCATCCCTTCTTTGGGAGCTTTCCACCCGGTTCGCCGAGCTGGACGAAGATCTTCGGCTTCACGTATCCGTCCATTCCGATGATGGGAAGCAAGGTAATCGAAGACGTGGTTGCTTCGACAGACTGCGCTACGCAAACGACCTGCTTGACTCCTTTTCGAGCCAGGGTTCGTTTCCCATGAGCCTCCTACAACAAAACATGTGAGTTTCGAACGGCGAAATACTGGGGAAAATAGATACTCACTTTTACCATTCCGGTCTGGTCACAATTCCAGATGTAGATGTCCGGGTGCTCCTCGACGATTTGCTGAACTTGAGCGCGCAATTCGTCGACCTGATATGATATTCATAAGGGATACTCTATTCACAACACATCACAGACAACGAAAACTACCGTACCTGTTCTTTTATCTTCCCTTCGTCCTTCTTCTTCTTGACAGAAACAATTTTCGTGATATGTCGACCAGTGACTCTGTAGTGTGATTTCCACTGTCTTATCCATCGCTCAGATGCTGTGAACTTGGGCCAGCACTTCTTCTTTTCGTTCAATGCGATCGCCATCTCCTTCAGAATATAATCGTGGAATTCGGCTCCAGAATCGATGAGTGCTGTCACTTCCTCATCGAGTGCCTCGGCCAGCAATCTCAGTTGTTCATTCCGATTGGTCGGCTTGTTCCCAGCAATTATTGCGATGATACACCCTGTTCATTGATTAAACTCCTAGAGTGAGTGATGGAATGATCTACGGAGACAAATCCAAGCAATAGCACGAAACATAATAAAAAAATCGGCGATAGCCTCCGGCGGACCCAAAGAAAAATCTCGTAAATAAAAAAAGTGCCTAATCATATTTACAAAGATACCGTGAGTAATCTAGCAAATGGAATCCTGATAGTCATGGAAAAATAGAACAAGAGATACGATACCTGAGGGCGGGATGGCCGAGTGGTGTAAGGCGCCGCTCGTCATTCGAAGGGTACCGAGTTCAATCCCCCGCCGCGGCCAACCAAGCCTTGCTATCCCCCGGGGTCGGCAAATTGGTAGTAACCTCGGTTGCGAAAGGTAAGGCTACCCGAGAAAGCATTGGACAGCCGGGTATGTAGTCCGTCTAAACAGCTGGCCTTACCAGTGGGTCCCACCTAGCGTTGTCGTACGACTGTAAAATCGCTTGACGTGGATACACCTTTACCTTTACCTTTATACCTGACTTCCCATAGTGCACGAGCGTCCTGAGATCCTGGTCCGTTTTCAGCCATCGGAATTTTTTGTTCATTGACGTTAGGCTGCGACATCCTTCCTTGCCCGGGTTTCTCAGTTTCTGACCGGTACGGTAGAACGCGTACGCCTCATTCATCTGCAAATAGACGTATAAAAATGGTAGCGAATTTCATGGCAATAAAAGTGAAAGAGGAATATTAAAAAGACTCACCATCTCCGTCGTCCAAGTATGCCGAGTGTTCGTTGCTGGCTGATCGATCGGCTCCTCGAAGTCCCATTCCTCCTCCTCTTCGTGTCCGTCCTCCTTGATCGCTTCCACTCGCTCGCACACGACCAACTCACCCGACTCCGCTCCTCTCAGCATCGCAATCAATCGATCCGCCCACTTCTTCTCAGAGAAGTTGAGGGCGTCCCGAGTGACTGGAATGTCGAGGGAGGGGTCGAAGGACGAAGCGACGACCGCAGCAACAGCCTTGGCAGAGACGGCGAAGAAGTCCATCGGCGGGCAAAGGGGCAACTTGTAACTGATTCAGTCCCTTCCCAGGATCAAGGGAAGGGAAGAGAGGGCGAGCTATCGATCATTAGAAGACAATAATTCGAGTGCGACTGTCTAGGGTAGATCAAACTGTCGCAGATCGTTGCCTTCTCTGGATTTCATTGTCAAAAGGACGGAGAACCGCAACAACCTATTCTCTGTTCTTCTGAAAAGTCATTAAGTATCATCAAAACATGTCAAAATTAGTTGAAAGGAGTCATAAAAAATGATGTAAAAAAATATAAAAATACGGCAAAAGGTTCCAACAGTCCGGGGGATCGAACCCAGTACCTCCAAAAGAGTAAGCGAACGCACTACCTGCTGCGCCAAGAGATCTTCAATTCGACCAGTATTCTGGGGGAGGATGAGGAAAAATCCGTCGAAATTTTACCAGATTTTCAAAAATTATTTTCGGTACTTAGGAAACCTATATCCAATCCGTTCAAAGCGGTTTTGGACTTCCCTATGGGGTACCTTTCAACTGCCATCAACGAATTTACTCGGTAGATCTGCACCCTTATGCCTTTCCCTTGTCAGGTACTATAGATCGAATCATAACATCATGTCTTTCGGGTTTAGGTCACAGAATTTGATGCTAAAAACCTAAAAAAAAAGAAGGTCTTTCTGATCCATCAATCGAATGTTCCTAGTGCATCATCTCACCATCAGGCCGAATTGAATGTCGGCGTTCTGGAGCGCTTCAATAAGAAGGGCGCTGTGTTGGAAATGAACGTTGTCTAAAAAAACGTTCTTATTTTGTGAAAAAAAAACATGTGGTTTACCGTCTCGCATTCCATGAACCAACAAGAATTTGGTGTGCGCAAATTTGGTAACGTTGAGCGTGAGGTCGGTGTATGCAGATAGAGCAGTGTCGGCCATGTACCTGCGGTGAGAGCGATTTACACGGATTATTCAACAAATTTCCAGGGACTTTTTGTTCAAGAAAATACCTCTCAGAATAAGTCGCATCGTACAATGCGAAGTTGGTAACTGGAGCACCGGCCATAGCACACTTGAAGAAACCTTCTGGTGCTACCTAAATCAACAACATTTTCAAATGTATTCATTAATATGTTTTTCGTTTTGTTAGTTTTTTTGAATCGCGTCCAATTCACTGAAAAGAAGGGTTCACTGTTGAAGTATTCAGAAGACAATAAATGTGTGCTTAAAAAATATTTAAACTTTGTAAAACCAAATGAAATTGATACCTCAACTAATGCCGTCGTCAACGTTCCACCATACGAAGACCCCTGGACACCCACTCGGTGCTTGTCCAATCTGGGATACTTATCCAGCACCATTCTGAACGGTGACTGCATCAAAATAATAAAGTGATTAACGCTGCATCCGTCTCTAGCATAAGTTTCTTAACGCTACACCACACTATACCTCATGGCCTCATAGGTATCCTCCACTTCCACTGTGACCATTCGACCGTAGATTTGTGATCGATAATTCCATCCCCGCCCACTGCTGCCTCTTACGTCAATGTGCACCGCAGCGGTCGTGTTGCCTAGTGATGTCAATTCAATACTCATTACTAAGAGGCAATACCAATTAATTGGAAAATTGGTATTGGGTTGACCAATTGACTTTTATTCCTCATTTTCCGAGGGGGGGGGGAGCGTTCACAAAGTCAATTATTATAATTGGGTATTGGAATTGGTTGGGCATCCCTAGTGTTGCCTGTGGCGAGTTTTGCCCAATGATGTACAGGAAGCGGTACCAGTTGAGCGAGGAGGCGGCTTGTACTCATCCGAGACTTTGTTGAACCCGGGCGCTCCGTACCTCAAAGTTTATTACATAAGAGGACCGAGTTCGAAGGGACTCACACAAATAATGTAACTGGAATCGAATTAAGATCAAGATCTCCGTGGAAGATTTGAACAATTGCTTCTGAACAAGGTTTTATTATAATTAGCATAGCACATCGGCGTACCATATCCGTTATTTAGAACAATCGTCTCAATTTTCCACTCAGATTCATAGTTTTCGTCAGTGGATTCCGAATTTGTGTATGTGTATTTTCCATCAGATTGAGCTGACACACTCGGGAAGAAAGTTGTGCGATATGGCTTGCTGGGACCTAAATTCAAGGCTGTCAGGTCGCAAGTCACAGATCATCATACCTCTGCACGTAAGATGGACCATGAGATTATGTGCTCGGGAAACTTCTACGCTACCTTGGTAAGTGCAATTGGAATACGCGCAAGTGACGCACTGATCTGTCTTGAGAAAGCTATTCTCCTGCAATGATGACATTTAGGAATAATATAATCTGGTGAAACATTACCCCTGCAGGAGAAGCATAGACATGCAGGTTCCACGGATGTGGTGCTTGAGCAGTGTAGAAGCTGAATAGGAAACTCCTAGCACATCGCTTTAACAATGATGCTGTTGTCAATCGGTTGACGACTGAACCTCAAGAACTCACATCTCATTTTCAGTAGGTCGATACTCGACGATTGCGGTAATGTCGTACTCTCCTGATGGGACGAATGAGATCGACTCGAATTTCAAGTCCGGCTTAAATGAATTATTTGCACCCGTACACAAATTATCAAGTTTACCGTCACAAAGATCCTTGCAACGTGCTGCCATGAGTTATTTCCAACAGAATTGGGCAAGAGGATGAAAAATGATGAATTGGAGTGAATGATGCTACAAATTTAATGCAAGTAAGTGCTGCCGACTGATGTTCATGATCTTACTTTGTGTGGCCGGTCGGATCAGCCCATTGCCCATGCATGTACTTGTGTTCGTAGATCTAAAAATATTTGGGGTATGGGAAATTCCGTAGATATAAGAATGTTACCAGTGAGCAAGTGGCCTTTTCATAATCACAAATCGTCAGAGATGTCTCATTCTGCCATCGATTGGCCCATGTAGTCAACAGGAGTTCCTTGCCATGAAGAGTTACCCACGAAACGCCGAAGAGATAGTGGAAGGATCTGAAAGTTGTCGGAAGAATATCAGCAAGTTCAGATTCAAAAGTACTTCGGATTCGTCAATTGAACGTCCATGGTAATCGACTTATTCTTCTCCGCGCTCCAGATCGATATAGAGAATTCAGCAATTCTTTTCTCGCCTGTAATTTTAGTCGACGATTGAATAATCTCGAACATCTTCTCGAGAATGTCTTACCAGTCTTCGGGTACTCCATGTTGTAGTTGTAGTTGTATCTCTCATCTCGGGAGTACGTTGTCATCAGCATCTGTAAGGGATTCCGCTTTCGAGATCCTTATGGCGAAGGTAGACGAGAGTAGATACAGATTGTTTTTAATGCTGTTCAAGTACCAAGAAATATTTACTTGCTAACCTTCTCAGATGAATTGACCGCTCTCGAAGCATACGCAAGGTACTTCGCGCTCGGCGAGAACCACATTGCACCACCACGAATCTGAGAATGAAAATGGTATCAGTGAAGGTACAAAACGGATGCTATCGATTAATTGATCCATACATATTCTCTCAAGAAAATCTCCTCTTTGTAAACCCAATCGAAGGTTCCGTGAATCAGTCCATCTCTCTCGTGATCCGACACCTGAATGGAAAATGGATATAGATCAATAATTTCACCCATCAACTTTTTTTCACAAACGAGTAATCTTACCTTGATCCTTATAATCTTACCTTGATTGGACGTTGCTCAGGTGAAGAAACATAGTAGACGTTATCATTGAGTACAAAGGAGTATTTAACTTGATTGGGTGCCCATTTGAAAGCGAGTAGCTAAAGTGCATTGTTGATATGTCGGATAGTATCTGCTTTCTAGTAATTTGAAAAAAGCTCACTTTTCTAGACCCGTTGACGCCCACTGGATAACTAGTTCTCCTGAAATAACCATGTGATGAAATGAGAAATATGTATCTTACTGTGCTTTGCGAATAATGACTTTGAACAAGATTCGATCGGGTTCTTTGTGACTCTTAAATCAGGAAGTATTTGAATCTGAATATATTCACTGACCGAAGGTATTTCTATAAATTCAGTCTTGTATTTCGTGGTTCCGTTTTGGGAGTTAACTGATGAAACTTCTCTGAAGCATGATTGTTTTCACTTCATTGTTTTTTGGCAAACCTGGTCACTCTACTATGGGAAAAATCATTGTTACTTCCATCATGGTCAGCGAAGTACGGGTAGTCGAAATCTGATTCGAAACAAAAAAAATAATGACATCAAAATAATGAAGCAAAGAGTGGGTTTCACCTCTATGTATGGCAATAACCGGAGCACCGATGATCGTAGCGAATATTAAAACAGGAAGAACTATCATACTGACAGTAAGATTCTCTTCCAACACTTCTCGGAGGTAAAAATTTGAAAATGAAACATTGATTATATTCCTTTTAGACGAGTGAAAGGAATGCATGAATTATCATTTTCCCCAAAATTTTCTTTGTTTCAATCCTTGAAATTGAACATGATTCATCTTCTGAGAGAAAGCTAAAAATATATGTAAATATTTTGCCCTCGGAATGAAATATTCAAATCATATTAATTCAATTTTAAATCGGAGTCAATTTCAACCCTAAAAATACATGAAACATAATTGCTGAATACATTTTTAAAAACATAAATTTCTCACTCTGTTCACTTTTCACAATGAATAGTACACTTATTTCTTGCATGAAAAAAGTTCATACCACGGGAGAGAGGGAGAAGAAGAGAGAGGGAGGTGATAGGCGAGGTAACGAGGGTACGTGGAAGGTACTTGATTCTTCGTTTCCGCGGGCGCCCAGTTCGTCTTTACATTAGTTTTCTTTTAATTTTTTCTTGTTTTATAAACATAAATAAAGATTCTGATTTCAGTTGTCTACATCAATTCTTTTGTTTCATTTCAATCTGAGTATTGTCTACTCATATTCTGAACGAGGTGTGTGAACTTGAAACTACTCATAAAAGTTATCCGGTTCATTCAGAAAATGAATGATAGAATTGAACAAGCTGAAATTCTGACTATACTCTAAAGAAGATTTTCGATGGAATCCGACTTGCAATAATGCTATTGGATCAATCGAGAGGAACATCTAATAATGTAACGTTATTCAAACGACTTGTACATATAAATAATACATTTGATAAAACATGGAATCTTATGCAACTATAATCTTAATAATCTTCCGTAACTTCTTGATAGTTTAGCTGGAACACACAATGCACTGAAGGAAAACATGCTATAAAGGCATAAAGGTAGAAAGGCTAAAAAAAACATGAAGGAAAAAAATTGATTCAATTCACACTGTCCATTGTTCACCTCTTATCACATATTAACACTCATAGCTTTCGTATGTCTCCCTCATTGTAAGACATTGCAATTAGAGGTGTCAGAGTGGGGATTTCATCACTTTATTTCGCATACCATCTCGATACTCTGACCTGTGATAGCGTAGGAAGAATAAAGAGACGTGTGTTTCACTCTGACAGCCCTCATTCCAATGCGCTCTCTCCTGCTCTTTTTGGTCAGTCGACTGCAGTGAGAGATGGGAGAGTGCAGGGTTAGAAGGGAACGGTACAAGAGAGGGAAAGGAGGAGGACACGTTGCAATCTTTTCAGTACTTTCCGAAAGGAATGCTTGATCATTTTGTCTTTTTGTGGTTTTCTGTCTTTTTCTTTTTCTATCTGAACTAGACACAATTGCTATGTCTTTTCAGTTGCCTACATCAACTCGCTTTTTCCCTCTCATTCTATCTTGTCTGTTTGTCTGAAAAGGTAAGATCTCTAACAATTTTCATCTAATATGATCGTCCAGTTATTCTACTATTTTTGCCTAAATAGTAAAGCGATACTTGTTGAGGTTCATTCTTCTACAGTACTCACGACAATGCTTACGTACGGATTTCTGGATCTTTCCAACAAAGACGTCAGATAATTCCCATCGGAATCTTCCGATCATGGATCATAAGGCACACATAGTCAAGAAAAGATAGCGTTTAACGTACAGATAGCGTTTTATTATTGTTTATTATTATTATTCAAATTGTGCGTGTTGATAAAATATTATTGTGCAAGTTAAATAATGCATAAATAAAGCATCGTGGAAACAGTGATAGAGAAGAAAGAAATAGTTTTACTGTTCAAATGTTTAGTATTCGCAATATCTTCCCTTCCCTATGTTCTTGTGTCAACCGACTTTAGCGAGAGTATGGAGAGTGAGAGATGAAAAGGAAAAAAGAGGAGAGGAGGAGAATAGAGATGGGGAGAGATGAAGGGTGGACACGTCACGTTCGGTTTTTTACCTTCTATCGCTTCGTTGCCGTTTTCCTTCCATATTTCTGATTAATTGTTATTCCATTTCCAAAGCTCATTGTATTACAGTTGTCTACAGCAACTCGAGCAACTTGCCGTATTACTGATTTTCTGAAAAAAGGAATGAATAATTTGTCAATTATTAGAACCGGAGTAAGTTGAGGAAAAAGATATATTTTTATTTTTAGAGGTTTTGAAATTCTTATTTCAGCAAGGTGACGAGGCCTATCTGCTATCTGCTACTATGCTACTATCTGGCACGCCCTGAACTACTTCCAGGAAGATGCAACCAAAGAAAGTAGGGTTTCCTTGATATTTTTTGTTGACTGCATGGTCAACTATCACATAACCAATACTTCTCTAGGTTGTTGCTCAATGACATCGACGAGAGTTGGACTGCAATTTCTAATGGAGATAATTTTCATGTGCAAACAAAAAGAATTCATGGACTATAAGGCCCATATAATCAGATTTTTGAATAAATATATGACAAATCTTCGAAGAATTAATTGTTATTGTGATACGATATATCCCGCACGTCAAAACGCATGAATTGTTGAAGATACGCATCGACACTTTTCTCGAATTCTCTTTCTCGATGAATTATCAAGTTGTTCGACAGGCTGTTGATCACTGGTGGATCATTTAACTTGCGTCGCGGTGCGTCTCGGAGGGTCACATAAGGTCACCCCGACTTTGAGGCAGCTTTTTCACCCCTTCAAAGTATATTTTTGTGGCTTTTTTTGGCTATGGCCACATCTCAGCGTGTTCCATCGATCTGTGTAATCGGATCTTTGAATTTCCAACTTGATCTTTGATCTCAGGAAGCTGATCTTTTACCCCTCCCGTCGACCCTTCCCTCATTTGCATAATTCAGTTCCCCCCCCCCTCTCGAGATCAAATTAGGCGGGCAGCCTGTCTATGCAAATGAGGGGAGGGGGAGGGAAGAGGTAAAAGATCAGCTACCTGAGATCAAAGATCAAGTTGGAAATTCAAAAATCCGATTACACAGATCGATGGACCACGCGGAGATGAGGCCATAGCCAAAAAAAACCACAAAAATATACACTTTGAAGGGGTGAAAAGCTGCCTCAAAGTCGGGGTGACCTTAGGTGACCCTCCGTGACGCACCGCGACTCACCCGTGACTGGGGAGACTCTGCCCGTACGTTATATGATATTTAAACACAAGTTCATTGAGAATTCGTCAATTTTACAGACGGCCAACGCCCTCGCTACTAATCAGAATTGGTGAGGATGTCATTGCACCACATTCGACACTTTAAAAAGAAAGAAATGCCTCGACGACTTCAAATAGTAACTATGAACACTGTTCATTTGAATAAAAGATGTGCCTCACTTTGTACTGCACCTATAGAGAATGCTCAACTTGTACATTTCTTTTTTTTATTATTCAAGTACCCAGATGAACCCGAATCACATAACTGCTTATTCAATGGACAACAAATTATTCTTGAGCACACTTCCACCATCGGCGATGATTCGCTGTCCGATAATAAATTCAGATTGGGAGCGATCGGCGAGGAAGAGAATGATCTGAAAATATATTTTCAAGTCTGAAATCACTATTCTAATTCTGAAATAGTGTTACTCACTTTCCCAATGTCCTCGGGCACTCCGAATCTGCCCAATGGAACGATTTTGGAGCAGTCCGGGAATCGCTCTGTGAGCATCTGCAATGCCATAATCGAAGATATCTCATCAACAAAAAAGATTATTGATTTTATTTAAAGATGAAAGCAGAGATGAATAAGTGACGCTACCTGTTCCATCACATCTTTAGATATTCCTGCAGAAGCAGCAAAGTTTGTTAGGATAAGACCGGGGCTGGAATTATGGACCAAATTTGGCGAAACATCTAAAGACTTTTCAAAATTAAAGTGCTCACCTAACAGCATTGACTCTGATTCCCTTCTTGATCAGGGTAGAGGCCATCTGTACTGTCAGTTGATCGAGGGCGGCTTTGGAAGCGGCGTAGTAGGCGTCCTGAAATGTTTCAGAATAGTCTTCAACGGATGAAACACCCGAGCGAAACTCATCGAAAATTTGTAAATATCCTCAAGGAATCTCGGACTGGACACATACACTCGACGCCAGCGGCAGTGCGGCAATAGATGATACGTTGACGATTGCGCCTTTCGTGGCCTCCAGATGCGGCACAGCGAATTGCGATAGACGCAGTGCACTGGAGATGTTTAATTAGAGATTACGTACCGACTAAAGACTAAAGAAAATGAAAGAAACACTTACGATCGAACATTGATGTCCATGATCCGATCATAGTTCTCCATCGGAACATCAATCCCTGTCCTACCGGTCATGTCGAACACGGTGGCACCCGCGTTGTTGACCTATTTGTAAGTTGTTTGATAATTGAACCATAATGGACGACAGAAAATAGACGGAAAAAAATGATGAATAATATTATCTCACCAGAACATCCAGTTGTCCGAACTTGTCCACTGTTTCGCCGATCAGTCGCTCATTGAAGGCAGCGTCAGTGACGTCTCCAGTTAGCTAAAACAATTGATTGTTCCTTGATAAGTCACATCTCTTAGTGTCTGTCTGTCTGTCTGTCTGTCTGTCTGTGTCTGTGTGTCTGTCTGTGTGTAACGTCTATCATGCTTTCGTTTTTTGCTCATAACTCGGCTCAAACTCATCGTACACGTCCATCTCCGGTACCATTGGACTCCTCATTGACAGGCAAAAGAATTTTTGAAAAAAATTCATCATCATTACGTAATATGACGAAATTCACTTGTACACCGTTTTTCGCGCTTTTTTCGCTGCGAACCTAGCCAGCGTAGCTGGCTAGTTTGTATTTATCCTGATGATTATTGCAAACCTGAAGAATATCTTCCTTAATCGCTCCAGCTTCCATGCAGAGATCGTGTGTTTCCTGCAATTAGAAAGGAATTTTTGAATACAATATTGTTTTTTTCTAACCTGCAGAGTATCCGCATTCCTGCCAGTGATAGTTAGTCGTGCTCCAGCCCGGGCGAAAAGCGCAGCCGTGCCTCGGCCAATGCCGTTGGAAGAACCTGCAAAGAGGTGGCAATTTTACTTAGTCAGCTAACACAGGCATAGTTAAGGGTAGAATTGAACAGCAACAAAAAGGAGAAGACACAAACCTGTAATCGTGACGACTTTCTTCGCGAAGAAGCTCATTTTGCTGTAAGAATTAACTTAGTTTAGTAAGAAACGAAAGAGGAATGAAGAGGAAGAAGTGATGAAATGAAGAAGTGGACACGTGGAGGAAAGCGCGCGTTTATGTGTACACACATGTTTGTGCACTCTGTCGAGCCTACAATCTAACCCACTTCTTTGCATTATCGGTGAGCCCTAGGAGTGGGTTAGATTGCAGCACTGGTGAATGCGTAGGAGAGCTCAATCAAACCCACTTCAGAGTTTCATGGCTGTTATAACGTTTGTTTTACACGACATTGCTCGATTAACGACTGTTCATGCTTTGCTTTTTTTCCAAATTCTTAATTGCACATTTCAATATCGCATCTCCATCGAATGCAGACAATTCTTCATGACAATTTTTTTACATATCTTTAAATCCATTTTCGCTTTGTCCATGTTTTTTTTTAGATGTAATCATAATTTATTAATATTTCATTTTTCTTGGCTTCTTAATTCAATAGCACTTCTACATATCTATAGAGATATCCTTTGTATTTTCACGTCTATCCAAGCATGTTTATAGTTTAGATATAACATGATTGTTTATCATTAAATGTTTTGCAACTGTACAATTCAATAGTTCAGTTATCTACATCTCCATCGAAAGCAAATTGTTCTTGATCAGACTTCCTCCATCAGCGACGATTCTCTGTCCGACGATGATCTCGGATTGAGTGCGATCAGCGAGGAACAGGATGATCTCAAATATTTTTTCTTAGTGCGCGCATTCAGAATGACAAGAAAATACGCATGTTAGAACGTGATTCAACACAACTGAACCGAACCTTTCCAATGTCGTCCGGTTGTCCGATCTTGCCGAGAGGAATCACTTTTTTGCAACCTTCGGAACCTTCGCCGAACACCTTACTGTACATCTACAATTCTAGTTAATATTTAATACTATTTAAAAATAAGGATAACCTCTTGAAGGAGCTCCGCCGGAGCTCCGGCAGTCACGGCGAAGTTCGTTTGGATTGCGCCGGGGCTGAAAAATTATAAATTCAACGGACATTCAGTTGAACTTTTTCATTAATACTGTGTCTGTCGGTAAAAACGATACATGATGATTAAAATGGGATCACTCACTTGACGGAGTTCACTCTGATGCCCTTGTTGATCAATTGGCCCGCCATCTGCACGGTCAGTTGATCGAGCGCAGCCTTGGACATCGAGTAGTACGCCTCCTGGATGGATACAATTCATTGTTACCATCCATCCCTAGTTGATCACAATTCCCACGTTGGTCATGCGAGGTTACTAACCTGAGCTGAGAAGGGATATCCGGCGATGGACGATACATTGACGATGGCACCCTTGGTCTTCTCAAGGTGGGGCACGGCGAGTTGCGAGATCTTGACAACACTGAAACTTACTATTTTCATGATTTTTGTGTGATGTTTTTTAGTATTTGCAACGTTTATGTATCATAGTTCGTAAACTCACGATCGAACATTAATGTCCATGATCCTGTCATAGTTCGCGAGCGGCACCTCCAGTCCCTTCTTGCCCGTGAGATCGAAGACACTCGCGCCCGCATTATTGACCTGAAATTTCAGATTTTCCAAAGCAAACACATGTTTGCTTATGTGAGCGGAATATGGTTGCAGGTTCGGTTTAGAAAAAAACCGCAACTCACTCACCCCTCTTCCCTCTCGTTCAATCAAAACCCCGTGAGAGAGACGATATGCAAAGAGAGTGCGGAGAATGGGAGGGACAAAGTGTGGGATAATTCGAAACTGACTTCGTTAGAGTGGAATATGCAATAGCGTGCACATCAGTACATGTTTTTTGTTGTTATTTTATCCGACAAGTGTCCGCAATTAAAAGAGCAAATATTATGCGAGTCACTGCACGACAGGCACCGCAAAACAATTATTTCGTGCACAATGTACTCGTTGTTTATCGGTGAGGACCACGATGAATGATGTGAACGGTGTGAAATATTACAATCGGTGTCATGTGTAATTTATTTTGTACAATGGGACGTGTGTAACCTTTTGTGGCCCTTATCACTAGATTCAATCGATTGCGCACTGCTTTTCTGATAAGACTGCCATATTTTCCACGTTACTAACCCTATATTGAAGTCTCTAAACGAAGATAAATATGAACTGTAACTGACCAAGACATCAAGTTGTCCAAACTTCTCAACAGTTTTCTCAACGAGCTGCTCAACAAAGGCCTCGTCGGTAACGTCTCCGATCAACTAAAATAAAACAATATGAGAAATTTTTAAATATTTCTGAAAAAAACGGATCTGAATATGTTCAAACATTCGCTCACTTTCAGAATACCACCCGGATACATACCGGCCCTGAGGCAGAGATCATATGTTTCCTGCAATTCATTTCTAGTTCAAAAGCTCGCGCATGATGACTATAACTACCTCTAAGGTATCCTTATTTCGTCCAGTAATGGTGAGTTTTGCTCCAGTCTTAGCGAACAGCTCAGCGGTACCACGGCCAATGCCATTGGACGAACCTGAATGGGAAAATTGTTACTCTCACTTGAATTACTCATCGAATAATCTATTTCTCGTAAATGATGTCACAACGATGCGCAGAATAGATGCTCAAAAGTTTACCGAATATGAATCATGCACCTTACCAGTAATAATGACGACTTTGCCTCTGAAGAAACTCATTTTTAGATGACAATCGATTGACGAATGAGAGAAAACGTGGACAACACGCTCTTTATCTATACCCCTCCGCGGTCGGATTTGTGCACAATTCTAGTCTACGACCATGCCCCATTTCGTCACAATCCATCTAGAATTGCACACCTAAGGACATTTCGAACGCAGAATCCCGCGTAAATGCGAAAAATGTGCAGCGCTCTGAACTCATGAAGATGGGGTTGGAATGAGTGGCAAGTTGACCGGTGAGAGAAAGCACGCGGAAAGTCTCTTCATTTACCAGCCCTAGTTAGAATCTCCATCAAACTGTCTTTCAGATAGAAAGCATGCGCCTTGTTATCATTCAACACCGGAAACGGTACAGCATCAGCCGCCATAGCTCAGTCGGTTAGAGCGTGGGTCTAATAAGCCCAAGGTCGCAGGTTCGACCCCTGCTGGCGGCAAATTCTTTTGCATGTGAAAGATTTTAATGTTTTTTAATGTTCGATGCCTTTGAATGAATATACCCAGTTTTCTGTGATTCGGTAACATTTCCGAGGACGCCAAAATAAAAGCTGACGAATAAAAAAAAAATTATGCAAAAGAACGCGACAGCACATGCCCCAAATATTTAAAATTGCCATTCTAAATATGAGGCCGTTCGCGAAAGAACCGGACAAATCAGAAGATCTTTGGCACAGTCAAAAAAGTTCAATTCTCTGTAACTCTGTGGTTTGAGGTTTTCGGTGTGCTGATGACGATAGGCATATTCATTTTTCATGTTGAGCCGTCGTTGGCTCCAGATGGCATATCGTCGAAATCAGCTTTTCTCGCTTTTCGTCGTTCCAAAAATAGCTATATATATAAATAGTAAAGTGAAAAAATGAACAAGGAGACTTTTTTTGATATTGTATAAATCTCAGATACTCTCATTCGATCGCTCTTTGTTTCCCGTAATATTGTTCGTTTGATCGCATGCTTTTGACGCGTCAGCGATGTTATCTTCACCGCTTAACTATGCGGCCCTTAACCATGCGATTCATGGGATGATTTCCTGTTCTCGTCCCATTTTCGGCTCTAACTTGTTATATTCAGTTTTTTTGCAAATGTCCAGGATCTATCTCACTTTGCCCATTGCGCATCCTGACCAACCTAGACAACTAAGCATCCATTCATGGGAGTTGGGAAGATTCTCTTCCGTTTCCACACTCTTGTATTTCGTCTGACTGACGAGATTGCATGCAAAATGGAGAATGCTGAATGCTTTTGCTTTGACATGCAGGCACGTGGAGCCATGTCAGTGATGTGTTATCGATAAAGACGATACTCTCCTTGATCAGCATGCTCTCTAACCGGCTAGAGAAACGAGAGAGCATTGAAGAGAGGATCCACGCCTATAACTTTTCCAGTTATCAACAGCTCTCTCTCCGGGCCACGTTGTTTCTCGCCTCATCGGAGATAAGCATGGTCAGAGTGTATTGTAGCAACGGAGAGCGGTCGTGGTCTCTGAAGTTGTTCACTTTTCTATTCTTCTTCCTGGCTTGCAGGTCATACGAATCACTTCTCACGGTCGTTGCTTATCCCAACATTTGGCTTTTTTTTCATTTTTACAGTTTTGTGCATGGACAAAGTAATCATTGCTTATTCAGTAATGCGTTACCTACTCCTTTCTCTGGTCGCCTCAGCAGTTTCTCTGCATCCCCCGTGAGTTTGTTCCCAAAATTTCAATTACATTTATCGCATGAATAGTATTCTGTATTTTAAATTCACTATTTTAGATGCGGTGTCTCCGTGATCAAGCCCGACCTCGCCGGGATGGGCATTGTGCAGCGAGGCGGCGCCATCACCAACTGCATCAAGTCAGTGGAACACGCGTGGCCGTGGACCGCTGGTGTTTGTGAGAATGGTAAGGGTATTATGCGAGTATAATCACAGGGTGGTGGAAACACTTCGAACGTGGTTTAAAATTTTTTTAAGTCGTTGCAATACGAAGAGCTCACAAAACGGTACCGAAAAATGCAAAAAAAAAGAGAAATACAAACCTTGTAATTGACAGTTTTGCAGACTGGTTCGGCACGTGCAACTTCAGATGCGTCGCGACGGTCATCGGAGAGCGATGGGCGCTCACTACCGGTGAGCACATCTTTGACGTGTATTTTGTACTTTTTATCCTTTATGGCTTAGAATAACATCAATACTTGCAGCCAGTTGCATCAGCGGTGACCTCAAGAATTGGCGCGTGCGCGCAGGCATGTTCCACGAGAACAAGAAGTGAGCCAATTGAATTAATTGTCCTAATTGTGTATCTATAATACTACCCCTCTTCTTATGTACATCTATTTCATCACTAGCGTGTTTTTTCTCCAAAACATAAAAACAAACATTTTCGATATATATATGACTTTTCGTCAGAGAGTCCGGCGAGCAGCGACTTGAGGTCAAGGCCGTCTACCAGCATCCCTCCTACGCCCCGAGCACCAAGCTCGACAACATACTGCTCATTGAGGTTCGTTTTCATAATCTCCATTTGTCCTGTGCATTAAATTTATTGATCAGTTATATCAGCCGTCGTTCAAAACTGTGACAGCTAGCGCCAAAATTGAATTCGATTGCCATTCGTCGTTGGCACAGTTAAAGAGTGATGTGTCGGAAGATCGTACTTTGAAGCACGCAAAGTATAACAGAATTTTTTTTTAGACCAAGGACGAGTTCAAGTTCGACGATTACGTCCAGCCCATTTGCCTTCCGGAAGAGGACGATGATGTTCTGTCGGACAACCTGAAGGGATGGGTGACAGGATGGGGATACCAGAAGCGTGAGTGATCTTTTTTTGATAGTCCTGAGTAGAGTGGACAGATGAAGAGCTAAAGGCAGAGTCTGCCGCTCGGTTCAACGAGGAATGAGAATGAGGGGAAGAGGAGAGTGAGAGGGATTAACTCTTGCGTAAGAGTTCGAACTCTTGCGCAAGAGTAGAATTCAGAATGAACTCTTGCGCAAGAGTAGATGTGGGATTCGGGTGTCGATCGTTTGACATCGGGATTTAGTGTCATATCGGCATGCCTTTTGCATAAGCATAACTAATTAAACTTTTAGAGCTATTTGCATAGGATAGATTTACACCAGGCCATTTTAAGAAGAACGATGTTTCATAACCATTTTGAATGCATTAATCAAGGTTAAAGTGATGACACTGGACTAAGCTGTCACCACAAACTTTAAAAACATCGAAAATGTTCATAGACCCATGTTTCAGTGAAGAATTGCCCGCTAAATTGAACCAAATGAGATCGATTTGAGGTCAAAACTATGCACAACTAGTATAGCACTCTGTTTAGTGATTATTATGCAAATATCATGTCGATTGACAAAAATTTCAGTTTGAATTCTAGTCTTGCGCAAGAGTTCATTCTGAGTTCTCCTCTTGCGCAAGAGCTAATCCCCTCCCTCTCACTCTTCCTCTCATTCCTCGCCACGCCGCGCACTCTGCCCTCTTAATTTGTCCACTCTAGTCTTGAGGTTGATGGGGCACATTTTCAACAATTATATTGTTATATTTTGCAGAGAAGGGCGACATCAACAAGTCCATGGAGCAGGTATTCATATTTTTAATAATAATAATAAACTAAATAATAAAAAAATACAGGCCCTCATCGACATGGACTCGGACGAGGTGTGTGAGAGGACCTGGTCGCGGAAGGTCTATGATGTCAGAAATTTACATTTTTTTTCTCGCTCAGGATACACTCTTAACAATACCATGAGTGATCATGCCAAAAACTAGATTTTTAATGATGAAAACTGAAATAAAACATACTTTCAGTCCGAATTCTGCGCCGGCGAGGGAGACAAGACGCTGTGTGGAGTATGCTTTTTAAAAATTATTTTACTTTCTTGTTTTGCATACTTTCTTCAGGAATTAGAAAAATATCGAAATAGGCAGTAAACAAACTAAATAACTTTTTTTTTCAGTACGACGAGGGCGTTCCTCTCATGCAGCAGTCACCTAACGGCACGTGGTTCCAGCACGGATCGGGAGCGATGATCGATGGAGAATGCAGACTGCCCGGTGATGAGTTATTTGTGTGCGCAATACGGATCATAGTCTCTTCATTTCAACTGGACCGATCGAGATTGTATGTGTGATGAAGAGACGGAGACTCGGATTGCGCACTTTAGTTTTTATCTCAGAAAACACACCTTACACACTATTACTTTGCTGAGCCTAATGAAATCATGTTCAAAATATGCAATAATCGAATGTAGTAATGCGAACCTATTGACCAGATGGAATTAAATTAATTTTCAGCCATTTTCTCCAAAATCTCGTACTTTTGCCCTTGGATCTTCACGACGACCAACGAAGACGTGCACTGCATCAAGAGAATGTGATATGGAATTGAATTCGATTGAATAAATATTGATAAATATGTAACTAATTGTCATCGCAATCGGGATTGTTCACATACGAAAAATACAAATAAAAACAACACAAAATCAACAGAAAAATCAACTGCCCCCGAATTTTCGGTAGTGCTAGTCAACAACAGCTCTATTTTCCTTCTGGTAACCCCCATTTTAGAAATAATATTGAATAATCTGTCTTTCAGCATACCCACTGGTATTCCTTTGAATCCTAGTTATGAACGCTGTGTGCGCACAATTAGATATTTTCTAAACGCACCCGATCTCGTGCCTATAAAAACCCTCTCCAGTTCCCAGCAAACCATTCTTGTTCACTCAACAAGTCGCCATGCCCATCACCCTCACCTCTTCCGATGACAAGTCTTTCTCCGTGGATCGCGAGGTTATCAAGCACGCCGGAACCATCGAGACCCTCATTTCGGTAAGACACCTCGTCCCTTTTCCCATTTTGATGCGCCTACTATTTCCCCAATCAATTCAATCTCTTCAGACCATGGGACTCGAGGATTCCGAGGAGTCTTCCATGCCGATTCCTCTTCCGAACGTCACCGGCCCTGTTCTTGAGTTGGTTATCGAGTGGCTCAAGCATCACAAGGAAGACCCGGTGAAAGAAGAGAAGGAAGACTATGGAGAGAGAAGATCCGACGATGTTCCTCAGTGGGATCAAGATCTCGGTAACTTCCTAGGCGAACTAGGGTAGATTACATTACGGTAATTTCATCGATCAATTTCAGGACAAACCACAGCATGTGCTCTTTGATATCCTCCTCGCAGCGAACTACCTTGATATCAAGGGACTGCTCCAGACTTGCTGCAAGACTGTCGCCAATATGATCAAGGTTTGTTATTATTTACAATCGAGAATTTTGTGGGAAAGTGGTCAAAACTGATTGAAAATGCATATCTTGCAGGGAAAATCGCCCGAGGAAATTCGCAAGCACTTCAATATTAAGAATGATTTCACTCCTGAGGAAGAGGAGCAAATCAGAAAGGAAAACGCGTGGTGCGAGAACTAGAAACACAATGATTTCGATATCATTTCCTTACAAAATTTCGTGTCTTAAATTCATCTTTTGCTTTAAATTGTCATTTTTTTCACAGTGGAATAAATCTTTTCGAAACCGTAAAAAATATCTAACTATGACACAGCGTCGGGCAAAAAGCGGAGACGGGGAACTGAGAAGGGGAGGGGGGGGGAGGAGGAAATCGAATAGGTATGAAAGATGCCTCTCCTTCTCACAGCATTCAATATAGGGCTGGCAAATGAAGAGTGAGTTTTGTGTGTGGTCCATCGCGTCTCTACTGTTGAGGTGGCGGTTCACCAACTTCTCAATATACGAAAAAGATCGAAAAAATCGAGTGAACCGCTCGCTTTTTCTCTTGGCGGTCTTGTTCCGGGGCGATAGGAAAGGGAAAAGTCTTGAAAGTTTAGAAGTGCTTACAGTAGCGAGTTCTTGAGGCGCGCATGACACCCGGGTGTCCCCCTGTATTAATTTTAAACTCGGAATTGTTTTGACGACGGATGTACAACTTACACTAGTGTATTCCGCATGGACGTTCAACCATTTGCCCACTCCAACCAACTTCGTGCACTGGTCAGGGATAATTGCATACATGTGAATGAGATTTTTTGCCTCCGCGACTCGTCTAGTTATTTCTGGATCCTATTCGGGTCAGGTCGATGATTTTCTCCATGACAAAGGACTATAGCTTATTGATGCCGTAATTATGCTAAAAAACATTTTTCTGGAATGACTCGCTGCATGATAGCGTTACAATTCGCATGAACATCAATTTGAGTAATTCGAATATCTTCAAGTTTCGAGACAATCCAATCCATGGAAGATCCATGGAATTATTATTCAAGCGTAACACGAGCTTCTCTATGTGTGCAAAAGATCGAGTTAATCGACGGAAACGATCGCATTTTCTCATGTTTATCAAGTTGACCGTCGTATTTTTGGGTCGAAAGAACGAGGCAAGTTTTTCAAGATAGCTTGTAGGCAGTGTGTTTTCAGGGATGAGCTCTTGCGGAGGACACGTGACCTCTGATGCCTGGTGTTGTCTCAATGTACATTGTATTTTATCAATTTAGAATACCGTTTCATACTTGTCATGAAGGCTCAGCCACTTGCCAACGCCATCCCTTCTCTCGCACTGCTCAGGTATAATGGCATACATGTGTATTCGATTACATAACTCACCCAACTATCACTGATGAATTGATTCTGATGTGACCACGAAATCGGACAGGAAAACGCTATCTGCGTGGGTTAGAGATAGTGATCTCTCGTTTCGCCTACTCGGTCAGAGTTACGAGAGAGTACACAGAATGAAGAGAGGGACTTCTGCGAGGGTGATCCCTAGCGCGGGTCCAATGGAGATCCTCACCGTCTCCTTGCAATCATCACTAGCGATAAGAATCACAATCATCTATATATTTGGTCTCTTGGCTTCTCAGTTCACGCTTTTGTCTCTTCAATGATGCGAGGATTGCTTCTACTCTGCCTTGTGGCAGTGGCGCTAGCCTCCAAGTGAGCTTCTTGATTATGTTTATCAAGGTATACGAAAAATGAATATTAGAAACCACCTTGATTTATCTACATTCCTTACAGCATTACAGCATACAGATAGTGATTATTCATTCTAACATATCTCTATCGAAAATTGGATAAAAGAAATCAATGTAAATCGTCCCACTACAGATGCGGTCTCTCCAACGTCCGTCCTAATCTGTCGAACGGAATTCAAATCAACGCCACTGGAAATGCGATCACTGGAGCGCAAGAGGCGACAGCGTTTTCCTGGCCATGGCAGGGAATCGTCTGTCTTGTTGGTGAGTTGAGTGAAGGATAACTAAGAATTCACGGACCAGTCAACTAGTTTGCCGAACTAATATCTTGATTCGAAATCGGTTCTAATGTCTCTCTTTTAAGACTGGTTCGGTGACTGCGATTGGAAATGCTCCGCGACGATTGTTGGAGAGCGATGGGCCATCACTACTGGTGACAATTTTGTTATTATTATTTAGATGTGAAAAAACAACAACATCAAATTAAAATTGCAGCCAGCTGCGTGACCGGCAAGAAGGTGTCCGACCTGAAGATCAGAACTGGAGTATTCCACCCGTACTCAAAGTGAGTTTCAAAGCTCGTAATCGCTTTTGGTAGAAACTCCGAAACATGGCAATTCGCGAAGTAAGAATTCAGAATCGTGGTGATTGTTTGTGCTGGTTTATCTCGTTTATTCAAACAACTAATTTAACTATTTTTAACGGCAATTCAGTCCCTATTCTACCCAAAACCGTAAATACCGAACAAGTGAAAAAAATATTAAGCGAGAAACAAGAGCTGCGTGTGCACGTCCAAGCAGTCTACACGCATCCGTCTTTCCAGCCCAATGGAGTCACCAAGCAGAACAATATCGCCATTATTGAGGTTCCAAGATTGGCTTCATTGTTCTCTTTACTTCATCAAAAATCTGATCCTATACACAAAGATTGATGCATTTCCGAACAGAATATTCGAGAAGAAAGAATATAATCGAATATTTATGATTAAGAAAGGTCGTAATGGATGATTAACATTGGCTCCATTCAGACCAAGGAAGCGTTCACCTTCGGCGACTACGTCCAGCCCATCTGCCTGCCCGATGATGATGCTGATGTGCTCACTGATGGCAAGAAGGCATGGCTGACCGGATGGGGATACCCCAAGAGTGAGTTTATCGACATCACTATGATTATCATGCATGCACACGTCTTTGAGGCATTTCATGAGTAGGGTTGTCAAAATGAAGAGAATGAGTACGAATGAAGAGGCCTTTTCCCTCTCCTCATTCTCCCTCTTCATTGAAGACGGCGCTGTCGCGCGAGATCTTCAATGAAGAGGCGAATGAATTGGATTATCACCCTGTTTCATGGAATTCATGCAGGTTAATCAACTCTTTTTATCTACGAACTAATGGGAAGGTGTCCCTAGTTCAATATGGAAAAAGATCAGTTCAAAAGTCCAGTTTTCATGCCATTTCTTTCATGGTAGAATAGTGAGCCTTCGCCCCCTCTTCATTGAAGAGCTCACCTTCTTCATTGAAGAATGACACAGATGAGCACGCGTGGGGAGACGGGGAATGAAGTCTTCATTTCACTTCTTCATTCGCCATCCCTATTCATGAGCACCCTCTTCGATAGCCACGATATTTATTCCCGTCATAGTGAATCTTGTGTGTTTCCTTGCAGAGGGCGGCTCGGTCGAGCACACTCTTCAGCAGGCACAGATCCCGATTGACAACAATGAAGTGTGCGAGATCACGTGGTCCAGAACGATCTTCGATGTGAGATCTTCCTTTCTTGTTTGCGTTTTTTTTTCAATTTTGATGACTACTCGACGTATTCTAATGATTTCGTGCACACTCTCACCGATCCGAGAGGTGCAAAATGGGGAGAGTATATTTTTGCCGATTCATAATTCTTCTCTTTCAGTCCGAGATCTGCGCTGGTGACGGAAGCAAGACGACTTGCAATGTGAGCCTCTGGTTCCCATTTGTCTTAACAGGGGGCATGACAAAACAGCAACGGGAAAAACGGCAATCGATAAAACGGCAACGGTGCATAACTCTCTAATGACTCGACCTAGGACCTTGGGTGAGGGTGACCTTTATCAGTATCAGTTGCACGCCTTATCACTAAAGTCGATCTTTGATCTTTTTAACCCTCAGCGACAAAACGGCAACGAGCCATAGCTCCTGTCAAATAATCCCACCCTATTGTAATGGGTATTGATCGACTTCTTGGGACCTCCTCTATGCAAAACCACATTGATCTTTGGTCTTTCGCTCCAAAACGACAATACGGCAACGAGCTGTAAAAATTCACTGACTTAGCCTTCAATATTCTAATGGCTATTATTCGCCTTCTTGAGACCTCCTCTAATCAACACCACACTTTGGTCTTTGATCTTTCGCTCCTCGGCGACAAAACGGCAACAAGTCATAACTTTGTCCAAATATACCCTTCCATATTCTAATTGTTCCCAATCGACTCCTTATGACCTCCTCTATTCATTGTGACCTTAATCTTTGATCTTTCGCTCCTCAGTGACAAAACGGCAACGACCCATAACACCGTTCACAAAGATCCTACAGCGAACTAATTGGTGTCGGTCAACTCGTTGGGACCTCCTCGATGTACTGCAACAGTGATTTTTGATCTTTCCCTCCAGAGGCGACATAACGGCAACGAACCATATTGTGTTGCCGTTTTGTCGCTGAGAAGCGTAACATTTTGTCATGCCCCCGTTTTAACCATCAATCAGAAGAGTACGCGTGAGAATGGCGCAATCTGATTGTGGGGACAATGAATAAGTCTGAAAAGCGCAGCGTTATCACTGATTACCACCGACCGATAGAAAGGAGCACACGTGCGGATGATAGCAATCGTAAGCTTTGCACTAGGAAAGAAAAAATGATAGCAAAAGTAAGCCTTGCACTAGAAAAGAAAGAAAAAAGAAAAGCATCAAAGTCGGCATATTATCCGCACACAGTAGATGAATGTAGTGCAAACGAGTAAGGCGGGGCAAAACCAAACAAAGAGCCTCATTGAATCTATAATTGTTTCTTCATCTTCACTTCCACATTACAGAACGACGAGGGCGATCCGCTGATGGTTCAGTCTCCATCGGGCAAGTGGTACATGCACGGCAACTCGGCCATGAGCGACCCGGACTGCAAACTGCCTGGTACTGTGATCACATAATCATTGTAGATTCGCAAGAAAAATAATTTTTTTCTTGAACTCTCTCATCTGTCAGAAAGGAGAGAGCACGTGAAATGATAAGCGTGATGAGAGTAGAGAGTCATAATTCTCGTTCAGGTATCTTCTCGAAGATCACGTACTACTGTCCGTGGATCAATGCGCTGACCGGCGGAGACGTCTCGTGCATCAAGAGACAATAAGAACCCTTGCTACATCGGAAATAAAGAGATTATCTGAGCATAAATGATTGAGATTCTCTGTGGATTTTGCAGTACTCGTAGCAAGAAAGTGCTTTATTATTCGACAACTCAACAGATACCGACAAAACTCAATGAGGGCTAAATACGAAATAGAAATAACAAAGAAGTTGAAAATAAAAGAAAGTCTGGATAACGACGCGTCTCCTTGGCGCTCACGATAGATCTATTGCAAACCTTCGGAAACTTACATTTTACTATTGGGATAATATCGTCAACAAATATGAAGATTAGACGTGGGATACACATAACATCGAATTTAGTGGAATAACGTTAGCGAGAACCGTAAATGCGGGTCCGGGGACATTGGTGAGCGTCGGCCCGGCTTGAGAGCCGAGCCGGGATTTAGCTAGTAGTTCAGGGCTTCTTGTTCATCAGCTTCAGTTGATGTTCAGTGACGATCAACTTCATTGTGTCGGAGATGGGCACGTAGTCTCGCTGATTCTCAAATTAACATTTAGTTTTTTATTTAGTTTTTTTTTTGAATTTAAGATTTAGTTTACGTTCTATTTGTCACATCGGTAATATCTATGAAAAAATTACAGGAGATATCAAAATAACTGCTCAATCAAGTTGGTTTTTCATACTGATGATGTGGATAATTATCATGATCTTACCTTGAGCGATACGACATCACTGGGCTTCTGCAGTTTGAGCAGGATGGAGTGCTGAAAGTGAATACAATTGGCTGAGTGTTCATATTTGCTTGTAATAGCCAGCTACGCTCGCTGGCTAGATAACTTGTTTAAAGGGGGAGGGGCACGAATATTTTCTCACATAAGCTGAGCCTGTGGGGTAATAGGGGTGCTATACCCGATCACAGATCACTTTATCCGAAGTTCTAGAAATGCCTCTGAACCTCACTACGGATTTTTGAAGTGTCATTGATTGTGCAGGCACGATTTGGGGTACTGTATTCTTGTATTGATTTCACTAGATTGGCAGTCGAAAATAGCAGCAATAGTGAGGTTTGCACACTGCGGGAGTCGAACCAGCGGGTGCCGGATAGCGAGGCAAAAGCACAACCACTAGGCTAAGTGCCGTTGTATCAGAAGAGTCTAGACGGCCTAGTTAAGGGAGACGACAGAGTCAACCGCTGTGCTGATTACTGTAGTTACATCGGGGTGCAGGCACGTCGTGGTGGGACCCACCAATTTCGATTCGTGCCCCTCCCCCTTTAATATTACTTAGTAATCGAATTAGTATAATTTGCGAAATATACTTAGTACCGCTGGAAGATGATCGAGACAGCATATCACATTTTGACGCAAAGTTGTTTCTTGTTCCGCGCGTAACAAAATTGCTACTAAACTATGGTCGCGATTAAACTTAAGTATTTATTATATAATTTGTGCTTAATGAACGCGAAACCATCCCAGAAATCGTGTTTTATCATTAAAAACTAAGAAAAGATAGTGAAAATAGGCTGAAAACGCGTAAAACGAAGTGAAAGTGGGCGGAGCTAACGCGTTTGCCGCGCGGAATAGTTTAATAGGTGTGCAATTACAATCGTATCATTTTAAAAATGTGATACCTGAGCCTCATACAGCTTGTACTCATCCGCTAGCTTGAGTCGGGATGCCAGTGCAAAGTCAGGGTACTGATAGGAGGTGCACAGGAAGTGTTCCGCGCGTTTCAGTACACTCTTCAAATAAATGAGATTATCATCTATGCTATGGGACGATTTTATTGTTGAGATGCCAAATGCCTTTAGTAAAAAAAAACTGACCTTCATCTGGAATCGGTCTGCCATCTTCAATAAGTAGCCGCAGTTGGTGGCTGAAGTTAGTGGATTCGGCTTTTTTTTGCATGTTTGAGATCAAAATAAATTCAAACTAACGATTGATCTCCTTGTCGGGTACGTAGAGCGTTTGGAGAAGTTCCACAAATTCCTGGAATATCATTAATATTTTTGTTGTTGTTTTTTTTTTTGCAAATTCTTCATGAACCATGAAATCCTTACTCACATCATAATCGACCTCCTCCAATTCGATTTCCTCTTGTTTCGCCTCTCTGAATCCACGGAAGAATAGGGCCTCGAATACGGGAGAATTCGTGGCCAGAATCTGCAATGATAGTTATAGTTAAATTTGAAATTGCTTCCACAAACAAGGCGATATTACAGTTGTCATGAGATAACAACGCCTGATAGGGTACGCAGGTAAGGCCGGGTACTGCGAGATCTACGTGGTCCCTTGCTGGCCAGACTTCTAGGGCACGTTTAAGGTCGGCGCGTCTAGGTATTGCAATGAAAGTGCTAATCACAATAATACTCTGACACTCTTCGCATAAACATGAAATACATTAGATAGTATGCATGTTGTGTGCACACAATGACACGTTTCACCAGGACATACTGTGTCTAGTCAATTGAGATTCTTTGTTGACCAATTATCGTGGAGTTACGCTTGCGTACGGAATCATGTTCAGTACCTGCTTGGAGATGTGCACGGGCTTCCCACCAACGATAAGGATGCCATCCGTCAGATGCTCGATAGGCTGAGTGAAGTCGTAGACGGTGGCAGGGGGACTGGAAACGATTTCTCTGGTGGTTCCATCCTATTCCAAAATATGCTTCATCACACAAGCTCGCAGACACTAATGAAGAATTGATGTTTGATCATTATTCCTAAGATAATAAATTCGATACTCACGTCAGTCCATGGATCTTCACGACAGAAATGACCACCTCGATCTTGATCGTGTTGTTTAGGATGTAGCCCTGAAGGGAAAGCTCAGTGATGCTTAACTTGAGGTAGCATCGTGAATAATTATGTTACGCGTGGTCATGGAATCGTTTCATCAAAACTATAATAATAATTGTTCTAGCCTGCTCAGGCGCCAGCAGCTCACTCATCTTGACGAATGAGGCATAGCCAGAGTTGGAGAGGCCATGGCTGAAGCGATAGGAGAACTGAAAAATATAAGTCTCCTTTCATGATGTAGTCAATACTTGTGTATCTTGAAGAACATGGATGCGTTATTATCTTCTAGTCCTTAGAAGAAGATGAATCATTTACCCTCTCCTTCTTGTTCTTGGTCGTGTCCCTTCGGTTGATGAGCGTCACATTGCTCAGGACGTCGGCGTACCTACGAAGGATTGCATTGGATACTTCTAGTATGATCTTCGAGTTCTCATCCTGTCTCTTTTCTTGAGGAAATTCAGCTTATCTATTTTTCAACTCCGTCAACTAGACCAAATATATATTCTAATGAGCTATACGAATTTGAGTCTCACTCAGTCATTGACCATTTGAGTGAGTTGTACATAACACTCACCAAGTATCTAAATTGTTCTTCTCCAGACAGTAGATGTACACGGAAAACTGTTGCTCGTTTTGCGTGCGCTCGGAGGTCTCAGTTCGGACTCGGATGTACCTGGAAATAATATATTGATGCATCGAGATTCTATCATCGTCGATCAATATTACTGGATAACTATCATGAAGAACACGAGTCCCTCCACTTCAACACAGCTGAGTTGAAGTGATGTGTTTCCACAATGATTCATACGAGAAACACGAGAAATCGATTGGCCCACACACACCTAATCAACATCGATTGTTTACAGCCGCGTTCAGGCGTGTATTCAAAATACTGATCATAAAACATGAGCAGCTAATATTTTACGGGCGTGGTAAACCAGTGACCTTGTGGACATTCTACATCAAGCATTCCTGTGCTCCATGCATAAATCTCAAAAAAAAGATTGACAAATCATCAAATAGCGACATGTGGCACGTCCATTCGTTCTTTCGCATTTCAGCACCCTGACTATGAAGTGTGCCATAGGTCAACTTACCTCTTCATGTCCCTCAGTTTCTTCTAAAGTATCTGCACAGATACATCTCATAATAAAATAGATACAATAACTGACCATTTCATTCCTCTAATCGTATACGTCGGAGAGTTCCTTCCATTATCATCAATGGTCGACACATTATCGCAATTCCACATGATCGTCTGCTTGTGCTGCGCTTCGGGGTCTGCAATTGGAGCATCTTTTCCGAAGTTTCCGATCTGAGGATTGATACCCTGATCCCTGATCCTAAGAAAACCCCTATGTCGAAAAATCAATTTCGAAAAGTACCCGCAGTTGCCCATTCGATGTCATTTACTTCTGATCTGGGTTTTGAGGAAGAGGTGCATCTATGTAATATATTTTCTTATATCTGAGAATATTCATTATCAATACGGGATGGAACCGTCGTCGAAGGAGATAAAGGAGGAGCGTTATGCAATAAGTCTCCGCCATGATCACCATTCTGGTCTTCTAAAGTAGTTCCCGATATCTAACCTGGTCGAATGTTAGCCGGCAGGACATTCCGATGAGGGATCCTCTCACTGGCCACACTCGTCGACCGTCTGCTCTCTTTCCTCGCTGCATCCACTGTCGTCGTTGCCTTTCTCTTCGCGGGAGCCATATTCTATCTGGAACTGTAAGATGTATCGGTGGTACGGAATGACATGCTGGGAGATAGTATATGTTGAGTGATAAGATAAAGATGCACAAGATACGTGAAGATGAGGAGCGGGCGGCGTGGTTGCCCTGACAACTATGATAATAGCAGATGCAAGAGCGTGGAGCGTGACATATTTGGAGGGAACGCGCGTGTGAGAGGGAGGGAAGTCTTGGACGCTTCAAGCGGCTGCCTAAGTTACAACGAATCTGCCCCAGGGTGTGTTGTCTGGCGTGAGGTTGTTAAAGTCAATAAAAATGCCTTTCGAATACATTTTAAAATGCTCAAACGTCTAAAGTGGGAAAGAATTGTGAAATAAAAGATGTTCGGGCAAGAGCGCAGAGAAAGAAAGAGTGAAAAGACTGAGACGAAGGGAAAATGAAACAACAAACACATGGGCTCCTCTCATATTGTTGTTCCTTCTCCGATAACTGAGAAAAAAGAATTACAATATCGAAATTTTGAATCAATACAGCGACAGTGTGAACATTAGGTAATTAGAATAGAGCGAAAGACGGCAGGGCGAAGGGATTGAAAGAGGAAGTAGGAAGCGAAAATGAGGAAATTGAGTGAGGAACTAAAGCAGAAAAACATTGCGTCCGTCAGCGGAGTGCAGAGTTAGTAACGCATTTGAAAGAGTGAACGGAATTTGAAGAAACTACGGATGACTTATACATCTCATAAGGAAGATGCAAAAAGCTAGTATTCAAGATAAAATTTAACCAAGCCATACTAATTTTTTTTCCAATACAGATTTGCATACCAGAAGGGAGACAGAAGGTCAGTAGCTGCAAAATTTGACACGTGCAAAAGGGAAATATGCGAATGGGCGCGAAACTTTCCCGCCACTGGCACCTTTTGGTTGCTCTATTCACCATAATACCGTGCTCTGCCCGAAGGCATGAACAGAGGAACGGTTACAATTAGAGGAAATTGCAAAAGGAACAACGGAACGCTGTCGAATTGCAATCAATCGAGAAAGCGCGACACTGAACAACAGAACCGTGGTGTGGTGCGAGAGAGAAAAGAGAGAAACGGATAGAGATAGTGGCGTGCGGAGAGGTGACGAGAGAAAAATAGACTGCGCGGTTACGGGTGGAAGCGGAAAAGAAGGAACCTTCTTTTTAGCTGTTCCAAAGGGCAATCAATAGCGCGACGCGAGATGTCTTTAATGTGCTACAAATGCTAATGTGAAATTTTTCGTTTGTACTGATTGAACCCATAAATGACCTTTGATTGCACAAAAATTTATCAAAAACGTGTTTACTCGAAGTACGAATGACAATTCAATACAACAACACACATCTTTCATTATTATTTTTCTTTCTTTTTGAGAATTCAAGAATTCTAGAAAACAGAGAAGCTTTTAGTTCCAATGTAAATTCATCGAAAAAACTCTGTATCCTGAATGAGATTTTCTATGATTACACCTCGCCAATAACCGCTAGACTATCGAATACGTGAAATGAGCCGATTCTGTTCATACAATACTTCTTAATCAAATTTGACATGAGGAGGATATAAAAGCAGGAGTCCGATAAAGATACCTTTAGCTCATTCAGACGGTAACGGTCTGACAGCATTAAGTTTTTTGCAATATATATATCGGGCTTCCAAGAGAAATCGCTCGGCTAGATGACTGGCATACTGGAATTTATTTACAATTATTGCGTGTTGGGATTTTGAAATATAGAAGGATGACGTAAATGTAGGAAAATAAAGCGGAAGCTGCTCGAAAATTAAAATAAACAAATATTTTTTATTGATTTTGTTCTGACTTTTGTTCGAAATCTACCTGAATATCATAGCGATCTGCCAGTCGTAGAATTGGTTCAACGTTGAATGCTGAAAGAGCAAATTATACAAAAATATGTTTTCAGTCATTTAGATTTATTAGACAATTATATCAATAATGCCACTCGCTATGAATATGCGCGAAGCATGGGTGAAGAACTCTTAGAAGTTCGAAAAAAATCCTGAAATATATATTAGTTTTTACTATCAATCATAATCATGCCACTATACCTCATATGACACGTCATGCAACGGGATTTTTGACATATTTCCTTCTTTGAACTTTTGAAAAAATAAAGTTGTGAAATAAGGAGAATACATCGACAAATGCTGAAACATTACCGGGCCGGGTAGCGCAGTGGTTGTGTGCCAGAATGCGAATCGAAAGGTCACGAGTTCGACCCCCCGCGCCTGCAGATCCACCCAACCAAGGGGGTTAAGAGATGTTGGTAGTGCCTAGTAAACACGATCCAAATTCCCCGCCAGCGTGCACACAACATGCCGGTTTAGTCTTTAGCAACAGGCCACTGTTCTCACAGGTTAGGCCCCAGTTGCAGTTCAGACGTGTTGTAGTCGACGACGCGTTACGCGTTAGTAACCGACTCAGTACTTTACTTTACTTTATTACGTGATACTGATAAATTCATTGTATGGAAGTAAATCAGGGTAGACGGTGGAAGTGATGAAATGAAGGAGACATAAAATATGTACTGGATGCGAGATGATTATGTTCACAACAAATCATATTCATTGGTTTATTTTGTCTGGATATTCTGAAGTTGGATTCAAGTTACTCGAAGTCAGTTTACAAAATCATTCAGGAACATTTCCTTCTTTGTTTGATATTCACGGCATGGTTCACACAAGGTATGGCAACTCGAGGTTCGTATTACTGAAAATAATCATTTGAGCATATTTGCTGCAGAAGCATTCCACGTTCAAAGAACTATCATCCGACATGAAAGCCCTTTTATTCATGAAACTGCTATCGGTGACCAAGTGACATCTTTTTTTGTCTCAATACTGCTCTATTTGGCTGTGATCAAACAACGATAAATGATTGTATTGTGGTTCTTTATTCACTTTTACGCCTAAACTTGACGATTGCTTCCCTCCTGCACGCCCTTGCTGCGGTGACTACGATGTCGTCGCTGTTGAACGCCTCTCGTATTTGCGCGCCGAGCTCTCCTGAAGCCGTACAATCCAAGTTCCTATTTCCCGCTCAGCTCCGATGGCTCAAGTGGTGGCACCATAAATTACATAAAGAACAAGTCTGCCACAAACGAGCCACTATCATCAAGATGTTTATAAACGGGGCTGGATAGTTACCATCAGGAAGAAGCACATCATCTCTCTGTTCGCTCGTCTGTTCATCCATCAGTGTAAGCGCGCCTTCGAAGGTCAGGTTGATGATCTATGATTGGCGATAAATTACAAAATTCAATTCGCCAATGACTTGTGACAATGGTGAAACATATTCGATCGGTTCCCTCATTTTCGAATATCCGAATCCCCTCATTTCTTCAATCTTCTCTGGAACACTCACCAAGTACTCCTTGAACTCTACGAATGGAACTGATATAGAGTAGTACTCGTACGAGTGTGTCTCCCTTTTCTCGCCCGTGAACACGTCCAAGCCGGCAAAGCATTTCTGCAATTGAAGAATCGAATCTTGAAAATATTCCCGCTATTTGGATCTCTGGAGCTGTTGAAATAACTAATTTTTTACGATTTCTTGAGACTATTTCTACATTGGTTTTGTGTTATCCGAGTGACTCACATTGTAACCCAATTTTCCGTGCTTGCCTCCCTTGCCCGTCGTGATCTCGGTAACCTTGCAAGGATGATCGCCGATAGTCACAAATTCACCCACTTTAAGCCAGGGCAGAGGCTTCACGTAGGATTCATATCCTGAAAAGTAGGAGTTTAACTAGCACATTTGAATCCGACGTCTTTAGACAAGAAACTATAAGCCCTTACCCCTCTCCTTTGCTTCGGCGATGATTTCCTCCTCTGGTCGGTCAAAATTCAGCTTGTCTTGGCCCATTACTAGAACTTAACTTTGATAACGAATTTATGCAACAAATAATGAGCAGAAAAAGATATTCCCGCCGTTTTTCGTGTTATAATACGTTAAAGCGAGTGAAAACTATTAGTATTGCACAACGCGAGCGCGCTTTGAGAGCGAGAGTGCGCGTTGAGGGGTGCGAGAGAGTATGCGAAATGAAGAGAGGCTAGAGATCGGAAGGAAGAGTGAGTCATCCAGTGGGGAGTTGCCAGGGAACAATGTTATCTTTGGAACACGATTGAGATGAGGAAATAACGAAGTATTTATGCAAAAAGATATATGCCCGATTGATTTGGTCGGCATGAAAGATTTTTTCTATGATGTCCTTCTAATATTGGTTGTATGGTTGTATGTTCGTCTCCACGTGCTGATTATCATCACCGAGTTTTGCAGCTGGTTATATCTAAACAAGCTCGCGCAAAACCGACCACTAAGGCCATCACGAAGTAATGTTGAATCCACGTTTTTCTCTCATAAAAGGACGAAAGACCATTTCGACATTGCTTTTCTTATCAGTACGATGTCAAGAGATCCATTCAACGCACAAAGGACTGGGTTTCTAACCCGTCACCTCCAGCACGCAGATGAGATCGACCTCCGAGCCCCTCGGCCCATCAGTGGTGCGCACCCCTCGCCTCCCTTCACAAGGGTTAGACCGGGCGGCATCGGCGGGGGACGGGAACACGATGTTCCGGATAGTGCATCACACTTCCGATGAAAAAAAAAGTTGCCTACCCCCGGTACCAGCCGACCCCGACCCGGTCAACACTTTTGGAGGAGCCCTGCCGTAAGGTGGCGGGGCGAGCTAACACTAACAAAGCGTGTTCAGACAGGACAGGCTTTGGACCATTCAATAAGGGCGTGGGATTATCGTGCTCACAGTTACGCAGCAGAGAGTTGCCAGAGGAATTTGGAACACGATCGAAGTGATAAAATAATGGAAGTATGATGCGAAAAAAATTATCTGATGTACTTAGCTCTCATGATGGCAAATTGTACGTCAGAATCATATTAGAGAATATGAAAATCAATAGCAGTTCCCATGGCAAGTTCAGTTCGTTCACATCTGAGAGTGGAGAAGAGCCGTGACCATATCAACGCTCTCACGGCCACTACGATAGGCTGATTGCCTCACGAGAAACTCTGAGAGACGACTGCGTGATCCTTTTGATCTGCTTCGGGTTTATTTATTGTTGACAACGAAGCTGCGTGATTGAATCTAAGCAAAATTGTAGTGCGGCTTCTGATATTGTAGGAAAAAAAACGAGACTGTAGTATTGTTTTTTCAAGAAATTTTCATTTTGGCAGAATCGATCGGCGTAAATCCTTTTCGCGCTCTCTAATGTAATATAGAGAACTAGGAAGGCACGCGCGGTTAATTTGGTCGCAAATGAGATTCTGTCAGATGCAGAAATCGTTTCCCATTAACACGCGAATCTTTGTGTTTCTCAAACGGACTATCCCATGTGCGTCTTCAGAAAGGGCTTCATTTACGATTTCTTACTATTTTTGTAATGGAAAAGAGACCGTATTGGCTCATTAGATTCAGTTTTCATTGACTCACTTGAATAAATGTTATTTATTGTTGTTTTTGAGAATATCTAATAATTTTACAAAAGGTGTAATTTGATGAAGAATAATAAGCACATCGTGGAATTGAAGATTCAAACGGGACATGCCTGAAACGTATACTATTTAAATCGTGTTTTTTTCTTATTCTCAAGTCAAGTCATAGATCCAGTATCAGATTTTATTTGCGACTGCAGCCTACACAGTAATAGACTCCGTCGAATCCCACGAAACTCCCACGACTTTATCTGACTGTCATAGAAAAGCAAGTGAATCGCGAGCACCTAACGATGTATTCATGCGCAAGATATAAAGAGCCATATTTTGTATCTTTCCTGGATTTTTGCAGCGTATGAATTCATCATTTCAAGGAACTTTTATATATTCATGTGACCTCAAAGACAACCTTACATCTTCACTCTTCTTTCACATATATTAACACTGTTTGTTTGCTATTCCCAATAGCTTTCCTTGACGCTAACAATCTACATTCATTTCACTTTCTACACTGAGAAATCAGCGTCAGCTGTTTCCAGTTCCTTGTCTGAGTTTTCGAGAGAGATTGAACTAATTTAGTCTCGACTACGTCTTCATTTGCGGCTCGTCTAAATGCCAGCTGTTGCACCGAATGATCTATTTTCCTTCTAACTTAGATCTAACATTGAACTTCACTGTGCACTTGCGCTAAATACAGTATTCCCTTTCCGCTTACGCATGGCTTTTGTTCTTTGAGAACTATGATCAGAGATATCGTCCGGAATTAAAATTCCGACGCGAGCACCGAAAATTTGGTTTTTTATCAAATTTTTCAAACAAATTTGAAAACGCTCAAAACACGCTTACATATGTCGTGTTTGTGCTTGATCGATTCCTAAATTTCGGCTTTACCGGGTTATGCAGTTAAAAAATAATGAAATATTTTAATTAGTCAATTAAACGAGTTTAAAGTATTAAAAACTTACTGCGTTTAGCAAGAGTTTTGAATTTTGAAAGGCCCAAAATTTTAGGCGACTTTTTCTTTTTCTCGTAATCCTCTCCGCTATTGAATCGTTTTGAACCGTTTTTGTGCTGATTTTTATTACGTTTTTTTGTTCAAATAATTGAGCGTATCGAGCAGCTGCATATTGCGTATCGTTGGAGTGATGCACTCGTCGTTTCAACGGATGTATCCCCCAAACAGCAATAATGTCACTGCTCCGAATTTCGAGCTTGTCTTTTTAGCTGTTTATATTGATATATAGGGATTGTTGTATTATTATTACTCTATTATTGCATGATTTCGTTTTACTAATTCTATTTCACTTCAGTTCAACTGGCGGCCTGAAGAGGAGAAAGCTCAGAGCCGAGCAGAAGGACTAGGTTACCCAGAACAAAGTCAAGCTCTCGCTGGTTAGTTCTAATTATGTTGTGTTTGCGACAGCATGTTTCCTACCACTTTGTACCTTTTTTACTCGTAAATTAGCGAGTTCGCGATATTCTTGCAATGGTTACTTTTCCAGGGCGACCGCTAAGCGTCGACCGGGATGAGGTCATCAAGCGCATCGCGCACTTCCTCAAGCAGACGGAAAAGGTTCGTTTCACTTTTTGTTCGAAATATTAAGAGAAATGGATTCATATTTTTGCAACACCCGTCGGTTACTTATTTTCGTTCTTGCAGGGGTTAGCTATTTCCTAGCTCCGCCGTGGAGTTCAGCCCAACAGCTACGCCAAGGCTTCCGGAAGCGTCATCCGCAAGGCTCTCAAGTCGCTTGAGACCCTCAAGTGGTCCGACAAGAGCGAGGACGGCAATGGCCGAGTCCATTCCAAGCAGGTTAGCCATTCTTTCATAACCATTATTATTTATAATTGTTATGTTGGTCATTGACTTTGACAATGGTCTAAAATTTAAAATTTATTTGAATTCATATGTGCATTCTCAGGGACGCAAGGACCTCGACAGAATCGCTGCCGGCCTCCGATCGATCGGTCAGTTTCAAATATTTAATAAACCGCTAAAACATGAAAATCAAGCCACCGCAACGTTAGCATGCAAGACTCACTTTGTTGGAGCTTTTTTATTTATTTTTTAAATAAAGTATTAAATTGATAAGTGGATTGACACTATTGATTTATTATTATTCTCTTGTAACCATCGTTCCTTGCAGACTCCCTCTCCTCCGTCCGGTTTGCTCTCGGTGCGGAGCTGCGGGCCAGAATCAACAACTTCTGCCCCATCGCGAAGAAACACACTTCTTCCGATTGAGTAATCTACCTCAATCGATACGCGGTTAGGTTATCACCTGAATTGCTTTTCCCTACGGGATTCTTTCTCTTGTTATCACTAGGCATCATTCTAATCACATTTTCGTCTGTGTTTTGTTACTTTTGTGTTATCGAAGTAAATATTTAATGTGTTTACTCATCGAGATCAAAGTACATAGATGGAGGGATAGCATCCTGATCGAATACAGTAGTTGGTCTAATTTGTCTCCTAGGGACAGATTGAGATGAGGTCGAAGGGGTACAGAAGGGAGTCGAATTGAAAGGGGGACGAGGGTGAACACGAATGCTATTGTGAGGAGAAGGGACATAGATAATGGGAGTATGCTGGGGCTGAGAAGGGGTGGGAGAGGAGGGAATACGAGGGGGAGGAGTGAATGACTGTAGAGGACCGGCGTCTCTCGGGTGGGAAGAGGACACATGCACAGGAGGAACGAAGGGCTTAGGATGACTGCGAGATTGCTTCAGTCTATCCAAGTATGCCTTCTCTCCGTTCCTTCTTGCATTGGCATTGATCCTCTGGAGAATGTCCGTCCTCCATTTATTGATTTCCTTCCCGATTGAATGGCGGCGTCGATGCATGATCACCTGATGTAAGTTTGTTCATTTTTCTGTTTATGAATTGAAATTGATGAAATTATATTACCTCCAGCAGCCATTTCACTTTATCTTGGTCCCTGTCTTGGTGGTACAGATGAGTATTATCGAAGAGTACGGAGTCTAATTTGCCGGCAAATTTGAGAGTACCGTCGTTGAGATTATCGATCGTGGCTACCTCCTCCTCCGTAAGTCCATAGAGATCGTATTGAGGGCCTACAAATTCACATTAAATTAATGTTAGGTGAGGAATTGAATACCTGTAGGAGGACGAGGTAGTCGATCTTTGACCTCATTTACTACGGTAGCCAGATTGGCCACGTTCTCCTCGATCTTCTCTGTGGATTCAACAAGAGTCCTTGTCTAGAAAATGATAGATTCACGGTTATCTAATCAGATAAATGTCCGCACTCACTTGATGTCGAATACCTACAGAGTCATTGGTGAGCTCACCCACTCTTCTCTCCAGTCTGTCTTGACGAGAGGAGATGAGAGAAAGAGTGGTCTGCACGTCGTTCAGCTTATCTAATATCATTTCAAGAGTGACAGTGTCTGAATTACGGGGGTTAAAAGGTTCAAAGAGTACTTGGTAAGAAATCGATAATTTTAACTTACTGGGAGTGGATGAGACGACTGTTGCCGAGGAAGGAAGAAGAACGGAAGGAACGGCATGGGTCTTCTTGGTCACCCGAATAGGTACACGAGGTACGGTAGTCTTGGGAAGAGAAGGGATTACGGTAGATGGAGGAGGAACGATTGCCGCAGGAGGAAGTGAATTTCCTCTGCGTCTCTTCTTCTCCGGTTCGGGTGACATCTTCTCCATCTTCACATTCCGGGCATTCCGAAAAGGAAGTTTCCTTAATGCATCCAGGAGCGACTGTTCCTCTTCCAATCCCAGTTCGTCGTCCGAATCAGGTGCATCTACTACCTTGAACTGCAAAGATCATTCATAAAAATAGGTTACGGTATCGAATACGGTATTGAATAAATGACTCACGATAGGTCTCTTTGACTGTTTGGGAATCGTCTTCTCTCCGTTGACATACTTCTGCTTCTCTGCAGTCATTTTCTTCAAAGTCCCTTCATCCAAAAAGACGCCCTTGATCATCTCCCCATCTTTCTTCACTTCGATCTCGTATCCGGGTATAGAGAACCCTTTCACTGCTTGACGATCCGTCAAATCGAATATAGAATTGGATGAATACAGCACGTATGACATGCCTAAAACAAATAAATACAGATAGGCAGATAAACAGACGATAATGAGTAAAAATGGGCGGCGTTTCTCTGGGGAGAGAGAACAATTGCAACGAAATTGACGTAATTCCATTCATCATTTTGATGTAATTCAAGACTATGAGACAGAGGCTTCTGCTTGAGATGCTTTTTCTTTCCTTTTTATCTGCATTTTCATCTCGTTTCATTATGTTGCTCATTGTATTCTATTTGGGTTTTCAGATGTCAGAGCGTACTTGGCAGGATAAAGTCGCCACCTGGAGTGAACAAGGCTTCAGTGCATCAGAAATTGTGCATAAATGTCTTCAGATCGGAAAGAGGGTTAGTTTCTCTCTTCTCGCTCTCTCAATTTCGCGCACTCTCTCGCCCCACTCGATGTTTCTATTATCTGATCTTTCAGTTATCGAAGTCTAGAGTACTTCGTCTCCTCAAGAAGAAAATCGTAGTCGAGAAGAAGAGGTACACTCCGTCAACCATCGTCGATAAAGAGAAGATTGATCCCATCTTCAAATACGTCTTCGATGTGTACCGGGAGGACAGTCAGAAGGACAGCGACGATGTTGTGAAGGAGATCGCAGATCAATTCGGAGAAAAGGTTCGTTACATTCTAGTCAAAGCTACAGTAAGACTACAGTTGTCATTGTAGCTCACTCCCAATATCGTCAAACGGATTCGAGAAGCACAGGGATTGGGAACGGACGGTGTTCGCTACGGGCATTCCGTTCGCCTGGCCAATCGAGCACCCCGAGTCGCCTTCTGTACCCATCATCTCAGTGTTGGCACGATGTTCACACATCATGTCTTCACTGATGAATCGATGGTGCAGTCGGGGAGGAGGGGTCGATTGTGCTACGTTCTCAAAGGCGACATCGAACGTAGAGTGAAGCCCCGATTCAAGCACCCGCCACAAGTGAGTTTCACTCTATTCTGGAGGGTGGAACCTTAGTCATCTTCAATTTCAGCTCATGATTTGGGGTGGAATCTCCTGGGAGGGAGCTACTTCTCTTGTTATTCTCCGCAAGGATGTAAGGGTAGATGGTGGAGTATACCAAAAGATGATACACGACGTATATCTGAAGTTTGCAGAGTGAGTACCGAAAACATCCCGTTTAATCTTAATAAATGCCTATCTCAGGAAGAAATATGGAGGATGTGGCAATGTGGCACTAGTACAAGACAACGCTAAGTGCCACACCTCCCAATCTACTCTAGCCTTCTTCCAGAGATCCGGAGTGCAGGTACTAAGAGCATATAGTGAAACATATGACACACCTGTTATCAGACACTCCCCTGGCCTGCTGAGAGCCCAGACCTCAACCCCATTGAAATGGTCTGGGCACTTATGAAGCAGTGGCTTCGCTACAAGAAGAAGGCCACTACTCTCACTACGCTAGAAGAAGGAATCCAAGAGTGGTGGGCCACCAAACTGACCAAACAGTTGTGCCGGAATCTCATTCTTAGAATGCAGAAGCAAATGAAGAAGGTGATCGACAGGCAAGGTTACCCGGTTTGCGACTAGGAACATATCCCCTCTTTGTATTATGGTTTCATCGTATTCTATTGTTATTAAATTGAAACGCGTAATAAACACATTAAATATTTACTTCGATAACACAAAAGTAACAAAACACAGACGAAAATTGAGGTAGATTACTCAATCGGAAGAAGTGTGTTTCTTCGCGATGGGGCAGAAGTTGTTGATTCTGGCCCGCAGCTCCGCACCGAGAGCAAACCGGACGGAGGAGAGGGAGTCTGCAAGGAACGATGGTTACAAGAGAATAATAATAAATCAATAGTGTCAATCCACTTATCAATTTAATACTTTATTTAAAAAATAAATAAAAAAGCTCCAACAAAGTGAGTCTTGCATGCTAACGTTGCGGTGGCTTGATTTTCATGTTTTAGCGGTTTATTAAATATTTGAAACTGACCGATCGATCGGAGGCCGGCAGCGATTCTGTCGAGGTCCTTGCGTCCCTGAGAATGCACATATGAATTCAAATAAATTTTAAATTTTAGACCATTGTCAAAGTCAATGACCAACATAACAATTATAAATAATAATGGTTATGAAAGAATGGCTAACCTGCTTGGAATGGACTCGGCCATTGCCGTCCTCGCTCTTGTCGGACCACTTGAGGGTCTCAAGCGACTTGAGAGCCTTGCGGATGACGCTTCCGGAAGCCTTGGCGTAGCTGTTGGGCTGAACTCCACGGCGGAGCTAGGAAATAGCTAACCCCTGCAAGAACGAAAATAAGTAACCGACGGGTGTTGCAAAAATATGAATCCATTTCTCTTAATATTTCGAACAAAAAGTGAAACGAACCTTTTCCGTCTGCTTGAGGAAGTGCGCGATGCGCTTGATGACCTCATCCCGGTCGACGCTTAGCGGTCGCCCTGGAAAAGTAACCATTGCAAGAATATCGCGAACTCGCTAATTTACGAGTAAAAAAGGTACAAAGTGGTAGGAAACATGCTGTCGCAAACACAACATAATTAGAACTAACCAGCGAGAGCTTGACTTTGTTCTGGGTAACCTAGTCCTTCTGCTCGGCTCTGAGCTTTCTCCTCTTCAGGCCGCCAGTTGAACTGAAGTGAAATAGAATTAGTAAAACGAAATCATGCAATAATAGAGTAATAATAATACAACAATCCCTATATATCAATATAAACAGCTAAAAAGACAAGCTCGAAATTCGGAGCAGTGACATTATTGCTGTTTGGGGGATACATCCGTTGAAACGACGAGTGCATCACTCCAACGATACGCAATATGCAGCTGCTCGATACGCTCAATTATTTGAACAAAAAAACGTAATAAAAATCAGCACAAAAACGGTTCAAAACGATTCAATAGCGGAGAGGATTACGAGAAAAAGAAAAAGTCGCCTAAAATTTTGGGCCTTTCAAAATTCAAAACTCTTGCTAAACGCAGTAAGTTTTTAATACTTTAAACTCGTTTAATTGACTAATTAAAATATTTCATTATTTTTTAACTGCATAACCCGGTAAAGCCGAAATTTAGGAATCGATCAAGCACAAACACGACATATGTAAGCGTGTTTTGAGCGTTTTCAAATTTGTTTGAAAAATTTGATAAAAAACCAAATTTTCGGTGCTCGCGTCGGAATTTTAATTCCGGACGATATCTCTAATTTCGAAATTATCTCTCTTTCTCTTTGTTTTGTGCTTTTTCAATCGCGTCCTATCCATAAAATATTCAGAATGTACAACTTCACACACGACTCGCAAGAGACGGTACGATTGCGCGAAGCCGCGCAGTTTCTGCTAATGAGCAAGCCCATGAAGATTGTGAGTTTCATCGCATGATACATTTGTTTTATACTTAGTTTCAATCAGGTTTCTCACGCTAAAGTTTGTCACGTGTATCGCCGGCATTTTCGGGACCTCTGCACTGATTTACAATCGAAGGTTGATATTTTTTAATAATTAAATTAAAATATTATTTCAGATTAATCGTCGCTCATCGCATCTTGCGAATGCTCCTGTTTATTCACTACTGTTGGTCACTGATGAATTGCATTGCCGTGATGGTCGATGGTCTGATATTCATCAGCAAGCAGCTCACTTACAGGTTTATTCTTGTCACATTGTCGTTTATTCTTGGGCAACTGATCAAGTATCGTACCTTTCAATTTCAACGGTTCAATGATCGAGTTGATACTTTCTGAAACTTTCAAAAGTATCAAGCTCCGTTTGAGCTTCCCAGCCACTTTGGCAGCTTTTCCTTTTGGTTCTGTGTTTACCATACCCGGTTTCCTAAATGCGCCAGAAAAGTACCCAAAATATGCGGTATTACAGCCGCGATGGACATATTTGTTGTTTTCGAAAATGAATACCGTAATCGAATTTCGGAGCCGGAAAAGGCTGGCGCGAGAGGTGTGTCAGTTGACCTGTGTGATCGTTTGCTGGCAATCGATTAGCTGTTTGAACCGTTACACAGCGTTATCATTGTTTCTTGTTGATTGATTCTTATATTTCGTTGTATTTATTGCATTTCTGTTCTCAACACATCAGTTCTAATCAGGTACTCGCGGGATAGCGACTCCCCGCGGCAGCCGGGAGGCTGGTTTTTCGGTTAGTCAGTTTGTCTTGCCTCAGTATTCTATTTTCTTGCTTATTTATCCTATTTTATCGTTATTTGTCTGACTGATTATCCGCTAAATTATCGATTTTCAGGCGTGCGCCCCTCGGCATGGAATACAAAGGACAGGTCTTATTTGGATATTTCCTTATAGTTTTAGCTTGCTAGCCTCTAAATTGAATGAAAAGGGTTTGAATTTATTATATTTCTCGCTTTTCGCTGGGTTTGGAGCGCTGTTTTGGTAGAAAATCGTATAGCATTAGTAGTCAAATCGTGAGGCTGTGATCAAGGTGCTTTTTTATCGACGTAAGTGAGTAAAAATCCCTTAGAACCTTTTTAATATTGATACTATAAGTATTATGCGATTAATTGAGGAGCCTCACACGAGCCGCCGACCGTCGAAACGCGAGGTAAGCGGGATATTTCTCATTAAACACTACTTGAATTTAATCTTTCATGGCGATCTATCGTCATTTTCGTACCATTATACCTGATTCAATTAGATATTTTCACGAAATTCAGGGGTATTAGGAGCGGCATTTTATTGTAACGGACCAGAAAAGCATGAGGAATAAATATCTATGTGTTGCTAATTAGTTTTCCATCAAATATCACTGTTTAAATTTATCGAATTCAACTTTTTGTTAGTTCAATTTGATCTTATTTATATTATTTAGCCGGTCTACCCGTGAGCGAAGGAGCGCCCGGAGTCGCGCGTCGTCTCCAGCAAAGTGAACGCCCTCGTCGATGAAATCGCCAACCTTAGCCTACTCGAGGTACGCTTTTGTTCTTCAATCTATCACTTTATGGTTCTTCCATGAAGTCATTGGGGGGGGGGCTTGAAGGCCTTACAAAATGGAGAAATAATGAACTATTTTGTTTTATCATGTGTAAAATTGCTTTGGCAGGTTTCCGACCTGAACTGGGCGCTGAAGAAGCGACTGAACATCCCCGATGCGCCCACGAGGTCTCCTGGCATGATGATGGCAGCGATGCCTGCTCCAGCTGCAGCTCTCACCGAGGCTCCTGCAGCAGAGGACGTTCCCCCAGAAGATGACCTTCAAGGTAACGTATTCGTTGTTAATAAAACCACTACTTAAATCTGTTAAATTCCAAATTCATTTAATATTTATCAACTTTACAGGTTACCCTGGCTAAGTTTGATGACACGAAGAAGATCGCTCTCATCAAGGAGATCGGGAATATCATTCCCGGACTCTAAGAAAGTAAGGATTGCTAATTCGATTATTGTCTGAATAGTTTAACTTGGGAAGAAAACAAGAAATTCAACTTTTCCCTCCCAAGTTATACGATCTATTAAATCCATTTTAACATTGTTGTGGCTCCTTCCTTATCGGAAATGAGTTTCATTTCATTCCAGTTCGTCGAGACTACACCGTGCACAATGAAGGAAGATATGGGTAAGGCCGAGGCCGATGAGTTGGCAGCTCTTCTCACCAAGGCTGGAGCCACCTGCGAGATTGCCTAGACTGTGATCAACCCCCCACTAGGATATCGTCCTTCTCTTTTCTTTTTAGAGTAGATCATGTTGTGTTGTAGTCGTGTTACGTTACTCTATCGGTATGAATATGCCCCCGCAATCCCATCTCATCCATCGTTGTTTGTTATTAAATTTGTTGAAGCAAGATAATTATTTTTATGAATAAAAATGTAAACTTCATGCAACAACAAATTGTGGAAAATGAGCAAACAGTTGTATTTCATTCAACTGGAATCGACAAACACAACAACAACACGGTTAACAAATAACATAAGAAGCGAAATAATGGGATGTGTCTGATGGGAAAGGATAGTAGGTCAGTGATCGCTAAATTGCTATCATCTCGGACTAACAGTAATACTCGTGGGTCGGATACAGTACTTAGGTGGGTTTGCCTCTCTTCTGTCTTCTGTTGGCAGTTCGACCTGCCTTCATCTGTGCTCCGTGCTTGCCCTTCTTCTCCTGAAATCAAGTGTACGATAGATTAGGATACGATAAGGCCCAGCCCGTCGTGATCCATCTGAGGAGGCAGGAACCTCTCGTCGTTCCCCTTCCCCTCGAGAGATGGAGGATGAGGATATGCCCCAATTGGATGATTCGAGAACAGTAAGGAGAAACCCATATGCTGAAGATGATGACGATATGTACGACTAGATCCACCTTGTTAACTTTTGCCTTGTACTTTTTTGGTGTAATAATCGATAAACGTACATGTTGTTTCCTTCTTCATTCGTCTTCTTTCCTCCTCCTTATTCTTCCTTCTTCCTCTTCTTCCCTTCTCCATTGTGAGGGCGCCCATCCGTAGATGGGAAACCTTCAAGGTCTCCACAAAGTATCGCGTAATTTTCAATTTTCAATATTCAGCTTTGTTCCCCTTAACTAGAAGAAATATACGACTGTCACTATACACACATATTATATGTCTCTATGCACTACTGTCACTACAATATCCTACTTTTCCATTTCTAGTAATCAATTATATTCCCCTTTAATAAGTGTCACACTCAATTGTTTCTCTCAATCGAACACTCAATCACTCACTCAATCGGCTGGAAAAACGCATAATAATAATGTAATAGCAGTGAAACACTGATAAACCTAGTGAACGAGGAACTAAAGCAGTACACACAATCAGGTCAATCATTGCCATTCGTGAAGTTGATTACGGAAACCACAATCGCAACATAGCAAGAGAATCCACAAATTTAAAGAACCCAGCAGTTTTCGGTGCAAGCAGACTTTTATATATTTCTTATGAAACCAAAAAGCAACAAGGTTATTCCTTAAATAGCAATCACCCTCAATGCACTCAATGCAAATATAGTTAACAAACGAACCTTCATTTGTTCCCTTTTCCTGTCATCGCAGCTCTTCCTTCCGTCACGGTGCAAGAGTGGGGGTGCCTGGAAAGGGCTCAAACAAGCCCCACCACCGCCACAAGCCATTGAACCGTATTCGGTAAATTTCAAACCTGATAAACAGCAATCGGCCTCAGGGCTGCGAGTCCGCTCGAAGAGGCCGATCCTCACTCGAATCTGAGGACAAAATGACATGAATTCGACTGCGTTGAACTTTGCAAAAGTGATATTTGATCGAAAACTAATTAGCAACACACAGCGATTCATCCCTCATGCTTTTCTGCTCCGTTACAATAAAATGCCGCTCCTAATACCCCTGAATTTCGTGAAAATATCTAATTGAATCAGGTATAATGGTACGAAAATGACGATAGATCGCCATGAAAGATTAAATTCAAGTAGTGTTTAATGAGAAATATCCCGCTTACCTCGCGTTTCGACGGTCGGCGGCTCGTGTGAGGCTCCTCAATTAATCGCATAATACTTATAGTATCAATATTAAAAAGGTTCTAAGGGATTTTTACTCACTTACGTCGATAAAAAAGCACCTTGATCACAGCCTCACGATTTGACCACTAATGCTATACGATTTTCTACCAAAACAGCGCTCCAAACCCAGCGAAAAGCGAGAAATATAATAAATTCAAACCCTTTTCATTCAATTTAGAGGCTAGCAAGCTAAAACTATAAGGAAATATCCAAATAAGACCTGTCCTTTGTATTCCATGCCGAGGGGCGCACGCCTGAAAATCGATAATTTAGCGGATAATCAGTCAGACAAATAACGATAAAATAGGATAAATAAGCAAGAAAATAGAATACTGAGGCAAGACAAACTGACTAACCGAAAAACCAGCCTCCCGGCTGCCGCGGGGAGTCGCTATCCCGCGAGTACCTGATTAGAACTGATGTGTTGAGAACAGAAATGCAATAAATACAACGAAATATAAGAATCAATCAACAAGAAACAATGATAACGCTGTGGAACGGTTCAAACAGCTAATCGATTGCCAGCAAACGATCACACAGGTCAACTGACACACCTCTCGCGCCAGCCTTTTCCGGCTCCGAAATTCGATTACGGTATTCATTTTCGAAAACAACAAATATGTCCATCGCGGCCGTAATACCGCATATTTTGGGTACTTTTCTGGCGCATTTAGGAAACCGGGTATGGTAAACACAGAACCAAAAGGAAAAGCTGCCAAAGTGGCTGGGAAGCTCAAACGGAGCTTGATACTTTTGAAAGTTTCAGAAAGTATCAACTCGATCATTGAACCGTTGAAATTGAAAGGTACGATACATACAAATTCAGCACAATCGACGATCTTATTACATCTGGGACTGAGTGCGCGATGCGCCGGGGCTTCAATACTACGTGTGTCTATGGTTAGTTATTTTTACATCCTAAAACACGTCATCATTGACTGAGAGCATATTCAAGAATAGTAGCCTTTTATATTTGTGAATAATCTTTCATCCGGAACAGCACTGTTAGTCATTTCGCGGCGTCATCCTGTCTCAAATAATTTTCAGGTCTGGTCTTCAGTCTTGTCGTCATCTCCCTTGAGAGAGCAGCAGCGACAATCTGGTACAAGACGTATTCCAGATGTCCGCACTGGTCTACGAAACCACTGATCGTTCTCCAGGTAAGGTTCTGAGTGTGTGATACAGAGACTGTCGGTTGTAAGTAGGTCTTTATTGATTTCGACAAGATGCATTGTATTCGTTAATGCTAATGACCTTAGCTTTGAAAAAAACTGTGAAACACATTTGGATAAGCGAGCACTCGAAATCTTCTAAAAACTCAATATTAATAAATTGATTTATTTCCAACACAGCTCGTCGTCCCGCTTCTCATCATAACTCCCGTGCTATGGAAGTATGATTTCACGAGAAGGTCAGTGAAATATTTCCTTCACCAGTGAGTTACAATCCAAGGTGTACTCCCCTTTCTCGTTATGAGGCCTTTTGCGAGAGAATCAGACAAAGCTTGGCACAGCTCAAAAATATCAATCCTCTGAAACTTTTCGATTCGGGGTTCTTGAGGGTGCTGATGACGATGGGCATCCTCATTTTGACCACCGATGCATCGTTGACTCCAGGCGACGTCACGTCGAAATCGTTTTTTGGCCTTTAAAGCTAAATTTAGGTGAGTATGGCCCTAGGGTCAGAATTTGATGGCGATCACGACGGAACATTTATGTTTTTATTATTTTTATGTTTCATTATGTAAAATGGAACTTTGCGCAAACTACAGTGCTATTGTGGAGAGTAGGATGGATCGGACCGGAATGTCACGGGGATTCCAAATCTCTTTTACACGTCAAAATCCATCATTCGGGTAAGGAAATATTCAATTTATAGTGTACCTGGCTTGTAAGTAAATCTTACCGACATTCGCTTGTTTACTTCCTAGCTCTTATCGATCGGAGACTCTCTCGCGAAGGAGGCGAGAGAGCAGGGGAAATCGAGAGAGCGCAGACACAGGGAAGAGGTCACGGAGGAGAGATTCGGGTAGATCAAAAGATCAGTAAGGGAGAGATGGTCAATGTTACTTACAAGCCAGGTACACTATAAGTTGAATATTTCCTTACCCGAATGATGAATTTTGACGTGTAAAAGAGTTTTGGAATCCCCCTGACATTCCGGTCCGATCTATCCTACTCTCCACTATAGGACTGTAGTTTGCGCAAAGTTCCATTTTACATAATAAATAATAAAAATAATAAAAACATAAATGTTCCGTTGAGTGGAACAAGGGTAGAATTACGATTGATAAGCAGTTTCCTCTTCTCACAAGTATCTGGTGTTTCTCAGTTCTTCCCCTTTGTTCTGTCTTTCCCACGAGTTCTTCGTGCTTAGCCATAGTATCATTCATTCGAGTATGCGTATAAGGTTTATCTCAGTACTGTTAACAATAGAACTATGGTGGAAGTGGGATCTAGAAAGATTATTCGAAGTCATGAGGATAGTCAATGTTCAAGAGAAGAAGCATGTGAAACTCGAAGGTTTGAGAAATAGCGTGAAGTGCCAAACGAACAAAGTATGAGGAACAGCATGTGAACGGAATAGAGCTTCTGACACTGAGCATAATGGTGTGAATGGGGAGACGAAAGAAACCTACGTACTGCACGAAGATCCGAAGCGCGTGTGGAGAGGGAGTCTCGAAGCATACATCTAACTAACTAAGATCTACTAAGTGATCCTCCGACCCTTTTCCTCCGGCTTATATAGGCTCGAACGATGACGTGGTGCTCTCCCATTTACACGATTTCGACGTGACGTCGCCTGGAGTCAACGATGCACCGGTGGTCAAAATGAGCATGCCCATCGTCATCAGCACCCTCAAGAACCCCGAATCGAAAAGTTTCAGAGGATTGATATTTTTTAGCTGTGCCAGACTCATTCGGATTTGTCTGATTCTATCGCGAACGGCCTCTTATACATATAGTTGGTTGCCATAAGAAGAAAGATGAAACAATAATTGCAGATACGCGTATTGCACTATCGTCGTGCCGAGCAATCTCGAACTGTAGTCCGTCGTCATTCTCATCTTCATCCTTCTGGAGTTGTCAGCATTGGTGAGTGAGAGTCCGAAAGTTCTCCATCCGTTTCCACTTTTTATGCGGAGCCCCAACAACCCCAGGAATAATTATTTGCAGTTTGCTTGGTACCAGATACTGGAAATCATAATATCGGCTAGTCATAAATGAGTAAATGTCGAGCCTTAATCCCCGAGGAATTTCAGCTATGCTACCATCTTCTCCTCTGCGCCAATAGAAAACTGCGAAATCGACGATACGAGCAGGGTTTAGAGCCGAGGTGTGGCTTTCGAATTTCCTAAAGATATTTTTGCTTAAATTGCAAAATAATAAATTTCAGGTACCAAGTGAACGAGAACATTCGCACACTGCTCATGCTCACGCCGCTTGTGTGGTCAATAGTTATTATATTTTTCATATATTTTTTTTTATTTGAAAGTGCCCGAAAACATTTTTCAACGATCTTTCGTTATTAAATCATGTTTTTCTGTTAGAATCTCTGAACAATCGGCTTTCGCAGGAGCCACATGGCTAACACTCTTTTCGCCGCAATATTCTGGATGGTGTGGCCCATAATCAACCCGGAAATGCAAGAAAAGGAGTACCCGATTATCGAGGTATTTTTGAAAAAAATATTTAACTTGTAATTGACAAGGTTCATTTGCTCATTCATTCATTCATTTCCGTTGTTTTGCCGTTACTTTGAAAATGTACAAGAAATATGGCAAGATTGTTCCAGAAACAGATCGCTCTAAAACATAAAAAGTTCAGGAACTCTGTAACTTTCTACATGTCCATGCGATCGTTCTGCCGATTCTGCTCTACGCACGTTATCGGTGAATATCATCAGTTTATAAAAAAAAACATTTATAATATTTATATTTAAGATTGGAATGCAGCCGAAATCGAGAGATGCTCAAGGAGAACTATGTTGGGCAGCAAATTGATACCGCATTTGTGAATAAGTATTGGTTCATTATACAGGAAGGATGGCGATAAGTCAAGAAAAAAACAAATTCCCTATTAAAGATTCTGACAATACATTTAAGTACTGGTTATTCGCGAAGAATGGCGATGTTTCAATGAATAATTTATGTATTTCTCAATGATTTTTTTGCAGGAAAGTGTGTGCTCATGTCGTAATGACGAATTCAATTATTTATTATTGCTCATACTGTTGTAGCAATTCTCACATATTCATTGTAATCACTTTCGCAAGCTCGTAATTTGCACTTTTCCAGGCAGGTAGCGAACCGTTCGAATGCTCCCACTTCGTTGGTTAACTGAAACATTTTTTTTTTAATTTTTGGGATAGATACAAATATATTTTACTCCTTTCATTCCAATCGTTTCCAGTTTCTTCAAATCTTGGTGGTTTTGCTTCAGTTGGTATGCGATATAGTTGTCGTTTCCTTCGATCCAGTCGTACAACTTATCTTGCCTTTTACGTCTAAATTAGGGGTGTCGATGTGAAGAAAAAAGTGTCAAATGAAGAATGAAGTTTCTCTCGCTCTCATTTTCTCTTCACGAAGAATGACCCGGCGACTCTCGTTCTTCATGAAGAACGATTTGCACTAAATGAGCCATAACTAGGGTATAAGTGCATATTTTCTTATGAAATTTTAAATATGGCCTATCAGGGTCATTCCAAATTTACTCATGTCAAAGGAAGTGAGAATTTATTTGCTTATTATGTCACAAACGGCTTAGTTTATCCTGTCCTATAGTTTTGCGAAATCTGTTCTGGGTCTTTCATGCTTCTCCATCGGCATTTATAGTTCCTGTTTGACAGGACGAGTCGAAAACACTTTGGCAATCATCAAAAATATCTTTCTTTTAGTTGGTGAGCAATTGGTGTCATAAATCGGTAACACTGCTATGTGAGAGTCGGATTTTCACAGTAGGGTCGATATAATATTCAAACTGCCCGTCATGAACCCAATAATATCATACTTAAAGCCGTATGTTGAAATATTGTTCCTAAGATGTGCTAAACCCCGAGAATAACGCGCGCAAGCACTGTGGGAGAGGAGGGGAAGGCGAGACGAGACGAAGGAGGCTCTCGTGCGCTCTCCCAAGTTATAATCGCTGCCATGTCACTCGAAAATAGCGTACACATCTTCTACTTAATTCTACCTTGTGAGTGCTAGTTAGTACTGATACCCAAAGCGCCCTTCAGCGTTACGAAGTATGACACCCTATTAAATGAGAATTATGAGTGGCAAATCATAGTGTAGACGGTTTCCTTTCAATGTCATGAGTTCCCATTATTTATATCTGTCAAAACCCATCCAAAATATCTCACATCTGGTCCCATTTTCACGAAGAATACCCTCATTTTTCATGAAGAATGTCGCCGCGTCGCGGTCCTTTGTGAGTGAGAATGAAGAGACAAAAACTCATTCTTCACATCGATAGCCCTAGTCTAAATATCATATTTAGATCTAACATTTGCAGAATTTGCATTCTAACGTTTCGAAAAAATGCACCTCGATTGCAGTGCTTCCGCACATGTTTCGATGCTCTTCCACTCTTGGTAAAACGTGTTGCCAATCGCTCGGATATTCAGGAATTTGCAAATATAAATAACAATTACACAAATAATAGTAATTACGATTGGGCCGGTCCACTTGTCTCGAAAATCTTTAGTTTCCTCGTGGAATCTCTTCTTATCGTTCAAAAGTATTTTCAGGATAGCCAGTTGCTTGTGAGGAATTTCCTTGCACTCATTGTCGGATTTTTCACTACAACAATATCATAATTTTTATTGCAATGACAAACTCACTTGAAGGTTTCTTCCCCGTCTCCATATTCTTCAAGAAATTTGAATTGCTCAGGCTCGAGAGCATCCTTCTCTTTGATACAGAGGGATGAATTAGCTGATTTGTGGATGCAATCAATCCACTTGCCGAACGATATTTGCGTAACTTCCACCTAAAATCCTCAATCTAACATGATACATGAAGTGTGAATTGATGTAATTTATCGATGTTCTGTGTGAATAATTATCTCAATTAGCCTACCTCGCTGTCAATTTTGATTAGCGAGCGGACTCTGTCAGCGACATGAGCAAGAGATGCAATCAAATCGTTGCTATCTGGCACACGGCTCACTCGTTTGACACGTTTCGCTCTGTCTTTTATATTGTATCATCGCTCTCATCGCTTTAAAATGAAGAAGTGATTACAAACCTGTCGATCACATCCGAGTATGCTTTGATCGTTTTCAGCTTCTCGAAAGAGGTATCACTCACGGAAGTGTATTTCTCAAATATCGTAAGCCTTTTTTAAGATTCAGACCAGCCATCTGCAAACCTCACTAATCTCTTTGGATGAAGCGATGATATTATAATCCTCTGCCTTGGAACAGTTAACTTTATTGCACAACATGTATGGAATGATCGGGGCGTTGCCAACGACAGCAAATAGTAAAATCTGGAAATTAAATGCAAATCTTTTTAAAATCGTGCATAGATCTTCGTACCGGCACGTATACGCGAGCTAGAAGCATATTGGAATGTGCTGGATTTCCGAATTCACATCTATTTATGAAGCATGAAATGACATTTCCAAATGGGTTTACAAACTTGTTTAGTGAATAATGTTTTCTCAAATTGAAGTGAAAGTATTTTCAAAGCGAATCGATAGCTTTGCTTATGGAATGGTTAATACATTTCTCAGTATTCCACATCCATCCCACTCAATTTTTTTTATTTCGTACAAACCATTCACTGGATATTTTTTCAGGTCCATTGCTTTATTGAAGGGCGAATTTTCAAAAACAAAGTTACACTAAACTCTCTTCTTTGCCCTCAAATAACCTGGTTGCAGAATCCTGCCAAGTTGTTGCTGGTACTTTTCCCGATCAAACGTCATGCTTGTCCAAATACGCGCTCTAACGCACCATCGCTGAGTCACCCCCGCTCTGCATCTTTTCCGCTGTTGTTAGTAACCGCAGCTGACTCAGCGCTCTCGTCGTCTCTCCTCTATCTCATGTTCACTATCCCTCCTCCCTCTCGTCGTCTCCCTTCTCTCCCTTTCCCGTGCTCTCTCTCTCTCGTCGTCATGAACACTGCCCAATGTTGTGCAATGGCTGGAGTATAAAAGGAGGGCGAAGAGGGGAAAGGACAAGACCCGAGTCGCAGCCGACTCCGGAGCATCGCAGCAGCCCTTGAGGTTTGAATTCTTCACTTGTTTGCCAATATATAGGGGCCACAACGTAGATTGCCGAATTGTCACAATCCGGTTAAATTTGTGTCCAAACTGTCCCTCATGGACCCAATAACATCACCCTTTTTACCGTTTGTTGAAATCTTGTCTCTGAGCTGCGCTACAGCCCGAGAAGAACGCGCGAAAGGCACCGTTGGAGAGGGGGGAAAGGCGAGACGACAGGGAAAGGGGCGGAGCCTATTCTGCCCATTTCCCGCATCTCAGCCGGCCATAGTTTCACTAAGTCGAGCTTGCGCTTTGCGACGCTCAAAGTCGAAATCGAAGGGAGATATAGACGAGAGCGTGCGCTAGTCCCACCGGGTAAGAACAGCGGGGAGAGCGAGGCGGAGGGAGAGGGAGTGTGGTGTGTCTCTCGCCTCTCTCCTCTCATTTGACTATCCCCTCTGGCACTCACACTGTGTTTAGCGTGAGTAGGAAGCGAGGAAATACGCGCGTACTGAAACCTTTAAAACAAAGTCGCAAGCTTTTGAAGCATGATAAAATTCTGTTTTTTTCACTAAACTTCCTAAAATATTCGTATTTGTCGAAAAATTGCTGCCCAACCAAAAAGTGCACACTGCAACCCGTCAAAACGGCCTATTCCCATCGTTTAGGTTCAATTTTGACCTATTCAATGAAGATGTGCACATTTTGGGCAGTGCTCAATCGATTGGGAATCCCAGTAGCTATCCAGCGCACTTTAGAATGAGTGATTTGGTCAAGAATGAACCTTGCGACTTTGATTTCTCACGTTTTGTGGGGAGTCGTGTCTCATCAAAGTGGGCGGAGCTTGTGGCCCCTACCAATATATTCCTTCAATTTTTTCTCATTGCAAATAATTGATCGCTCTAACGAAAAAAATGAGCGATTTTGTGTAGCGTTTTTGAACCATTTTTTATGTGTAATTTTCATAAATATTCACTAATTAATTATGATATATTTAGGCCCGTCGATCTCCGTCGTAGCGGCGTCGTGCGCACTCGCAGCGTCCGCCCCTAGTTGTCCAGTAAGCACACCGAAGAGCCTCCACCCTGTTCCAACCAGAAATGGGCCCAACAAGAAGATAAACGTCCCCGGACCCAGACCCAGACCCAAGACCAAGTCCAGAACCAGACCGAAGACCCCGCCAGCCACCCCCTCTGCTATGATCCCGCCTTCGAGGAGAAGCGCGAGAACCAGCAGTACTTTTACAGGTGAGGATTGATTTTCGATATCTTTGCTTTCTTTATTTTACCGTCTTGCACAATTTGCACTACAATGAGGTCGTTGTGCAATGTCTCTAATGCTTATTGCGCAATAATGTCGTTGGAAATCATTCGTATTGTAAAAATATGATATTTTCCAGTCGCAAGACAGCCCAACTCCTAATCGACGCCATCTTTGACTTCTTTGAGTATGATGAGGATCGAATTTCCAAGGAACTGTGCTGCCTCTGCGTCCCTTCCATTGCCGAGGTAAACATTCGCATCTTTCACTTGTAAGACCCCTATTATCTTTGGATCTTGCACTCTTCGAGGAAAATAGATTCGAAAAAGTTCTAATGTGATGCAAAACGCTGATTTTGGGCAATATTGTGCAATGATCTGTTGTGTAGTGCTTTGCACAACATTTGCAATCCTACTATGGAATTCCAAAGTCATCATCGTTTCCCGTGCAGATTCTCTATCACGACCACGGCATCTCCGTCGCACTTCTTGATTTCGATCGTCGCTTCGACTATCTGCCCGGATATCGTCACTTTGACCTCCTGAATCCTACGGTACCCTCCGCCAAGTCCCCGCCCTTCTCCATGGTTCTCTTCGACCCGCCCTACTTTGGCATTGCCTACGAAGCCCTTCGCGCCTCTCTAGCCACCGTAGCTGGTCCGAGAACTAGGGTTCTCATGAACTTTGTGCGTAGAGACGAGCACATTTTGCTCAAAGAGTTTCCTCAGCTTTCTAGAACCAATTCAGTTGTTGAGTATGACCGTGTTAGTGACTCCAAGTGGTCCAACTACGGGCTGTATGCTAACTGTGATTTGCGTGGAGTGAAACGAGTTCATGATAAGAGTAGGACGAGTAAGACTAAGAAGTGAATGTAATTGTAATTATTTATTGTTTTGTTGACGTGATCGTGATAAATGGATTCGACGCAATAATGCGCACTGTGATATTCAAGAGGGAAGGTCGGATCTTTATGAAATTTAGAAAAATAGGAACAGAAGGATGGAGTAAATAGGAACAGACACGAAAGGAAGCAGAGAGGAAATGTCGAATAAGGACGGTCGGTAATACAGTACAGGCGGTGAAGGGTAAAGTGCGGATTAACGCACTATGCAGGAAAAAAGAGGCAACGATAAGCGCAATGAACATTTTCATTGTACAGAATTGACTTCACATCTTACTTAAATTATATTTAATTATTTCCTGTTCTAAGTTTTCTGTTATAAGTGATCATTGCTATTTGTTATATGTTGTAGATAGTGTGAATATAATCAACTTTAGTCTCCCGAGACGCAACTTGATTACAGTCTCGTTCGGCGTACAGGTGAATTGCGTACTGATTGAGAACGCACCTGATAGCCTGTATCACGCGTCTATCGTCGACTATCACCGAGCTGGCTATTACACAGATGCGGACGTCAAATGGATTCGAAGGTGCGTTTTTGCTCATCCAATCCCTTTTCATTTGGATATTCAGGAGACAATGGATTCGTCTTCATTCATGCTATTATCTCGTACTCGCTACTTGTGCTAACCATAATTCTAAATATATTGGTTTTCGTACTGGTGAAGTTCGTGAACTGTGACGACGTCGCTCTACATTGGATGATTTTAGAGCATCCAAGCACATTGACTCCTTTCGATATGTTTTTTACACTTACTGCGTTACGAATGTCATTTTCTCTTTTGCCTTCTCTATCAGTCTAACGGTATTTGTGCCGAATCTGAACAGATACCGATTAATAATTTTAAGCAATGGGCGAAAACTCCCCAGCTTGCGATTTTCTTTCCTACTGGTCCATTTGCACACAACACTGTGATTACTCCACACTTGTGGCGGGTAAGAAAGCTTACAGTTCAAGAAAAAATTAAATGTACAGATTCAAAACCTACTATACTTCTTCGTAATGTGTCTGCTTTGCTCGACTTTCGTTTATCGATATCTAATTGTAGCTGAGTAATAATAATTTGTCAATTCCCAAAGGATAAAAAACATCATAGGCCGAATTCGAACAGGACACGAGTTCGCATTCTGACAGCTATGAATTTCCTCCCCGTTCCCTTGTGGTTTGTCGATAGTTTAATGGCCGAACTACCATCTGCTCAGCTCAGGTAATCAAAATGCCGATCAACATGCATGTATGAAATTGATGTAATAATTATTTAGAAAACGAATCAATAAAGAGTTCGGTGAACGGTTCGCTGTTGATTTTGAGCGAATCTATTTTATTGCTGCCGATATCAATGTAAGGCAAATTTCGAATTTTATTAATTTTCAAAAGGAAGAATTTAGAAAGCCGAAGTCAATACTCTCCAACGAATTGGTGTATTACTATCACTCATACAGATGTTGGCTATGCTCTATACTGGTGAGCGCCGTTTATTATTATTTGGAATCATTTTTATAATTTTGAGGTATGCGAATTTACTTGGCTATAATCAAATCAGTCGGAAGTCAGCGGTCAAAGAAAATGGAGAGAGGCGCGTTTCGATTGCTTCTTTCGCAAGTGAGTGCAATTCTTATCTGATTCTTCTGAATGAAGCTTTTCCAGGCAATCAACCCAATCATATTTCTTCACGCGCCTACAATCGCCAACGTGATTCAAGCGCAAGGAGTTATTCTTCCAGAAATGGTAAAATATACAATTCGTCTACTCTAATTCATTGATGTGACTGGTAGTCATGAAGTGAAAAATTTACCCTTTGACAAATTATTCGAGAAATCACAAATCATTCTGTTCAGGCGAATCGGCTATCGTGCATTTTAATGCACTTTTTCACTGTCACAAATCCACTTCTGAATTTATTCTTATCAAGAGATCTTTCAAATTCGCTCAAGCGCTTAGTCTCGAAGAGAAAGAAGTCATCAATATCATTTATGCAACCTTGATTGTAATTAGATTGTTCATTGAAAATCGTGTAATGGCTGGAAAAGTCATGAGAAAGATTTTATGAATCTGTTTATGACGCGAGTTCTGAATCAGATATGACTTGATTGAAGTTGATGGCCTATTTCGCTGTTCTATTGGTGATCATTAAAGAGCTTGAAGCACGTGGTAAATCCATGAATATAAATGTAGTAATCAGGCAGCTTTGAGAAATATATTCTTCATCGACACAACAGATTCATATGAGTATATGTGTAGTTATTATTAGAACCGATGCTCGAGACACGGTCCGAGCTACGCGGAGTGATCCTAGAGGACAGAACGCTGGAAAGAATAGTAAAACAAAAATTCCATTAATCCAAAAAAAAGAACCTTCGCATTTCTCCCGACATTGTCAGAAAACAGATTGGATAGACCGCAGCTATGGAGAGATTCAGCAAATTCTCAGCAGAAAGACGTGGTTAACGTCGTAGGGGGGGGTATGAAGGTGATGACGAGCACGGACACTATCGACGTCTGATATGAAGGTTAAAATTTGTCATTATTTATTATTATCTATACTCACCGCATAAAGTGCAAATACAACAACACTCTGCCTGAGTAGTCTGACTTGCGCGCTTGACTGGCCAACGGACGCCTCGCCAAAGGACATTCTCATAGGAGGAAAATTCCGACACCACCATGTTTGAGTTTTGAAGGGTAAGGCAGATTTCGGGCGGAAAATAGAATGGATAACTTAGGACGAAGATATCGAACTGCAAAGCGTTTGCTAGTTTCAGTTGAATTGTTTGGAGTGTTCATCAACATCTGAACTTGTAATATTGGAAGAGATGAGCTGACACTCCTGTACGAATCGGAAATGGTATGCATTTTATAGATTGATATTCAAAGTGAGACCACGACTACCGGCACCACTCTACTTCTCAAACAATTGTTTTTTTCCAGCCGCATTATTCTAGGAAGTCTCTATCCTTTCTTGACTCACTAGCAGTTTCTCTATTCTTCTTCAATTCGAAACAATTATTCTTACAAATTTGATCGGCATTTGTCCGACCATACAGACTGGCTGATTTGGGCGGAATAGCACTCGACTATGGGTAAATGAACCATGTTCGCAGGCGCAATCTCATTGCAGTGATCCGCTTTGCTAAAATATTAAATTAAACAAAAAAAATGTAGTCACCAAATACAGAGGATGTTGCCTTCAAAGTTGCGTCGACAAACCAACATCAGTGAGTCGAGAGGGTATTCGAAGCAGCCCTGGGAGCAAATGTTGGCTAGATGATCGCAATGGACGGTCAGCAACTGCTCGTTTGTCAATACCATTATCGTGCTCGTCTCGTTATCTGCTATGCTCAGATGCGTGATGGCATGGTGTGCACTTTAGCAATACCCGCCGGTGCAGGTTCTGTACTTGAGCGGTGACATTAGACTTTTCTTTTTTTCGATGTCATATGTTGCGCGTATTTGTGATAATTTTTATTAACAATAGGTGAAATATCACCCGTTCAATCCGTGCGGCAATACTCGGTGCTCTTATAGCATTCAATGGATAGTGAAAATGAAGTGTAAAGATAGAGCAGAGCAAGCATTTGTGATTCCAAAATATAGAAACACTGAAAATTTAGACAGGAAAGGAGAATTGGACACCTGAAATGATCACACAAGACACTGGTGATGTGGTGAGGTTGCGGAAATTTTGGTGCATTTGCCAAGCCTCAGAATAAAAAGCGAAAATAGGAAATGAGTAATCACAAGAATGTTCAACAATGAATGCACATTGTACTTCGCTGGAAATGCATCAAACACTCTAAATTAATGCCCTTTAATGTCTGCTCCTGATATCTGATGACCACATAAATCTATTACTTTCTTGCTCGCAGACAGCATGATTAATCCCAGGTGGATTAAGCAGAATTGATAGTAACTGATTGTCTATTAACCGAGTCTGCCAAACGGTGATATCACGTCATACCGGCAATGAAAATCTCAGCATATTTCCAAGGTTTGAGTTTTTTTTTTGAATTATAATATTTAAAGTTGTATTTTAGGTGATAATGGATTCGTGCTCGTTCATGCTATTGTTTCGTACACATTACTACTTGCTTTGATATTGAACTATTTGGTCTTTGTTCTTGTGAAGTCTGTGTAGACTTAGCGATTCAAAATTTCATATTTTCATTCAGGTTCTCTAAAATGATAACCGACTTTCGAACCGTGTTCTACACATATTGCTTTGTCAGCATAGTAATCGCAATTGTATTTTCCATAAGTTTTATGGTATATCTTCGGAACGTTTTGCTTCAATAATCCTGTACTGTTTCAGCAATGGGTATTCCTACCCGGATTTGCGGTCTACTTTCCAACCGGGCCGTTCGCACATGATTACGTTATTATTCCAGTTATTCTCAAAGTATAATGCTCAAAATTTGAAAAAAAGTTCATTTTTTTCTCAGCTACAAACTCTGGCGTACCTCTATATAATGTGTTTAGTCAGTTCTACATTCGTATATCGATACATCATGGTTGTTCGGTAGTGAACTAATTGATTTCTGATCTTAATCACATTCATCTCAGACCCAACTCTCGAGGAATTAAGGCCAAAGCTATGACGTCTTTACTATTCTTCCCAGTTTTATTCTGGTTCTTTAATCACTCAAAGCTTACAATCGTTCCCGGCACAACACTCAGGTAAGGAGAAGTTTATTCAATTTCACAACAATTATCTTTTTTAGGAGCCGTATCAGTGATGTAATAGGACAGCGATTCCTGATCGATTTTCGAAGAATTCACTTATTCGTTATCGAAACCAGGGTGAGATAATATTTTCTAGCTTGTGCACTATACAAACACGGCATTATTGTTTTAACCTTTGTAGGAATTCGAATTTAGTCCATCGAATACTCTCAAGGTAGCAAATACGTTCTTGCTACTAAACTTGTTCTACTTCATCGTTATTTGGGCTGGTTTGGAAAACATTAAATCTCGAAAATATTTACCTTCTCAGGCATTCGAATCTATCAGACAATTCAGAAATCTGTAGGCAGTCAACATGCAAAAATGATGGAACGAAATGCTTGCCGCCTTCTTCTTTCTCAGGTTAAAAGAAAGTGAATTATTGCTTAAAGGAGGAATAACATGAATATTTTTGTGGCCAATCTGTCAACGTCAGATTATAGCAATCCATAACCATATCAGAGATCTGAAACTCCCATGTTTTTACGACATCAATGAACCGAGTTATAGCGATTTGGCATAGTTCCAGAATTCCCCTGAGTCCAGGCAAGGGCGGGGAATTTGAACAGAGGATTTGATTAAGCGTGCGCTTTTGATTTACATACGCCTATCTCCCTCCCCTCCCTCCCCTCCTTCCCCTTCCCTCATTTGACTACGGTGTCTTGCAAGTCCCGGATTTTCCGTGTGAGAGTCTCTAGCATTCTTTCCTGTTACTCCTCCTTTAATTCAATGAAACGAACAATTTTCTGCAACACACGGAAGTATTGCATTTTCTTCTGTTTAAGAGAAAATAACAAAAAAAATAAAAGAACAACATAAGTTATGGCCTTACAGGCTATAAATCCAATGATCCTACTCCACGCGCCGACCATGCTCAACGTTATACAAGCAGAGATCGTGCCGCTTCCGGATATTATTGTATGGGTCTTCGAAATCGGTGAAAAAAATTGTTCATTTTCAGGTGAGTCAAGTCTCGTGCGTGCTCATGAGTCTCTTCGCCGTTACGACTCCTCTATTGAATCTACTATTATCAAGAGATCTCTCGAAACCGCTGAAGTATGGACAGACACTTCATAAGAAATTCTCTGTTTTCGTCTCGCAACAGTATTTGTAAAAGTCACTTCATAAATTTGCTTGTTTCATGTTGTTCTGAACCGTTTGCAAGTTGCAATTCGTAATGAGCAACATCCGTAGACTGACTTTGATCATGTACTCGAGGGAACGCAGTAATCAATTGCTCTTGTTCTCAGACCTCGTGATTTATTGTGAGGTGATTAATCGCGGATAGAAGAAAGCTGATTGCCTATTTAGTATTTCTTCTGCCAGCGACGACATCAAGTCGTGCTTATATCCGCTATGAATATCTCTTCCTCCCTAGAAGGTTCCATTTGTAATTTTATTTATCAAAAAAAAATTCGTTTACAGGAGATGATGGATTTGTATTTATTCATGCGACAGTGTCGTATTCTCTACTTGCACTTGCACTGATTTTGAACCTATTGGTGTTTGTTCTTGTCAAGTATGTCGGAATTCCATCGCTTCAATCACGATTTATTTTCAGGTTTTCGAAAAGAATAACCGATTTTCGAAATGTGTTCTACACTTACTGCGTTGCAAACTCCGTTTTTGCAGTCGTATTCTCGATAGCGCTAATGGTGAACGAGCAAATAAAGCACAATTAATATTTATTACAGCAATGGGTATTCCTTCCTGGAATGGCTGTTTACTTTCCAACTGGACCGTTCGCTCACAATCTCATAATCACGCCTATCATTTTCCGAGTATGTGCTTCACTATATTTTTTTTGAATTTGCGACAATTTAGCTTCAACCTGCCATTTACATATATGTGATGTGTCTTGTATGCGCTACGTTCGTCTATCGATATCTCATCGTTGTTCGGTATTCACTAACTTCCTTTCACGTTGAAAATTCTTTTTAGGTCAAACGCAAGAGGAATTAGAGCCAGAGCAATGACGTCATTAACTTTCCTACCCCTTGCTGTCTGGTATTTCGATCATTCCCGAGCCATAATTCTTCCGAACGCCCAGCTCAGGTGAAAAATTAACATACTCAATTTTTTAAACACTCTTTTCCAGAGAACAAATAAATAATGAGATTGGTGACCGTTTTGCACTGGATTTTCGTCAAATTCACATGTTTGTAATCGAAACAAGGGTGATTCCCAATTATCAGTTATTATCATGAGCTTGATTTAAAGACGTTCCAACTCAACTTACATCATGTTGTACGGCTTTTCTTTACTGTTATCCAACTCAATATAATGAACATGATCATGATTTGGACTGGTTGGAAACACCGTTCTTCTCCATTTATGCATTATTTTACAGGCGTGCGCATTTACCAGACCATCTAAAGGTCTGTTGGAAGCCAACACTCAAAAATTTTGGAGAGAAACGCATTCCGACTTCTACTTTCTCAGGTTGTAGAGGCAGTAAAACACCTGAGTAAGCTAAGTGTTTACAGGCAATAAACCCAATATTGCTCCTGCATTTCCCGACAATGGTGAACTTTACTCAATCTGAGGTTATCGCGTTTCCGAACGTGGTGATTATTTTTTAAATATTAATCTTTTTTTTTAACAATTAAACATATTTTAATATATTTTATTTATAATTAATATATTTTGCTCCAGGTCAATCAATTAACATGCGTTATGATGAGCCTGTTCACAGTAACTAATCCACTGCTGAACATTATATTCTCAAAGGATCTCACGAATTCGCTGAAACCCGGCGGGAGAAAGGAGAGTATGAGGAAAAAATCTTCCGTATTTGTATCGCAAAGCACTTTCTGATTCCTTGTTCTTAATTCTGCTTTTTTCCAAGGACTATTCGCATTATGCGTTGCACCAAACTTTATGGCTTGGAAGGAAAACGAGTTCGCATAAAGTGCATCGAAGCAGTGTCTTCCTTTCTCCATTTCTCTTTTGAGTTCTTATATTGCTATCACTTGATCTCTTCGTTCCCTGTATCACATGACAAACACAGACAACTCAAAGGAATCGGGGTCAAATGGCCAGATCTGTTCCACATGGTTTTTTTACGACCCCCGTCCGAAGAAAGACGTTGTGCCATCGCTCAGTAGAGCGCAATAAGGGTCGCCTATCTTCATTTCACATACTCTCTCAACCCTTCAACGATCCAATTCAGTTGAAATCGTCTGGTTGGAATCTGCCATCTGGGAAGGGCAATAGTGCCATGTGAAATGAAGAAGTCAAGCGGTTCTCAAGAGATTCGTCTCTTCTATACATGCTTTTTTTTATGAAGTCAGCTGGGCTTGTCCTTTTCCCTGTGACACTCCATTAGTCATCGTGCGTCCGTTCTCACAGGAATCTTTACATATTCTGGCAAGGGGCGCTGAAAGGATGCCGCGGTAGATATGCCTCCCCCCTATCATCCCCATTGTCTCAGTGCCTTTCCTCCACCTCTTTTCCTATCATCAATATTTGCGCTCCCGCCCGCGCAATGAAAATGAACCGAATTGTGCGCTAGCAAGCAACAAGACTGCCTCATTTCGTCTGCATTTTAGCCGCGCCCGAGCCAAAAAACTGTCACTACTATATGCCTTGTCACAACAATAAGGCGTCCATGTGTCACCAATTTCCCCTACTTTACGAATTTGGTGGACTCATATAGCCAATGTTATCTGTACTATGGTCTCTTGCCTCTGACTCTCAATCTCCGGTAATTGCACACTGCCTCTCTGGCGTGAGAAAGCGCGCAAGCTGCTTTCTATTAGGGATGGCAGGAAGTGACTCTCCCCGTTTCGCGTGCTCTCTCGCCCTCTCTGCTTGGTGAGAGAGTACGTGAAATGAAGAGACGCTAAGCCAATCCTCCTTTCTATTAGCTTCCCCTCTCAATTACCGCTCTCTGTGCTCACTTTCCAATTGCATTGAGTGCTTTTCCCCCTCTCTCGCATCGTTATTTGATATGTGTTGACTCAGAGCGAGAGGTATTTACCCCCCCCCCCCACTCTTCGAAATATTCGCGTCTGTTTTTTCCAGCTCTCTGATCTCTCGGTCAGAGACGATCGTAAACTAGGCGTGCGCCTGTCAGAATGAAGAATTTGTCTCGTCATTATGCTTTCTCTCTAGGCACTCTGGCCCGAGATAGAGTACGAGATGAATACGGGTTTTTCATTCCTTCTTCATCTCATTTAGCCTTATCGGATCGCGCCGTTGTTTGTGCGATCGAGAGCCGAGATGGCGGCACACAAGGAGAATGTTTCTAAAGGCTTCTGTTTTTTTTAGACGGAACGGTGTCTCATTTCCCGCTGAGATGACTCCGCACGCCGTACAGAGAGGCCAATGAGGCCGGCAGCGGCGCTCGTTCGTGAGTATACGAATTTCAAAAGTCATTTCGACGACGGTGTTCGCCCCAATGTCAAACTGAATGATTTACGACGTCTGGGTGTCGTCACTCCAACGAAAATATTGCGTGATACGGTGAATAATATATGTATTCATTTTATTCCGACATGAATTGCACACTTACAGCCTTTCCCACTTTGTCCGTCATGCACAACAACGGGACGGAGAGCCTGGAGGAGCTGCTCATCACCGTTGTCTACATGGCACGGAGTCCGACCATGAATGTGGTAAGCAACTTATTCATTTTTAATTTTTATAACATATTTGTCATTTAGTTCTCTCTTAATCTCAACAAAAAATAAGAGTCATTTTATCGTATTTCATACTAATTTCCTTGCAGATGCTCTACGGCCGAATGCTCATTTCAGTTATCGGTTTGATAATGGGCTTTTCGCTGCCGATGTTTCGCAGGTATTTAATTATATCATTCACAGAGTCGATTCGTAAATTTAAATTTTCAGAAAATTCGTCGCTCACGGAAGCCTTCTAATGCTGCTCCTGCAACATTGTGCCTGGAACCTCATGCTCTCGTTCATTTCACTCATAGACGCTTTGATAACTGCGTATACGTTTGCGAGTTGGCGGTGAGTAATTATTTTGAAAACTTTCATTATTTTCCTGATTGCTTCATTTCCTCTTTTTTCAGGCAGCCAGAAGACTTGATTGCCTTCAACGATGGGTACACTTGCTTTCATCGGAAAATCTGGCACATTTACGCTGTTTATGGTGAGAATTCATCCATTTTCTCACGCGTTCAACACTGGGTTGTCAGGGCACCTCTTCATTCCTCTTACTCTCTCACCGGACAGAGTGATGAGCACACGCTAAATGAACGCTAGATAATTAATATTTTTAGTCCAATTCAACACCATTGAAGGTTCGATGACCTCAATGTTTGCCATCACAATCGAGCGGACGTTTGCATCCAAATGCTACAAGAACTACGAGCGTTCGAGTAAACGGCTCGGCTACGTACTTAGTATAGGCCAGGTGAGAAAACAATGCAATAATTTGTCTAAACGATACTAGACTAGATAAGCCCATTCATAACGTAGACAACGAAAGCTTATCTACGCTTCAATATTGCGTCATTGTACCAGAAGGGAAAGAATAGAACAAAGAGTGCATCAAAGATAGGTCAAAAATAAAAAGTTTCAGTTCGTCCTCGCTTCGCTCTTCACTCTCGGCGCTGCGCTTACCTACGACTTTACTCAAACGCGCGCCCATTGTTTTGTTGTTACTCGAGGAGGAGAGATGTACCATCGACCACTCGCGGTTAGTTCAAATTATGTTGTAATTGTTTATTTTTGGTAATGCCCAATGAATCATTCCAATGAAACTCATATCAAATAATGCCAATGATGTGAATCACGAGAGCGCACACTTTCCACTATTCCATTATTTTTAGTGGGTTCAATTACTGCTATTCAACCACTTTGCCCACTTCTATTGAGTTACACTCTATTGAGAGGAGAGAAACCGTTATCCACTTTCCAAAGGCATCAATGATCGAAATGGGTCAAACTTATTCAAAAGTGAAATTAGCTAATAGTAAATGGTCTACGAAGTTATATACGTGGAAAAATTGAGATAAAATTTCAGGCGACTTCCTTTGTTTTGGAGATGATGTGTTTGATAATCTTTTGTTGTCTTTTGAAAATCAACCAACGGAGACTGAGCTCGAATTACTTTGGAGGACTATCGGTCAAGTGCGTTGCATATTATCGAATAAGTCAAATTAAACAATTTAGATATCAAATAACCGAGAATGTGCGTGCGCTCAAATTGCTCGTGCCTGTTGTCATGTGAGTTTGTTTCAATATTATTATCGTCAGTAAATAGTCGGCATAAAATACTGGAAACGTATCTTTTTTATAACATAAATACAATGGATAAAGTGTACGGTCATCGTGTGCCCATAACAAGAGCTTTAAAATAATGGAAACTTTTTTTATAATATCCAAAACAGTTGATAAAATGTATGGTCATCCTATCACGAAAACGACCAATTAATCAAGACATAGGGATCAATATGACTCTTCAGTAGCCACATCACCCTCACGGTCCTCGTTGCCGTCTCTTTCTCAGTGTATGCAGTACTTACCATGGCTCCGCACACGAGGGCCATTGCGGAGGTAATTTTACCCTCTAAGGGCTTTCATAAATAGACATAGAATAGATGAGAATAGATAAGCACACTTGAAAGATCTCGAATGAAAGATATGCGGAGACAAAAATCATAAATTTTTCTCGAAGTTCATGACAGATCACCTTTAGAATTAGAAAAACTTAATTTCTCATTATTCAAAATCCAGGAAAGTCTCGGATTCCTGCACCTTCACGCGGTCATAGTCCCAGTGTTCATGTTCGTTCGACACAGGTAATTTATTTAAAAAAAATTTCAATTATGATATTTTTAGTTTCATGTCTCAATTGCAGGAGAAAATGGAAACAAGTAGCGAAGACGTGCCGAATAAATCGACTGCACGGTACAGCGCTGATGAACGAGCACGATAAAGCGATTATGAAGAACTGGTGATTATGATCATGCTCATGACTTGAATAATCAGTAGACGATCTCTGGTTTCTCCCATCCATTATTGGGTAACGCACATTCAAATCGGTGGGTGAAGTTATCGCTACTCTCTGGGTCGCTCTAACTCCGCGCACTAATTGTGTAACCTAATTGTAGTAAATGCCAAAGATGAGGCACACAAAATATGCAGAAGTTCAAGATTATACTGGTATTATTATATTTGCATTTTATCTGCCGGAACCTAATAAAGAAATATTATTTCTTCTACAATTCGTGGACATTGAAGCAACACAGACCAGAGCTTTATTGTCGAGGAAATACAAGTCATCACATGTTCGAATCATCGATAATGATTTCCCAGTTGTATGTGGTGTGATGTTATGTTACTCTTCTATCTCGTTATTGGCATTAGTTCCGACAAACAGTTCCCGCGCACATGTAAGCTTATGTTTTCCATAGTTTTTGTAGACAGAAATACGAAATCATTTCTATAACCTGCTCTATTGTGCAGCTCAAGTGCATTCAAGGAAAATATATCAATATTATTCAGCTCTTCGTTTGATAGCTGAGCATCTCATTTCCTGTCTAGAATAATATCTGATAACTCATTCTGATGAACGTCTCTAATGAAGAATTGGAGCTAGCAATCTACATGGCAAATAGTGTATACATGCAATGTGTAAGTTTTTAAAATATTTTGTAATAAACAATAGTTACGTTTAGGTTATCGCCTTTCGAATTGTAACTGCGTTGCTCGGAATAATATCACTATTCACCATGCTCTATATGAGGTGAGGTTCGATGGTACTTTCAGAATAGCTTGATTCGGTCATTATTCGAAGTTCTTACAGCCAGTTCAGATGGCAAATCACTCATGGCAGCTTAGTCATTCTCATCACTCAGCATACTCTATGGGCCCTTCTTATGTCTCTCTGGACTCTGCTTGAGGCATGCACAACCGGCTACGCTTTTCTTACTTGGCGGTTAGTTTACATTTCATTTGTGATCGAATGTTATCATTTGATTAACATCAGATATCCGGAGGATCTCTTCATGTATAAGGATAGCGTCAGTTGCTTCCATCGCTCTGCGTGGTTTATTCTTGGCATGCATGGCACGAATTTATCAATTTTTTAGAAGACTAAAAAATCGATTCAGGAAGTATAACTTCAATCGTTGTTGTTACCATCGAGCGAGGAGTTGCATTTCTACGAAGGAGCAGTTATGAGAAAACGAGTATTCAGCTGGGAATTGTCCTGTCGATAATCAACGTAAGCTTAATTTCCCTTTCCATTCTTCAACAAGCCGTTCAGTTATTCTTCACTGCGCTACTGCAGTATGGCCTTTACCTTCACTATGACTTTGACGATTTATCGCGATTTCGATGCACCGTAATAACAAAATCCGGGAAAGAATATCATCAAATAATGGCGGCAAGATCGGTTTCTGTTCCTTGACATTCCAATCTTGTTCAGCTAATACTTCTGACATTGGAGCTGTTCACAATTGCGTCATTCCTGTTATTATTACGTCTGAATAGAGCCAAACTAGCTGGTGAATGCAAGACACTGTCGGAACGGTAAAACAGTCCGAAGCAACAAGATTTTAAAAAAAAATATCTTCTTCAGATATCAGATCTCTGAAAATATTCGAACTTTGGAGTACTTGGTTCCAATAATTTCGTGAGTGTCGAAAAAACCTGCTTTTAGAAATTATAGTTTCAGAAGTACGACTGCACTAAATGTCGGCGCAATTTTCTTATTCGTACTGTTTAATAAATTAGGACTCGATAGGAAAGAATACGCTCTGTGTGAAGTAATCACGTATGAAAAACAGTTTTTAATATTTCTAAACTTTATGTCTTTTCTCAAACTTTTATTTTTTTATTTCAATATTTCTAAACTTTTCTCAAATGGAACGCATGCTGGCAATCACTCGAGAAGTATGGAGCCCATCCCATCCTCGTCACTCTACTCCGTCGCATCTACGAGTCCTCCTCCACCCTCATCCGAGTCAATGAGGATCTCGTTCGCACTACAGTCAAGAGAGGAGTCCGTCAAGGGGATACCCTTTCTCCTCGCCTCTTCAACGTAGTTCTGCGAGCGGCAATGGACGAAATAGACTGGGAATCCGATGGAATCCGCATCGATGGGAAGAATCTGTGTCATCTGGAGTACGCGGATGACGTCGCACTCATCGCCAAGAACCGACCGGAACTGGAAAGGATGTTGAAGAAATTGATGGAGGCCTGCAGCCGAGTGGGACTGGAGATCAATGCATCAAAGACCCATCTCCTCACCTCGTGCACCACTACCAGAAGCCCTATCCTGATCGATGGAATGAAGTTCGACTTCGTCTCCTCAGCAACCTATCTCGGAGGAAGGATTTCCCTCCCCCTGGATCACTCGGACGAGATTGAACACCGGATTCGACTGGGATGGTTCGCATGGTCTCGTCTTTCCTCCCTCCTCACATCCCGCCTTCTTCCCATGAAGACCAGGACGCGGCTTTTTGAGAGCTGTGTGACTTCCACCGTTCTCTACGGGTCGGAGGTCTGGGCACTGAGAGCTAGTGACAAGGAACGACTAAGTGTGACCCAACGGAAGATGGAGCGAAAGATTCTTGGAATCTCTCTAAGGGACCGCTGGACAAACGAGCGCGTGCGGGATTGTACGAAGCTACGGGACTGGATCCGGGAAGGACTGAAACGCAAAGCGCGCTGGGCTCTAAAGATCAGGCAAATGGACATGGAGCAATGGAGCCGAGCCACCACTGTTTGGACCCCCTACAACAGCAAACGCCCAACCGGCCATCCTCGGACACGCTGGCGGGACGACCTAACGCGAGCTATTGGCGCACATTGGTGGAATGCAACTTATGAAGAATTTCGACCTATCCTCATCTGAGCGTAAACGCCTGACATGAATAAATTATTATTAGGAAAGTATTTCATTCGTCCATCTGCACACCATTATTTTGCCAATAGTACTATTTTTGAATAACAAGTAATTTAAATATTACGTTCTACTTGTTGTATGTATATTTCCAGAAGAGACAAACATTCTCGCGAGAAAGTTCTCTGTCTGAATAGTGCGCGATGTGAAGTTTTCGTTAAATCACACACAAAAGTGATTCAGAAATCGTGGTGACTGATGCTGCCTAATGATAAAAACATTTATCCTCCAGGTGTTTGTTGCAAAACAAATGAGCTGACGTGTTATAATGCACAATGATTCTGTTTTTTTCTGTCGATAACGGTTTTTTATTGCTCATCTAGTTGCTGGAATTTTGTGAATCCTATGACGATACCCGAACAAGAAATACGCGTGCGCATCAACTTGAAGTCAATTGGATCAATTCGTACTTCGATGGATTTTGTTCGTCAGACGTTGTTTATTTAAGCATTAAATGTGCGTGCAGAAAAAAGGAAAGATCAAACTGATCACAAAAACAATTATCGGACTGTACTAAGCTACGCACTTCGCAAATCAGAAACCAATAATTGTCGTGATAAATCTACTTTGTGACGCTTAAGAATCTTTATGAAAACTAAGTCAAATACGTACATTTCAATGAAAATGCAGTATCATTTTTCCTACAAGCACGTTTTCCTGACCGTCGATAAATAATGTGGACCTCATCAATTGTTACATTAATCTCGTATTAATACGGCTCTTTACTATTAGTGCGACTATCTTTACTATTTGTACCTCGAGAGTCAATATTTTTCTGAATCCACATGTCAATTGCGTTCATTTTCGTGCCGTTATCGTTATTCATTCAGCTGTCTCATTCATTCAGAATCCATGGTGAATATCACGTCTGATGAGATCGCGTTGGCCAAGTACCTAGCCACCAGTACTTTCATGCATTTGGTACGTATTTTTTTATCAATTTTTAATTATAAATATGTTTAGATTGTAATTCTCCGTCTAATTATCGGCATTGTCGGACTGTTAGCTTTTCTGGCTCTCGTTCCATTTAGAAAGTAAGGATGATGTAATGGCGACCGACGGCTTCACTATCTCCAGAAACGTCTTCACTCCGCACAAAAGCCTCGTTTTGCTTCTTACTCAGCATTGTCTGTGGAGTTTTATTCAATCTGCGGCAGTGACGATAGATAATTGCATTGTCGCATACAAGCAACTCACGTTTCAGTGAGCGTGATTGGTTTTAAAGACACAACCATATTTTCATAGCAACGTCGATGTCCTATTTTTCCTGAACGGCGGATTCTCATGCTTTCTGAGGAGTGGCGCCTGCATGTTGTCTTTTCAAGGTAGTTCCAACTCAATTTTTCTGCTCTTCTTTTATTTGACAATGATATTTTGTACATATTGTGAAGTTGGCGAGAATGATTGATAAGATCAAACATGCAGGTGGCATCTACTCATTGCTGGTCATAACGATCGAGAGATGTTACGCTTCGAAAAAGTATCGGACATACGAGAGAACTGGACTTCACTTAGGAGTCGTTCTAAGCTTAGTCCAGGTATCCTTTGAACATAATTTAGAAACACTCGGGTTTTTAGTTCCTTCTCGCCTCCTTCTTTTTCTATTTGATTGTCCATTTCTACGAATTCGACAAAACCTACGCAAGATATAACATTGCAACCGATGAAGGGATGATTTTTCACAAGTTCCAAGGAGTTGCGGATTATCCATATTATCAAATCAATTAGAATAATTTTTAGGTGCTACTTATCATAATCCAACTCTTCTCCCTTATTATGTTCTATCGACTTTTGAAATCGAACAAACGACAATTGGAGAGTGGCTGTTCGACATTAACAGAACGGTTTTGTAGCCAAATTGTGCAATAATATAAAGAGACTTTCCAGATATCAGCTGACTGAGAATGTAAAGACACTACATCTCCTAGTGCCGGTTGTGTGGTATGTTGTCCAATCATTTTGAAAATAATTGAATTTGTGATTTTGATTTTAATTTTTTAAAACACCATTTTCAAGCAGCCACATCTCGCTGAATCTATTCGTTGTCACTACATACATGGTAATACATTCGCTGAAGCTGAGTATCTTTAGCACATCAATTGGGGAGGTTCCTCGAGTTTTTGGATTTAAAATTGAAAATCAATTTAAGGAAGCTCTCGGATTTCTACATCTTCACTCTGTTATTGTACCGTTGATAATGAACATTCGACATCGGTGTGTTATTATTCCTGGAACGCCAAGCGAAACTTGGCAATCGCCCTTTCCTTCGTAGCATAGCTCAGTATACTTCAGACGCGAACTGTCATCTCAGCGGAAGTTGTTCAAAGTCAACGACACTTACAACCGCCAAGGATTTGCTGATAGACACCTAACTGTTGTGCAGAGAGCATGGTAGAGCATTCTATTTTGAGCAATTGAGAATCTGATAAATTTTTCGACCTCTCTATAGATTCCATTCATTCGCTCGTAATTGATAGGTTTATTATAATATAAATATGAATATTATCACCACGACCACATAGTATTATGGTTTGACATACAATTTGTGAAGCAAAACGACAAATATTTACGAATCAAAAGAAACAAATTAAAAGAAAAGAATAAACAGAGAAATAAAAATAAACAAATATTGGGTTCATAAATATAAACACCTTCCTTCCGAGTCGAACAGTCGGAGACATTGCTGACTCGGTCGTACCAGTTCCATTGCACTATGTTGATCAAATTGATATTTTTCTTTGGAAGAATGGAAACTTGAATATTTTACTTCACAAATCAATTTCTTCTCTTTCATTTCTTTCAACACACAATTGATACGTAGGGGCCACAACGTAGATTGCCGAATTGTCCGGTCAAATTTGTGTCCAAACATGGACCCAATAAGTTCACCCTTTTTACCGTTTGTTGATATCTTGTCTCTGAGCTGCGCTACTTCCCGGGAAGAACGCGCGAAAGGCACCGTTGGAGAGGTGGAAAAGGCGAGACGAGAGGGAAGGAGGGCGGAGCCTATTCTGCCCATTTTCCTCATCTCAGTCGGCCAGTTTCACTAAGTCGAGCTTGCGAAGTCGAAAAGGGAGATATAGACGAGAGAGTGCGCTAGTCCCACCGAGTAAGAAGAGCGGGGAGAGCGAGGCGGAGGGAGAGGGAGTGTGGTGTGTCTCTCGCCTCTCTCCTCTCATTTGACTATCCCCTCTGGCGCTCACACTGTGTTTAGCGTGAGTAGGAAGCGAGGAAATACGCGCGTACTGAAACCTTTAAAACAAAGTCGCAAGCTTTTGAAGCATGCTAAAATTCTGTTTTTTTTTCACTAAACTTCCTAAAATATTCGTATTTATCGAAAAATTGCTGCCCAACCAAAAAGTGCACACTGCAACCCGTCAAAACGGCCTATTCCCATAGTTTAGGTTCATTTTTGACCTACTCAGTGAAGGTGTGCACATTTTGTGCTCAATCGATTGGGAATCCCAGTAGCTATCCAGCGCACTTTAGAATGAGTGATTTGGTCAAGAATGAACCTTGCGACTTTGATTTCTCGCGTTTTGTGGGGAGTCGTGTCTCATCAAAGTGGGCGGAGCTTGTGGCCCCTATTGATACGTTTACTTAGGAAATCAAAACGCGAGAAATCAAAGTCGCAAGGTTTATTCTTGACCAAATCACTCATTCTAAAGTGCGCTGGATAGCTACTGGGATTCCCAACCGATTGAGCACAAAATGTGCACACCTTCACTGAGTAGGTTAAAAATGAACCTAACCGATGGGAATAGGCCGTTTTAACGGGTTGCAGTGTGCACTTTTTGGTTGGGCAGCAATTTTTCGACAAATACGATTATTGTAGGAAGTTTTGTGAAAAAAACAGAATTTTATCATGCTTCAAAAGCTTGCGACTTTGTTTTAAAGGTTTCAGTACGAGCGTATTTCATCGCTTCCTACTCACGCTAAACACAGTGTGAGCGCCAGAGGGGATAGTCAAATGAGAGGAGAGAGGCGAGAGACACACCACACTCCCTCTCCCTCCGCCTCGCTCTCCCCGCTGTTCTTACCCGGTGGGACTAGCGCACGCTCTCGTCTATATCTCCCTTCGATTTCGACTTTGAGCGTCGCAAAGCGCAAGCTCGACTGGGTGAAACTATGGCCGGCTGAGATGCGGGAAATGGGCAGAATAGGCTCCGCCCCTTTCCCTGTCGTCTCGCCTTTCCCCCCTCTCCAACGGTGCCTTTCGCTTGTTCTTCTCGGGCTGTAGCGCAGCTCAGAGACAAGTTTTCAACAAACGGTAAAAAGAGTGATGTTATTGCGTCCATGAGGGACAGTTTGGACATAAATTTAACCGGATTATGACAATTCGGCAATCTACGTTGCGGCCCCTACGTTTACTTCCTTTTTTTTCGAACCGCTCACGAACATTGGAATCATGAATCGTTTAAACAACGCAACTATTCTCTGACAAACGTCAATGCATGAATTCACTGGTGCAAAAAAAATATTAGAAAACTTTGGTTTATCCATTTATTTGGTTTATGCGTGTATAATGTTGAATCCCTTCGATCTCACGACTGGTCTGAGGGAATCAGTGTTTGCATCGTCGAACTTAGATTGGAACTGAAAATGAGCTGTGGCACCCGCGGGATATCCAGTATCGTCATGAATAGTCTTCATCTTCATCAGACTGTTGTTCCCCATCAATTCAATGACCATTTCGTCCCAGAATTGTTTCGGCTGTTTAAAATAAACAAAAATGGTCCAAAGGATCCGCAGAGTTTGTCCGATAATAAATGTCCAGAATAGCACCCATAATTAGCAATTTGACCGCATGTTTTCCTTAATTTATCCAGTAATTATCCGCTCTAAACATACTTGTGTAAAGTAGGACACATGATTGACAGCTCCAGTGCGAGTCGAGTAAGTTGATCTGCTATCCATTCATGGTAAATAAATAAAACATACGAAAATTCGCAGCACAAATGTCTCTTCCGATCAGAAGAACGTGACGGATATTGTGATCGCGACATAATTTCAATATATTGTTTCTAAAAATTACAAAAGAAAATGTTTTTTATAAGTGATTGAGAAACAAACGTCGCATTGTCGTTGAATTGATCAAAACAGAAAGAAATTACGCAAGGAGAGCTGAAAGATATAGCAATTTAGACTAGTGGAAATAAGCGATTTCAAGACGAATACCATGAAAAAAATGAGAGTTAATTTGCCGTTGAACCACTAGTTCGGCTACGCAGCTCATTATCTCATATTCATCCCCTTTCTAAATTTCACTATATTCCTATTGGTCATTCAAATGAGTGTTCTCCTGAGACTGTTCCTTTTTTTGTATTCATGCACATGTACTTCGACAACAAATCCACAAATTATTGTAGTATAAATATTTTCGTACAGTCCACGCCTGACTACGTCTCACATTCCCAGAATCTATGCTATCTACGATTGCGGAAATTTATCTCATCGCACTTTGGCCATTAGCCATAGTGCAAGAGTAAGCTTATTATACTTCTTAGACCCTACACGAATAGCGCGCACGACTGAACTACGTTGTCCTCAATCCTTTCTTGCGCTTTCTAAAATTAGCACCTCCCTCATTCAGTCTAGTTGGGTAAGCCGCACCTCGCCCGGGATGTCTTAGCGTGGGAATGTGCGACGTGTTATTATTGAATAGGCTATTGACCACTGCTTCATATTTCCAAACATCGTTCTTGTATCAATTCAAACATCGCTGACCATATGATCTTCTGACTACAGTCCCTGGAATTGAATTGCGCTTTTCCAATTTGTATTTCCCACGTGTTTCTATTGTGTTGATGTTGTGGACATGCGGATAAATTCACGGAACCGAGTATTCCCCTGAGAATGCTCATCTCAATCGAATAAGTAGTGATCTTTTTTAGCTGAATATCATTATTTTCTAGCTAAGAAGTTTTGGTATTTCTGCTACGCATGTATACATAATCTGGAGTAGTTATTCTCATTACGACTAATCGAGTAAACCGCGATTGTAGCATATTTCTTTTTCTCGTGATCATAATTCATTTCTTTAGCGTATTAATGGACAAGCACATAAAACTGCAATTAGAATTGGCTGATTATCTCGCTACCAGTCCGATCATGCATGGAGTAAGTACATTTCTCAACTGAAATCATTTGAATTTCGGTTTCTATACATAGTTATGTATCCAAACAAAAAATCTGCAACAAGATCGCCATCTTCCGTCTGATTATCTTTTTTAGATCGCCATCTTCCGTCTGATTATCGGCGTTCTTGGACTTTGTGGACTATCAATATTGATGCGCTATCGATCGTTAGTGTTTCATTTTTTCTCAACCCTCACTCATATTTTAGAAAGTTCCTCGCTCACTCAAGCCTCGTTATACTCCTTTCTCAGCACTGTTTCTGGAGTTTCATTCAATCACTAGCGAATACGATCGAGAATTTCATCCTCGCCTATCAATTTGCGTCTTACACGTATGCTAAATATTTCGTCCACCGAATAAATTGTAATTTCAGAACTCCAGCAGCATTTCTTGCACACAATAACGGTACGACGTGCATTATTCGAACTGGCTGGATGCTGTTCTCATTTTATGGTACTGTTTTGATCTTTGATCTTATCTCAAAGAGCCTTTCAGGAGGAGTCAGTACAATGTTTGTAATCACCATTGAGAGAGCCGTTGCGTCTCGTCACTTTCGCTCCTATGAGAGATCGAGTTCCCGACTGGGATTTGGATTGACGTTCGTTGAGGTTCGCTGGCTTTCAAGTTCCCAAGAAACATGAACATTTTGCAGTTAGGCATCGTGATGGGCTTATCGTATTTGGTTGTTTACTTCTACGATTTTGACCTAGAGTACGCCCGGTGCTCAGTGGTCACGGAAAAGGGACAGCGTTTTCACATGATCCAAGGAGTAAGGATGATGATCTCTGAAACTCAAAATCATAACGCAGTCATAATTCCAGACGGGTCTGATAGTAATTCAATTCTATTCAACGGTGACATTTTTTCGACTGCTTACTCTGAATAGGAGGAAGCTACGGGCAGGATATTATTCGCTCACGGAAAGGTCAACTATATTCAATTCAGATTCTTGCGTGTTTGATGTTTTGATAGGTTAATTATTGAGTGCATTCTAGGTATCAGTTATCTGAGAATGTGAAGACATTAGAGTTGTTAGTTCCGCTGGTTTGGTGAGTCACTGGTTACTTAGATTATCACCGAAATATATATTTCAGCAGTCACATCTCACTCAATCTTCTGATAGTTTGTTTATTCATGCTCTTTCGAGCACTCCCGCTCACAGTTATTCAACTAGCACTGGCTGAGGTAATTGTTATTATCATTTTTGCGAGTTTCATAATACGTAAATTGTAGGAATCATTGGGCTTTCTCCATCTACACTCTGTAATCGTTCCTGCAATTATTTATAGAATGCATCGGTTTGTGTTTCGAAAACGAATAAATCATAAAAAAAATATTTCAGAAGCAACAGCGATAGCCGAAATCGTATTCTACGAACAAACTATGCCGATGACGGTTTTATGGAAAGACATCTGGAAGTGGTACAGAAAGAGTGGTGAAAATTACTGTTATAAGTTGTTTGATAAATATTTTTGTAGTTCATGAGTTCTTGGTTGCGAATAAAAACGATATAGCCTTCGGCAATTCACAAAGGCAGTCATTTGACATGATTTGATTTGAGAATTATGGTTAGAAGAATGTGACAACTCCGGAGAAATAGTTGAAGGAGAATTTATATTAGCTAAAGAATACTTTATGATTCCCCTATCTGATATGCGTTTTTTACTATATTGTCAGTACGAAATTTATTTAATTGCAATAAGGCTACAAATCACCAACCTTTTCAAATTGACTGTCTGAGACAGTTGTGTATTACGAGTCTTTGATTTTGTAGTGTGTTTTTTATGTCTAGTGTACTTAAAGAAGTGGCACTTATGCATTTTTACGAGCCATGCTTCTGAGTATTGCTTGATAAGAGCAGGACTTTGCATATCAATCTATAATCACTTCTCATATTCCCTTCCCATGTTCAACAATACGCTACGCGATGCCGTTTTCTATTCGGAAAGCACTTATCTTCGAATTGTGATTTTTTCAATTGTATATATTTTCACAAAATAATATTCACAGATGATTATTGTTCGCATTTGTATCGCCAGTATTGGACTTTTGCTACTTGCAGTTTTACATTTCAATCGACAGTTAGTTCTTTGTTCCTGCGAAACTGCAGATCTCATCTGTTTCAAAATATTTTTGGAAATCATATTTAGAAAATTCATCGCTCACCAAAGCTTGAAAATTCTGTTGGGCTGCCATTTCTTCTGGACTTGCATGATGTGCATCACTACAATCGTTGACCATGCTTCCATGATGTATCTGCTGATTTATATGGAGTAAGTGTCCATAAAATTTTTGAAAAATCTTTTTTTTTACTTTTCAGATCTCCGGCAGATTTGGTCAGCAGTGATCGCTCTTGTATGTATAGGAATTATCCGAAATGCTTGGCCATTTACGGTAAGTTTTTCCTTTTTTAATTTCCGCGTTTGGAAGTATTCCACTTTCTCAGGAACAATCTGCTCAATGTTCATGACGTCTTTCGAACGCAACACTGCCTCAAATTCCCTGAAAACGTATGAACACTCAACCAAAGGCTACGGCTACAGGCTAGCCGTTATTCATGTGAGCTTTTCAGTCCGTGAAGTGGACAGTATTACTGAAAATTTCAGATGATCCTTACGTTATTGTTTACCGAAGCGCAAGCTCGCACTTACGGGCATGACAATGGGGAGACGGCGTATTGTATCATACAATCGCCCAAGGGCAGAATACACAATCCAGTGTCTGGGGTACGATAATATTTACTATCATTTTGAAGTAAAAATTTCAAGGAAAGTAGCTAATATTACAAGTATTTTTTTTTATTTTCAGATTATCCTCATCGCTCAAGAAGCCTGGACGATTGCAGTATTCAGAAGACTTCTAAGAAAGAATGAATCTCGATTGAAAACCAAATCAGCATTTACACTGACTGAGAGGTTAGCGAAACTCAAAATAGTTCTCATTTAAAGGAGGAGTAACAGGAAAGAATGGTAGAGACTCTCACACGGAAAACCCGAGACTTGCAAGACACCGTAGTCAAATGAGGAAGGGGAGGGAGGGGATGTGAGGGAGGGAGACAGGTGTATGTAAATCAAAAACGCACGCTTAATCAAATCCTCTGTTCAAATTCCCCGCCCTTGCCTGGACTCAGGGGAATTCTGGAACTATGCCAAATCGCTATAACTCGGTTCATTGATGTCGTAGAGACATGGGAGTTTCAGATCTCTGATATGGTTATGGATTGCTATAATCTGACGTTCACAGATTGGTCACGAAAATATTCATGTTACTCCTCCTTTAATATTTCAGATATCAAATTGGTGAAAATTTAAGAATGATTCGAATTATGCTTCCTATAGTCTGGTTCGTTTATTGCAAGGATTTCTTCAATAATTTCTATTGTTTTAGGAGCCACGTTATCATTACGATTGCAGCCATAACTGTTTTCCTGTTTATGATTTTCGTTGTTGGATTGCCAATACGATATTTCTCGCTGTTTGAAGTACGTCCTATAGGCAATAATGTGTGGAATTTGAAATATTTAAGGATTCTATAAATCTCGTATTTCTCCAATCTATTTTCATGCCGTTCTTTTTCCTTCGTCAGTTCAAGTAAGTTCACTTAGGAGGTCTATGGAATACAATTTCTAATTTTCTCTCTTCTCTTATTTAGATTAGACTCTGCGAAGAATCGAGAAGAAATGGAAACTAACAAGGCGATTGGTGAAGCGCTCAATAGCGTCTATACATCAGTTATTCAGGCTGCATGGTAGACAATCAATTTCATGATTATTTCGCAATTTTGTCCAAATTGATAAAAAAATTGGTTTAATTACAATTGTCGCGTACGGCAAAACGACGGGGAAATTACACACGTAGACGATACTACCGCTTCTCAGAACTCGTAATCAACTTTATTACGCTTTTATCCTTTTGTGTACTTGTACAAGGAAATAACCAGCATTGCAATAATTCAAAGCGGAATGTACTTTTCTTTTTTATGCAATCATTCACACTTCACGGGTCCTTAAAATATTTGGATTTGATTGTTCCTGCGCTTTAGAAAATAATACGAAGCAGCTTACACCGCAGCAGAATGAGTGATAGTGAGCACTTCTCCCGTCGCTGTATTTGTATTCATTTTTACACGATTCCGACACGATTCTGTCAGTCCTGAAATTGCATTTTGAAAGATATAAGATCCCCTTGTTTCGAAACCAACCGGAACTGTCGAAGGAAAAACAACGGCATGAATAAGCCTTGCAGAAACATGAGGTTGATAGAGTCCTGAAGCACGTGTTCAATATGAAATCTTAATCGATGCATACCTCAAACAAGGGAAAGTATCGGTTAGACAGCTCTAGGAGTGTTGCCGCCAAAAACAAGCGTTAACGAAACATGGCTCCTAAATGTTGTTCCTTCGTTAGTCTGAATATAATAATAAATTTTCGTTGTTGCGTTGATCATGAACATGAAACAATGGTGTTGTTTACCACACAACCGGAAGCATTATTCGTATCATTCTGAGGTTTTCCGAAATCTGATATCTGAGATATATCTGTGCATATCTCTCGACAGACATCATAAACAAGGAAGATACTGACGCTAAAAAGAATCGTCAGATTGAAATTCCATCACTCGATTTGATGGATAAGATTAATCGTGTTTGAAATTTCGTACGCGGGCGAGAATTTATGCCGTGACTTTCTGTACCAGGATAAACAAACCGTATATCGCTAAACACTGAGGTGCTGTTTTCAGAAGGCACATATTGTCACTGTAAACGAGCTCGGATGGAGATCTGTGAACATAATTGTCTGAAACATCGGGAAAAGCTCCTACTTCATAAAACTAAGCTTATAAATTGTGCGGAAATGATCGATAATCGCAGTGAAGCATAGGACGAGTGTCCAGAACATGTGGCAATCCAATAGCACGATAAGACTTCGGCAAGCGACAAATTTACTGAATTTATTAATTGACGAATCCAGTATATCATCATTCATTTTGCGAACTTACTGACGATTGAAATGCAGAATAATAAGAAGTGTATGGCGGGATGGCCGAGTGGCGGGATTGCCGAGTGGTGTAAGGCTCCGCTCGCCATTCGAAGGGTACCGAGTTCAATCCCCCGCAGAGGCGTAAAACCGCTTGACGTGGATACACCTTTACCAAGAAGTGTAATTGCAATGCAAAGAAGAGGGGTACGGACAGCCAACATCTGATTATTTACCAAAACATAATTAATTCATCTAAAAACTTAAAGATTATCACTCGTAGATACGTACTCTTCGAATAGAAATCCGCAGCATCTAATGTATCGTTTATCATTTTTATTAAGAAAATAATATTTAGAAATGGCAGCGTCTCTCACATAAAAGAACGAAACAGGTTCTGAATAGAATTGGAGTGGAAAGTGTAGCCGTGCCTGTTACTATCACATACGTATAATCTGGCAACAGTACGAATAAAATTCAAAACAGACTAGCGATCGAGCAAACTCATTTCATGGAACACAGCACCCAATACTGAAACCTTCTTGAAGCAATGTTCTTCGAGCTATCTGTTTCTTACAAGAACGTTAGTAAGAATTTTAGTAAGAACGAGCAGACATAAATGTCGTCTACACCTACTCCGAACTAGAGTGGACAGATGAAGAGCTAAAGGCAGAGTCTGCCGCTCGGTTCAACGAGTAATGAGAATGAGGGGAAGAGGAGAGTGAGAGGGATTAACTCTTGCGCAAGAGTAGATGTGGGATTCGGGTGTTTTCGATCGTTTGACATCGGGATTTAGTGTCATATCGGCATGCCATTTGCATAAGCACAACTAATTAAACTTTTAGAGCTATTTGCATAGGATAGATTTGCCCCTGGCCATTTTAAGAAGAACGATGTTTCATAACCATTTTGAATGCATTAATCAAGGTTAAAGTGATGACATTGGAATAAGCTGTCACCACAAACTTTAAAAACATCGACAATGTTCATAGGAACCAAATGAGATCGATTTGAGGTCAAAACTATGCACAACTAGTATGGCACGCTGTTTACTGATTATTATGCAAATATCATGTCGATTGACCTGGTATCTCGGCGTCAATCGATCAAAAATTTCAGTTTGAATTCTACTCTTGCGCAAGAGTTCATTCTGAGTTCTCCTCTTCCGCAAGAGTTCATTCTGAGTTCTCCTCTTGCGCAAGAGTTCGAACTCTTGCGCAAGAGTTAATCCCCTCCCTCTCACTCTTCCTCTCATTCCTCGCCACGCCGCGCACTCTGCCCTCTTCATTTGTCCACTCTACTCCGAACACTACTGATCAAAGTTCAATACTTGTGAATAATACCCGGCCCTGTTCGGTGGCAAAATGACAACGCTCGATGTATTGCTGTCATTTAATAATGACAAGTAACGATCATCTAATCTGATTAGTGCTCAGCAATGTATCATAATCAGAAATCATCTGAATATCAATGACAGTCAATGTACAGGTTGTAAATTCATCCGTTTTAAATCAGGATCTACTTTTTTTTGCAGATGATAATTTAGCGCGTCTAATCCGGGCGCAATAATTCCGTTCGTACGATACATCACACCGTGTAAACATCCAACTTTATTATTAGCGTGCACTCAGGGATCAGAAGTCGCTCTGTGCTCTCGACAGCATCTATTCTTCTCTATTTTGACAACCTCCCTCCTACCCGTGTGATTCATTACTTCTTGTGAGAATGTCGTGAGAATTTATTCATTTTATTATTCTCGGTTGCGTTCCGAGCGAATGTCTCTACACAAATGTTAAACGAGGAAGAAATTGCAGTGCTCTATCTGCGAAGTGGCTATATGAAATTCGTGAGTTTCTTTTTATCTTCTGAATTAGACGATTGACTAAAGACCCTTATACGATGGTTATCCTAATTTCAGCTCATGTTTTTTCGAATTATCACCTCCTCTTTTGCGATTGCCCTGATTTTCACCATGGAATGCTATCAAAAGTGGGCGACTGCTCATGTTTTTCTACTCGACTATCTCAACTTTCAGAAAATTCCTAGCCCACAAATCCATGAAATTACTAATGGACTGTCATGCTTTCTGGACGTTGATTTTGTGTATTGCAATACTCATCGATCACTCAATGAATGCGATAACTTATTTTTCTGCAAAGTGACTTTTATATTTCTTAGAAATTGACAATACTCCGGACGCTGTTTTAATAATTTTGGCCTATTTCCAGAGTCCCTACTGACATTCTGCAAACCACATCTCAATGCTTGCCACGACGTTTACTTGGAGCTGTAGCCCTTTACGGTATGATTCTACCCGGATACGGATTTCTACGATTATAGTTATTCCCACAATACGCATACATTTGTTCTCAGCGAAAAATACGTGGCTTATTTCCAACCCACGCAATTCTATAAAATATACAATTCTATAAATTTTGTGAATTTCCCAGGCTCTGTCAGCTCAATGCTAGCCATGGCGATGGAGAGGCGTGCTGCTTCGATAAACGCGGCCACTTATGAACGCGCCGGGAGGTCCAGTGGATACTTGCATGCACTGATACATGTGAGTGCTTGATTCACGCAGTCTCTCCAGGACTACAATACTTATTCAGCTCACCATCGTATGCCTACTCAGCGGCATAGTCTGGCTCACATACGGTTATCCTTCACGCACTCCTCATTGCACTATTGTAACGCCGAAAGGACTGACTGAACTAAACGTCATTAATGTAAGCTTTTCCACGGTTTGAACTTGACTGGTCTGTTGAACTTTTTATAAGACAAAATATTGAACTTGTAGCTTGTCCTCTTTCTCATGGAGATCTCTACGATTCTGATTTTCTGGACTCTTTTGAGGAGAAATAAGAAGATGCTAAGCGAAGCAAAATTCAAGATAACTTTGACACAAAGGTGAATAGAATTAATTAACAGTCATTGGATAAGTCATTTGCTCAGATATCAACTCACAGAAAACATAAGAATGCTCAAACTGTTCTTGCCTGTCGTTGGGTAAGTATCTTAGAGACAAAGCAAACATCCATTCTTGTTCAGTTCCCACACTTCAATAACAGTTGCGGGACTCATGGGCTATTTCTGTTATCAGCTAATTCAACCTGGCCCGGAGTATTACCCGATGTTTGAGGTATCCAACTCATTAGCCAAAATCTAAATGCAAATTTCAGGATACTATAAATATTGTTTACATGCAGGGAGTATTTATGCCGATTATTTTCTTCTTTCGATACAGGTATTACCAGTTCTCTTGCAGATTACCTGTTTTGCAACTTCTGAGAGGTTGAAAGCCGATAATTTACAATTTTGCAGAGTCAAACAACGTCATGATGAGAGGCTCTTCTCCACAAATCGTTCTTCTGGTGACCATTTTGTTAGTCGACACACGAACATCATACAGAAAGGGTGGTGATAAAGACATGTTATGTGTTGTAGCATCTTTCATTCTCTCTTTCCTTATGTTCTATGCAACTAAGATACGAAACGGCGCTCGTTACTATAATGATATGTAGCTAACGCCTCACATCCTCTGCTTGCGAATGCGAGAGCATTTCTTGCTCTGTAGAGTCTTAGCTCCTGTTATGTCTCGAGAGGGTGGGAACGGGGGAGAAATCGACCGTCTCCTTCACACTTCTGAACCAGTTAACTGCTCATTTATCTCAATGGTTACTGAGTTGCAAGCTGCTGAGATCTACTTCAACAGTGATTATTTGCGAATTGTGAGTTTTCTATGAAAGAATAAATTATATAAACTTTCAGTTGGTGCATATCCGAATCGCTACAGCTTCATCGGGTGTCATTCTGATGTGCACGATGGAGTTTTACAGAAAGTTAGTGGAGTTTTTGATGTTTGAACTGATACATAGAAATTGCAGCAAGTTCGTCGCGCACAAATCGCTCAAGTTGTTGATGACCTGGCATGCCCTTTGGACTCTCTTGTATTGTTCCTCGATCCTCATCGATAGTGTACTGTTGGTCATCACAGATTATTCAGCAACGTTAGTTCTCTACTATCATCGCACTTCTATTCCAGAATATAGAACCAAAAGAATGTGACGATCATGACATTTCTTCTGACGATATTGCTCAGATCAAAATTATAAATATGTCATGATCAGAGTACCCGAGGACATTCTTCTCACGAGTGCGCAGTGCCTGAGAAGACGCCTGCCCGATGCGTTAGCTCTTTATGGTGAGCTATTTCCGATCTCATTAGGTGTTATTATTACAAGCCTCTGGATATCACATGCAATCTGCATCTGCAACACAGTAAATACTCAATGATTTTTGCTTTCTGGAAGTTGATCGAGACGGGATGTTAGAGGCTCGTTAGGCCGATAATTTTAAGCATTAATTTTTCCAGGATCCGTCACGTCAATGTTTGCAATGGCGTTGGAGCGTCGTTCAGCTTCGCTCAATTTAGCCACGTATGAACGAACGGGAGCAACGGGAGGATACGTGTATGTGGCATTTCATGTGAGTGGAACGACCTCGAATTAGTGCATCGGTACGACTCCTTTAGGATTGAGAATTGTAGCCTTTAGGATTGACATGTGATTGCAGTGATTTGTACGATATATAGAATTGTAGTATCAGGCAATAATTGCAGCAAGTGAAGGTCAAACTGACAAAAACTAATCTAAAAAATATGATACTATCTATTGTTGTCCGGAACGTCGTGTGTTCACAATGTAGCAAAAAGCGTAATTGTGTTGCTAAAGTAGTCATTTTCAGTTCTCTGCGTTTCAACGGGGCTTCTAAACAACACTATTTCTGTGGTTAAAAGAAAAATGAGTGGTAATTAAGCGAAATGCGGATCAAAGAGAATAGGCACACTGAACTTCTATAGTTAATTTGAGAAACAGGATAAAGTTCATATCACTGATACGAGAAACTTTTTAGAGATATGCGGTTTTATGAACTTGTATTATTATTGGGAAGGATGCTATATATCACAGTGTTTATCAGGAGGAATTAACAATAAAAAAAATAAAAGAATCGCTTGTTAGCGTAATGTAGAATCCCACAATCTGACGAAGAGCCGAAGAAAAGCAGGGTCTGTGACACTTTGAATTTATTATTTCGTTTTCTCAAATCACCTTTTCCTTGCTGCGTACATGCCCATATCCGCACCGAATGTGTGAAAAAGGTCGATGTCTTGCATAATATTCGTAACACATACATGCGGGAATTTTTTTTCAAATTGTTAATAGATGCAATGGATCAAAAATTACAGATTCCATTCTAATAAGTATTTTTGTTCAGTTGGTAATCGTAACCATATTTGGCATCGTTATGGGATCTACCTACGAATATCCTACCCGAACACCCCATTGTTCCGTTGTCACTCCTCGCGGACTGCCCAAGCTCAACATCGTCAATGTATGATAGAAAACGCATTTGTTAATTCATTCTAACAAAATAAATTCAGATCTGTCTCTTGTCTATGGAAATCGCAACAATCATCATATTTGCTATTCTTCTAAGGGGAAATCAAAAGATACTGAGCACAACAAAGTTCAATATTAATCTTACAGAAAGGTTAATTTTTGCCAATATTTCTGATATATCATAATTATTTCAGGTATCAACTGACTGAGAACATTCGAATGCTCAAGCTTTTCCTTCCTGTGGTCGGGTGAGAAATTCATCTATTCTTCAACTGTTCAAATAATAATTCACGCTTCTCAGTTCCCACACAACAATAACAGTGGCCGGACTCGTTGCGTTCTTTTTCTATCAGCTCACTGGACTCGGACCGGAATACTACCCTATGTTTGAGGTTGGAATGCTTTAAAGATGGCGTCCCACGAATATCTGACTGACTGTGAGATGGTGGGTCGTGGTAACCCGATAGCACTTTCGAAGCTCCCATATTTTCAATTTACGTTTGAACTGAGACATCAGCAGTTGGATACGTGCAAAAATGACTATGAAAAAATGACTATAAAAAGTTATCTCATCTAAGAGCACAATCAACTTTGTCTACATGCAAGGAGTATTTATGCCGATAATCTTCCTTTTTCGATACAGGTTATTTATTGTTTTAATTATTGCCTAGAAGTTGTTTTTAGGCAAGAGCGAAATCGTGAGCGCGATCTGTTTTCTTCCAATGAACCTTCCGGTGCGACTTTCGAGAGCCGATACAAGGATGTAATTCAGAAAGGATGGTGATAGAGCATTTCATGAACCGATCGAATACAAGAGAAACAAATTAAATCTGAGCCATAGAAATGGATGATTTCTTTCTTCTCGATAAAGAATTTCGGAGATCCTTAGACAGAAGTATGTTCAGTAACGGATTCGTTACCGTGAACACATTCATTAATAGACAAGAGCACTTGTCGACCTGGAAAATAACAATAAATGTAGGAAAAAATCATTTTAAAATATTTTTGTTGAAACTCACAGCTTCCGGCATATCAACAAACTCAGATTGAAGGAAATTGAGAAACGAAGGTGTATGAAGTACAACTATTGGATTTATTGCCTATAAATAAAGTGTGCAATCTCACCCTGAACCAATATTATATCTACCTGGGAGAGAAGTAATCTGAACGCATGTCTCTCGTTCATTTTTGATCGATTACTCCTTCCGGAAGTCTGAATTTTCTGATAAATTCTTAATCCTGCAAATAAATAAATTCAACTACCTATCCCCGAGTATCTTGACCAACCTGCCCAAATCATGATGATAACCATTAAATTTATTTGCAAAACAGTCAGAATCGAACCGATTATTTGCAAGACATCACGATCTGTTCTCTAAAATCGTAGTAATAATTCTTCAGTTTATTTCAGAAAAATACTTTGTTTTCAATCGCAAACATGTGAATTGTGTTGAAGTTGAGCAGGAATCTATTTCCGAGCTCATTATTTATCCTTTCCCTGAAAAAAATAGACGATATTCAAGTTCAATATATCTTGATCACCTGAGATTCTCATCGGGCAGCATAATCAGAGAGTTATCCACCAACCAAAGTGTGACGGGAAAGAAAGATATTGAAGAGAGCGCCTTTGCTATGAGACCATTCGCTGTTGGCCTGAAGCGTATTCAATACGAGAGGTCGAAATGGCTTCGTCTGAAAAGAATGTTGATTGATCGAAACGTACCGTGTAACGAGCAAATATCTGTAGATAAAAGTTGCGCAAACTAGGCTCATCACAAAAATGTAAGCCAGCGTTTGAATCTGAGCAAAGCAATATTTGTCTTTAATTTCAGATAGAATTTCAAAGTACACGAAATACTATGCGAATGAGTCCATTAACTTCCGCAAATGGACCGGTAGGAAAGAACACCACGAAACCTTTTCCATTGTACCATTGCTAAAAAATACTCTTCATTTTGAAACACAAAAGAACATACCGTAAGCGTTATTGGGAAACTTGTTGCATATATTGTGTTTGCGACGCAATAGGTGTAGAAGACATAGCGAAAACCATCGATCTTCCGGGAAATTCTTAAGGAAAAATAAAGTTTAGTTCAATAAGACTCACAAACCGTACTAGAGCGAACACAATAACGTTCAGAAACAGAGAAAGAACAAACAATAAATACGAAAATATAGCGTGGAATAGTACGAACCCATCATCGCCTGAGAATTGCTATCAGAAATTCAATTAATGAAATGAAACCTGCGAACGCTGTTGATATATTCATAGTCATGTTAGCCGGCACACTTCAACGAGCGATATGTCTATCAAATAGACAATAAAGCCACTGATTGATAATTTACCTGTATAGAACCAGACGACGCGGAAAATATAATTATGACACCATTATCTCGTGACAAAGATTCGTTTTATCGGAACAGCGTTTTACTCACACCTTCAAAGATCTTCAGAGGCTTACAGGTGGTAGTCAAATATACTGCGATTGGGAAAAAGGATGAGATTTACACATATGAGCCATGAAGAAGCTTGATAAGTATCTTTTTAGATTTCAAATTTAGTATGCTCACAACAACAAGAATTATTTAATTATCTCAACCATGAAGACAATTATGCAAAAACAAAGAGAATTTAACTTATTATGAGGCAACTCAAAGGTGTGCAATTGAAATGCTTGACTTCTTTCGTCTGAGCAGAACAACACATTTTCCGACTGAAAACATTGGTTCTGTACTAAAATAACAGTTTAATTGGAACTGTTATGTTGCCAGTAGAAATGTGTGAGTGCAAGATCAAAATGGAAGCAAAACGTCCACCCGTATTTCAATCTATTGTAAATCAGCGCGATGTGTGTACTCATTTGACAGCCGCTGGGTGTGACCGTTTCGGGGCGTTTCCTCTCGCAAACACACAAAACGTGTGCAGTTCCTGATTCGATCAGTGATTTGGCCATCTCTGACTATGCTCCGGCTGTTTGTAGCAGGGGTCCTGCTGCATGCTGCAGCTGCTTTATTTGGTAAGCCTATGGCAAGTTAAAACTAGCATGATTCAATATTTTGACAACAAACACATACATTTTTTTCAGAAACGTGCGCCCCGTACAATTACGATCCCATCCAGAAGCAAGTTCCCGATTGTCCGTCGGACGACCGATGCGATCCCTCACTAATTATGACGAATGGATGCGTAATGACATGCAGTAGGGGCTCGATCAAGGTATTTACCTTTTTAGCCAGGTCATGATTCAAAATACAATGTACTATAACAAAAAAAAATTAAAAGTGCCCATTTAGTTCCAAGACCAGACAGGAAAATGGACAATTGCCCTAGACACAGTAATATGGCAACGTGGTAAGCCTTGAATTAGCTAGAGCGAGCGAGACCTGAAAATATAAAATCCTTACAATTATAAAATGTTTGAGGTGTGTTCATCAAGTCAGCAGGCGGCGCTGCAACGAGAATGTATCGGCCCACCTGCGTTATTGATTCGAGTAAGATTTGAGGGAACCAATTTAGATTTGCTTATACTTTGATCAATCATGCAATATAGATTGAATCAAAACCCACATCTTGACCTCGCACCCTATCAACTTCACTCTGCGATTCGAAATACTCGAAACTCTCGTCACCATGTCTCTTGAAAAATGTGCCGGCAAGAGAGTGCGGGGGAATGAAGAGGCTGTGCATTCACATTTCCTCTTGCTGCACAAGTGTGACCGCGCATGGCCTCACCACTCCTTTGATCGAAAGTGTGACCGAAAGTTTGCCGAATGGCCATGATAACTAGGTCACAGTGCATCGCAGACGCATGCAAGCAAGAGCCTTAAACTTCCAAACTATACAATGATAAATAAAGATAAATATTGCAGGCACTCCTAAGCCCTCGACAACTACCGTGGGACCAAGTAAGCTTCCACACATATTTTTTGTTTTCTGAAGTTGATAACACTCCGCGTGGTGTGAGATAACGCTGATTATTTTTCAAGAAACCTCATGTAACTACTACATAGTCGAATGCGCTGGATGTGATTCAACGAAGCTATACCTCGACTACAACACAACGGAAGATGCATCGCTCAAGTGTGAAAGGGGATACACACTCCTGGTACGAATTATTTAAAAACAGATTGATGGTATGACGATCGACTTTTAATGAAACGACTGAGGATTAGGGATGTCTATGCGGAATTCATTCCGCATTTCCGCATTATTTACATAATCATTTCTCATTCCGCATTGCGAGTGAACTGGTTCCCTCTCAATGCGGAATTCCGCAATGAATGCGGAATTCCGCATTCATTGCGAACGACTCAATTTGCGAATATAGAACACAATGAAACTCATTCTAATTGAATTATTTCAAATTGAATTATCCTCCACCGACCCCGCTCGAACGAATGCGGAAGAATGAGAATTGCGGGATTCCGCAATGAATGCGGAATTCCGCATTCGAAATGAGAGAGGTCGACCGCATTGCGGAATGAATGAAATCGAGGAATGAAAGTGAGGCAGTTCCGCGTTCCGTTTAGAAATCCCTAATGAGGATGCCTCGGTCAAGTTCCACGTTATATGAATTGTATCAAAAAAATATCGTTAATATAGGCATCGACGGGGCAAGCTCCAGAAGAGTTCAAAACAGCCTCTTGCTTGACACCGGATAATCTTTGGGATGGTTCGTTAAATTTTTTAACAGTATGCTTAGTATTATAGTAATCAATTATTACACTGTGGTGGCTACAGCTTGATATCTCTGCCGCACGCTCGCTTGTATATTGGCGACGACAAATTGCCCATCCCGATTCGTGTTTCGAACTCTGATAGGGGAGAGTGTATGCAAATCGAGGAGATGCACATGCGGATTTGCCAATACTACTAGTTTTTAGCCTATCACGGGCTTCCTTCCGATACCGGTCCGGCACCAGCCGAAGCCTTCACTTGCAAGAAGGAAGTGGACACTACGCCTGGTATGTTGGGTGATCGAGATAAGGGAAAATAGAACAGAAATAAGCGAGCATAAACATACGAAAACAAGAACTTTATCAAGTTCGCCGTGTGTTCTGTTCGATTTACCCATCATGCTCATGATTCTCAAAGTTTATGAAGGGCTCACCTTGAGCAAATAAACTAACGCCTATTTGCAGTGACCTGTCCGGCGGACGCTTACAACGACCTCTCTTGGTGCGTTAGCTGCGACAAAAGCAAGCTACGCTTCGTCAAAACCGATCCAGCTCTCGAGACATGCCGACTTCAGTGCGATCGGGGATTTAAACTGGTGGTAATCTAATACATCTTTGAGAATTTTGAAGATTCAATTCAATTCAATTCAATTCTTTATCCACCAGGTTTAAGGGAAATACATTATCATTTATCTTCGTTAGATTGTGGTGGAGGTCCGTCGTCGTTGTGACGATTCGGTTTTGGGGGTGTGGGGCGTCGTAGGGAGCAGCAGTTTGGTATCAGAGCCGCAAGAGAGAATCAGAAGTAAAAGAGATAGATGGGAGAGATAAAAGATGAGACCGGAAAAAGATGGGAGAGCTATTTACGAAATCAGCAGGCAGCACGTTCCATCGATCAATAATTCTAGTTGCAAAAGTGGAGTGAGATTTAGGAAGAGCGTATGGCAAGCCTATGCGTAGCGGATGGGATCTGCGAAGATTACGTCCTAGGGGGGATAATTTGAACAGATTTGTGTGGTCATAAGAATAGAAGCCATGAATCGATCTATGAAGGAAGAGAAGATCAGTGATTAGCCTCCTATGTTCAAGGGTAGGAAGAGAAAGCTGGGCTATTCTGTCGGGGTACAACGAGTAAGGGATGTGACAACGAATGAATAAGCGCTTAGAGAAATTGCGCTGTACATTTTCTATCTGGTTTGCTAAGGTTACGGTATGTGGAGACCATACAACTGAACCGTACTCAAGAAGAGGTCTAACGAAAGTGGTGAAAGCACGACTGTATAAATCAGGGTCAGTGGAAAAGAAACATTTGAAGATTAGGTTTACCTTCGCTCTGGCTTTCGAGACAATTCTAGAGATATGGTCGTTGAACTTAAGCGAGGATTGCATAGTAACGCCGAGGTCTTTGGTAGAGGGTGAAACAGAGAGTAATGTACCATTAATCTGATACTTCGCTCGAGGAGAGAGGGGCCCATAATGCACAACTGTACATTTGGTCTCGTTGAGGGGAAGGTTCCACTCTTGCGACCATTCAAATACTGAATCAATTGACGATTGTAGAATGCCTGAGTGTAGAGGAACTTGGGCATAAATCTTTAAGTCATCTGTATAGATACCGTACTTTACGTCAGCAGGTAAGGATTTGGACAGGTCGTTTATAAAGAGAATGAAAAGGAGAGGACCAATGCATGAGCCCTGCGGCACACCAGAAGTAATGGGAGAGGGGTCAGAGAGAGTGTTACCAATGAGAACGGATTGAGACCTACCTGACAGATAATTACCGATCCAAGAAGTAATGTTAGATGAAAATCCTAGTAACGTGAGCTTGTGGAGGAGAAGACGATGATCGATGCTGTCGAACGCTTTCTTGAAGTCAAAATAGATAGAATCAAAGGAAGAGTTCTTGGATTTAAATAGGAGATAATCTGAATGGGTTTGCACAAGCTGCGTGCATGTAGAGCGATTAATGCGAAATCCAGCTTGATTAAAGTCAAAGAGATTATGACTGTCGAGGTAGGAAGTAATTTCAGAAATCAGAATCTTTTCAAAAATCTTTGTCACAGAACAAGTGAGACTAATAGGCCTAAAAGTGTTGATTGAGTTAGACGACGTTTTAGGGATCGGTTTCACAATAGCTTGTTTCCAAAGGCTAGGGATTGACTTAGAATGCAAACTCTTGTTGAAAATGATCAGCAAGGGAGATACAATAGAGAATTTGCATTTGGAGTAAAAGATGTTTGGTAAACCGTCAGGAGAAAAGTTACACTTGGGTGCAAGAGAAGCAATTGAAGCTAAGATTTGGGCAGGACTAATTGAGGGAAGGTCGAAGAGGGGGATGGTAGAGGAAGGGGAAAATGAGCGAAGTGGTGCTTGCAGAGGAAGCGTGGAGACAGAAGCAAAGTATTGTGAGAACGCTAGGGCCTTGTCTTTGTTAGTTAACAGATGAGCCCCATTCAAGTCAATGATACCTGGAGGAGCCGATTTACTGGAGTTAAGACGCGTTTTGCAAAGACTATAAAAAGCTTTAGGGTTCTTAGAGTCGATTACACGGGATTCTACTCTCTCAGAGTGCACTCTCAACGCTCTCTCAAAGCGCTTGGCAAGGGAGACGGCTCGTATACTATTGGGAGCAAAGGAAGAAGCCCGTTGCGATTTACCATATAGAATACGCAAGTGCTTGGGGTAGTGAGAGAAAGGCGAGCGAGATGACTTGGGGACAAATGATTCTAAAAGAGAATTGCAAAATTCGGAGAAGTAGCTAAAGGCGTTCTCGGTATCAAGGCAAGAAAGAGCGAGTGTCCAATCATGAGAGGATAATAAACTGTTAATGGACTCCCAATCTGCAAGATGGTACTGTCTCGAGGGAACAAATTCGGATGAGGGAGGAGGGGGGACACCAAGGGAAAAACTTATACTTGTGTGGTCAGCAAAAGGCAGAGAAGGTGTAACATTGCGTACAATGTTCTCGTTGCATAAAACTAGATCTAAAAGGTTTTCACCGCGAGTTTTGAAGTCGACAAACTGAGTCAAACGGTGATCGCAAACAAATGAAAGAAAGTCATTCTGAGAAGGTGAAGTAAGGCGGATCCAGTCAATACTTGGGAAGTTAAGATCACCACAGATAAGAAAAGGGAGATTAGAAATAAGAGGTTCAATAAAAGAAAGGAGTAAAGTAAGGGATGAAGCCGGACAAGAAGGAGATCGATAAATAAGGCATATGCGAATAGAGGAGAGCGTTTTTCTATTAGAGGGAAAGTGAATGTCGATGACGAGGCACTCGATACCGTCGGACGAAAAAGTTGCAAATAGAATGGGGTGTAGAAGAGGGGAACAAAGTATTGCAACACCGCCACCTCGAGTAATCTCAGCATTGGTTACTCGAGGTGGCGAAGATGATTTAAAGCAATAATGCAAAAGAAAAATCATCAGGCCACAACCAATCGATTAACCGCCTCTACTTTCTACAGAGACATTGCCAAGTCAATATGGAAAAAAGAATGGATAGGTAATTTGTTCTCCGAGAAATAATTAACGACTGGTTCCTTCAGGATTCCTGTTCACTCCAAGCAAAACTGATCCCGCTGATAGGCCACTCGGAAACGCGCCCTACGTCTCCTGTGTTGCCGGTATTTACTTAATATATATTTTTTTGCATTTCAAGTGTCGCATCATTGGCGCCACTATTCATTGTTTCAGACACTAATTTCGTACAAGTACCGCCTCCACCAGCGCCAGTGGTTGAGCGTGAGTCTTTAAATAATATTGATTTTATAATATGTTAACTTTCCTGCAGCATGCGGCTGCCCGTACAGCGCCGATCTAAGTACAGATTCGAATGATTACACGAAACTTTTCATTCAGGTGAGCTCAATCCTTCCACCTTTCCCCACAGTAATACTGTATCCATCGTCGATATAAATTACAACAAAATTCTGTTCAGGATTCCGCTGGAAGCGGGAACGGAAACTGCACTATTCAGTGCGATACAGGATATCGACTTGTGGTTAGTGAACAGTCGATATTTGCTGGAAAATAAATAAATAAAATTGATATTGAAGAGAGGTAATTATCCGATGTCATCTGCTACATGCAAGAACGGAGCATGGGCGAGTAAGTTTCTTTTGCTGTTAATGTTGCAGGACCATAAAGTGACATTACTGCAGATATCGCGGCAGATACGACCTCATTCAATCCGATTCAAGGCATTTTCTCATGCCAGCATGTGGCCGGTGGTGAGCTCTCTTTCGTATTAAATTTGCTGCGCTATATTTGTGTCCACATGCAAATAAATAAATAAAAAAGGTAAAGGTCATCAAGTTAATGTAGTCACTTTCGTCCTGCGGGTGATCACATGCAGAGCTTTCCTTAATTAATGAAAAGGTAAAAAAGCTAGGGCAAATTTCAGCCTCCTGTCCTCAGCTCAGTTCCGTTCTTGGCTCATGTCGTCCTGGAATGGAGTGTAATCAGGGTGCGGTCAGACCCGTCATGGGAAAGAAGAGCTCCTGTATTCTTTCTTGCGGTAAAGGATACCGGCTATGGGTAAGTGAGCGGTGGTCCCGAAACATTCCAGCAGGTTCACCCCTACACCAAAGCAGACAAAAAGGCAATTTCCAGGCACGCAATAATTTCAGGATGCGACTGTGCAGAGATTCATGGCCGAAGTGTACTACGAGAACGGCGGATGGAAGGGTGGGCATTCCTCTTTATCACTATCACTTAACATGGGAACAGCGAATGCTGATAATAATCGTTGCATGCCAAACGAACATTTCCAGGAAAGACACTGGGAGACGTAATGGGCACGCTCAGTTACAAGGCCGGACAATCAGTGTCCGTCAATTGCGAGAGGTTGGATTTGCCTGTCCCATTCTAGAATAACCAATAGGCTTAGATGTCCAACCAAGTGTTATAAAAATAGAATAATTTCAGATACTTCTCGCCTAGTGAGCAAGCACGTTTGCCACCAGCCGGCGCGCTTACTGGTGAATTCATTTTTGGATTGTTTCCTACACAAAATGTGGCAATTTAGAGTGTGGTTGTGCCTACAGGGCCTCGCTTTGCCCTACGTGTGACTGGAAGCAGCTCTTCGTACTCGATGGATTCGGAGCTAGCAGTGGCATGTGTACACTTGGCTGCGGCAAGGGATACGTGCTCGAGGTTCGTCTTATTGGACACTTCTCATCAAATTGTCTGATCGTTCTTGAAGTTATTCTCGCTTTAGGGAGCCAACGTGAACCTAATCTCGTGCAAGCAGAACACTTGGATGGGTGAGTTTTATTTAATTTTTTTTACATAATGGAATGACTCATAATCCAAGCTATGCAGGTTCCTCCCGCACGAGCATGACTGCCGTACCCATCGCCCGTCCGCAGGCGTGGCTGACAACGTCATGTGTGCCCACGACCGATGTTGGAAGTGTGTGTTTCACAATCATCATTGAAAATAATAATAATAATAAACCAAACTACGTCTTCAGCATGCGCCTTGGCGTACAACACCCTGGACTGCGACGGTTGTGACAAATCGAAGATTATCGTGCTTCCATCGAAGAAGGGCAAGAGCCGATGCGTGCTGGCTTGCGATAAGGGATATCGATTGGTGGTGAGCGCGTGTGCAGGCAGCGATTCACCAATTTAATATTAATTTAGTACACGGACCACCTACGCAGAGTCGTTCGTGCGCAAGAAGCGGTGCTGCAGCAAACGGGCTGGGAAGGTATTTATAAACATGATGCAACAACTTTTCAGTGACACTTCCAGATGTGGTTGATAAGGTAGTACAGCGTGCAAAGCGTTGAGAAATGTCCGATAATCGCTGCTAATTTGAGTGTACGCGCTCGGTGAGGTCGGGTCGACCGCCGAGATTCCCTCATCTCTTGCCAAGTTCTCCTGCGAGCCCGCTGCACCCATTGCCGCCTTCCATGCTACGACCGGACCACGTACGCAATATGTGTATAGTTTATTGTTTTGCTATGACCATCGATCAGTTGGATGGGAAATCACTGCGAAAATGATTAATGGTTTTGCAGCTTGCGGTTGCCCTTACCTGTTCAAGTCGTGTTCCGATTGTGACAATTCCAAGCTGATCGGCCGTCACGACGGAGCGGGCACGTGCACGATGTCGTGCGCGCCCGGATATCAAATGGAGGTAAGCGAATTGTCACACTCGGGAATCAAAATACGTATTTAAATAATACAACCACATTGCGCATGGCATTGATCACAGGCAGTTGTTTTCCGCAGGACGCAAGTGCCTTAATCGACAGGATGACCCCCTTTACCTTTTACCATTCCCACATTGCAGTCCGACAATCTCGTCGACAATGGCGTCTTGACCGCAGCCAACTGCTACTTCTACCGGTGGTTCGGTGAGAGTTGTGACCTGATAATATATAATGGATGAAGATGATACCCAAACATTGTCATCACATCAAGAAAGTGCACCTCAAGCTTGGGAAATTAAACCGTAATCAGCATGATTGAACATGATGAAATCACCTCAGGCCGGACCGCTTCTCTCTCCAACACTTTCCAATCCGCTTCCGCGCCTTCGTTCTCCTGCGTGCGGACTGCAACCGCACGTGAGCAGCTCTTTTTTGAATCTATAGTTAGGTACCGCGTCGTGCGGTCGCGGGTGCAATCCAAAACTGCGGCCGACTTATCTTATTTCTCACTTTTCTACCGTATTTTTCCGTGTCTATCGAGAACTGGGCGGATTTTTTTGATAACTATTTATCGATTTTTACGAGGATTTTCGTTATCAATTTTTATTTTTATTTGTCTTAAAAAAATATAGTAACATCCTACTACTGCTTGTAATACATAAATCAGAGTTGATTATCCTCTAACAGTAAATACCGCTGACTTTCTTAATTTCAGCTCTTAATTTTTTTTTCCTTGGCCTACCACTAGTTCCAATGGCCGTCCTTTTGAGAGAGACTGGTTTAATTATCTCCAGAATGTATCTAGCTAACCACTCTTTGTGAGCATGTAGCAAAAAGTCGTTTCGGACGGTTGCTGTGATCATTTGAAGGACGAAAATTCGATGTTTTCTGAATTTTACATGTTTTGGCAGGACTACTAGTTCCAATGGCCGTCCTTTTGAGTGACACTGGTTAGATTGTCTCCACAATGCATCTGCCTACCCATTGATTTAATGCACGCCACAAAAAGTCATTTCGGACGGCAGTTATGATCATTTGAAGTTAGCAAAATCACTTTTTCGCACTCATTGTCTTGTATAAAAAGTATGCTATTTTCCTGCATACTGATGTATACAGAGCACGTAGAACATTATTACTAAATAAATTACGGCAAAAAATTAATAAATAAATAATAAAAATAGTACTAAAATAAATATTTAAAAATTTGTATTTCAAATCATATACGTGACACAGCTCAACTCAGCAGAATAAGGACTATTTTCCGGTTTTGACGGATTTACCGGAAGTCTTTTCAAGTTTTCGCTAAAATCCTTATAATTATGTTACTGTGCGTATTTTTGAGCTAATTTTTTTTCTAGTCGATTCGGCATCGCCGATTCCCCTATCTATAGTTGCAGTTAAGTGGTGATTAAAGAAGGCGTAAACTCCAATTTTTGAGAGCTATAATGGGAGTACTAATTGTCAAATTCGGAATGTGGTTTACGGAGACAACGACGTCAGATACCCCCTCCTAAAATATTGAGTTTACTCCTTCTTTAGGAAGTCCCACCGCGAAAATCTGGTGAAAACTGAGAAATGCGATCAGAATGCCTATCCTCCTACTCGCCCCTCTCCGCCTGCACCATCTGCGATTCCTCGAAACTGCGGCCGCTCTCGTCGAGAAACAACTGCCAGCTGGGCTGCGCCACAGGATTCAGACTCGTGGTAAGCCATAAACATACTCGTGAAACCAATGCGAAAGGCGGCGCACTTTCAGGCGCACTCTGCCAATTCGCTGATCGGCGCAGTCCGATATGCGGAGCTAACTGCGAGTGCTGGTGCTTGGAGTGGTGAGCATTGATAACGTTCTGTGGTCAGACCAAGCAGAAATATTACAGGAGTAACGTTCGAAAACACTCTAGCCACGCTGCCCACACTCTTCGTCGGTTGCGAACCGGACACTACAACGAAGCCCCTTGCAAGTACGTTGTTTTCATGATTGCTTTCATGATTATTTCACCAAACAATTTGAACAAATTATTCATTCAGAATGCGGCTGCCCCTACTCCAACGCTGGTCCCGAGTACGGCAAACTCGTGCCTCGGACCGTCTGGCCGGATGGAAACAATTGCGAGCTCATGTGCGAGCCGGGCTACAGATTGAAGGTATACTACATTGCCATCAAGGAAATAGTCGAATTCAAAACGAAATTGGACCAAACCATTTAAATTTCAGCAATCGTACTGGACGCCCACGGGCACGGTCTCGTACGATTTCTCGCTGGTCGTGTGCCAGGCGGGCAAGTGGACCGGTCAGTTTATATTTATGAACATTCTAAATCGCAATCTGCCGATCTCTGTTTCTCTGAACATGCAACCATGAAAGACTAAAAAAACATTCCCACTCATAATCTATTTTAGCTCGCGACTACACGGGCGCTAATACAATCTCGCTCGGAGCAAATCCAGCGCTTGGTTGCGTCAAGGCCGAGACAGATTACATTTCCCGTAAGAATCTAATTAAGGTGGAATTTGGCTGAATAAAATGCACTGACGCCAACCTCAGCTTGCTCCGCTCCCACCTGGTTGCCCCTTCAATGCGCTGGTTGCTCCACGGACGCTCTCTTGCCCGTGGCCAGTGGCTACACGTGCCAGTTCACCTGTCGAGCGGGATGGAGACTTCTCGTGAGTCCTTCTCCTTCTCAAAAGAAAATTCGTTGGTATTTAAGCAACCTATTCTGTGCATAATACAATGTAGGCCCAGCACCGCGCGGCCACATCACCATCAAGGCCTCGCATCGTCGCGCTCAAAGGAAACGAGTGGATCGGTAAGTGCAATCATGCAGTAACACGCAATACTTGTTGATTGAAGTAAAAACTGAACAAGAAACTGTATTTTTCACTCGCTCATTGTCAGGTCAATGAAATAGATCATCAGCAATAGCTGATTTCTAAAATATTATCCTTCCAGGAACGGGAGGCCAGGGATTGCTGACAACATTGTACTACGGCGTGCAGCCGCTGGTATGAGTTCACCTGGCGAATTCACCCATTTCTTGTAAAATTGCAAAACACCGGAAATAAGTGAATGAATGAATGAATGAATGAAAATATTGATAAATTGCATATAGATCTCCTGCGAGCCCGACACGTATCCGCCTGCCGTGGACCCTGCTCCGGTGCCCAGACCTCCCATTAAACGTAAGCGTTTTTGATGAAATGAATTATTCACAAAATAAGACATTTTACTGTTCAGGAGAAACAGATAGAATGATTTTCAGCCTGCGAATACTGCAAGCAGCCCACTGCTCAGGCCACTTGTCCTTTCGGAAAATCGTGCGTTGCTAAGTTCCTCCCGCTCTGGCAGACTGCAGCTAGTGAGCTCTTTATTTATTTCTGAACATTTGAAACTCAACATATTTATAGATTGCATGCAAGTCCGCTGTCAGAATGCGCGAACGATGCTGGTTAGTTTGGTTTAGCTCTGTCACCTCTTACGATCGAGCGCTAATCAACACGAATTGAATTTCGAACATGCTTAATTCAATTTAGAAGCTACGGCCATTAATAATAATATTCACGACGGGCGGACGGATTATAATATTCATATTCACAGATCAACAAGAGCAACGCTTGGATCTCCACAGACGGGCTGAACTGTGAGGCGGATGGGTGAGAATTTATGATTGTTTCAACGAGATAATGTTGTCATCCATCGACCTTCTGATCATCGAAACTAAGGCTGGCAAATGAAAAATCGAAATGCACCCTTCATTGCACTTCACAAAGGCGCGCGAATCGGCTTCATTCTTCATGAACGGCGTCATTTTCATTGTCATTTCGCCCTTCATGAATGGGCAGCTGGACCGCGCAGCTCTTATTGAAGAGAATGGACTCCTTCATTTTTCGCAATTCCCTTCACTTGACAGCCCTAATCGAAACGTTCAGCACGTGGAAGACGACAACGGGCGTCGCCTTCCCCGCCGACGTCGCTATCACGTGCGATGCGAACACTGGCGGCAACGCCACGCTTATTGAGGTTAATAATTATTGCAATTGCAATAGAATTAGTTAGCACGCGGCCCGTCACGAAAAATCGTGTGTCCTTGAACAGTGACGTTCCGTGATTAGAGCTCGAGAAATGATACCGTCGTATCTTCATTTTGCACACTATCTCGCCAGCTCGGTCGACGAGAGTAAGCGCGAAATGAAGAAACGAATCATTTCTCGAGCTCTACTCGTGATGAACAGTGAATTTTGGAAGATAATTATGATTACTTGAAGGTCGTCTACAACATCTATCGAAAGGGCATCAGTTTGATCGCTCTGGACCCGAACTACAAGTCGCCCATTGGAGGATGAGCATCGCGTCCTCATCGCTTTTAAAGCTCTTTTTTTTGTTAAAATTATGCGCCAATTATCGATTGAAGATAAATGAAGCGAATAGCATTATACGTGTAATGTAAAGTTAACTTTATTGGCAGAAGCTCAGGCGAACATCATACAATACATAAACGGATAATGTGAGATTGGGACAGAAATGAGAGGCAATGCGGGAGACTGGTTCAGACTAGTGTTGTTACAATGTAAACTGTGCCTGTTCAACTTGCAACTTCGCTCACCGGAATAAGCTAAGCGAAAAATGCTACGTTAAACAGGACATCTTATCGTGACAACCCCAGTCGACTCCCTCATTCCTCCCTCCTTCCCCTCACTCGCACTTGGGCAGCCCGTACTTCTCGATGAGTCGGTCACGATGAGCGTCGAGCTCCTTGAGAAGGGCCGGAGACAGAGGGGCACGAATGGCCGTGATCTGAAAATGATAAAATAGTAAAGATCACGGTGTATCCACCGATTTTACAAGGAGACAACGCTAGGTGAGACCCATGTGAAAGGACAGGTGATTAAGGAAGTCCAAGCCGTCAGACTAATCAACTCTTACCTTGGCACGACCGGCCACCGCGTCCTCCTCGTTGTAGACGATGTCACGAATCTGCAAAAATAATTGTACATTATACATTTAAAGCCAATAATTAATTAAACCAAAAAAAAATATGATTGACTAACCGCCTTGGCGTGAACCTGCGCCTCCGGGGAGAGCTTGGCGATCGAATTGTTGAGGAAGGTCGGGTCGGCCTGAATAATTTAGATTGAAGGTTGGACTTGTACATATTTTATATTTCTAATCTCTAATAGAAATAAATAGCTCACAATCATGGCGGCACGCGCCTTCTTGAACTTCTCGATCATTTCCGGCGTCGGGGTCATTGAAGGATTGAGGTTCTGCAAATGATTATTGGAAAGGGTCAAGGGAGGGAGGGGAATAAAGCAGAGTCAGCGAAGAAGAGTGAAAAGCCTTAACCCCAACAGCCCGTTTTATACCCTGGATCTCCTTAGAGATCCGCACTGTTTACGGACTCCCCGGGCACTTTTTGCTCCTCATCTCTCCTTTCTTTCCTTTCTACTTTCAATCAGAGAAAGAGAGCATGCAATTTTGAGAGACGCAGACAGTGCTCCGTACTATGTCAGTCTCCACACATCTCGACCATGTTGTGCTCCAACTCCGTACTATGTCAGTCTCCACACATCTCGACCATGTTTTGCTCCAACTGGGGCTTCCCTCGCTTTCATTTTCCCCCGCTCCCTCGTCTCTCTGCCTGGTGCCGTGAAGGAAGAGAGGATGCACAACTTTTCACAGGGTACAAGCGTGGCATATTTTGGGCACGTTGCTAGCGGCAACCAGAATGTGTTTGTGTCTGAAGGGAAATTGAGGGTCGAAGTAAGGGAGCAGTGAGACAAACAGTGTTCTGACCATTTTATATGGTCTCTTCGAAGCAGTTGCAACTGAAAAGTACGATAAATTAAAGAGAGACCAAAAAATTTGCACACATTGTTCTTCACTGTTCGTCACTCAATTTTTCGATTCATTCTGGAATATGAACGACCTCATAACGATCAAAGACGAACTTTTGTGTATCATCCAGAAAGTTATTTCATTTTATTAGTCCTCACGTTTTCTTGAAGTGCAAAAATGTATTGAAATGAATAAAGCGAGTTCTTCATGTAGCCGTTTTGCTGTGCTTCAGAATCAATGATTGCAATGGCCACTGATATTTTGGAGTAAAATTGCTGGTTCGGTAGAAGACACCTGTCAAGTTTCTACCCAACACTTTCAGCTAAGTAACTTCTTCACTGATGATCGATACGGTGATTGACATACATAGGTGATACATAGGTGACGGTGAGATACGGTGAGTTGCGGCTAAATCATCACATTTCGTTCGCTTATGTCATATTTTTTTTTCTTGTCATTCCTTATATTCGTCCTTAAAACGCAGATTCAGTACTCCCTCTGCTACACACCTTTTCTCCTGCCGTAGAACCCAATTTTTTAGCGTGATCTATTCAATTAATTAGAGTTTCTCAATCTCTATCACTTTCGCTGATTGCATAATTCATGAACATTTCCAATCGATAATGTCCGTGAAGATAGTGTGCCCGCTCGCTTGCCATATTCGGAAATGCATTCAATTTCCGTCGTCACGAGCAAAAGTTATTCTCACAGCCCCTCTCGTCCCTCGCCCTTCTCTTTCCGTGACGCAATTCATTGATCCTTCGCTCGGGGTCTTTACCTTTTTCTCACTGTTTCGCATGTCTGCTAATGTTGCCCGTGGCAACTGCATCTTCAAAAAGTTCTCCTCTCCCTTTCGGGGACGCCTTTCATTACTTCGCTCTTTCAGATTCGATTCCCATTCCCAGAATGAGTCAGTCGTCTCCTACCTTCAAACCAACGTGCGTCGACTTCTTCTGTGGTAATCGTCTAGAAAACCTTCAACAAGTTCAAATGGTTGTTCAGATAAATACTTCGACGCATACCAGATCGTTAACTTGTTCTTGCTATTCGCCAGAATATTCGTATCATTGGTAATATTAGGATGTGGAGTCAAAATTCCAAAGGTGCGCTCAATGTTTTTGTTCGATTCACACTTCTAGTTTCAGGATTTCATCAAGACCATAACGCTGGGAATATTTATTCCTATTCTGATCGGAGCATTGATTTCCTTTTACATTGAATTAGCCACTTTCATCGGTCTATTTCAAAATAATAATGATTTTCGCAAGTATCTTTTCCTCTTGAAATTGAATATAAATAGCTCATAATCTAGCATGTTCATCGTATGGACCGATGGAATAGACGCAATCGTCTCTGATTATGTTCATTTCAACACAATTTGCCTGCATATTCTCCTGCTGGTAAATCGAGTGCATCTTTCTCCGATCAACTTTTACCCCGCAGCACTGTGCAAAATTGGCGTATTCCGATGACGAGTCGATACTAGTTTTCCCGACAAGGTAAATTATTTATTATTATGCTAAATTCATATTTATTTCAGAATGGTGGTCAGCCTTTGCCAAACGATACCTGCGTTTCTCAGTCTTCTGTCAATCATTCCAGCTAGCCAAGGTTCGTTTGTTTCTGTCTTTTTTCATACTAATAATTTTGTTTCCAGACAGTTTCATTCTCCGCGCCGTTCGAGTGCTCAACAAACTCTTTTCCTTCGCATCTTTCATCGTTCTTATCGTGATGATTGTGTGGGTGGGTAATATCCGTTTTTTTCTACTTGACATTGAGTTTTACTTCATTTCGCCCACAATGTGAGCACTCTCCGTTGAGATTGGGTAGTTATTGCCTTCCCATTAATGTTTCGTTAGATACGTCGTTAGATTTACGAGCCCGCTGAAGTGAGAAAGAAACAGGTGATTTTGGAATGATTCTGCTGGTTCCTATACGCTTCCATTGTAAATCATCTTTTTTTCAACCTTCCTTAGAAAGCATTGGACCGCAGGGTTTTGTAGTAGTAGTGCCTTATCAATAGGCCCCACCTAGCGTTTACTGTAACATCGCTTACGCCTTTACCGTTTACCTTTTTAGTGCATGATCCGAGTGAAGTCCGACCTACCGTACGACCATGCTCGCCACTCGGATATGCAAGTGCGCAACGCAAGGAGTCGATTAGCGTTCATCCTGCTGTATCTTATCGTACCGGTCGCCGCTCTCGTCTTTTTCTTCGGTATTTTCTTAATATATATATATTCACCCACTTTTTCCGCCAGGAAAGTTATCCCAAAAAATGTTCAACATTTCCTTTCAGCCGATTCCATCGTCTGGCTCGTTGTGCTCATTGAAGGCAAAGCGGGTGAAGCTTCGTTCAAGCTGGATTCGTACATGGTAGTTATATCCATGATTTTTTGTCATCTCACCCCTTAATTTCAGGCGCAAACCAAATTGTACTATCCCATCGTTCTGGCCATTCTTACGCTTGTTCTCGTATCGCCGTATCGACGTGCGATGCTCATCATATTGCGCTGCAAAAAGATCAAAGTGGAGCCGCTACCGAGGAAAGAAGTCGACCTAACGACGATGTATAGATATGCGAATCTGGAAGAGGCACAGGAAAACATATGAATACTTGTCAATTCAAAATATCTCTGCGAGATTGTCCCATAGTTGATGTGTTTGCTTGTACGCGTTTGCTATGCAAATGTTTCATATCAGTCATTTTATAAATACTAGATAGCTGTCGATAACGTTTGTTTAAAATTGCTTTATCTACAATGAATTAAATAAATTTATGTGCGGGAGACGACGCGCGTGTCACAGCATTTTCTCGATCTTTTCATCTATATGGTACTTTGGAAGTATGCACCATGTATGGAAGTCCTTCGAATGAAATGGCTGATTGATGGAAGCGATACGGATGGCCGATGTTGGTTCGTCTTTGTACTGCTCTTCTGCAAGTCAGATGTGTTAGGCACACGATTGAGTTGGAAAACGCATTATTTAAAAACTACAAAAATAGGAATTTCAAATTATTTAAAAAAATGGGAATTTCCGCTCTCACCGTATGATAACTTGAGAGATTCCATGACGAACTCTCTCCGGTCTCGATGGCATTGCAATGGACCATTCACGGTTACTCTACCTCGCTTCAGTATTGATACGATGAAGCAATATTCATCTTCTGAGCAATTGGGTAGCGAATGGAATGGCTGTGTGGAGAGGCTTTGGTTGGCTTGACGCAATGCCCGTAGGTAAATTACGTGTGCGTAGATCCTCCGGGTGTAGATCGGAGAAACTGAAATACTGGATTTAAAAAATTGGAAAAATAGAAAAACTCCACATGAAACGAATGACATGCGTGAATGGAACGCGTGAAAAGGAACGAAGAAGAATGAGAAGTTACTAGTGCGTTATGTCGATTAGATCTGCCCCAATTCCGATCGCGCGCGCAAAGATAGCAATCGCGATGCGGGTGAAATGAAAAAGGGCAATTCGCATGGCCCATTTTATCATTTGCGCGAATCAAGCTCTACGTTTATTGTTCTTGCTCATTTTTCGTTGTTTATTTCACATTATAGTTTCTCCGATCTACACTCGGAGGATCTGCTCCTGGCGCACTAAATCATCATTTCGAGATAAATAATATGAATGCGCGTTGTGCTTCATCTCAAACAGGTACCACAATTCATCTAGATGCACTATTTCCGCTTTGATTTTTGTATAATCCTCATCGGTGAGTCCAGCCTCATTCAGATATCTCCGAACGTCCTTCTTCGATCCGAAGAAACAAACGTCTAACCGAGATCAAATCAGGTACAATCAGCGACTTCGATAAAGATGTAACTGAGAAATTCCGGATTTTCCTTGTTTCAGAATCAATCTCCTGTGGCGTCATCCGTATATAAACACTTGTATATGGAACATCCATTCTTCATTCTTAACGAAAAATTATCAGAAACAATGATTACTGATCATATGGGACAATCAATTAGTGAATTCAATCGGTTGAAGTCCATTTCACTCTCTTCGACGAACGTTATATTGCATTGTAATACCTCCGGATGAACTGGAATTCATTTGTTGTTACTTCCTCCATCTTATTGTTAGTACAACAGATACTAACGCAAAAAGAGCGATTCATTCGAGAACTCCTTCGTTTCATTCGTTATTCTCGTAGTGGAAACTTGAGCAGAACAATAGAGAACGAGACGAATGGGACTAAGAAAATCGGTGTCCTTTCGAATTTTCGGAATTTTGTTCACTGTTTTATTGCTCTCAACTTGTTATCTTCTAGAGACCTAAAAAAGTGGATTGCTTGGTGGTGACATTGGCAGTATGAAGAACTGATAAGCACACACAACTCGAGAACATTTCAACTTGCTTGTTTCTCAGCGTTATCTATTCCTGCTCTATCGATTATCCTATATATTTAGTTCTTTGGTGGTTGAGCTTCTTTTCAAAGATACAGTCAGGCGCTCGATGTTTTCCTAACTGCCCTTATATGTCATGGCGAAACGATGTAATAAAACAATGCACAGGGAGAAATGTGGATCTCCCATCGATTGAAGGAGCTGCCTTTTGAAATCAGCGGTCAGAACTATCGTTCCATTTTTACTCTTTTTTTATTTAAATCATCTCAGATTTTCAGACGAAGACATGACGTTCGATAGAGATGATCCCAAGTACATCTACTGTCACCTCCACATCACTGTGAGTTGAACCATTTTTTTATAAAGACACTGGAACGATTAATCCTCTATCTGTGTTCTCTTCCCCTGATCAGATCATCATAACGAAACCAGGATGTTTCTATTGTCCAGATTGTCGTCCATCTTTCCGCGTTCTTTCTCACCTCTCTGTGAGAGAGTACGATGAATGGAAAGACCGATTCTCCATCCTAGAGTTCGAAATACGGGTAATCGTCTCTTCCTTTCACTCACTCTCACACCGTTCAGAGAGTCGAGATAGTAGGTGAAATGAAGAGACGATTGCCCGTATTTCGAACTCTACTCCATCCTGACAGCCCTATATTCAGACACTCGCCCGAATCTCCATCGCCGTCTCTATCGTCGGTACAGCACTCGATCTGTGGGGAATGACGTCGCTCGGGGATTTCTACCATGTGATCGGCATCCCGATCGTGCTCCTTGGCATTTACGGAGTGTTCAGGTAGCGGTTGAAGAAGGGACTCCTCATTACGATTCGTCTCTTGCCTCTCTAGCCTGTGAGAAAGTGCACAATGAAAAGACCATTTCTTGACAAGCCTTCGCTAAATTGAATGATCGTCTCTCTTGGTTTCGCACACTCTCTTGCCACTAAGGATTTGAAGATAAGAATTTCTGTATTTCGATTTGTATGTTCAGGGAGCAACTCGGGCCGCTAATCTCGTTCGTCGTGTGCAATGTGAGCGTTATTTCCATATCATTTTTTGGCCTATCTAAAACTTTTCATCCGACCCAGCACCCAATTTGTACAGCTCATAAAGTGATTGATTTTCTATTACAGATGATCTACTTCATCTTCCTGCTCGTAAGGATGTTATTTTATCGTTTTGCATTGCGAAATATTGAATACAAATGTTTCATATGTCTACTACATAGTTTAGTTAGCTAAATTTTTGATAACAATCAGTTAATTTCAGTCAAGTTTTATCTCGACCGATGATGAGAGCGATGATTACGTGACTACGACGACATCGGCCACATGTAGGAAACATATTTTTAGATCAAAAGATCAAAGATCAACTTAGGAAAATTGCGTTTAATGTAAAATGTTCAGCCCGGGCCGACTACGAACTGGCAACGTGGCTGTTCTTCGGATTCTGTGGCGCTATCTTGATTCCGTCCATTTGGGTAGGATTTCAGGACGATGATTTTACGAAATTTGCTGTCAGATCAACTGCAACCTTGCCAAATACATCAAGGATCGCGAGTGGGCGGAAATGGACGTGCCTGAGAATTACTTTCCGAGATATTGAACGCTCCAATGTATTTGCACAATTAATTCGGCATACAGAAGATTTTTTTTTTTTCGATGTGCATTCTCGCTTTCTGCAATAAGCTAAAATAAAAACTAACCAATAAAATACTGATAAATGATGGTAAACGTGCGCAGTTTAACACAAAAGAGGAAACGAAAATAGGGAAATCAGCTATAATCATTGATCAGCTTTGTTCATGCATTAGCGGCTAGCAAATGAGGGAAATCCTCTCTCCACTCCTCAATTTCTCTCACAGGACAGCTCAGCGAGAGCGAACGCAGAATGAGGAGAGCATTTCTTCAGTTGCCGGCACTCTTTCGTTCGTCATCCTCTGACTCATCTTTCCATTCCTTCCCATTGATAAATTGTCCCGACTATTCGCCTTTTGCTTCTTCTAAACTAGTAAAATCGAATCTTCCTTCAACTTTTTCAATGGGTTTCGATGCATACGACTCGAAGTATCACGTCTGGTGCTGCGGATTTCATGTCGTGGTGAGGTTGATTATTTGGATTTTTATTACCTTTTTCGAATAGTATTTATCGAGAACGCGTAAATATTCCTTCTTTTTTTCAATTAATCTACTAAATAGTTAACATTATTGTCTTCACCTCTGGTATTTGATCGTTCTCTTTTATCTGGATGACAACTTTAAAGGAGGAGTATCAGCAATATTTACTTGGGGTATCCGAGCACATTATCCGATTACTTACTACAACCATGTAAGAAATCCAAAATTTGAGTGTTCAAAATTCATTTTGAAGCGAGATATGGGCGCGCAAAGTTTACTTGATAGGGCAGGGACGATTTCGATTACGGTAAGTGTTTCGATATCGACTTTTCCCTGACACGCTGGTTCGACTCCCGCCAGCTGCAGAAATCTTTTGCCGGATTTTTTCCACACATACAAAGTGATTTTGAATGAAAGTATGAGGGTTTTAAAGAATTAGCATTGATAATTAAATCGAATTTTGAAAAAATATCGAAAATACTGTCCAGATGAACTAATTGTAAGAGGATCAATGTTTCAACTCACGAAAAGACTGTCATATCGTAAAAACTAATAATGCCTCGCTTGTGGTCAAATATGATACATTATACGATATCTGGGCTGACATTGACGTCACTTCGTTCTTGATTGTGTGGCCATGTCAAACATATATCAATAGGAAGCCATTTATGAACAAAAGACAATAATAACAAGTAAACGAGGCAAGTCATCTTTCGACAACAGTTCGGCCGAGAATCAATCGTGCCGCTTAGTTGGAGGCAGCGCTCTGAGTGCGCTTCTTCTGGGAGACAGCGACGGTACCCTCACGGAAGCCGTTCCTGGAATGCTTGTATTTTGAAAATTTTTGGACCACTTGCGTAAAATTTAAGCGAAGGCTATGTAAATTTGCCAATCCTGCTCTCGTTTGTAAGGATTAATGATATAAGTCAGTTCGAACACTATTGTAACGTTCCATGAGCTCGTTCAGCATTTAACGTTAGTTTTCTTATAATTGAGCTAGTATAATCTATAAAAACAAACGCACAACTAATTCATGGAACGGAACCATAGTGTGTGTATCGTCTTATATGTATCCTTCTCAAACAAAACAATTGGAGCAACAAACAACAATTCACATCACTAACTATAGCAAAGTATTTTGTTCAAATTTAATATGACATAACGAACGCTAAGTCACCAAAATAAGTTATTTAACTCACTTGAAGCGGTGCTGGATCTTCTTTAGATGACGCATGCGACCAGTTCCGGTGGTGCGTCTGCGGATAGCCTCTGGTACACACGCTTCTTGGCGGCGGGGTATCCGCACGAAGCGCAAGTGTGCTTCTGAAGTTATTCATTAGAGAATAGTGCGACCTTATCAAAAATATAAAAAGAGAATAACTCGGCATTCAACGATTTTAATTAGAATAAGAGGCATCAATTTGAACTAATTATAAGTTAAATGGGACGAAAAGAAGCAATAAATTTAAGCTTTTAGCCACTAAGCCACTAATATTTTTGATATAGTAAGGTAATCAACTCACTTGAAGCGGTGCTGGATCTTCTTTAGATGACGCATGCGACCAGTTCCGGTGGTGCTTCTGCGAATAGCCTTGATGGACCACTGGTACACACATTTCTTGGCGGCGGGGTATCCGCACGAAGCGCAAGTCTGCTCCTGAAATGCGATACTATAAGATGCTATGAAGTGCGATACTCAAAAATATAAAAAGAGAATAACGCGACAACCAACGAGCATAATTAGAATGGTACGATCAAGAAGTCGTTAGAGAATGGGAAGGAATGGAAAGGATTGTACTCGATGTTGCAAGAACTCGCACCTGACAAGTGTATACTAGTTTTGCATCAATTTGAACTAATTAGAAGAGAAATGGGACAAATTTAAGCAATGAATTTAAGCTTATAGCCACAAATTAGCACTCTAAAGTGTTAGAACAAGGACAAAACAGAGCAATTGGAGAAGCCGAACGCGCGAGAAAGTATTTTAGGCCTCGAACCGCGGAAAAGGATAATTAAAGTGGCCAGAATAGATTAGTAGGTATTACAATTTTGAAAATAAGGGAAGAAGAAATCATGGATGAAAGATAGGTGCAAGAAAGAAAAGAAACCGAAAGTTTTTGGTAACAGTTTTTGGGCTATTCGATGCGTTTTACAGCTGATCAAAGCTGTAAACCGAATCGACGATAATTGTGAGTCCCCTAGTCACGAGTAAACCCAAAATTACGAGTGAAACAATGGAGAAAAACAAGCGAAAGGAACGAAAATTCCAGTAAGGAAAAAATCGAATGGCGAATACCGTACTCGGCCGCCCTTTTTGGCAAAGTTCCAAGAAATTGATAGGGCACGGTTTTCCGTGTGAGAGTCGCCAATATTCTTTCCTGATACTCCTCCTTTAATCTTTGGACGAATGACGAGATATTAGTGAGATTTTAAAGAGCAATCCTGTTTTTGTAGACCCTCGCACGTTTCCAAATGGTCGTAACCATCGCTACGAGTCTCTTCGTTCCCTACCAAGCAATCTCCTGCGAGGATTACTGGAATCTTATCTGGATTCCAATCGTGATATTTGGCGCCTATGGAGTATTCAGGGAGGTTCGAACGCCTCTGCTCATTTATATAATACTCTTCATCATGTCGGGAATTTCTTCAGCAATACAAGTTGCAGTAAGAACTATAATCTTATCATGAGCTCATTTTTAATATAGTTTTATGTAACGAAGAATCGGCATGCATTCAGTAATATTATCCCGATAACGATTATAAGTGGTCTACTTTTTGTTGCGATCATGACATTCAATTGCATGGTGAGATCGACAGTTAAACGATTTTTTCATAATTAAAAATATTTATCTGCTTCAGACCCTGTGGGTGCTAATAAAATTCATCAAGGATCGCAAAGCTGCAGATCAAGTTCCTCAACATTTGCAAAAAGTTCGATATTGATTCTGTAATAAAATGATTAAAAAAAGGAATTCTACTTGATTGTTTGTAAAAATAGACATGACAAGATGTCTCCATCAGATAGAAACGGCTGTGGTTGTAACTGAGAGAACAAAAATTGGCAAAAAGAGTTGCCCATGGCTGGAATCGAACCAGCGTCGCCACGGCCACAACGTGGAGTACTAACCACTATACTACATGGGCCGATAGCAGAAACAGATTTTCATGCACAAGTACCAGACGATTTGCAATGCACACGCGTCTTTGTTCATTTCTTTGCAATCATCTCTCCTCTCCTCTCGCTCTAAAGCTCGCTCAATTGCATTCGTTTTCGTTTCATTCAAATTTTCTTTCTTTATTCAATTTGAGCGTTTTGCATACAAAACGAGCGAAACAACAGAGTCATTCTCGATCGATCTCCTCATTCTCCAAATCATTTCCTACCCTTCGCTTAGCGCCGCGTGGTTCGTTCTCCTCTCTCGGGATGTACGGCGGCGGCTTCGGCAGCATTCCTCCGGTGAGATCAATCGATGACAGATTACAGTATCCCTACCGTAATCGATTACTGTACCCATACAGATCGATACTCCATTACAGTACCTCCACTGTAGCCGTCGATTGTATGCAAATGTAATTGAATTTCAGTGCCCTATCGATAGATAATAAACTACAGTATATCCATACTGTACTTGACTACAGTACCCCTGTAGATCGATACTCCACTACCGTACCCCACCGATCGATAATTGACTACAGTACCCCTCCCGCAACCTCCATCTTTGCAGGACCCGGTATTCACTGGGGGCACGATCGGTCCGGCCGCAGGCATGGGCGGCGGCAGAAGCGAAGCCGTTGCGCTCGCCGCGCTACTCTCCGGTACGATACCGAAATCTACCGTAACCCGCAAAGTACAGTACGATCCGATACTATCGTGATTTTTGAGCTACCGTGACCCATGAAGTATGGTATCACTGGCATACTGTACTTCATTATTATACTGGACTACCGTAAACCTCGAGCTACCGTACCCCCAGGAAGTACAGTCCATATTCCTGTGTTACGTTAGAAATGCCCCTGGACTACCGTAATCCTTGAGCTACCGTACTCCTACCGTACCCCTCCCCCCTTCCAGGCGAGACGCTAATGATCATGCCGACGATTCCGATGGGGTTGGACATTCCGCCCGGCCTCGAGTACCTTTTCACCATCGGCAGCGCCCACGTGCAGCAGGTACGGTAGACGGGGGTACGGTAGCCGAAACCGGTTAATCTCTAGATTGAGAGCCGGAGCCGTGAATCCCTCGGATTGAGAGCCGGATCCGGGATATTGTAGACCTGGATTCTGGATACTGACCCATGAAGTATGGTATCACTGGCATACTGTACTTCATTATTATACTGGACAAAAAAAAAAAAAAAAAAAAAAAACGGAAAAAAAAAAAAAAAACGGAAATTGTCGAGATGACGACCAACATCGACACGCCGAACAAGTACATGATCTACAACGACCAGGGCCACTTTGTGAGTGCATCGACAGCTCTAGAAGCTAGTTGGAGGGTGGAATGAGTGAATCTAAGAAGGCAATTAGTTGTCTATTCGGAACCGGGAAATCCGGTCCAGGAATTGTGATCCGTAAAATAGAATCTTGCAGATCTACTTCGCCCAGGAGGTGCAGACGGGAGGCGAGTTCGTGGCGGCGCAGATGGTCGGAGACTCACGCGGTTTCCGCATCAGAGTGACTGACGCCATGGGAAGGGTACGGTAACCGGGTGGTATACGGTAGCAAGGGGAGGATACGGTCAATGGAATCGGGGAATGACATGTATCCATCGACTGGTGCCTAAAATAGGGCCAACGAGAGAACAGTAACTGGAGAACATGGAGAACATACTCCATAGATACCTTGGCAAATGCGCTATGGCAAGTTTGGATACTGTCGGGTAAGGAATATCTATTGCAGACGGTCTTCACGGTCTTCCGCTCGTCGAAACTGTGGACGAACTGCGAGATGATCGTCGAGGCGCCACCCGGAACACCAGTGAGGAATGGGGAACGACATGGCAAGAAAGGGCTCTCATTATTTTGCTTTCTCTTTCAGTTTATTCGGCAATTCCTCATTTCAGTGCGGTTACGCGTCCTTCCAGTCGAACATTCTGTGCAGGGGCGTGATGACGATCATGGACCAGTTCAGAAGGTAGAGGAATCAAATAGGGAAGGCCAACTAGGGAGCATTGCGTCTTCAATCTTCTCGAATCGTGCAAACTTACTGAAGATCATCGTATATATGAGTATCATCCCTGAGGTCACCATGAGATTCGATCGTAAATGAATCATCAATTACAGACCGATCCTCACGATTCCGTTCCCGTCGGAGCGCGACGCGCACCTCTCCGATCGTGGATATCCGGTACGGTAAACCGCATATTGTAATTACAGTCGATAACTTGATGATACTATATTTCGTATACCTACAGTAATGAAAATAATCGTAAAAGAGCAAGCAATACTTACCGTACCCCTTTCAGTTGATGATGGGCGGTCTGCTCGTGGGTGCGATCGTTCGCAAATTTCCCGGCTTCGCCAAGCAGATCATGACCAACTGCGACAACTTCGCCATCACTTGTGAGTTCGTTTAGGTTACGGTAGGCATCGATTACTGTGCCACAATCCGGATTACGTTAGAAGTTGTCCCTTGTGCACACTTTTGATGCGGTTGGTGCTGAATATGTTGTGAATTTGTGATAGAGATCAAAGCTCGAAGATCAAAAACCAAAGATAAATTCACTTCAGTCCCCGCTGAGCTTGAGCCGCGCGTCAAGTGCGTCCTCCTCGCTTGCGCCATCCTCATCGACTTTATCGACTTTGAGGACAAGAGGGACGTCACGAGAGGGTGAGCGAGATCAAAGATCAAATATCATGCAGCAGAGGTCAAAGATCAAAGATCAACTTTCCCGATTGCAGCAAGAACAAGAACGTGAGCCCGCAGGCACGCGCCTCTCTCGGCAACCCCTTCCAGGTACAGTATCCAGCTAGGACGTCAAATCGAAACCTGCTAATGCATGCAAACATCTTTTTTGTCTTTTCGATCGAAATGGAGCTAATATTACGGTGAATAAAAGAGCAATAATGCGCTACTTGCAGGCCTCAGTCAACGTGGTGCCCGTTGCGACGGTCACGCCCATGTACGGTGGCGGCTGCGGCATCGGCAACATTCCGGCGGTTAGTCGATCGATAATCGAGGCTACCGTACCCACGCTCTTTCGTTGCAGGACTAATGTAGATTACTGTAACTGTCGATCAATATTAGGCTACCGTAACCCTCTTCATTTCAGGACCCGCTGTTCACGGGCGGCACAGTGCACGTGGCTCAACGCCCTGCTGTCGTGCAAGTGATGCAGCCGGTGCAGCAAGTGGCGTACGTGCAGCAGGCCCCGGGCGCCTATCCCGTGCAGCAGCAGCAATACCAGCATCAGAGACCCATGCAGCAGCAGCAGCCGCAATACCAACAGCAACCTCAACAGTATCAGCTGCAGCAACCCCAGCAGCAATACCAGGGCCAACAACAGCCTCAACAGTATCAACAGAACAATCAAGGCCAGCAGCAACCCCAGCAACAGTACCAGCAGCAAGGCCAGCAGCAGCAACAGCAGCAACAGCAGAGACCCATGCAGCAACAGCAGCAGCCGCCGGGTCAACAGTACCAGGGTCAGCAGCCGCAGCAACAGTATCAACAGAACAATCAAGGCCAGCAGCAACATCAACAACAGTACCAGCAGCAGCAACAGCCCCAGCTGCAATACCAGGGCCTGCAACAGCCTCAACAAGGCCAACAGTATCAGCAACAGCAGCCCCAGCAGTATCAGGGCCAGCCTCAGGGCCAACATTATCAACAGAATAATCAAGGCCAGCAGCAACCCCAGCAACAGTACCAGCAGCAACCCCAGCCGCAGCAGCAGCAGCAGCCGACTCGCTCGGTCATGCAGCAACCGCAGCAGCAGCAGCAGCCGACTCGCTCGGTCATGCAGCAACCGCAGCAGCAGCAGCAGCAGCAGCAAGGCCGCTCGATGATGCAGCAGCCGAAAGGAGCAACGAACGTGCAGTCGAACATCGACCAGAGACAGCAGACCCGAGTCACCACCCAGGTCGGTTTATTTGTTTTTGTTTATTGTTATTTTTTTGTTTCTTTTAGTTAGAAATCACATAAATCGTCAGTTATTCTGTTAATCAGTTTAATCAGTTATTTACAGTAATTAAATAATTAATTACAGGCCCGCCCTACCACTCCCACTACTTCGGGTGGCAGTAAGAGTCTCGGCGCAGCTCGCAATACCCCTCAGAAGAGTGTGTACGCAGACAAGAAGAAGAAGAAGTAGATCGTATAAGATTAGAGAGAGACCCTTTGTAACTGAATACAACACCGATAAAACTTCGATGAAGATGTTCCGCATTCACTTGATTTCTCCAAGCTAACAGCTGCCCTCACCCCTCACGTACCTCTCGTTTCTCAATTTCTCTGCCAGTGGTTTTTTGCAGGAGGGTTCGCTGGAGTTACGGCGGAAATGATAGAGCTTGGAGGGAAAACTCAGCCCACATCTTTCCTTCTTTATTCACGTTTATATTTCTTTCCAGCACCACGCCATTTTTATATTCAATCATCTAGATGATATGGATCAATGTAAATTTAGATGAAGTCTCCAGAGGCCACTGTCAGTAGTCAATAGGGATGCGAGTTCGGTATCGCGAATTCGCGCCCTCTTCCCTTCCCTCTCCCTCTCCTCTAGCGAATTCGCGATAGCTAGGGAAGAGCTAGCGAATTCGCTACTTCCCAACGACTTCGCCCCAGTGGGGGAAGAGACTCTCCTCTTGTCTCTCTCTCTCTCTCTATTTCCCATACTCTCTCGCCTTGTCTCTCCCCTCTCTCCCCCTTCCCTCCCAATCCGCGAATTCGCTAAAGCTCAGCGAAATCGACAGGTGAGAGGGAGATGGGGGGAAGAGGGTGCCGTTCTCTCGATACCGATACCTTACTCTCAATCCTATTTAGTAGTCAATGGCAATTGCCACCACCATTCAACTTCAACGATCCCAAATATATCGCCGGCTGTTGCGGCGCTCATATCACAGAAATGTTGCCAATTTTTTTATTATAAAAAAAATTTTCTGCAGAAAGTGGCAAAAATCGTAATCATCATCGATATCATCCGAATGTTTCTCACTCTGCGCTTGATGATCCTTGTCCCGGTATCTATCGTAAGATAATAAACCGTTCCACGCGTTACCAAATGTTGACTACCGTAGTTGTGAATAATCGTGCGCCATGAGGTAAGAATGTGCGCGCTTTTCAGCTTTTCCCGTTCTTTTTTCGTTTCCTTATTTCCTCTTGTTTTTTCTTGTTTTGTTGACGTTTGATATGATTTTCATGACCGCTTTTCGCTAATAGTTGAGGACTTTGTGCAGACACTCGTCAAAATTGCGGAATAAGCGCAATTATCGGTCAAACTTTCAAAAAAATATAGGGATAAGTCAGCGCGATAACAGTTTTCTCGTTTTCGCTATAGAGTTACAACATGTATACGTTTAATTTCACCATTTCCAGTCAGTTATGACCTGCGCCGCACCTGCTAATAACCACACAGACTTCGCGAAGAAGGAACACCTCTTCCCATGCCTTCAAGAAGACTCGGGCATTCCGACGGAACCATTCCTGAGTGCGTTCCAGGGATTGGCTGATTTTGTCGGTAAGTTTTGTCAAGTTCTAGTACTTTTTAACCGCTTTATATGCAGGTTTCATGGGAACCGCTTTCGCTCCGGTCAAGAGTGACATCGCAGGAAACGTGACAGGTATTTCCTCTTTTCAACTGTTGAGAATTGTTTCCTTTTGGTTTCTTTCACATTTCAAAGCTTTTAACCGCTGTTTTACGCTCAATGAAGTTAATTTAGGTTCGTACACGATGGCTAAAGGACCCCATCGGGCAAGACACCCTGCAAAAGCTGATCGCTTCCGATCTGAAAGATAACGGCGGCAAACTGGGCATCGCAACTGAGGGACTGCTCTGGCTCAAAAGGTGTGTTCTTTCGTTATTTATTTCTTTTGAGTTGTTGTGGTGCGTTTATTGCTACGCACATGACGCAAAACGATATTGTCCTTAGAAATCAAGCTTTAATATAATGTAATTCCGTTCAGAGGACAGGAGTTCATGCTCCTCATGCTCATCTTCATGGTGAGAGACTACCGAAAGGACAAAGCGAGCACTGAGTCGCTCGTCAGCGTGATCAACGGCGCCTACGAGGGCAGTCTGAAAAGACATCACGGATTCATCTCCAAGCAAGTATTCAAAGTGCGTATTCTCACTTTTTAATGGATGTTCATGTATATTTATTAGAGTTGTTGAGTGACACTCGGCGAGCGCTCACCACTCGCCGAGTTAGTTTTAGGAGGAATAATGCGAACTCGTTTCACTCGGCGAGTGAGAAATTAGAAGTGAGCGCGTGATTCCTATTGGCACATTTTATATCTCAGGTGGCCGACTATGGCCGACCCCGTTGTCGAAGACCAGTCGAGCTCATCTCAAGATGAGGTACTGCAGATCAAGACGTTGACAAAGAAACATATCCAGGTATGCATTTAATATACACCTTTTGCATTGTGTCGATCAATAACGGTTTATATATTTAAATTTCACAACTTGCTCAACTGTTATTTTTTGCGAATAGCCTTTCCGTGCAGAGAAACGGTCAAATACTTTTATTGGCCGTACAACAAACTGGAACGGTAAAAACAAGAGGAAATTAAAGGTGAATGGGAGGCTAAAACTCCACACTTCGAATGCTCTCTTCTTCTTCTTCGTCAAACATATCAAAAATATCGTCTAGGTCCTCTACCGCCTCCTCATCCTCATCGTCGACAACTTCGGCGGCGGCCGCAAGGACCTCTTCGGTTGTGAGGGAGGGAGGAGAGAAGGTAAGGCCACCTTCCGCTATTCTTTTCTAAAATGGGGATGAAAATATGAGTAAATAGATAAACGATTAACGTGCCTCCTCCACTTTTCTGCTGTGCTCCATATAGGATTTACACTTTTCTGCGGGATAGTTTTCCATCCACTCGAGCAGTTTCTCCCTGATCACTCTCCCATCATCAGTACGATTGATCAGATCGTACTGAGCTCGCTTCATAGCACTCCACCCAAGTTCGATTGGCGCGAATTCCGCCATATATGGCGGCGTTCGAACAAGCGTGACCCCGTAATCTCTGGAATTGCATGACCTAATTAATAGCTATTCAAAAAAAAATACTGACTCGGCCATTTTATCCACGATATAGATATTGTGCTCCTTCCTGCTTAGCTTCTTGAGCTTATCGACCAATTCCTTCTGTTTAAATCGTACGTGGTTATTGTTCTCCTTTTTGACCAACCTTCTTGAGACCTGCGGGGCAATCAATTCCTTTCCTCACCAACCAATCGGAAATCACCGCTTTGCGGTCGTTCGTGGTGGGCATCTTGTCGAGGACCCTTTAGTGTTAATTATATATATAGTGAAAACAGGGCAATTACATACCGGCTGTGATAGGACGCATTGTCCATCAACAGCACGGGTCTCAGTTCCCTCTCCTCTGCCTCCTTCACCAACTCCTTGAATACATTCTGGATGTATTTCTCGAATTCCTTAAAATAGGTTCTCACTCTAGTTGCATTTGTGTTTCATATTGGTGGTGAATAGTTATTCCACCCACCTCACTATTCATTTCTTTGTGGTAGTCACCACCGTCATCGACCTTTCCAGTTCTCCATATCAGGGGGCATCGGAATCCATGTTCCGATAGACAAGCTACGATGACAAGTCTTTCTCCCCTCTCCCATTGGGCACTGTTGCCGGCCTAAAATCAGGCAAACATTATCCGTTCTTTTGCTTATTTCTCACTGTTAGACCGTTCTTAATGAAGGTCAATGGTGCCTTCTGTGCTTCCTTGTCCGTCCATCCGATATTGGGTCTCATACCCTTATGGACCCATGTTTCATCAACAGACCATATCAGGCACTTTCCTTCCGTCCTTATTTCAAGCATGCTTCTAGAAAAATCCGATCGGAAATTGTACTTTTGGAATACTCTGCCGATCTCACCTGAGGAAATTGGCTTGCAAGCTACAATAGTATTCATTCATGTAAATACTAGTACGACACTGCAGTTTAATGAACGCAAAGTTCATCCCATGCAGTAAAAGGCGGATAGTACTAGTGTTTACAGTTTGCTCCTTGTCGCTCTGTGAATGACTATTTTTAAGAAATAATTAAATACAATGCATACTTCAGCTAGCCACTCCTCTCTTCCATCCTTGATCAGCTTAAGAGTCACACGCTTGTACTGAGCGAAAAAGGAAACGTGCATGTATCTCCTCAACTGAAACGAGATCTTGATTTTCCGCTTTTTTTCTATTGTTTTGACCTTCTCGATTGTCTCCGGACTGAATCTCCCGACAATTCTTTGCTCCTTGGCCTTTTTAGTCTGCTTGAGTGGTGGAGGGGCACATGGTGGAAATCGAGTGATGGGAGGGGAATCTTTAGCAGCATCAATCGTTCTAGAGACAGTTTGGGGGTGAATGGAGAGTAATTTGGAGAGGAGGGAAGGTGAGAGGTCTTCTACTCCATTCTCAGCCATAAAGGCATGAGCACGGAGTATGAAAGCTCTCGTCTTCTCACAATGGACAATGTGGTTCTTTCGAGTACTCGGAGGATCAGGGTCGGGAATATAAGGGGGGTTACAATACTTCAAAAACATGGATAAGTGATAACGCCTAATTGAATACTGATCGCCTTCTTCCATTGCAGGAACGTCAACAGCAGAAGGGCGGAAAGAAGAAAGGGAAGGAGGAGGATGGAAGGAAAGAGGAGTAGAAGAATGTGAAGAGAAGAGATTAGAAGGGCCGATGGGAGGAGAGGAGAAAAAGGTATGATTAGGGATAGAGGTAGGAATAGGTTGAGTTTGACTAGATGAGGGGGAGCTACTAACACTAGTGGAAATAAGTGTAGAAGGAGAGTGAGGGGTGTGTAGAGGTGAAGGGAAGGAATCAAGAGGGATGTATGAAGATGAGGGTAGAATACTGGATAGGTCACAGTCGACATAAAGGGGCGACATTGTGGAAGGAACAATAGGTGATACATTAGATGAGCAAGGGGCATGAACGGAATGGGAATTAATGGAAGAGAAACTAGGAGTGAGATCAGTAATAGACATAGAGCGAGGAATGGTGGGTGACTTAAAATGACGAAGTAGAGTGGGGACAGTATTATTGTGTCTTTCGACTCGGAATGGACGAGGCACAGTAGGAGAACGGAAAGGGGGATGAGACACAATGGAAGCACTGTTGGAGGGTCGACTGACTGTATGGGTAGTCTGTGAAGGGCCAGATAGAGTAGGAGCACGGATGGATGAGGTGTATGGACTAATCGAAGGACGTAGGGATCTAGAGGGTAAAAGTGGACGTGCATTAGATGATCTCCTTGGAGTACTCACGAGGGGATGCGAAGTGGGAATTGAGTTAGAATTCGCACACTAGGATAGATATTGAATGAGGATAGATAACAGATGGGTGAATAACTGACCTTTGAATCATCCCTCTCCCCCATCTCCACGCCGCCCTTCTCAATTTCCCCATCCATTCCATTGCCACATTTGTTGTCACCCATCTGATTATGTCTCGTTGTTGTTACATTGTATGCCACTAGGGAATGATAAAGATAAGTTCTTGATTATGGCTTAATTTGATGTTCCCAAATCATGAATTGCGCTATGGAGCAATCGTTTGATAAATAAGTATTATTATCGTACATTAAAATAATACAATTTTTCGATTACATGAAATAATGAATCAATCGATATTACGAGGACATTGATTACAATTCAAGCGAAATTATATGTTTAAAATTGGCAATAAATCAATGGATAAACGCGTTTCCTGTGAAATAACTAACATCTATTCTAGATAAATCGTGACACTTCTTTACTTTAGTGCCCAAAAGGACAGAGCTGTTTTATTCACACATTCATTCGATCTCTTGCTATCTAATTTCTCACTATTCACAAGTTAGAGAACGGTCTTTGGGCACTAAAGTAAAGAAGTGAATCGTTTACGAACAACATACAATATTATTTACTTCACACTTGTTGATGATATTCCTTCGATTCTTCCGTCGAATTCATTTCACGAACGACGACGCTTCCTGAACAGGTAAGTTTCTTTGTGATTTAGAAGTATCCGGGAAGAAAAACCGCCCGAATAGCATTTAAGGGCAGGTTGTAGGCACAATTATAGGGACTAGGGAGGCTGTAACCAAAGTTTTTGCCAATTTTAAGGTAAAAACTACTAATCTGAGCAAATGTGACCGTCAAAATGAAAAATTGGGCATAGCCTCCGGCGTACCTATAGGCTATCGCAATTGAGAAACGTATAAATAAAACGATTTTAAAAAAATAAACCTGTTGCCAGGAAGCATCGTCGCTTGTGGAATGAATTCGAAGGAATCATCGAAGAGATATCATCGTTTCGCGGGCTTATCTTTCAGCCACAGTCATTACAGCCTTAAATGACATATGTAACATGATATTTTACTATTAAGAAGGGTTCCTATTAGAAAAGATATAGTTAAAAGGAAAACAAAGCAGTTTTCGGTGTCTCAGCTGCCGTCCTTCCTCCCGCCGGCCGTTTCTTCCTTCCAAACGTTGTTCTCCCTGTGAAACAGCGTATTAGCTAACAATACGGGGCAAATAGGTTGGAAAGGATCTAAATACGAATGAAAAAAAGGAGTGAAACGAGTGAAATTGAGTCATTTTCGAGTCAGAGCCACAAATTGAGTGTTCTGCATTTCGAAACGCGCATATTCTCGACAAACGGTGTGATAACGGTACTTTCGCGCATATTTACGCCAATTGCAAACATAAAAAATGAAATAAACAAATGAAAAGGGTAAAAATTGAAATCCAACGGCTAAAGCGAATAAACCGTTCCACTTGTTTAAAACGCGTGACGCGTCGTACTTTGGGCGGAGTCACTAAACAGCACATTGAGTTTGCTGAGCATTTTAAACGCACGATAATCGGGCGTTTTATTGGCGTCTTTGGAGTATTCGCAGAGCATCGCCCATGCGTGATCATCTACATTATTCTTGGGGTGAGTATTCGTAAACCCCATAAAGATGAAAAAATCGTCGTTCCAGATTGCATCTACAGCATTCTACATTTTCATGGGCTCAGTTTTCGGCAACTCTAGGACCTATAGATTCACTACTACATGCGCGCACAACAATAAATACTTCTTTTCACAATACCAGAACGATTCAGAAACCCTAATTGTCAACACAATTTTCGCAATTGTCTCAATTTGCATCGAGATTCCCTTCATCGCGGTTAGTTTCGGTCTTTTCGTTCCAAACGGATCGAAATGTTCAGACTTACTGGGCCCTCGCCAAGTTTATCAGGGACCGGGAACTGGCCACTCCTCGCGTGGGCTATGTCGTCTACCAACAAGCGTAATCGCCATCTGAATCTTATTTATGTTTATCCAGTATTTATACTAAACACGTTCTCCATCATTTATTGAGTTTATCCCCGAATTTGAAAAATAAAATGTATTTCGCTTCAATCAATGATGGCAAATTAAAGATTTTTTTTTTCTGTGATCAAATCAATGTCAGTATCTACTTCCTTTGTTCCTCTTTCAAGCCGATCACAACACCTGTGATCTCGCATTCTCTTTCAACTTCCCAGTCTCTCTAACTTCGAAGCCCGTTTTTGCCCGTTCCTTAAGATTAACGAGGAGAGGAGGCGAAGGAGTGAAAGCTAAGCACATCCTCGACATTCTAGCCCACGTTATTCCTTCCGATCTTTCTTGATTTCGCGATGATTTGATATTTTCATGATTACTCGATGATATCCTATAAATTGTTGACCCATTGTACGCTTCAGTCTCATGACGGTCTTCAATTATTTCGATTCGAAATATCAGTCCTGCTGTTGTGGAGTCCATGTCACGGTCGGAACTGTTTTTTTTATATCTACATTTTCTAATCATTGCAAAATATCCATAGAAATCAGCTTTTTTCAGAAGGTGGCTGGCGTCTTGATCGTTATCGATTTCATTCGATTAATTCTCATGGGTAAATTTTTCCTACTGGTTCCGATTGTCATTGTATGCCTGGGCGCCTATGGAGTTATTGCTGAGAATCGGCTTTCTTTGATTATCTATGTTATTCTTACTGTAAGTGAACTCGATTTTTATGGATTTGTGACACTGATATTGATTGATTTTTAATGGATTCCATTTCAGGTAGTTTCAACAATTCTAATGACTATCGCCCTTCTGGTAAATAAGCACTTTCTTCAAACATTGAAGTTCCATTTTACAGATCGTTATGTACTCGGAAGTATTTTTCAAAGACTATTACAACCGCCGACATTTCAGAATTTCCGGTGATTCAATTCAATATTCCTGTTCGTAGACCATGATGCCTTGTGAAGTTGCAAACAAAAAATAATAATAACAAATAGCATTCTAACAGCCTCCATCGTCATCAAGGTTATTCTATACGGCATCTATCTGGGCTCCGATATTCCCTTCATTATGGTATCACATTTTTACATGAAGTTGTTTCTTGTTCCGCGCGTAACGAATTCCAAAAAAATTACCGTCGCGTTTAAAATTGAGCTTTGATTGTATAATTTGTGCTTAATCAACGTAAAACCATACCAGTAATCGAGTTTTATCATCAAAAATTAAGAAAAATAAGTGGTGAAAATAGGTACAGTATCGCTCATACGTCATTGGTCACTTTTTCAAATTTACGTATCTTTTGAACCAGGAAAACAATAAATATGAAGTTTGGGCATTACAGAGAAACTGTATAGGACAATATTTTCCACATAAAATGTGGTCGCGAAAAATCGATATCATTGCGTAGTGATGACGCAATCGCAGTGCACTATTTCGCAAAGCCATTATTCCTGGGAGGAATTTTTCCGTCGTTGACCGTCGTTATCATTTTTGAAACTCAAAAGTTACTTTTTATGATGATCCGAGTTTGACGATGTGCCATTCCAAGGGTGACTTTTGTAGACAAGTGGTTTTGGTGCAGGAACAGTGCAAAACCATCCACGACTAATATCCCAAATTTTTCTGAGCAATTGCTTATCTCTCCAGTCTGTTGTAATCGATTGACGGAGGCATACTGTTTATCCTAATTCAGACGTATTGGAAACTGGCCAAATTCATCAAAGATCGAGACATGGCACCACCTCCTGTCGGATATCATACCACTGTCATCTACCAGCATGTATAATATTTATCAAAATGTTTCAATTGATCTAAATCTGAATTGTGATTATTTCATCTTCACTTTATTGTCTCCATAACATTACTCACTGTTGAAAATGTATTGGCTGTTTTCCATCTAATTTTTGTAATGGAAAATAATCGAAATAAAAATAAAATGTATTCTCGTTCAGGGGAATTAATTTTATCATTGCTTCTTTTCCTTGCGTCCTCAACACCTGTGCTCTCACTCATTGACGTTTCTACCTCACTTTCTCAATCTCTCTAACTCTACCACTCATTTTTTGCCCGTTTATTCTCGTGCGTGGGGAGCGGGAGAAGAATTGATGGGGGAAACTCAGCCGATCCTTCTCATTCTTTTCGGCTCTCGTGCATTCTTTACTTCATTAGATAGATACTTCCGTTAAACCTTAGAAATACCTAACCCAATTGTTCGAACTTTCTTCGTTCTTGTTGTCCTTTTCTCGAGCATTTGCTGGTGGCTGGCGTAATATAAAATCATCCATCAATTATTCTAGTATCATGACAACCTTCAGCTTCAACGATCCCAAATACCACTCGTGCTGTTGTGGAGCCCATGTTACGGTCAGCTTTTTTATAATTAAATTGCATTCCTTATTGTTAGCACTTACGAAATAAATTAAATTCCAGAAGCTCGCTCGAATCTTGATGGTTATCGATATTATTCGAGTATTTTTCATGGGAAAGATCTTTCTATTCATCCCACTTCTGATCGTATGCGTTGGAGCATACGGAGTTCTCGCTGAGAATCGGCCATGCCTAATCATTTATATTATTCTGGCTGTAAGTCTCTTTTTGTTGTGCATGATTGCCTTTCGTTTCAGCTCATATCTACCACGCTCTATGCTATCTTGCTTCTGGTAATTTTAGATTTCTTTGGGAATATTGTTAATCATTTTAATGGTAGGCCATTGCTTCAGCGAAATTACTCGATGAAGACTTCAAAGGATTCCAAGACCCAGGCAATTTTTTCAAAGCAATATTGCTCCTTTTGTTCTATCCAAAAAAATCTAATTCCGCTCAGAAGAGCAAGAAAACTAAAAAAATAGCGAACATTTTTAGAAGGTCAGTACAATGCATTTCAGCATCCGAAATTATCTTCAGTGTTATTGTCATCGTCATCTTTCTGGGCTGCGATATTCCATTCATCGTGGTTTGCAATTTTGATTTTGTTTTCTTTGAACTGTTACATTTATTCAGACTTACGGGAATCTTGCTCAGTTCATCAAGGATCGAGATATGGCTGTGCCTCCAATTGGATATCATGCTGCTGTGATTTATCAGCAAGTCTAATCAATATTATGATTATGATATCTGACCGACTAATAATAATTGTATTTAATGCAACCCGTATGGTGCTGCGTTTGCGTATTTATCTGACATATCTATTTCTCAGTTGTTCGAAGAATTTTGTAGTTATCATTGGTTTTTTTTGAGTTCCGGTGAACGTAGAGAAGTCGTGAATAAACGGACTCTCATAAATCATTACACTTCATCTCATCTTCTCTATTTTCTCTGCCTCATTTTCGATGGGTTAGCGGGAAATATCAACTGATTTGTGACCGAACACCAAGTGATCACAGCTTCCGCTTTCGATTGGCACTTTGTTCAAAAGTATACAAAGTGAAGAAAAGTTCTTTATTAACTGAATAGAATTACAATAAGTGAATACGGCGGCCCGAAAGCCAATCATTGGACGTGAAGTTAAAATGGAACGTCGCCCAGTGTGGTCGCTAATCTATGGAGAGAATGTTCGTTCAACACTTGTCCTTCGACAGTCATTTCCAATGGAAGCCCTTCGAGATAAAACCTGCAGAGGAGATACTCAACAACTAGATACATTACAATATTTATTAGTGTTTCTTTCTGTGCGCTCATCAAGATGAGAGCAGAGTGTAGTAGTCACTCAACAACTATAAACCACTTTTATGGTCTTTTTATGAATGAACTAACAATAACATACCTGAGAGTGCAGAGCTGCATAATTTCATGTTTCCGGAAGTGGTACAGTGCCTTGTAATCGACGGGGGACATAGATTTCATTCTTTCCCGCGACGGGTCGTATCTCTAAATGATTCCATGTATGAAAAACATTTTCAAGATTCTGTTGGCCGATAATGATCGCTCATTGACCAATGTTTGACAAGGTCGTAATTAGGGATGGCAAATGATTTGCCATCCCTAATCGTAATATGGGACGCGTAGTTTCGATTTGTCCTCAATGAGAGAATTTGTTCGTCTCAATCGATTGCTCGCATCTCAATAGGAGCTCACCTCATACATCGGTCTTCTTATCAACAACTGCGAATAGAACTTCGCTGAAGAGTGCGTGTAAAACACTGTAAGAAATGATTTAAAAGTCTAAAATACTTGGGAAAGTATGACACACAAAATTATTACGAGTTCATCATGAAACCGATGAAATGTGGAGAAAAGAGAAAAAACGACGTTAGAGCCATCATAGATAAGAAAGGGGTAAGGCGATTCTCTGTGATCGATAACGCACGAAAAAGGACAAGCAGGGAGAAAGAAGAGAAACTTCTCTGTTTTTGGCCAAGTCAACAAAACCAATGAGTGTTTAGGGGGTAGGAAATAAGAATGATGAGAATACTCTGCGAGAAAAGTATGGCAAAAAAACAAAGAAGAGCCAAAACAGAGAACTCTCGAGTGTATAGATGTTTCTCTCGTCTCTCTCCTTTCGTTCTCCCCGCATACTGACGCACAAAAAAACGAGAGGCGGAAAGGGCAGAGGAAGAAACGCAACACACTAGGCTTCCCGTTTCGTAAGCGAATTCGTGATTCCCGCACCCTATTCCCTCACTCTCCCATTCTCTCATCAAATCACGCAATCCCTTCCGATCTATGCCAGGCGGTGCGGGAACTTCGCAAGGATGCGGGAACTTCGCACTCTCTCCCCCTTCCCCTTCCCAACTCTTCCCATCTTGTCTCTTCTCTCGTTCATTCCCCGCCCTTGCTGCGAGATATCAAGGGCGAGTAATAATTGATAAAAAAGACATGCTTAATATAAAGTTCAGATCATAGGCCAACCGTTCTGGGGAGCGGTTCACGAACAGCTTTCGCAACTTATCTAGGCCGATATGTCGCCGCAATTTAGGTACGGGTAACGTAGACACAGTTGCATTTCACGGATAGTGTTGTCATTCCAAGTGCTGATGCTTGAGCTGTTGTCAGAGTTCAGTTGGGGCTGCTACATAATGATTGATCATTATTGATCAGTAAACAGTAGACAAGATTCTTCATTCAGAACGGTTGTTGTAGAGCTTTTCAAATGTCATCGAAATCTGAATCGTGTCCACTGCTAGAAACCGCAACGAGGTAGACCGAAATGTTATGCTTTGTGCTCAAAGTATCCCTAAAAAAAGATCATACTTTTCACCGTTATCTCATTTCTAAAATGAGTTTAAAAAATCATGTAAACGAGGCTCAACAGAGAAGTATCCCAAAACAGGACGATCCAAAAGAAGGCGGAGCCTATTCCAAACTCATTCCCAAAGGTCGAGGGCGATAGATTCGCCTTCCAGTGAGAGACAAATATAGAGGAAAATCATTCCTTGCCTTGGCAGGGTGCGTGCTATCCACTACGGGTTAAAAAACAGCGATGGGAGGAGGTAGGAAGGGGGCGGAGTTAGCAGAGGAGAAGCGAGAGGGAGATGGGAAGAGGGAGGGGAGAGAGTGCGAAGTTCCCGCATCCTTGCGAAGTTCCCGCACCCGCTGGGAGAGGGAAGGAGAGGGAAGGGGCGCGCGACCCCCTGGGAAGAGCATATGCTTTGGAGGAGGGAAGGGGTTGTAAAAGGGGGCGAAGTCTACGCTCCCGAACCTGCAACCCTACAACACACTGCAAAAATCGCTAGAAGAAAGGAGAGATGAGTGTAAAGGGGGAGAAAAGAGAGAGAGGGAATGCGAAAGAGGACAACGCGAGGTCGATAAGGCTCTCAGGATGAAGAATCCGTCTCTTCATTCCTCATGCTCTCTCACCGGTCAGAGTGACGAGAGAGCATGCGAAATGAAGAGACGGATTCTTCATCCTGAGAGCCTTAGTCGATATGGGGAGAGTGACGTACAATGATGGCAGAGTATGGAGATGAAAGATAGCGACTCTTCGCTCATCGTTTTTTTCCTTCTTTTCTCAGCAAGTTATGAAAGTAGAACCTAATTGTAAGGTATATTTGATTGTAAACCCCGCCAATCCTTCACCAATCTAACTTGGTTCGAGATTTGTATGGCATCAATAATGTACGGTATAGTCAAAGGGCTAAACGAGTGTGAAATGTGACGTTTATCTTGCAAACATCGAAAGAAATACGGCTGAGCGATCAAAGAAATTGAGACATATATCTTCCAATAGATGGAATAGGATTACAATGTAAAATTGTAGGGTGAATACGGCGGCTCGAAAGCAATTTTTCGATTTCTTTGCTCAAATGACATTACGCTCACACGGATCTTCAGTTTCTTCCAGTATCGATACGGACATTCATTCTCCTTTTCCTCGATATCCATTTCTACTGATATTCCTTCTTCTGCGTATTCATTCTTCTTCGACTTCCAATATTTTTGAAGAGTGGATTTTTCAAGCACCTGTTCACTTCGAAAAATGTGCAATGAGACATTTAATTTGACGAGTTCTCTAACAAAATCATCAATCAGAACAATAGGTGAAAGTAAGTTATGAGCATGCACGAAAACTTGCTGAATCCTGTATTTCCGGACCAAGTCAGGAATAGGAATTCTGAAATCCGTTTCATTTAAACAGAAGAAATACCATATAAACTTACGGGAACGCCGCGTGGGAATAACCATCATCTGTTCCCTTAAAGCGAATCTCCAGTCTTTTTACAGGCAAATTTCCAATTAATTTCAGGGCTGAATTTAGCAGCTTTGCATCGGAAAAGGAGTCGAGCACTAGTGATTCAATTCCCGAGAACTTGGGAAAAACTTGAAGCTGCAAATCTCGATTTGTATTCCATCCGTCTTCCGTAAATCGCGGCCACTTTTCGAGTGGCAGACTACGTAGATTTTTCAAGATTTTCTCCTCCTTTTCTTCATTCAATTTATCGTCGAAATAGATTGCATCTAGATCGTACATCTAAAGAAAAAATACGTTTCGATGTTTAGTGCTTCTTAAAATTTGAAAACTTTGAGGATAAATCTCGACCTGAGTGTTATCCTTTCTGCGGAAACTAATTTGTCTCAGTTCAGTAAAAACATCGAATCGGTATCGTAAGATAATAAACCGTTCCACGCGTTACCAAATGTTGACTACCGTAGTTGTGAATAATCGTGCGCCATGAGGTAAGAATGTGCGCGCTTTTCAGCTTTTCCCGTTCTTTTTTCGTTTCCTTATTTCCTCTTGTTTTTTCTTGTTTTGTTGACGTTTGATATGATTTTCATGACCGCTTTTCGCTAATAGTTGAGGACTTTGTGCAGACACTCGTCAAAATTGCGGAATAAGCGCAATTATCGGTCAAACTTTCAAAAAAATATAGGGATAAGTCAGCGCGATAACAGTTTTCTCGTTTTCGCTATAGAGTTACAACATGTATACGTTTAATTTCACCATTTCCAGTCAGTTATGACCTGCGCCGCACCTGCTAATAACCACACAGACTTCGCGAAGAAGGAACACCTCTTCCCATGCCTTCAAGAAGACTCGGGCATTCCGACGGAACCATTCCTGAGTGCGTTCCAGGGATTGGCTGATTTTGTCGGTAAGTTTTGTCAAGTTCTAGTACTTTTTAACCGCTTTATATGCAGGTTTCATGGGAACCGCTTTCGCTCCGGTCAAGAGTGACATCGCAGGAAACGTGACAGGTATTTCCTCTTTTCAACTGTTGAGAATTGTTTCCTTTTGGTTTCTTTCACATTTCAAAGCTTTTAACCGCTGTTTTACGCTCAATGAAGTTAATTTAGGTTCGTACACGATGGCTAAAGGACCCCATCGGGCAAGACACCCTGCAAAAGCTGATCGCTTCCGATCTGAAAGATAACGGCGGCAAACTGGGCATCGCAACTGAGGGACTGCTCTGGCTCAAAAGGTGTGTTCTTTCGTTATTTATTTCTTTTGAGTTGTTGTGGTGCGTTTATTGCTACGCACATGACGCAAAACGATATTGTCCTTAGAAATCAAGCTTTAATATAATGTAATTCCGTTCAGAGGACAGGAGTTCATGCTCCTCATGCTCATCTTCATGGTGAGAGACTACCGAAAGGACAAAGCGAGCACTGAGTCGCTCGTCAGCGTGATCAACGGCGCCTACGAGGGCAGTCTGAAAAGACATCACGGATTCATCTCCAAGCAAGTATTCAAAGTGCGTATTCTCACTTTTTAATGGATGTTCATGTATATTTATTAGAGTTGTTGAGTGACACTCGGCGAGCGCTCACCACTCGCCGAGTTAGTTTTAGGAGGAATAATGCGAACTCGTTTCACTCGGCGAGTGAGAAATTAGAAGTGAGCGCGTGATTCCTATTGGCACATTTTATATCTCAGGTGGCCGACTATGGCCGACCCCGTTGTCGAAGACCAGTCGAGCTCATCTCAAGATGAGGTACTGCAGATCAAGACGTTGACAAAGAAACATATCCAGGTATGCATTTAATATACACCTTTTGCATTGTGTCGATCAATAACGGTTTATATATTTAAATTTCACAACTTGCTCAACTGTTATTTTTTGCGAATAGCCTTTCCGTGCAGAGAAACGGTCAAATACTTTTATTGGCCGTACAACAAACTGGAACGGTAAAAACAAGAGGAAATTAAAGGTGAATGGGAGGCTAAAACTCCACACTTCGAATGCTCTCTTCTTCTTCTTCGTCAAACATATCAAAAATATCGTCTAGGTCCTCTACCGCCTCCTCATCCTCATCGTCGACAACTTCGGCGGCGGCCGCAAGGACCTCTTCGGTTGTGAGGGAGGGAGGAGAGAAGGTAAGGCCACCTTCCGCTATTCTTTTCTAAAATGGGGATGAAAATATGAGTAAATAGATAAACGATTAACGTGCCTCCTCCACTTTTCTGCTGTGCTCCATATAGGATTTACACTTTTCTGCGGGATAGTTTTCCATCCACTCGAGCAGTTTCTCCCTGATCACTCTCCCATCATCAGTACGATTGATCAGATCGTACTGAGCTCGCTTCATAGCACTCCACCCAAGTTCGATTGGCGCGAATTCCGCCATATATGGCGGCGTTCGAACAAGCGTGACCCCGTAATCTCTGGAATTGCATGACCTAATTAATAGCTATTCAAAAAAAAATACTGACTCGGCCATTTTATCCACGATATAGATATTGTGCTCCTTCCTGCTTAGCTTCTTGAGCTTATCGACCAATTCCTTCTGTTTAAATCGTACGTGGTTATTGTTCTCCTTTTTGACCAACCTTCTTGAGACCTGCGGGGCAATCAATTCCTTTCCTCACCAACCAATCGGAAATCACCGCTTTGCGGTCGTTCGTGGTGGGCATCTTGTCGAGGACCCTTTAGTGTTAATTATATATATAGTGAAAACAGGGCAATTACATACCGGCTGTGATAGGACGCATTGTCCATCAACAGCACGGGTCTCAGTTCCCTCTCCTCTGCCTCCTTCACCAACTCCTTGAATACATTCTGGATGTATTTCTCGAATTCCTTAAAATAGGTTCTCACTCTAGTTGCATTTGTGTTTCATATTGGTGGTGAATAGTTATTCCACCCACCTCACTATTCATTTCTTTGTGGTAGTCACCACCGTCATCGACCTTTCCAGTTCTCCATATCAGGGGGCATCGGAATCCATGTTCCGATAGACAAGCTACGATGACAAGTCTTTCTCCCCTCTCCCATTGGGCACTGTTGCCGGCCTAAAATCAGGCAAACATTATCCGTTCTTTTGCTTATTTCTCACTGTTAGACCGTTCTTAATGAAGGTCAATGGTGCCTTCTGTGCTTCCTTGTCCGTCCATCCGATATTGGGTCTCATACCCTTATGGACCCATGTTTCATCAACAGACCATATCAGGCACTTTCCTTCCGTCCTTATTTCAAGCATGCTTCTAGAAAAATCCGATCGGAAATTGTACTTTTGGAATACTCTGCCGATCTCACCTGAGGAAATTGGCTTGCAAGCTACAATAGTATTCATTCATGTAAATACTAGTACGACACTGCAGTTTAATGAACGCAAAGTTCATCCCATGCAGTAAAAGGCGGATAGTACTAGTGTTTACAGTTTGCTCCTTGTCGCTCTGTGAATGACTATTTTTAAGAAATAATTAAATACAATGCATACTTCAGCTAGCCACTCCTCTCTTCCATCCTTGATCAGCTTAAGAGTCACACGCTTGTACTGAGCGAAAAAGGAAACGTGCATGTATCTCCTCAACTGAAACGAGATCTTGATTTTCCGCTTTTTTTCTATTGTTTTGACCTTCTCGATTGTCTCCGGACTGAATCTCCCGACAATTCTTTGCTCCTTGGCCTTTTTAGTCTGCTTGAGTGGTGGAGGGGCACATGGTGGAAATCGAGTGATGGGAGGGGAATCTTTAGCAGCATCAATCGTTCTAGAGACAGTTTGGGGGTGAATGGAGAGTAATTTGGAGAGGAGGGAAGGTGAGAGGTCTTCTACTCCATTCTCAGCCATAAAGGCATGAGCACGGAGTATGAAAGCTCTCGTCTTCTCACAATGGACAATGTGGTTCTTTCGAGTACTCGGAGGATCAGGGTCGGGAATATAAGGGGGGTTACAATACTTCAAAAACATGGATAAGTGATAACGCCTAATTGAATACTGATCGCCTTCTTCCATTGCAGGAACGTCAACAGCAGAAGGGCGGAAAGAAGAAAGGGAAGGAGGAGGATGGAAGGAAAGAGGAGTAGAAGAATGTGAAGAGAAGAGATTAGAAGGGCCGATGGGAGGAGAGGAGAAAAAGGTATGATTAGGGATAGAGGTAGGAATAGGTTGAGTTTGACTAGATGAGGGGGAGCTACTAACACTAGTGGAAATAAGTGTAGAAGGAGAGTGAGGGGTGTGTAGAGGTGAAGGGAAGGAATCAAGAGGGATGTATGAAGATGAGGGTAGAATACTGGATAGGTCACAGTCGACATAAAGGGGCGACATTGTGGAAGGAACAATAGGTGATACATTAGATGAGCAAGGGGCATGAACGGAATGGGAATTAATGGAAGAGAAACTAGGAGTGAGATCAGTAATAGACATAGAGCGAGGAATGGTGGGTGACTTAAAATGACGAAGTAGAGTGGGGACAGTATTATTGTGTCTTTCGACTCGGAATGGACGAGGCACAGTAGGAGAACGGAAAGGGGGATGAGACACAATGGAAGCACTGTTGGAGGGTCGACTGACTGTATGGGTAGTCTGTGAAGGGCCAGATAGAGTAGGAGCACGGATGGATGAGGTGTATGGACTAATCGAAGGACGTAGGGATCTAGAGGGTAAAAGTGGACGTGCATTAGATGATCTCCTTGGAGTACTCACGAGGGGATGCGAAGTGGGAATTGAGTTAGAATTCGCACACTAGGATAGATATTGAATGAGGATAGATAACAGATGGGTGAATAACTGACCTTTGAATCATCCCTCTCCCCCATCTCCACGCCGCCCTTCTCAATTTCCCCATCCATTCCATTGCCACATTTGTTGTCACCCATCTGATTATGTCTCGTTGTTGTTACATTGTATGCCACTAGGGAATGATAAAGATAAGTTCTTGATTATGGCTTAATTTGATGTTCCCAAATCATGAATTGCGCTATGGAGCAATCGTTTGATAAATAAGTATTATTATCGTACATTAAAATAATACAATTTTTCGATTACATGAAATAATGAATCAATCGATATTACGAGGACATTGATTACAATTCAAGCGAAATTATATGTTTAAAATTGGCAATAAATCAATGGATAAACGCGTTTCCTGTGAAATAACTAACATCTATTCTAGATAAATCGTGACACTTCTTTACTTTAGTGCCCAAAAGGACAGAGCTGTTTTATTCACACATTCATTCGATCTCTTGCTATCTAATTTCTCACTATTCACAAGTTAGAGAACGGTCTTTGGGCACTAAAGTAAAGAAGTGAATCGTTTACGAACAACATACAATATTATTTACTTCACACTTGTTGATGATATTCCTTCGATTCTTCCGTCGAATTCATTTCACGAACGACGACGCTTCCTGAACAGGTAAGTTTCTTTGTGATTTAGAAGTATCCGGGAAGAAAAACCGCCCGAATAGCATTTAAGGGCAGGTTGTAGGCACAATTATAGGGACTAGGGAGGCTGTAACCAAAGTTTTTGCCAATTTTAAGGTAAAAACTACTAATCTGAGCAAATGTGACCGTCAAAATGAAAAATTGGGCATAGCCTCCGGCGTACCTATAGGCTATCGCAATTGAGAAACGTATAAATAAAACGATTTTAAAAAAATAAACCTGTTGCCAGGAAGCATCGTCGCTTGTGGAATGAATTCGAAGGAATCATCGAAGAGATATCATCGTTTCGCGGGCTTATCTTTCAGCCACAGTCATTACAGCCTTAAATGACATATGTAACATGATATTTTACTATTAAGAAGGGTTCCTATTAGAAAAGATATAGTTAAAAGGAAAACAAAGCAGTTTTCGGTGTCTCAGCTGCCGTCCTTCCTCCCGCCGGCCGTTTCTTCCTTCCAAACGTTGTTCTCCCTGTGAAACAGCGTATTAGCTAACAATACGGGGCAAATAGGTTGGAAAGGATCTAAATACGAATGAAAAAAAGGAGTGAAACGAGTGAAATTGAGTCATTTTCGAGTCAGAGCCACAAATTGAGTGTTCTGCATTTCGAAACGCGCATATTCTCGACAAACGGTGTGATAACGGTACTTTCGCGCATATTTACGCCAATTGCAAACATAAAAAATGAAATAAACAAATGAAAAGGGTAAAAATTGAAATCCAACGGCTAAAGCGAATAAACCGTTCCACTTGTTTAAAACGCGTGACGCGTCGTACTTTGGGCGGAGTCACTAAACAGCACATTGAGTTTGCTGAGCATTTTAAACGCACGATAGGGAGGCTGAATTTCAAGGAGGACATGCTGTTTAGCTTCCTCTATCTGAGCTTCCGATTCTCCTTGCTCGTCGGAGTCGTCTGAATGTCAGAATCATTACAACTTTTCCCAATATTTAACTCTAGTTAGTGACCGAATTCCACGCAATTGTGACTATTAATAAAAAAATAAACCTTCGAACTTACAGTGATCGGAATGCAAGTCCTCCCTTCGAGCAGCTCGAAGACGCAGTCCTTTGAGAATGCGCTTGGCGTTTCGGACATAATGGACAACGCAAGAACTCCACATCTTAGAAATCTGCAATGTATCATGATATTTCGATCAGAAAAAATTAGATCAGAAACAAACGCATACCATTTGCATGTTTCCAATCGAATCATCTTCGATCGGCAATATCACTCTGATTATGTCCGCTGGTAAATTAGCAAGAGTTAAAGGAGATGTTTGGGACGACATCTAAAGAACAGAATTATAGTTCCAATGAAATATGAAACGAGAAATGACAATTAGAAGCGCGCAGAGATTCCAAATATATGTCTTTTGCGTAAATGTTGAGAGGTGAGCACAAGCGGCTGTCAGGATCGTGAAAGTAGATTTGAACTCCCTAGTTCCATGCGAAAAATGTCAAGTATTTGATTGTGCGTCTATTTTTCAAATTGCAACAGGCATGATCGCGGAGGCGAGACAACTGAGATCCACGTACGCCGGAAAACTGTGAAATCTGATCTTTGATCTTTTCTCTTGATCCTTGGATTCTTTTTTTTTCGTTTATTGCATAACATTTGACGTTGTTCAGAATTTATTCTGGTGTGATTTGTGGTTTATCTTAGATAGAGATCGTTGGGAATCAAAAATGATTTTGTTTCGTACTCATCTCTCTCGCCCCTCAGAAATCAAAGCTTCATTATCAAGCAGGAGTGATATCAAATGCACCTATGTTAATTTTAGCATTCCTAAGCGTTTGTTTACGGGAATATTTATCCAGCGATGTGCTTATTTAAAATATTCTTCGAATTTTTATTATTGTTGTTCGATTTTGGTTACGTGGCCTTGTGGTACACAAAGGATTGAAATAACATTAACATTGAAATAACACTTTATGATATGCGAAAATTGGGTATAAAGAGGTTGGCAAAAAAAAGGATAATTCACAACAATCGGGATGAAGCTGCTCTTACCCGTTCTTCTTCTTACTCTCCAGGTTTGTCCTTGTGCACTCGTTATCAAACCTCAGAGTGAAATTATCAGTGAGTCTCAGTTTCATATTTCATATAGTGTTTGCTCTATCCCTATAGCATACCCGTCAGCCTCATTTGACTAATCCTACCTGGCGGCTTCTAAAATCATCCCGCTTTCACTGTGAATCGCTTCACAAATTGGCAAACCTTAGTTGCCCTCTACTCTGCTACTATGAATTGTCAATATTCATGATGAAAAATATAGAATTGAATTTCAGGCGAGCATCTACGATGCGACTACATCAGTGGTATGATCGAATAAGCATTACATAGACCGTTATAACATTCAATTATCGTATTTAAGAATTTTAAGCGGTTTTCACAGAACTAAGATGTAACACATGCCACCATTGTAGATTGAAGTACACGGTTGGCTGGGTTGCCATAAAAAATGGAAGGAACCAAACTGCGCTATGGGATGCAAGACTAAACAATTCGAAGGAATTGAAGGAATACGTGTTGCTTCATATGAGAAAGATGCCCGTAAGATGCAATTCTGATTCTCATCCTGTTTTTCAACTTCTTTTTTTCAACTTTTTTCAACTTTTTGTACGGATATGCAATTTTAACGTACGGATATGCAATTTTAATGCAAAATAATTGGAATTATTATCTTTCTATGCATGTATTTTCTCCTTCAGTTTGGGATGACAAAATGAACACAACTGCGACAAGCAAGAATGGGGCTTTCAAAATCCTGAGCAGAGAATATGAGGTAAAAGGGCGAATAGTTTTACAACAATTTTCTTTTTTTTTAACGGATGAAGAAATAAATTTAGGCATTTTGGAGCCACCCGGAATATTATCTGTGGATTACGCTTTCGTGCGGTTTTGTGATGAAAGAGAAGCAATTCGAGGGATGTATGCTCCCGAACGGCGAACCACTCCAGCAAATGTATATGCAGATTTTGGTGTTCTTCGATCTCTCTTTGTGCTGACAATAAGGTAAAACATACCGCAACCTTATTTACAGGTGTGGAACAGATACTGCGAACAAACTGCTCTATACGAAACTGCACCTGAATGATCCTCTCAAAAGTGAAGCGCGCACCTCTCCTATTCTTCCGTGGATGCTCTACAAAACACCGTATGAAGGAATGGTCACTGTGGAGGGAGTTCACGTATGCTTCTTACTTTAATACTATTTTTACATTAAAATGAGATTAATCCAGGTTTGCGGTCTGAACATTGATGTGGGGGAATTCAAAGTGAAAAAGGGCGACTACAAACAACAGACCGGACTGGAGGAGGGACCACATATAGCGAGCCTAGGAAAGCCCCAATTCGAATGTGACGCGAAGCTCCAGGAACTCTGAATAGTCTCATTATGATAAACTATGATATTCTCTAAAATCGAAACCTGATATACACTAATCTTTTGATGTGCTAATGAAATTCAAAACAGTGCTTTCATTTACGCTTCGCTATTATCTTTGCTAATTCGCTCACGATAGATTTTAGATAATCACTTGAAACACCAAAAATCCAAATATTGACAATGAGTGATTTCATCAACTCTGGCGCATTTGCCAGCAGGCGCGGGTTTTCCCCGGATTTTCCCGTGCTTGGTTCATTTTCCTCCCGCTTGACGGTGTGGAGACGACTATTCTGTTGTACACGGAAAATTCATCGAAGAGGAAGATGCGAGCGTGGCAGTCAAAGTGGAGAGTGGAAAGGAAATCTGCCTCATCACCATCGGACCCGAATACTAAGATTGAGAAAAAGGAGGATCGCCAAATATAGATCCCTTTCGAGCACCGTTAGCCCCACCACATGCCACATTCTGTCGAATTATCACGTCATAAATCCTGTTAAATATGGCGCTGAACATCTGAATTTGTTTGGCCTTTGAGAATTTATCAATGCGAGAAGTCGTGATACGCAATACACATCGGAAGCAACATAAAGTTGTATAAATAGTAGAATTCGGGTGGATTTCTAACGGAATGCAACGGCGCTATTCAACGAAGTGAAAAAAAGCTCACAGTAAGCATCTTAGCATCTAGTGGTCCTCCACGTCCACCGCCGCGAGGTCCACCATGACCTCGCGGCGGTGGACGTGGAGCCATGACCTCCACGGTCACGCATGCCTGACACGATTCGGTTAAAAATAGATTAAGTTTCGATAAACTTACACCTAATCTGATGAATAAATCAGAAATTGAAAGAGAATGGTGGTGAATGGCAGACGATATTACTATTAGTATTCAGAGCACTGTTAGTTTGAAGTTTGTTTTATTGTTGGTGAATAAATAAGCGAGTGAAAGGTTGGTGAACCACTCAAGCGAGTGTGAATCATTTGCTAAAGGTACTTTGAGTGACAGGAAAAGAGACAAATAAATTGGAAAGCCTACGTACCTCCTCGCATGCCTCCTCTGTCGCCTCTTCCGGCCGCTCGCTTGGCAGCCTTCTTGCGAGGCTTCTCATCCACAAGTACCGTGTCCAGAGGTCACGAGTCGGACAGGATGATGTAGCGGATGTTGTTACCTACACAAATATTACAATGAAAGGGAGAGCACAAAGATTCTGAAGTAAAAAAACAATATGATTAGTTTATATGCCCACTAGAGTGTGAAAAACAGAATAATTATTTGCTTCATTCCGCGATCTCTCACTTTCGTAGAGCCGCTTCGCAAATGATTGCCACGAAGCATATAAACTATTGAGATGCTTCGTGGCAATCATTTGCGATTTTTTTGTTTGCAATCATTTGCGTCTCACTCATTCTTGTCTCCTTTGGCAAGAATGAGCCGGTCGTCTTATTCATCGCTCGTCGCAAATGATTGCGAGGTAAATAAAGAATCATTTCCGAGACCGCTCTAGTAAAGTGAGGAATGAAGATTAAGTGATTGCAAAACTCTTCGCAAACATTTGTGAAGTTGGCAGAATGTTGTTTTTCAAAGTCTAATGCCCACCCGTGAAAATAATCAAAAGTAGCGGAAGAGGAACCTCGGACGGTGAGAGACTTGCGGTTCATCGGGTCGCGGTTCTTCTGCTGCATCTTGACTGACTTCAAGTGCGTGTTCATGGCAACATCGACTCCGGCAATCGTTCCTGAATAAATAATAATAACCACTAAACAGCTCGGTGAAGAACATGTTAGAGCTATATTTTGATCTAACTTGATATGTTGTATAATAAATAGGATAATTATAAATAAAAAAACCCTGAACAGATCCGTGAAGAAGACATTGTTGAGGCCGTAGTCGACGTCGCCCTTGAGCGTGCCGTCCTTCTCGGCCGGCATGCCGACGTACCTGAGAGAGAGTATATTTAAATATATTAAATATAAACTTTATTAAATTAAAATTGCTATCCACATTGAGGGCCAAGTGAACTAGATCGTTTTGCAACAAAAAGCAAAAATCGAGCTGTACTTGATCGATTGAGGATAATTTCTTAATGAAATCCTCAGTCGTAGACCCTTTTTGCTGAATAGCACGACGCAATTGGTGCACTATTTCTTGCATGGAAAGGAGCCTAACAAATGCGGCTGGAAACTTGGGAGACAATGGGGGTAAAAAAGAGCCCTCTATTGGGTCAAAAACGAACTTGTAGTTGGATCGGGACGAGGCGACGGGCGTGGCGACGGCCGCGCGACCCGAGAAGACACCGCTCAGCTTAATCCCAGAGCGGAGGGCCATCCTGTAATGGCTACAACGCGAGTTGCATGTTGTGTAAACTTCTAAGCGAATAGGAGCGAAATGCGGAGCACGCTATGGACAATTGAAAGATGAAATGAGAGAAGCACCGCATGAAGCACGATTTGACACAAACTAATCAACAAACAAAGTAAAAAAATAATCGATATAACGCGATTGAAAAGATTTAAATGGAAGCACAAGCGAAAAAATTTGAGAGGACTCGACTTACAGTACTTCTTCTAGAGTTGGAGCTGAGAATAGAGCGCATTCATGACCGAGATCATCAAAAGTTCGAGATCAACCGAGCGCGAGTGCTCACGTGCACGAACACTATCGATCGGTTTGATCTACTCGAGTCTGCCCCCCCCCCCCCTTCCCCTCTTCCCAGTCATTCGATCGCTCGCTTCTAGAAGGTCACGTAGCTCTTCCTTTCGATCTTCGAAAACATTTGTCATCACCTGTCTCATTTTTCGTCTAAATTAGTTTGAGGCTCCTTTTAAATGCTTTTGGCATCAACACTATTGCTTTACCATTGCAGACCTTTGTTTACTTGTTCCCTGCGCGCGATCCTAGCCACTACTCGTCTGTTTACTACCGTTTTCGCGCCACCAGCTCCTCATTATGGTTTCGAAAAACTTCTCGTTCGCTTGCACGTTCATCTTATTTCTTAGTCAATACTTTTGCGAAAACAACTATAGCCGATTGATTTTTTGATTGACTTGTTTCGTATTGTCATGGCCTATTTCTGTTTACAACGTTTCTTACTCGACATTTTGTAGATGACGTCGTATCAACTGCCATTCGGAAGACGCACAGGCGGCGAGCACACTCAAGCCGCCCGTCACCGCCCTCTGCCTCGATAAGATAAGTCTCTCAATTAATTGTCATCATGGGGTTTTGCGCATTTTTGTAAGTAAGTGCTAACGGCTTGGATGGGCATCTTGTGTTCATTTCTGCTCAAGTTTTCTCTTCAATGTGATCGTTTCAAATAAAACGCTATATTTCGCGTCGCGCCCATCCAATGTTAGATAAGTCGCTTAGGGCAGTGGCGCACATCTCCTCTACAGTGAGGGGCGGACGTCACACACTGTCGCAAGTGCTCGGTCTATCTTTTCGTGGGAGAAGGCCACAAGCCAGAAACGGTTGCGCCGTCCCGGGCCGGCTCGCAGAATCGTATACCAAATTCTCCCTTTCGAGTATCGCGGTGGATGACCCGACGACCGAGTGTGCCACTGCCAGATTGAATTAAAATTGCGCGCGCTCTTTATCGAATTGTATCTTTCACCAGGGGAATAGTCGACATATTAACTGTTACGGTGGGATAGGGCAAAGCAGAGTAAACACACTTTGCGAGTGCGAAATATGAGTTTCGAAGTGGTTATGGGATGCTAATTTGAAACATCGCAGCTTGTGGCTATCGATGGACGGACGGGCATCGTCAACGACGTCATCGGAGAGAGGAAGCGATTGGAGGACGGTATGCTGACAGAGGTAGGACTGCTCTCAAAGATGACGTCATCAATCGATATTTTTCAGGTTCTTTCGGTTCTGGCTCGCTTGCTCCGTCGCGTTTCGCTGATCTCTTCGCTTGTTTCTCGCGTAACGGCACCTGTCAGCAAGTGGCGCAGAAGGGATGGATTGGAGGTCGGTATTGACAGTATTGGTATTGACAAATATATCGATTGACATCAATTGAATCAAGTGAATTCAGGTCTCCCCGAACCTCTTCATCCTCCCCACTTCGCCCTTCACTCGATCGATCGTGGGAGTACGGTAGCTGGAGGTACTGTATCGATTTCTGAGTAAACTTGGAATGAATGAGTTGTTCAGCGCCCTCCCTCGCCGGACTGCCCCAAGGACCGCCTCCATCGTCGTTCTCCGTCGTGCGCCCAATGGGAACGACAGCGAGTTGTGAGAGGTTGGTATACATACTTTGTCACCCAATGTAAGCGTCTTTGTTGCAGGCCCGCCAGACCGACTCCGCCCCTTTCATCGACCGTCCCCGCCCTTCATCGCGGGAGCGACCGGCTGAGGTACTGTGTTCATTGATTGATTGATTAATTAAATACCATATTTGCAGATTCGACTCGTGGTCTCTGGCATGGACGGGCTGGAGAGCAACATCGTCTCGCCGAGGATCGAGTGGGTATAACAAAGATTTGCAATGCGGATGATCATTTCTTCATTTCGCAAACACTCACAATGACTTTAACATCCGTGAACAGCTGCTTGATAAGAAGAAATGATTTTTTTTTCTGTATTTCGAATTCTAATGGCTATTGTTGTGGTCTAGATACTAATGAATATTGACTGCAGGATGCGACTGCCCTCCCTTCTCCATTTTGGTCTCCGCTCCGCTCAAGAGTCCTCTCCTTCCCTCTCCGCCCACCTTCGGTCTACGAGCAGGTACTACCAGCGGGGAATGGGAATGTTCCCGATATTAGGGTTGAAATTAGTATGATTAATACGGGTTGAAAACTCGACCAAGATTTGATCAGGCGTTTTCTTCTTCTGTTGGTATGATTAATTTTGTTTTTTGCCTTATCAGTCCGGAACAGATGTTAGGTGTGACGTGGTTCGACTAAGTCTGATTATTTGTCCCTGTGAATCACAAATGTTGCATGATCAGATCTAGGTCGAGTTACTTGAACATAGCGGGAAGACGACAGTGGATAACTGCTATTACCAGCTTCGTTTCGAATAGAAAACAACAAAAATTGAAATATTTAGAAAAATTGCCTTTTTTGTTTCTTCCCGTTCGTTCCTTTGTGTTTCTCAAATCAAAGCGGGTAATAACGACTCGTAGCGTCACTATGATCGAAGCCACATGATCTGTTCCCTAGCGTTTAATGAACCCTAATAAAAACAGGTGTGATATGTGAAACGATATTGATCTATCTATCAAACGATTTTACGCTGAAACTTGTTCTTGGTGATTTTAAAGTTTCCGAATTTGTACACTGTAAGTAATGCCTCGATTCAGTTGATTTGACGAAGACATAGAAATAGGCTCATGGTCAGCTGCACTAACGTTTCACATCATTTATGCCTTCTGATATATATATATATATATATATATATATATATATATATATATATATATATATATATATATATATATATCAGATATTCAAACTAAGATGACAATAAGTGATCATTGATTGCAGGCTCATCACTCGATGCTCCGTTAACGTCCTTCCTTCCTCGTCCCATCAACTCTGGAAGAGGATAGAAGCCGTTTCTACATTGTTTCCTCTTTTTACATCGCCCCTTTCTCACTTCCCAATCCCTCTATGTCAGGGACTCGTTGTTTGCTTGTTTTTTTTTGCTGCTGCTGTTTTGTTGTTATTGTTGTTAATCGTAATGTATTTCATCGCACGAGCACTTGCTCGTGCGATGCGTGTGGGGGGCGTTTACAGTGCATGGAAGAGATGAGAGAAAATGGGTGAGGGAAATGGAGATAAGGTTGAATAGGGTATGGGGATGGTGGGGGTACGGTACGAGATGTCAGTGAGTTAGAGGAACGTGATAGAACAGGGTACGGTTGGAGAGGAAATTGGAGAGTGGGGTTGTTGAAGTACAGGGTATGGACAGGCGCGTTAGGGTTAAAGACTGAATGGGAGGATGGGGCCACCGTGGGTGAGGATGATGCGGGTAGAGGTACCGTATTGCACTAGGGCTAAGGTAGGACAGTGTTATGGAGGAACATGGTTGTGTAGGTAACTAAAGGGTTACGGTAGGAAAGGGAAGGTTTGGGGAGCAGCGAGAGTATGGTGATTATGAGCTACTGTTCGTTGAAAATATCTTCCCCCGGTTAGGGTTCCATGTTTCACGGAATTCCCCTGTCAACCATGCCGCTACCGTGATCTCATTGGCTTCGCGAGGCTGTTCACGATATTGACTGCGAATAGCTCGCCTAGTCTGAGGGAGCACAGCGGTATGGCCACCCCTACTATCTATCCAGGACTGAATTCAAGGAGCTCATGGGAAAATGGTAAGAAAAAAGAATGTCGGTCCGTCCGAATGGATTCTTATCGATTTCAAACGTTTGAAGACTTTATTATCGCTCGGCAGAACTCGGCTCGTATTTATCGACGCGAAAGGTGGTGGGGGAAGGGCTCTGCGAGCGTCAATATCGATTGATCAATCCTTGGGACGCGCTACGCAAATCTCCTGCAGTGCCGTGGTGATAGCAGCCTCGCAGCCCTGATGATACTTCACCTGCAACGAGGGGATACTGTATCCAGCGCTAAACAATAGTTGATCACAATTATGTCGAAGCCCAGACAACTGTCGGTTTTGCCGAAGTAGTTGAAACCACTTCCAAAATACTGTAGCACCGTACTCGGACTACCGTATACCTGGAGCGCCATGAGGTTCATCATGTTGCACGAGTGGCTGTAGGCGGCCGCGTCTACACGCTCCAGCAACTTCATCGTCTGCAGTGGGGATACGGGCACTTCTTTACTTTAGTGCCCAAGATATTTCTCATTTTCCTCACTCCTCCCCCTCCCTCCATCCCTTCAGAGGGATGGTCGATCCGCGGGGGACAGAGCACCACACCCTTCTCCCCGCAGGGAAAGGGCCGGAATGACCAGAGGTGCGAGTACAAGGGCCTTTGGTTGAGTTCGAAACTCATATGCCATTAATATGTAAAATTACCCAATTCTTAAATAAAATAATATTTTTTCTTTTATTTCGACCGCGCGATGATTGGAAAAAAATCGTGAAATAGGCGCGGATTACGATAGTGGAACATTTCCGCCTACAGACCAACGCTGTCGCAAGGATGCGGTTATCTGCTGTAGATACCGAATGTGACAGTAACGTGACGCTACAGTACCCATGAATCACCATTTTTGGATACCAGAGTACGGTATGCATCCGAGGGTTACGGTAGCCTCACCAGCTGGATCTGCTGCTCGAGGTTCATCTTGAGGCGCGCCTTGAACTCGAACTCTGTGAAGTTTCTGAAATGGATACGGTAGCTATCGATCTACCATAACCTTCAACTACCGTACTTGGGATTCTCAATGTCCCTGTCTCTCTTCTTAATGATCATCTTCTCGAGTCGGGTCACCTATAATGTTCATACAGTCTCTTCATTTCACGTGATCTTTCGTCGGTCAGAGACAGGCGAGATAGTGTGCGGGATGGAGAGACGGCTACCGTATCTCGAGCATCGATTACCTGCTCCTTGATCAGAATGTACTCGCCGGCGCGCCACTGGCGGAGTTGCACGATCAGCTGGAAAATATAATCAGTTCGTCATCGCATTCCGATTACGGTATCCGAATAGCCCCTGAAGCTGACTTGACAGTCAATTTACGAATCTCGGACTACCGGAATCAATCGATTCTGTATACCAGAATACCGTATTTCATCGATTAGCTATTAGCTATCTACCTGTTCCTATCATTTTCTACCACTTGGAGCTAAAACAATCAGTTCGCGATCACACTCTGATTACGGTATCCGACTAGCTCCTGGTGAGGCTCCTGGCAGTCAGTTTACGATTCTCGAACTACCGTAATCCATCGATTGGCTACCGTACATCGTCCTGGAGGCTGACGTAGAAGGAACGCTGCAGCTCCGCGATCTCCTCCATGCACTTCACCGCAGCCTGCAGGAACTGAGGGTGCTGCAAAAGAAAGGCAGTTATCGATTGATTCCTACCGTAATCAGCTCAGTTATCGATCGATCTCTCTACAGTAACCCCTTTCACATTCATTCCACTCAGTTATCGATCGATTCCTCCCATCTACCGTATCCCTCCTCACATGCGGGTCCTTCACGGACAGCGCCAGAATGTGGAAGTCGGCGGCCACGAAATCGGCCGTGACGCGCGGCATATTGTCGCCGTCTTCCGTGAAGCGGTGCGACAGCGTCTGACGAGTACGGTAGTTAGTCAGTTTGCGATTGACCCAGAATACGGTAGTCTGACAGATTTACAATATGTCTACTAAAAAGGAATGTGATTGCTTCTGGGTTACGGTATTCCGTCAGTTCGCGAATGACACAGTATTCAGTCGTCGATAGCTTTATGGATACGGTAGTATGGTTACGGTAGCTTCTCGTCGATCGATTACTTACATTGATGTTGTACTGCAGGTTCTCGTTCACCATGCGAATGTTCTCGAGCTGCGCCACCTACAGTGTGCAGGGAGTATCGATTGGTGCTACCGTATCCCTACCGTACCAGTTCATTAAAGTTGTCCGGAATGCGCACTTCCGTCGATTTGTCCGGGTTTCGCTGACTGGCATTCTTTTTCGGGACCTTTAAAGATCAAAGATCACCAATTACTGTAGCTCTACCGTAACCAGCACTACGATAACATACCGCCTTTTTGACCAATTTGTTGAAAACGTTGAACTTTTTGAAGTTACTCATTCGTCCAGCCGCGCGCCACAAGTAACGAGTACGGAAATGGAGTGGAGAATCGGTTTCCGCGAGTCGATAACATACTCGATTTCAATACCCTTTGTCCGCTGAAACTCATTCAAATACCATAATCTGTTTATCTCGTTACTTCAATTTACGTACAGTATCTCACTACGGGTTACTACAGTAAGTAATAAAACAAGAGGGACACAAGTAGTATAGCACTCCATAGAGTAATGAATGGCAATTCGGATCGATACGGGTTACGGTAGAGGGGGGGGGGGTACGGTAGGTCATCGATTATCGATCGATGCTCAGGCCTTTGCCTGCTTCTTGCGACCATCGAGTTGCACGAACAGCTTGTCCAGCCTGTGAATTAACGGGTTAATATTTTGAACCATGAGATTCCATCCTATCATAAATTGAGACCCCACATCATCTTTATAATAATACAGTGACGTGTGAAATCACCAGGTCCGCTGCGATCTCTACTTGGTTCGTTCAATAGTCAATATCAATCCATTTTTTAATCAAGAAAGTTCGACTACAAATCAAGCTGTTCAAAAATTTAGCGCACTCCTCATTTCACATGTTCACTCGCCGGTCAGGAAGAGCGAGAGCGCATTGCGAAATTAGGAGTGCGTTAAATTTTTGAACAGCCCTGCTACAAATCACATAGCATGCCCCACTCAAGCAATACAATAACGCAATAGCTTGAAATTGCCATGTAATGTCACAGGAGCCCCGCGATCCGTAGTTAGATCGTTCACAACCAGTCAATAGATTTTCAATTTCTGTCAACGGATAAAATGTCTTCTAATCATCACCAAGGAAGGCTCTACTCCAGCTATATAAAAACAAAATGTCATTAAATCAAAGGGTCGTCGTCACGTCTTCGGTTCATATTTTTAGTGCGTTACTCACGTAAAAATGAAGAAGCCCTTGCATTTTAGCCAGGTTAAGGCCTTTTAAGACTACCAAACTCATTGATTTCTCTGGTACGATACCTGGTTGGCGCAGGTGGGTAGTCTGGTGCCGGGTCCGAATACATGCGATACTCCGGCCTTGTACAGTGTGTCGTAGTCCTGCGGGGGAATGACGCCACCCGCGATCACGATGATATCACTGGAAATAATACAAATTTATGTTTGTTTAAAACGGAACCGGAGAAAGCCAACGCTTTTGGAACAGCAAACCAAAGACTACGCCTAAAATCTGCAACGGCATTCAGCCTAGCCATATAAATATCGAAAATCAATTAATAAAAAGCGCACAATATCGAGTCTCTCTGGAGAATAATTATATCGTCTAAAATGAACAATGAATTACTTCATCAACTCTTCAGAGGAAATGAAAGATGAACCACAAATCTCGCAGGCGTGTGAAACATCTGGTGCGCATTTTCATTCCAACTTCGACTAACTCAATGCTGCTGTACAATCAAGCCATTTCAGCCTCTTAACATCATCTACCGTTCCCCACACCACTCCCCTACCGTACCTTCTGCCCGGCTTGGCCAGTTCGTCGATCAGCTGTGGCACGAGGGTGAGATGGCCGGCGGCGAGCGAGGAGGCGCCTAATATCGAAATATTGATTGATTAAAGATCGTTACCGTAACCCCCGTTTCATAGTTTCTCTTAATCACATCACCTTGAGCATGTGCACAATCCTCGTGTGCATGGATGGTCGCACGACGGACAACTCACGAAGGAGACGAGCAGCGTAGAGGGCGTGAAGGGGCCGCTCCAGCGACTGACAATATTGTAATTGTTGTAATTAGTTATATTCTTTATTTTTTTCGCACCACATTTTATCCCATCAAATCGACATTTTCGCAATTCTTCGTATCAAATAGAATCGCAGAAACGGTACATCGCCAGGACTAATCCTAGACTTCAACTAAAGAAGCTAAAAACAAAACGACGACCTTGACTGATACAGACTGTATCATACAGTCTCTAGTTGCAGGACGAGTCTACTTGAACCTAGAACTACCGTGTCTCCTCTGTCGCCTCTCCCGGCCGCTCGCTTGGCAGCCTTCTTGCGAGGCTTCTCATCCACAAGTAGCGTGTCCAGAGGTCACGAGTCGGGCAAGATGATGTAGCGGATGTTGTTACCTACACAAATATTACAATGAAAGGGAGAGCACAAAGATTCTGAAGTAAAAAAACAATATTATTAGTTTATATGCCCACCCGTGAAAATAAATAAAAGTAGCGGAAGACGAACCTCGGACGGTGAGAGACTTGAGGTTCATCGGGTCGCGGTTCTTCTGCTGCATCTTAATTGACTCCAAATGCGTGTTCATGGCAACATCGACTCCGGCAATCGTTCCTGAATAAATAATAATAACCACTAAACAGCTCGGTGAAGAACATGTTAGAGCTATATTTTGATCTAACTTGATATGTTGTATAATAAATAGGATAATTATAAATAAAAAACCCTGAACAGATCCGTGAAGAAGACATTGTTGAGGCCGTAGTCGACGTCGCCCTTGAGCGTGCCGTCCTTCTCGGCCGGCATGCCGACGTACCTGAGAGAGAGTATATTTAAATATATTAAATATAAACTTTATTAAATTAAAATTGCTATCCACATTGAGGGCCAAGTGAACTAGATCGTTTTGCAACAAAAAGCAAAATCGAGCTGTACTTGATCGATTGAGGATAATTTCTTAATGAAATCCTCAGTCGTAGACCCTTTTTGCTGAATAGCACGACGCAATTGGTGCACTATTTCTTGCATGGAAAGGAGCCTAACAAATGCGGCTGGAAACTTGGGAGACAATGGGGGTAAAAAAGAGCCCTCTATTGGGTCAAAAACGAACTTGTAGTTGGATCGGGACGAGGCGACGGGCGTGGCGACGGCCGCGCGACCCGAGAAGACACCGCTCAGCTTAATCCCAGAGCGGAGGGCCATCCTGTAATGGCTACAACGCGAGTTGCATGTTGTGTAAACTTCTAAGCGAATAGGAGCGAAATGCGGAGCACGCTATGGACAATTGAAAGATGAAATGAGAGAAGCACCGCATGAAGCACGATTTGACACAAACTAATCAACAAACAAAGTAAAAAAATAATCGATATAACGCGATTGAAAAGATTTAAATGGAAGCACAAGCGAAAAAATTTGAGAGGACTCGACTTACAGTACTTCTTCTAGAGTTGGAGCTGAGAATAGAGCGCATTCATGACCGAGATCATCAAAAGTTCGAGATCAACCGAGCGCGAGTGCTCACGTGCACGAACACTATCGATCGGTTTGATCTACTCGAGTGCCCCCCTTCCCCTCTTCCCAGTCATTCGATCGCTCGCTTCTAGAAGGTCACGTAGCTCTTCCTTTCGATCTTCGAAAACATTTGTCATCACCTGTCTCATTTTTCGTCTAAATTAGTTTGAGGCTCCTTTTAAATGCTTTTGATATCAACACTATTGCTTTACCAATACAGCCCTTTGTTTACTTACTAGTTCCCTGCGCGCGATCGTAGCCACTACTCGTCTGTTTACTACCGTTTTCGCGCCGCCAGCTCCTCATTATTATTTCGAAAAACTTCTCGTTCGCTTTCACGTTGATCTTATTTCTTAGTCAATACTTTTGCGAAAACAACTATAGCCGATTGATCTTAGTTTATGTGAAGTTTTGTATCTCATTTCGTATTGTCATGGCCTATTTCTGTTTACAACGTTTCTTACTCGACATTTTGTAGATGACGTCGTCTCAACTGCCATTCGGAAGACGCACAGGCGGCGAGCACACTCAAGCCGCCCGTCACCGCCCTCTGCCTCGATGAGATAAGTCTCTCAATTAATTGTCATCATGGGGTTTTGCGCATTTTCGTAAGTAGGTGCTAACGGCTTGGATGGGCATCTTGTGTTCATTTCTGCTCAAGTTTTCTCTTCAATTTGATCGTTTCAAATAAAACGCTATATTTCGCGGCGCGCCCATCCAATGTTAGATAAGCCGCTTAGGGCAGTGGCGCACATCTCTACAGTGAGGGGCGGACGTCACGCACTGTCGCAAGTGCTCGGTCTATCTTTTCGTGGGAGAAGGCCATAAGCCAGAAACGGTTGCGCCGTCCCGGGCCGGCTCGCAGAATCGTATACCAAATTCTCCCTTTCGAGTATCGCGGTGGATGATCCGACGACCGAGTGTGCCACTGCCAGATTGAATTAAAATTGCGCGCGCTCTTTATCGAATTGTATCTTTCACCAGGGGAATAGTCGACATATTAACTGTTACGGTGGGATAGGGAAAAGCAGAGTAAACACACTTTGCGAGTGCGAAATATGAGTTTCGAAGTGGTTATGGGATGCTAATTTGAAACATCGCAGCTTGTGGCGATCGATGGACGGACGGGCATCGACAACGACGTCATCGGAGAGAGGAATCGGTTGGAGGACGACATGCTGACAGAGGTCGGACTGCTCTCAAGGATGACGTCATCAATCGCTATTTTTCAGGTCCTTTCGGTTCCGGCCCGCTTGCTCCGTCGCGTTTCGCTGATCTCTTCGCTCGTTTCTCGCGTAACGGCACCTGCCAGCAAGTGGCGCAGAAGGGATGGATTGGAGGTCGGTCGGCATGAAATATATCGATTGACATCAACAGAATCAAGTGAATTCAGGTCTCCCCGAACCTCTTCATCCTCCCCACTTCTCCCTTCACTCGATCGATCGAGGGAGTACGGTAGCTGGAGGTACTGTATCGATTTATGAGTAAACTTGGAATGAATGAGTTGTTCAGCGCCCTCCATCGCCGGACTGCCCCAAGGACCGCCTCCATCGTCGTTCTCCGTCGTGCGGCCAATGGGAACGACAGCGAGTTGTGAGAGGTTTGTATACATACTTTGTCACCCAATGTAAACGTCTTTGTTGCAGGCCCGCCAGACCGACTCCCCCTTCATCGACTCGGTCGCTGCCCTTCATTGCGAGTGCGACTGCCAACGGTACTGTAGTTGTCGATATATAGATTAATTAAACCGTGTGTTTGTAGATTCGGCACGTGGTCTCGGGCATGGACGGGCTGACGAGCAACTCCGCATCGCCTGGGATCGTGTGGGTATCACAAAGATTTGAAATAAGGATGATCATTTCTTCATTGCGCAAACTCTCGCAATAATTGAATATCCGTGAACAGCTGCTTGATATGAAGAAATGATGTCCTGTATTTCGAATTCTGACCGTCATTGTTGTGATCTTGGTACTAATGAATACTTGGTGCAGGATGCCCTCCCTTCTCCATCTTAGTCTCCGCTCCGCTCAAGAGTGCTCTCCTTCCCTCTTCGTCCCTCTTCTGTCTTCGATCAGGTACTATAACAGCGGTGATGGGAATGGTGCCTATAGCGGATCAGAAAATAGTATGGGTAATTAGGGTTGAAAGGTAACTCGAACACGGTCTGATTTGGCGAAATTCAATCAGATTATGATGATCTGTAAGTCTGTTCATACATCAGTGGCTCATAAATCTTGCATGATCAGACATTAGTCGAGTTATATTTGAAGTAAGCGGGCTGTGGATGGTAAAACAAGAATTTATATTCGAATAATAACAGTAAAAAGTGGAAACGTTTAGGAAATCTCCTATTTTTTGTTTCTTCCTGTCCCTTTCGCGGTGCGTCTCAAAACAAAGCGGGGAATAACGACTCGTAAAAAGAGCCACATGATCTCTTCCCTAGCGGAGCCCGTTTAATGAACCCTATTAGAAATAGATGTGATTTATGAAACGTTAGTGATCTAACTATTTAAATGATTTTATGTCAAAGTTAGTTCTTGTTGATTTCGAGTTTCCGTCTGTTGTAAAATTGCAAGTGCTGCACAGTCTCAATTAAGATGAGATGATTGAAGAAATATGTTCTCCGCCATGACCAAATGCACTAATGTTTCATCGATCAACAATGACATCTTGATTAGTAGATTCAAACATTAGTTAGCCTAAGTTGTTACTGAAATAGATCAACCAATAATTCCTTGACGTTTTGTTTTATTTTTCGAAATGCGATACTAAATCATGATTGATTGCAGATTCATCACTCGAGGCCCCGTCTCCATCCTTCCATCTCCTGAATGAGCCGGATCGCCATTTTTTCATTTCCTCCTTCCCCCCCCCTCTCACTCCCCTGCCCCTCGTTTTGCATGTTTTTTTTCTGTTGTTGTTGTTTTGTTGCTGTTGTTGATGATAATGTATTTCATCGCACGAGCACTTTCTCGTGCGATGAGTGTGGGGGCGTTTACAAAGCATGGAAGAGATGGGACAAAGAAAAGGAGAGTAGAGGGTAGGGTTGGTGAAGGAACTCGACAAGGAAGATGGTTAATCAATTGAAGTTCAATTATTGAACAGTTATTGAACGGAGCAGGAAGAGGGATTTCGTGCACCGTAGTAGAAGGGTAGGGTAGGAGAAGGCAGGGAGGTCGGGAGTACGGTAGGGCTGTGATGTTGTTTTGGGGGATACGGTATGTGGAGAGAGAGGTAGAGCAGGTATACGGTAGGCATATGGAGGGTCAAGGTAGGAAGGATTTGGGATGTGGAGGTTTCCAGTAAGAGAAGGTAGAGCTGGTGGGAGGGCACAGTAGGACAGGGTTTGCATACAAAGGGTAGAATATGGAGTGTTAGGGGATGTGGCTTGGAGCTATCTAGATACTGTTCGTTAAACGTCGCAACCCAACCCTACACGGAACGTGATCTCATAAGCTTTGGGAAACTTTCGCGAAATTGGCTGCGAATAGTTCGCCTAGTCCTCTAGGCATCGTTACGCAAAGAATTGCGTAAAGATGTCTAGTAGGGATGGCGAATGAAGAAGTGAAATGAAGACTTCATTCCCCCTCTCCTCACGCGCGCTCATCGGTGTCATTCTTCAATGAAGAGGGGGGAATAGGCTCACTATTCTACCATGAAAGAAATGGCGTGAAAACTGGATTTTTGAACTGATCTTTTTCCAATATGAACGAGGGACATCATCCCACTATTTTGTTGATAAAAATAGCTAATTAACCTGCAGGAGTACCTGGAAACAGGGTGATAATTCAATTCATTTGCCTCTTCATTGAAGAGCTCGCACGACCACGCCGTCTTCAATGAAGAGGGAGAATGAGGAAAGGGAAAAGGCCTCTTCATTCATCCTCATTCTCTTCATTTAGACAACCCCTAATATCTAGCGTAGAGTGCGAAGAGGAAGAGTGAGGGGAAAGGTATAATTTTGACACAATCTCGGCATAATTACTAACTCCAATCTCGAAAGTCTCATGGACGATTTTTCTCAAACTATAGATTTTGACTACACTCGCCAAGCCGGTCCGATCTGATCAGGTTGCTAACTTAAGCAATGCTAAGCCCACAAATCATTCAGTCAAAAGTCCCATTTTAAAATCTCAGAGAGTTTCAGAGAATCGACATTTTTGAGATTTGTAAGGGATAAATACGGTATCCTCAAAATGCTAGACGAATATGGCATGTGAGGCTTATATTACAACATCAAATATGTAATCGCAGTCAAGCAATCAATCAAAATTAGAAGGCAGCAAATTTATCTTTCAATAGTTTGAATAACATCACAAGTTAGGGAGAATATAGAGGTTCAAATACGATTGAACGCTTTCTTTGTTCCAGTGGCATTATGCTCACATGAATATTTACCCATTATGCTCACATGAATATTTCCTCACATGAATATGAATATGTACCGAAATCTCCACTCTATTATGGAGAATAACGGTTGGTGTTCGCGGTGTGGAAAGAGCGAGAGCGATTAATAAACAAATAGCATTTATTAATTGCACAGAATAAAGGTTAAATTACTATGACGAAAAGAGGGAAAGGGGTAGGGGAGTGCTGAGGGAGTATGAACTGACCGAAGTGAAGTTGAAGTATTTCTCAATGAATAGCCGCTCGCTATTGATTGAGAATCGAGAAGAATCGAACTGACGTAATCGAGAAGAACGAATACTTGCAAATATTCGCCGAAAACCGTAGCTCGCGGTAACGTATGAACTCGACTGAAGAAAAAAAGGGAAAAGGGAAAACGAGGGAAATTCGCTGATGAAAGATACGGTAGTTGTCGTGGTGGCACCACGAGGTATGAAATTTGGCATGGTGCCAGACGAGATTTTAGGACTAGTGTGATATTGTGAATAATCGTCATGAAATGATTATTATTGCAGTGTATGATAATTGTAATGTAATTCAGGTAAGAAATAGAAAGGGGAGAAAGTAAGACGGGAATGTGCAGTCTCCTCACCACAGATTATAGCGTGGGACGACCACGACCACTTATCTGCAGCAAGAAGACTTTACATTTGGGGGCAAAGGGCGCGGAATTACTGTTTAGATTGAATAGAAGAATGATTACACTAGTTGAGCATTCAGAATAATGAAAGAAGAGTCGGGGGCTTGCTGGCCCGATGAGATTTGGGTATCAAATGATAATTTGGTACAGAATATGAATATAGTATCGTGAACGCCGATTTGAATTAGGGCGCGTCCTTTAGCACGCGTTGCCATCTGTCTCGAAATTTAAAGTTTTCTAGTGTTTCCACAATGTGGAAGAAATACGAATAGAGACTTTTTCTTGAGAAAACATTTTCATAACTAAAATGCAAAAATAAAGTAAAATGAGAAACTCATCAATTATTATATCGAATGTGCAAACTCTATTTGGCTTCACATCTGGTTATTTTACTTTACTCTGATTGTGGTGAGTTTGCTGAGTTTCGAAAATGCGAACTTCCGATCGGCACATCTCTGCAGTGACGTTCAATAAGGGTTTCCGTTTCTTCATTTCACACGGTCTCTCGTAAGTCAGAAGTCATTGACTGTTACGAATGGAGAAAGAATCTCGCCTTCGAACGTGCAAACAGTCATCGATTCAAAGCAGCGGCTGAGCACACACGAAAGGAGGCCGCCAACTTGACGCTGCATGAAGAGGAAAGGCGATCAATCCCGTGGTTATTGAGCGATTTATGAGACGTTATTTTCACCATTGTTTTGTTTCTTGTTGCAACTGTTAATGTAATATTTGCGTAAAAATATATGTTTATTTACCAGTTTGACCTTTTTTTTTTAGAAAAAAAAGATGAAAATATAATAATACAGAGATGGAGGAAGAGAAGGCGTCCTTCAACGCTCACGACAACCGGTATCACTACCGCTTCTGCTGCCACGCCCACGTCACTGTGAGCCACTTTTCTTGTTATTGTAAATTCATTAGAGTACATCATTCGTGATAGCAATAATCGTGCAAAAAGCCTGAAAAAATGTAAATTCGTCGATTGATTTGCGCATTATCTCTAGCCAGTCATAGAAGCGATAATTCATTGAAAGATACATTAATTTCCCACTTGTAGACCCTCTCCCGTATCCTCCTCATCATCTACTTCGTCCTAATCGCCATCGATTCCCTCATCCATCCTCCCCTCTCCGTTCCTCTCTTCTTCATTGCATTCTTTCTCTACTTTCTGCTCGGCAATCAGGCTGTGGTAGGAGAGGAAAGGACGGCCCTGCTCGTGTTCATTGGTGTCAATGTGAGTATTTTTTTCTTTGAAATTCAAGCACCTTTTTCACTATTGTATATTATTATTATTGAACTAGTACACGATGAAAAAAATGAAATGATAATCATTCCTTTTCAGTTCGCTTTTGTCGTCTACAACGCCTTCGTGTTTCCCATCATGGTCAGTAAACAGTTTATGTTTCGCAGAGTCAGGAATCTACAAAAAAAACCATGAAAATTATCTCCAGATGATCGCTTCTTCCAACTTTCGCACTACTTTCCTATCAGAGCAGCCAGAATACGGAAGCGGTGAATACTTATTATTGTACTTTATTGTCTTACATAATTGTCCGCGGATTTTTTCTGCAAAATTGGAATGAATGTAGCGCTAGTGAAATTGTTTTTTGAAGAAAAAACCTCCAGTCAACTCACTCTAACCTATTTTCCATCATGATTATTTCAGTTCACATCTTCCCCGCCTACATCCTCTTCATTCTTTTCGACGTCATCAAACTCGATGTTAGTTTTTTTTTTCAAACGTTCTCTCGCTTGAACAGTCAAAGAGTGACGAATATGTTTCACAGCATTGCTAAAAACAATATGACCAATGTTTGATGTTCGATGTCGATGCGACGTTCGTAAAATAAAATAATTCTAGGCAAATAGGGATGCCAATTCAATTATCTAAATATTAAACATTCCACATATTTCCTCGGAAGCTGAAAAAAAGCAAAGCAATTGTCATCCCATTTGGAATTTCCATTAACGCCTCAAAAAAGTGACGAATATGTTTCACAATTCTATGAACAGACTCGAACTTTCCCAAACTCAGTGTTACAGACGGCTCTTAAAAATATACTTGAAGGTGTTCTGGAACCTGGCCGAGTTCCTTCGCGATCGAGCGAGTTCGAAGTGCGCATCAGCACTGAAGGAAATCGTAGTGATCCCGTCTGGTACGTTCTCATTCACTATTGGCAGTTAGCGTTCGAAGTACGAGTGATTGTCTCTTCATTTCCCACACTCTCTCACTGGTTAGAGAAGCAAGAGAGTGTGGGAAATGAAGAGACGGCGACCCGTATTTCGAACTCTATTGACAGTTGCGTGCTTTCTGCTTTAGCCGGGAAAGCTCAATGACTAATGTCTTTCCAGTATCTGAAGATTCTCCTCCTCCCTACGTCGAGAAGGAAGCTCTACAGCAGATTTAATGCCACGATTTTGCATATGCATTATTTTATTCATGATCATTTCCTCGTTATCATACTTGAAGTGGCAAATAAAGTAAAGAAATATTCACGATGAATCTAAGATAGATCTCAATCGAAAAATATATGTTCGCTTCAACAAGGATAAAAGCCGAAATCGTGAGGATTTCGATGATAATCATATCATGTCTCACCTAGGTATACCATGCCAAATGGTCACCATTCTCCTATTACCCAATCACCTCTCCCCCATCCCATCATCTCATTCCATCAACAGTCAACCCTCACACCTCCCCTTCTCGGATCAGATTTCAGCCACACTTGATGGTACTCTTGCTCTCTCCTTTTCCCCCTGATCTCTCGCTCTGTCTGATCGAAGAGAGATCAGGCGGAATGGAGAGAGTCAGAGAGAGAGCGATAGAGTGTGTGGAATGGAGAGAGTCAGAGACAGGGCGTATCACATACCGTACTCCTCCTATTCCGTCCGGGATCGATTACGCGATCCGGATGACCTGTCAGTGTGTCTGTAAACGAAGCAGCGGGCTGTCAGCTGAGGACGAGAGGACGAGAGGGAGGGAGGGGAAGACAGTGATCAGAGACAGCGATCCCTTCTTGGCGTGGATTCGGTAGCTACCGTTGTTTTCACAACACAATTTGTGAAGTGATGATGCAAGCATTGGGCGTTTATCACAAGTGGCAAAAGGAAGCAACTGCCTGTCAGCTGAATGTGAGGACGAGAGGGGTGGAGGGGGGGATGATAAGATGGATGATATTGTGGTAAGCGTGCGCAACCTATTAGATTCGCGTGGATCACATAGCAATATCTACGAATTGATAGTGCAAGCCTTTGGATTTTATGAGGAGTAGCGAAAACGAAGTCAGCTGAGGACGAGAGGGGGGGGGGGGTGCTGAGAGGGGAAGGGGGAGTGATCGGAGCCCTTCTTGGCGTGGATTCGGTAGCTACCGTTGTTTCCACAACATAATTTGTGAGGTGATGGTGTTTTTGAGGAGTAGTGGTAATGAAGAAGCGAGCTGTGAGCTGAGGACGAGAGGGGAAAGGGAGGGTGAGGCGACTGTGAGGCGAGGAGAGAATGATCAGAGTACGGTCCTTGCCCGAGGATATGGTAGCAATCGTCGATTTTTTTAAAAATAAAAACAATAAGGATAGCGCAACGCTAGGGAAAGGAAGCGACGAAAATGAGAAGTAAACGCAATTGGTGCAATGTTTTTGAGCTAGTCAAAGTCAGTGGAAATGTAAATCGGAGGGACCTAGGGGCGGTTGAGGCATAAGCGGGGGCGAATGAAAGATAAATTAATTGTTGGTAATGAATTAAACATCGAGACAGAGTAATCGATGCGCATCGAACTATCAACAAATGAATGAACAGTGAACAACCTCATTGCCAAACATTATTTAGAATATGGCCGAATACGTTTCACTCGGTATTCATCAATGATCCGGTTTTGTCAGTATTGTCTCACACTCCCAAATAAACAATAAAATCGAAAAATCTGTCTCGATGATTCTTAACAGTAGACTGTATCTAATCAACATTCTATCATTCCACATACTCCCCCCCCCCCTCTTCCCTTACACGTCTCAATATCGCATTACCGTGTCCACTCCCCTCATCTCACTGGCCCTTCCCTCGCCAGTCTCCTCCCCTCCTCGCTCCGCCCCCCCCCCCTCCTCGTCTGTCTGGACGGATTAGTCATTCCTTCAGTATCTACCTTCCAGCCACCTCACCTCTCTCTCTTCCAGAACTTCTGACATGGATAAGAGGTACGCATCTTTCTTGGCCAGTGAATATTCAGTCACATGTTTACATTCCCGGCATTGTTTAGTGTGTATTAGAGGGTCGAGATCGTATACAAAATTTCTCCGGCTCCGGGGAAAGTATACAATTTAGGATACGGAGGGAGGGTCACCACTTCTTGAGGTCCCTTGAGAAGCGATGCCTGGCTGTCTGAGGTGACTGCGAGTATTGCCCTGTCTTGCGCTAGTCGGAAAACGATGATTCATTTACTGTAATCAGTTACTCACTCCGAGTTTCAGTTTTGGGTATGGTAACTCAATCATCAAGCTCCTACATGAATCGGTTTTGCTGTGCATATGCTGCGCTGTGCATTTTTTTAGAGATCATAAATCGATCTCTACTAAATTGTCCTCTTTACAGTTCGCTCGACTACTCGTACGTCTCACATCACGATGGCCTTCCCCTGCAACCGCTCGCCTCGCATCCCTTCATGTACGCTCCTCAGCCGCCTCTGCCTGACGCTTCGGACGCGGTCGACTCACGCGCCCGGCGCGCCATCAAGCCGCAGCGCGTCACGGCCGGAGGCGGTCTGCACGGAGCCAAGCGGCAGGAGAAACCGCCCTACTCGTACATTGCACTGATCGCACTGGCTATCAAGGTACAATTTCTCAGACGTTTGTTTGTAGCCATTTTTTCATACTGAAGTATGATAATGCCATCGTCTTAAGAAAAAATATGCAAATCATCACCACAATGGTTATTAGGACAAAATAGGTGGAGATCAAAGATCAATCTTCGGGTTTTTAATAAGTAAACGTTGAGGACCAACCGGACGGGAAGGCGACGCTCGCCGAGATCTACGATTTTCTCCAGAAGCACTGGGACTTCTTCCGGGGAGAATACGTCGGTAAGTTGACCGAATATCTCTCAAAAACAAGCTTATTTTCGACCCTGTCCTCCAATTTTCACGTTAATAAGACAGAGGACCAGCGTACAAGGACAAGAAAGACTGAGATAAGAGATCAATTCCCTTCTTCAGGTTGGCGCAATTCGATCCGTCACAATCTCTCGCTCAACGATTGCTTCGTCAAGCTGGGCAAGGAGCCTGGAGAGCGGTGAGGACTTTTTTTTTCCCAATTTAACAACCGACGATCGACTGCAATAAGAGATCGGCCAATTAGCATAGGAGTGAAAAATATCTCAATATTGTATCTTTAAATTTGAACGTTTATGCGAGCGGTTTTACTTTCGATCTTGAGAACGGATAAATAGAATAATAATCTCCTTGAGCGGTCGCAAGGGCCACAAGTGGATGCTGTCGCCCAATTCCGAGTACCAATTCGACGAGGGATCCTACCGTCGTCGCCCCAGGGGCTACAAGGTACGATTGATCTTTGATCTTTGTGAGATCAGAGATCAAAGTTCAAGGATCAACCACCCCACCACTTCAGGCCCGCAAGCCCGTCGACGGCGCTCCGCCTCCGCAGCGTCTCAGTCTGCCCAAGATCCAGCACGATGAGGCTGCAGCTGCGGCCGCAGCTGCAGCCGACAACAACAACGACCTGCAGCAGGATCAGATGCAGCAACTGCAGCAGCAGCAGGCAGCTGTGGCCGTGCAGCCCGGGCTGTATGGAATGGTAAGCCTCCCTAACACACATCTTTATTTCGAATAGGTTTCACCGCCTGTATTTTTTGAGCGGCGCATTCATCAAATTGCAATAAGAAGTTCATTCATTTTCACAAACCAAAAAACTCGGAACGACTACCATTCGAGACAGTGAATCTCCAACTCCAAGAACTCCAGAGACTCCAAGAATGAAAAGTCGTACTAGCAAGCAACGATCGGACACTGTAGTTAGACTTTTTTCTTCTTTGATTCTTCTTCTTCTTCTTTGACCTAGACATTCAGTCAACTTCCACCAAATGTTTACGCGCCTTTTCCCCACTCCCCTTCCATTCGTGTGACAGCAAGATGAACTAGCTGCCTGCGCGGACAAAGGCAGGGGGAAACCTTCTTGGGTGGTCTCGACTCGTCTTCGCTTCTCCACTGGCGCCAACCCCTCCGCCCCCTGTCTGGGCCCTGTCCCCCTCTTCCCCGCTAACTGACTGACTGATCGAAGCTTCCCTTCCCTATCGCGATGGATCATTGGCACTATCTCATTGGCGAGAGACTTTGCCCGTTGGAGAGATTTAGAGATTCCAATCCGTCCTCTGGTGAGGGAAATCTAGCAAAACTAACCCGGACTGATTGATTGTCATGTCACTGCCCAATTCACCACCGTTTACCCTAGCAGCGATTCATTGCTAGAGTCCCATCCTTACCGCACTACGGTGGATCAGAGGGGTATCGGGTTTCTGTAGAGGCGTAATTCCTTCGGCAGTGGTTGCGTTCGCAGCTTTGATGTGGCGGCATGAGCGCCTGAAAGGATTTACCGGTGTTTTTCTTTGCCTCAGATCAGTTGTCGATCCGGATCACTGTTACCGTAACCTGACCACCACAAACCGGAACCAGCAACCACCGTACCCTCAGGCGGGGATCATCCGTCTCGGGAACCAGAGTCGAGCCATGACCCCAGTAATCCCGTCGTGGGGGCTTCACTGTGCCCAGCGCTCAGTTTATGTTACAAGTAGCAGTCGTCGTGCTCTCTCCGTTTCCCGTGCTCTCTCGTCTGTCTGTCGTCGTCTGCGCACCCCTGCTCTCTCGCTTTCACGCGATCTCTATCCTTTCCTCCCCCTCTCTGCGCTCTCCTCGACGAGAGTGCTCCCTGCGCGTCCATAGAGGAGTGAAGTCATTAATATAAACAATTAGCGGGGTCGGCCGGGAAGAGCTCTGCCAGCGATCCTGTCGAAATTTGTACAGGGACGCAATTTGGACGGAAAATGTGGCGGGAATTCAAATATAATTCAAATATTACAGTACCCATCGATGGCGATGAACGAGTGGCTGACGACTTACGGAACGCCCACAATGTCACCGGTGAGGGGGAGGGGTGCTCTTTGATCTTCTGATTTATCAGCCCGGAAAATTTACTACAACAATACCAATAGTTTTTTTATTGAATATAAAGCAATGCCAGTATTGAAGTCCGGTAGTTCAAGAACAAATAAGGAAAGGGTGAAGCATATTTCGCATTGAAGAATAATGCTAAATGTGATTGATAAGTGTGATTCAATCATGAATCGAAACACGAGTAATCTCGCCCATTTCAGGAATTCCCGTCCCTCTCCACCGCTCTGCCTTCCTTCGACAGCAAGTCATCTCTCGATTCATCCATGATGACGTCATCTTCGATGTCATCGATGACGATGCCCCTCTCCTCCTCATCGCTCACCCCCTCGTCCGCCCTCGCCTATCCGGGCCTGATCCCGCATCAGGTTCGTATCTAGTTCATCTTTGATCTTTAATTTCTTTATTTCTGATGCATTTTTTCTTCTGAAGAAAGCAAAACGTATCGGGTATGTTTCATGACGCACATACGCATTGATACTCTCGCAGAGTTAAATAGTCCTCTATCGAATCGACCTTTAATAAAATCATGTTCACCGTAATCGTAGATACTCAAATCGATAACAATCGTCCATTGTAATGCAATTATCAAAGCTCCGGTCAGCTAGAAGAGAAAGCGTGCGATTTGAGGCGAGGCACTGATTGGTCATCCGTATTTTGCAGTTCTCCTCCGGGTCATGGTCCTGCTACGACCAACACTTCTCCTCCTCCTCCTCCTACGCCTCCTCCACCCCCTACTACAACTTCTACGAATCCTCCACAACCGCCGCCCCATCGACTACCGTACCCCAGGTATGTACACTACGCACCACACCACAATTCGCTATCATCGATTAGATCGAGTAGCGCGAAGCAAGATAATCGATATTGCAGGACCCGACTACCGTAGACTACGCGGCGACAGAGTGGGGAACGGACTTGGGTACGGTAGACAGCCATCAGGAGGTAAGGTGATAGATATCGAATTATTGATTTCGAAAACACATGTCGTTGTCGAAATTTCGACAGCGCAGCTATTGCAATGACGGGAATTTAAATTTGACTTTAACAAATAACGTTTCAGGTCGCCAACGAGTTCACCTTCCCTATCAAGGAGGAGGTGCTCATCTGAGAGACGCGTCTCTGCACTCTCTCAAATTTCTCTGCTCTCTCGCCTGTTCTAACCGACGAGAGAGCGCCTCCGTTCGCAGACTTCTGGGTTATTCCTTTCTCAATAGCTTCTCGCATTCCGCCCCCCTCGGCTGTGACAGTACTAGAGTGCTCCATACGGGTCACCGTCTCTTCATTTCACGTGCTCTTTCACGGATCATAGAAGCGAGGGAGTATGTAAAATGAAGAGACGGCGACACATGTTGCGCACCCTAGACCCCGAACATCATCGATCCATTATCGATTAGTTTCTTTCCTAATATTCATTACCGTACTCTCAATAACTACAGTATGCCCTACTTATCCAGCCAAAAAACACCCCTATTCCAGGCATTCCCTTGCCAGTACAAACTTCCCTTGCCTTGATAATTATTTGAGTGTGCCTTAGATTGTATACTGTATCCTGTAAATTATTGATCGACGTTGAGTTAGATAAAGGTATATCGAAATTCGAACCATAATTGCTAAATGTGAAGCAATCGTCAAACTCTCGAATTACTCAGATCAGCTATCGTTATCTCGATCACTCCTCATCAAATCTGGAAGAGCTCCTCTTACCTCCCAATCCATCCGGTAATCTGATCCGGCCTGTTCTGATACAATACGATCCACACACTCGAGTGACTGCGCCTCAAGTGACCGTTCAGTAGGTGACAACTGTCATGAGGTGGATGGGGAGGAGGGTGATTAGGAAAGGACTGTCAGGGTATGCAACAGTGACAATATATTTGTGTCAATATTTTAATTGAGACCTATAGGTAGAGAGACCAAAGATGAGTTTCAATGCTGCTACGAATGTTCTTCCTTTAGGAAATTTGTAATAGGTGTGACAATCCGTAGGTTACAAACATTATTCTGACAATTATTCTTGTGAGCGAGTTTGAAAAGCTGCAATATTCTCGATACCGTGACATGCTTTCTTCTCCCGTGATTCTTTTACTCCCTGAAAGATGCGAATCATAATTCGACCTTCCGTTTGAGAGGTTCTTCTAGCCATCCAGTTCTTGCCAATGTCACGATCCCGAGAAAGCCATAATCCATAGACCTCCCGTAGATACTACTTTCTTTCCTCGTTTCCTTGAACAGTTTGTACCAATAATACAGGTCATACACGATGTGTCTAGTCTCTCACTACACGTGTTTGACTCGAAGGAACAGTTGTCCGGGGCTGCGCCACTTAGAGCTGTTGCGCAATCGAAGAAAGCTATGGACACCAGCCCAAGGAGCAGCCTACTCTCCTCGATTTCCGTGCTCTCTCTTCTTTCGTCTGACTGTCGATAACATTTCATAAGCGAGTTGTGCTCAGAAAGCGAGATGAGGCTTCTGTGCTGAGTAACTCCCAATCCGTGCGAGATTGCTTCTTCCCAGCCACCATTTCACACTTTGCCTCCATTCCGCTATTTTTTTCGATCGCACTTTCACTAGCACCAAACTACACCCTTCTTTGGAGTGGAAAGAATGAGAAGAAGGAGAAAGTGTGAAATGGATGGTTTGAGAGTGGGGTGAGAAGCGAACCGGAACGGAGTGAAGCCCATTCATAATGTCACGAGGGGGGGGGGGAGGATTAGTGGATAGATCCCGTGGGGCGATTGGCAGGGTCACACTGGGAACACAGGTAGAATGATACATGGATGTTGTCTGGTAATAGATAGACACATCTGTTTGCTTGTTACGCACCTGTGGATGCGTGAATGGTGTAACGAAAACATTTCACTCATTTTAACACACGTGGAAAACAAAACATCAAGATGATCCTCTAGAGTACAAGATGACTCAATGCATGGATAAACGCCCCTATCCAGTGCCAATCTATCCCCGAGGTGTGGTCTGCTCTCCATTGCATCGCATGCATGCCGCGGAATCAATGGGTCGTTTCGAGCCGATCTCAAACCCCCTCTTGTCTGTCGGACTCTCTCTCTCTCTCTGATTCGCGCACTCTCTCGCTCCGTCTGACCGGCGAGGAGGCTAAAGAAATGGAGCGAGAGCATTATTCGAATCAAACCGATCAGGGCTGAACCCACCCCGCAAGGACACCAGGCAAATTCAAGGAGGAATCGAGATTTTGATTATTTTTAAATTCCGAAACTACAAGAAGAAATCGATGAATGCCCGAAGCGCACTCTTTAGAACAACTTATGAAACTCATTTCATTTTTTTTCCATTGGATCAGAGCGATTTGTTTGTATGTAAAACATTGGTCTCTACTCAAACAGATTGTTTTCTAGATAATGTATCTAATTTATGTTATACCGTACCCTAAACGGAGAAAATATCAAATTGATCATCATGTCGATAAAGGAACTGTCAAAAGAGTGCCCGTGGGCCAAGAGCCTCAAGTGCTTCATAGACTATTTCAGCGAAAGACTCGAGAGTGCGAAAAGGGCTGCTGGGGCAAATACCCGTTTCTCGATTTTTGAACTGGCCTGAACAAGGGCACTCGAGAAGAGAGTGCTGACCTGCTACTGTACGATCACTCACTTCATTTCTCTCGAGTTCGAAACACGCTTTATCGTAGTATCTTCATTTCGCACACTACATACAGCCGGTAAGAATGAGTGAGCGTACAGTCTTTAGCCCTATCTTTATGCGATCAGGGCAGAATATAATGGACTGACTATCAACTCGCCGGTTCTGTCTGATCACAAAAGATAATGGCGAATGAAGAGAGAAAGTAGTTCGATGGACTGACTATTGATGTTCGAATGCTCACTGGTTCTGTCTGATCGCTAGAGATAAAAAAAGAGTAAGTAGCTCGAGGGAGGCAGCTAGTAAACAACGGAAATTAGCAGTACAATGGCCGGGCAACTAATGCTGTTTCATGCTTGACCGGGCGATCTCGATAGAGAAATTGTGCATGACGAGGCTTGACAGTTCATTCTCACGAAATGAATGATCTTTCCAATGCAGAAAATAGTTTGAAATGATAATTTGAATGTGCTTCAGAATAGAGGTAAATCCGGGAGTTTTGTCCAAAGATTTATTATTTCTTCTTCGATGTGCACCACGAATACAAATTCCTATAGATGTAAACCTTACTGAAATCAAGATTGTCATTCGCATTTCTCTATGATTACTCTCCGAACGCTCGGGAACTTTTTCGATTCTCCAAACGGTGCATCAAATTACGATGAGTTTCAAAGAGGAATCAAATGGCGATGAGGAGTTTCAGTGACAGTGTTCTCCACCCTTACAAGATCAACCAAACCCTCGAGCACACCCCATCTCTTTGCCTGCCAACCTTGTCCCCTTCGTCCCCTCTAGGCTGAACCCATTACCATACACGATCTTACTACTTCTTTCTCCTTTCTTCTTCTCTTGTCCTAATGACTCCCATCGCTTCCACTCAAGCGAAGCAGAAAAAGCACAGGGAAGAGGGGAAGAGAACAGGGGCACTAATTTGAGTCCCCCAAGGCAGCGCGAAAACTAGGGGGCGGAGCCGCGGGGAAAGTGGGTATAAAAGCGCGCGGCGTCAGGGCACAAACACAGTCAGCTCTCACCCAGCTACTTGTAAGGTAAGCCCGCCTTCTCGTCTTTGCTTAGTTTCTGTATTCTTCGGGTCGCTTCCGGGGTCATATCACGTTTTTTCGAGTCAAAACAGGGCCATCTTAGGTCAAAACAAGTGTTTTTCGGGTCAAAACAAGGCTATTTTGGGTCAAAACACGTCAAAACAACCCTCCTTCCTTGCAGATGTTCGAGGAGAAGTTGCTCGTGGGCGTGGCCACTGCGGCGTCGACGATGGCCGTCGTCGCTGTGCTTATCGTCATCCCGTCGCTGTACCAGGAGATCGTCGACGTGCACAACGACGTGATTGACGGCGTGTCGGTGAGTACCACCTGACCTACCGGACTAGGGGTATTGTAGCCTGGATTATGATCATCAAGAATCACGCTCAGGGGAACGGTAACTGAGGTTACGGTAGCCAGACTAGTGAATAGCCTTCATTGTTGTTGTAGATGGTACAGTAGTATCGTTGCCAACGAATACCAGAGCGTGCAAATCTTACCGTAACCCCAATCCCTTCCTCAGATCTTTCGTGCCGAGACGGACTCCGCGTGGTCCGAGATGATGGACATCCAGATCCTCGTCACGCCTCCTTCCAAGCCCCGCGAGAATCCCTTCGCTTCCATCTTCCGTCAGAAGAGGCAGTCCTTCTCCGGACTTCCCGCCTGGTAAGTAGACTGTGCCCCGGGCGACGCTGCGTAGCTGCCCTTCTTAGTGAGATGCGATTACGATTAGAGGCTGTATGGCAGCCCCGGGCGACGCTGCGTAGCTGCCCTTCTTAGTGAGATGCGATTACGATTAGAGGCTGTATGGCAGCCCCGGGTGACACTGCGTAGCTGCCCTTCTTAGTGATCTTCCTTACCTATCGTAACCAACCCTCCTTCTCAGGTGCCAGTGCGAGCCGGTCAAGCCGCAGTGCCCACCTGGTCCTCCCGGACCTCCCGGAGAGGCCGGCACGCCCGGAAACCCGGGACCCCCTGGACCTCCCGGAGACGATTCGACCGTCACCTACGCTCCTCTTACCTGCCCTCCCAGAGACACCGCTTGCATCCAGGTACGGTAGGATATGATTATACGGATACGATAGAAGACAATATCGACTACAGTAGTCAGGTTACAGAAATCATATACGGTATTTAGTGCCCGCCCGGTCTGCCCGGCCCGGCTGGAAACGCCGGACCCATGGGACCTCCCGGACCCAACGGCGGCCCCGGACAGCCTGGTCCCGCCGGCAAGGAAGGCCAGCCCGGCCCGCCCGGCCCCGCCGGAGACGCCGGGGCACCCGGGAACCCCGGCATGCCCGGAGGACCCGGACAGCCCGGTACCGATGGAACCAGAGGTGAGCATTGGATGAATTTCTACGTAACAATATCACTGCACAATAGGTTCTGAAACTCAACCCATTCCCTGTTACAATGGAAAATATTCACAAAAATATATACTAGGCCGTGGAAAGCCCGGAGCTCCTGGACCCGCCGGTCCCATGGGACCCGCTGGACAACCCGGATCCGGAGGAAACAAGGGACAGGACGGAGCTCCCGGACCCCAGGTGAGCTACCGTATCCCCTGAATGGTACTCAATTATCGATTGCAGGGACCTCCCGGCCCCGCTGGAAACCCCGGCTCTGCTGGATCCGACGGAACTCCCGGCCAGCCCGGAGGACCCGGTCTGCCCGGAAACGATGCCGCCTACTGCCCCTGCCCGCCCAGATCGGCAGTATTCGTCTCTCGCTTCTCTCACTAAGCAGGGCTGCCGCGCAGTCATCCTGGGCCGCTACGCAGCCGCCCGGGGCTGCAGCACAGCCTCAGTCGAGAATAAAGCCACTACTAGCTCAATTTGTTCGTGCAAACGTGTTCATAAGCGGGGAACAAAGCTCGGTAAAGGGAAAAATGGGCCTAATGTTGTGCTAAGAGCACAGAAAAGACCCGTTCTCGCCTCAAGGGTAGATCAAAGGGAACGAGAAAGGTCGATTCCACTCGAGAGCAACAAAGAAGCAACTCAACAAGGGGGCTTGAAAACCTGACCTTCCCGACGTTTTTGCCTTCTCAGAGCATGGTTTGGGGCCCTAATGGGACTGTGGCAAGTGATGTGCCAAGGACACGCTCTAGGGCGAGACGAGTCGGCAGTTATCATCTCTCGCCTAGAGCCTTCCCTCAACCGCGTTCGTGGTGTAATGGTCAGCATGGATGCCTTCCAAGCATTCGACGGGGGTTCGATTCCCCCCGAACGCAGAAATGTTTTGCTGATTTTGCTCGTGCTCTTCGGTATTATTCCTACTCAATTCTTCACTAGTTGGCGTTACCCATCGCTTTTGAACGGTAGTATTGCACTGGTTATTATCCAATGAACCTCATGGCTCTTCTTACCTCCCTCCTACACGAAAACACTTGTTCCTCATGGACTAACTCGTCCGGTTCCCTCCCCCCCCCCCCCGGTTCCTCCTTAGATCTTCTTCTTCTTCCTCCTCCTCCTCTTTACCCGGTCTGCCAAACACTAATGTGCATATGCATAATAACATAATAAGAGAAGAAGAGACAGATCTCAGGGGACGATAATGTACACCGGCAAGATTGAATGGGCTGTAGCTACAAGGGATTGCTGGAATCGAATCCTCGTTCTGACACTGTGAGTACTATCTGGTAAGGGAATCCCGAAATCATGTCTACAAAGAAAACTCTAGCCACCATATTTCTCATCAGATAGTTTGCCCGACTCGATCGTTCACAGATCCGAAAGGTCTTGCTCGAAACGAACCTAATAATACTTTCTGTGATGAATATGAATACTCCCAATATTTTTCGTGTTCTAAGGAATTCGAACTGGTGAATTGTTGTTCCCACATTAGTAGAAGAGGAGCCCTTCAACCCAATGGCATCCTTTTTCTTCCCAATGGCAATTACCACTTCTCAAGAAAGGAAGGCAGGAGAGGCGGGCGTAAGTGCCACTTTTAGACACCTCTGAGACAGGAAAAAGGCGGGTTGGATGAGTCAGGAAAGGCATGGATGCTACCGGTTCGCATGTCATAGGTGCCATTGGGTTGAAGGGCTCCTCTTCTACTAATGTGGGAACAACAATTCACCAGTTCGAATTCCTTAGAACACGAAAAGTATCGGGAGAATTCATATTCATCACAGAAAGTAAATGTAATCATTCATACAAGGAAGGGTTCAGTCAAGACCTCCTCTTGAAACACAACTCCTCCTAGGCAACCTTAGCATTTGAAAAATCTAAAACCCAATCCTTCCCTATTGCGATTTCAAATACAAATATAATCTTGTAACCAGTTTATCCACCAGTGTCGATAGATACTACAGAAATTGATTATTTAGCATATTTGTGAGCACAGAAAAAAAACGAAAATAAGTTGAACAATCACCGGTTGGGGAGGAAGTTCTGGCTAGATTATTATGCACACTCTATCCAAATCTATCTTGCTAGCTACACTTACAAGAGGAAGGGGGCACTCGTGGAGAGCGATCAAAGGTCAAACTATATGGGGGTCAAACTACAAGGATAAATCAACGATCAAACTACAAACTACACTCGACGCTCGAGCTGCTTCAGTGCTAGACCGGCTAGTGCTTCGCTTGCGCCGTTTCTGCACCGGAGAGATGTCGCCTGTAGAGATCAAAGATCAAACTACAAAAAGAGCAAAAGCCCAAGTATCGAGCTACACTATGTCCTACCATATCCATGTTATGTATCGTTTCAATAAAAAAATATTAAAACCGAGGCTAGCCGAATTCACGTTTCACAGTTCCTTAGCAACGGCCATAATGTATTAGTGACGATTCGTTGGGCAATCTCAAGCTTTCAAACAACAACAATATGTTCAACGATCAAAGATCAAAGATCAAACAACACCACTCACAATCTCCGCTGCTCTCCTCGCGCGCGTTGTGGCCAGCTCGCGCGTCCGCTCGCAGGCGCCCGACCGCCGCACCGTCTGAAGTGTGGTAATCGTCGCCCACGCACACCACGTCGAAAATTCGGCAGGATCGCTATTTTAGTATTCGTCGCTCTCGCCGCACACACGCACCTCTCGTATTTGGGCGGGCGAGGCGCGCAGTAGTCGGACCAGCTCCGCCTCCGAGGACACGGCCAGTAGCAGAGGGCCCGTGATTAGGCCTGGAATCAGGGAATAAAAGTAACGTTAAAATTCTGTGGGTGGCGGCTTGACTGTGCCTTACCGGTGGAAACCAGAACCGCCAAGAGTTTCAAAATATCACCCATGCCATGGGAACACTAACCAAAATTGACATTTACTTTTACATTTTTCGAATTTGATCTTTGATCTTTGATCTCAAATCTGTCTCACCTTGCTCCAGATCAACAGCGATTGGCTTGCCAGCAGCCGCACTGTCTGTAAGCAGAAAAAAAGATCAGTTCATTAAACAACTCCATTCAGACCTATCGAAACGTGAACGAGTAGACTGTGTAGTTTCACAGTCTACTCATAGAAACAGCGACAGCTATTTTTCAATGTTCTGCTCTCATGCAGTATGCAAACTATCACCAATCAAGACACAACTAGGGCCTCACTATGAAATGTTCATTGTTTCCTTTTTCTAACATAGATCTGTGTGAAAGCTCAACGAAAGCTCAACAAAACAACAACTCAGGCAAATATACAGCCACTGACCATCCTCCTCCTCGGCTTCATAATCGATGGCGTCATCTACCAGCTGGAAGGCCAGTCCGACGTGACGACCGTACGCAGCTGCCGTGCCGTGCAGACCGCCATCGGAGGCTGCAAGGGATTTATTTCGTAACTAGAACCATAGATAAATTCAAGAACAGTAATGTACAGATACACTAAGCTGATGCACGTTTCAGCATTATCTTATGAATGCTAGATGGAGTAGGGCCATGATAAACTCGACGAATGAAGAGCACAACGATTATTTTGAGAAACACGCACTTGGTTGCTTCTCGTTTCATCACTAGTCTAAGAATGCTTAGTGAACTAGGACCGTGATTCATCTGTCACTTGTTTGTTATAAAACTCATATTTTTGACGTTATTTCTTTAATGGTCAGCGAATCGGAAGATGGTTTTTTTCTGTGTGTATTGCTTCAGCTATAAACTACGAATGGAAGTCGAAGTGGGGCTGTGATTCGACAAAGAAATGGGGTAGCACATTTCGGTATGCACACTTGGTTGGTGCTGGTTTCAGCACTTCCCTATGAACGCTACGTGAACTAGACAAATGATGTGTCAACGTCTCTGACTACACAAAAAAAACCAATATCTGATTGTAAGCAACTCTACTTGCTCATTTCACGTTTCCGATTCAACCTAAGAATAGGAGTTTCCAGTAAACCTAATTTATTGTAAGCCTCGCTATGGAAAACATCTAGAAACACATTGGCCAGTCCGCATTTCAAAACAACAACAACAACAACAACAACAACAGCATCATCAAAACGACTCACCACTGGCCAGCATCGCAACACTCCTACAAGCATTCTCGAACAGCGACGCCGTCTTGCGCTCGCTCTTCTGCAGGTATAGCGAGAGGCGATCGTCCAATGACGATGAGGAGGAGGAGGTTGATCTTTGATCTCTGATCTCTGATCTTTGATCCTCGCCGCCGGCCGGGCTCAACTCCGGCGACATCTGCAGGAACTCGCCCTGTAATTGCATGTTTATTCAGCATTGCTCCAGCTTGACCCGCAACCTAAACAACCACTGCAACCGGAATCAATGGGGGGTATCATCTTTATTCAAAAAAAGCCATTTCAATACCTAGAGCACTCTTTATCTTTTTTTTTTGAAAAGAAATGAGTCTCCAATCGAATTTTGCGGTATCCACAGAACCTAAAGAGCCAATGAAACCGGAAATCAACGAGTTCGTGTAAATCACGGGATCAAAATTAAAATTACCTCCATTCTGCACTAAACTACTAATTTAGTATGGATCAATGCATACTGACTTTTCAAAATCAATTCAACTTTTTAGAACCAACTAGAATGCAGGATATTCGACAAGCAAGACTAGTCAACGATCACAGACCAAACATCAAAGATCAAAGATCAAACTCACCACCACCAAGTCCTCGATGATCTTGGCCATGGTGGAGATCACTCGCGGGTCGCCGATCTGGCACAGCGCCTGCGTTGCGCGCGCCAGTATGAAATCGCCCGCCAGCACCGCCTGAGCATGGGGAGAATTATTCACACAGAACAATCTGGATTCTTAGCGCCCCGCTCATAGTTGGAGCTCACGTTTCACGTTTGGAAAAGAATTCTTCGTTTGGAATTTTTTAAAATTCAGAAACTACGCAAACGTAGTCAACCGCGTGCACTCCTTCGTGCATTATCACTCGTTGCACAATAACTACCGATAATATGTCTCAGATGAGAGTAGGAACGGAAACGGATACGAAACGAGTCTAACTCACCATCTTGTTGCCCCAGTATCCGTTGACAGAAGGCGCGCCGCGTCGTGTCGCTGCCTGGAGAGCGCACTAACAATTATTATTTTTTTTATTTTTCGTGTGTTTTTTGTTGTTTTTTTCACCACCCATTGAAGGTTGGCCGAGATTGGAAGACATATAGCGAGCATGAAACTTGCAACTCGCCAGTTGCTGATACTTTGATGAAGCCGAGAACACGGATGTTGTATGTACCCTGTCAACGCATACCAAAAACAACAATGAAGAAGAAATAGTTAATCGATACTCTCTACCGTACTCCTTGCCCCTACCGTATACCTCATCGATGACGTCATCATGGACGAGGGACGCGACGTGGATCATCTCGGCGATGAGGGCGATCGCCGCCTGCTGCCCGCTAATGTCGTCGTACGCGTCGAAGGCGGGGTCCGCGTGAGGAGCTGACGACGACGCGGACAACCGCGATCCGCGCGCCAGCACCTGACAATGAGAGAGCATTCGACCCTCAGTTCACAGTATATCAGCGTTTCCAAATGGATGCAATCGCAGATTTTGAACAAGGCTAGTACAAATCCAACACCCACCAAATCTGCGTCTCACATTTGCTAGAATATCAAAATTTGATTAGGAAATTGATAGCTGGATGGCTCCTAGTATAATAGCACAAATTGGTCTATAGTAATACTACTGCTTATTAAGTAATTTCAAAAATTAATGTAAAAACAACAACAATAAAAAACCAAGGTCTCACCTCCTGGTTGCAGGCGCTGGCCATGAGCATCGCGATCCGCGGCCGAAACAGCTTCCCGCCACGCTGAAGAGAATGGGAGGTGATCTTTGATCTATTTTCATGATCTCCAGAATATCAAGTTTTTTAAATATATATTTTCGACAGTGAATAACCGTAATATTCCTGCAACAGCTCAGCGCTAAAGGTAACCATTCCGTGAAACTTGTAAGTAACGGTTAATAAGTTTCGCCAAGACTCAATAACTAGTAGATATATTTTACGAGCTGTGCATGATGAATTTCCGTTTTGATTCAAGGCTACAGGTAACCAGTGCGTGAGACTGGAAACCACGCGTGGGTCGGAAAAAGATTGCGATAGGGATCATCAGGGAACGCCGAGAATTAGGCACAAAACAACCAAGTTCTAAAGTTTACGGCGGTTTCTACAGAGTATGCCGCGTCATGAATGACTACCGTATCCCTCCACCTGAATATCGATCTCCCCACTCACCTCAAAGTACAGTCGGGCCATCTGCTCCATCGTGGGCGCTGCAGCAGCTGCACCGTCGCCCGCGTCGATGCTGCAAAATGGATTTGATCTTTGATCTTTTGTTTATTGATTTTGTTTGATTTCCCATGATTGCACTACCAGATCACGGGATATCACATCTAGAAAACAAGATCAAATCTTGCCCCTCATGTTTTATGAATATTCGACTAGGCAGTCATGTGTTTCACCGACGACAAATCTAGCACTTATTTGCAGCAAGCTCCAGTAAAGCAGAAAAATCAAATGCATTTCATCCAATACAAGTATGCTTGCAATATTTAGACCAATAAAAATGAGCACTTCTTCGATTTTTGGCCCATCCTTTTATCGCAGAGTATTCCCTCCCTATGATTATCATTTCCCACCCCTCCACATTTTGTGAGGTTGCTGCCTGGGCCAAAAACCGAATAAGTTCCTAAACATGATTAATATTCAACTCACGCTGCCTGCCGCATGCGCATGAACGCCGGTATCCGATCGCGGCCTGAAGACAAAGTGATCTTTGATCTTTCAAATACCATCTGACTACTCCTCCCTCTGCTACTCCACTAGAGTACAATTTCATCTACCACTTCAGAAGTGGCAGTTCTCCTCTTGCGCCTAACCTGATACTACCAACCGTAAGAAGCCTCTATCGTACTCCCCTCCTCCTACCATACCTGCGAGCTGATCGATAATATTCGTGCGGAGCTCGGCGAGACGCGGCTTCAGGAACGACGGCCACTCGGATACGGTAGTCGAGCTGGCGGAGAGGTGTACGGTCGCCTGAAGTCAATACTTTGGATGTTTAAGGGAAACGACAAGAAGGGATTGACAGTCTAACAAATGATTTACATACAAGAGCATGCTGAAACACGAAATCATAACGTATCCAACCAGGCTTTTACATGACCAATGTCGCCTGCAGTCGATAGTTTGCTATTTTAAGGAGAGTTCCAAGTATAGATCGACCAACTTCCAATTTCTCTAACAAGAGAAAGCGTAGAGACTGGAATTCACCAGGCAACTGTCGAGTACATTTTTGAATATTTTACATACGATACATGAAGACTTCAATGCAACCCCAGATCTGATATAACTAGCTAAAGTGAAACCCATCATCATCTTGGACGTGGATGGTGCGGATGATATTTTACATGCAATTATATATTATTAACAGCATGCCAAAGACAGATTGAAAGTCTAGCAAACCAATGTCATACATGAGCATGGTGAAACACGAAATCATCACATATCCCACCATACCAATCACCATCTGTTTTTATCAGGCAAATAAGCAAGAAATAATCATTGCAACCCCAGATCCCCTCTAAGATAACTAGCCCACGTGAAACACATCTTCACCTTGGACGTGGAGGGCGCGGAGCTGGAGTGGCAGCGGCGTGTCTGCTGCAAAATCGATCATTTGAAGGAGATCAAAGATCAAAATTTTCAACCCTCAATTTAAGACATCAACCATATTTAAGCCCGCCAAAATCGATAATTAGAAGGAGATCAAAGATGATTTTCCTTTTCTCAATCACCCATCAGTCACAATAGAGCTCGGAAACGTGCACCTTTGCATCTAACCCTGCTTATCGCACACTCTTCGCGATGAGAGCAAACAACTCTTTTTCCTGTCATTTTTCGTGGGACGAAATCTTTGTTTGGAACTCACGTGAGGAAACTCAACCCAGACATACTTTCTTTTGAAAAATCACATGATGAGGGATATTGAAGCATTGGTTTTCGGTTCTAACTCTTGTCATACTCAATATAACACTTCAGTGATCACAAAAACCCACAAAAAAAGTTCACCTGGTGCCGCTGCGGCCGCGGGGTCGCGGCTGCTGCAGCTGCGGCTGCAGCCCTGCTGCTGGTGCTGACGCGCCGTCCGAGTGCCGCACCCGCCGATACCATTCTTCTGCAGACAATTGACAGATCGATAAGTGAAATTCGCGCAATGAATAGATCTCAATAAACAGACATAAACATCGATAAACCATCGTCAAATGGATACTTCCGGACACAAATTAGACACTATTACAGCGATAGGAAAGGAAAGACGGTGAACCCTACGAAAAGCGTACACGTGAAGAGGAGATCTGTTCCAGCAGGCAACAAAATACAACGAGCAACGGTCTCTCTTCATTTGCCATACACTCTCACAGATGAATCAATTCAAGGTTAAATGTGTAAAGATTAAAGTGAAACATCCCAACGAGTAACGAACCGCTTCAATGGCAAGATGTAAACACGTAAATTCAACCGGCAACCCTTCCCAATTGATTTCTTTGCACTTTCACTGACCCTCAAACCCGGCCATTCTCTCTATCTCAAGCTGCCAAACAGGAATTCAACTGCGATTTCCTTTCTTAGAATGCTGCCAAGGGCTGGAACACTGCCAAAAGTGACAACACTACTGAAATCCAATGCGAAATCCTATCGGGAGTATAACAAGGACAAGCCATCACTCGACTCGGCGGAGCGGCGAGGGGGGCTCTAACGCGACTCTCTCACTTCCGCGCACTCTCTCGTCGTCTCTGCTCCCCTCGCTCTCCTCCTTTCACGCACTCTTTTTCCTCGCCATCGCCGTCTGCGCTCTCCTGCTCTCTTCCTTGGTCTAAAGCGCGCCTGCTGCCTATCCTCACGTACTCTTTTAGAGAAGAGGAAGAGATGGAAGGGTTCAGATGAGGATCGGTAGGTCAATAATGCGAGAAACCGTGTGAAACCTGCTACAAATAGGCCAATTTCTTCATTTTCCACCTCTTCATTTCCAGTTTCCTACGTGAGAGACTCCAGGAAACACAGAATTCAATCAAAGACCTGACTCTCTTCGATTTGCATACTCACTCGTTCCGCCCGGCGAATGAAAGATCGTTCAAAACGCGGAAAACGGATATTACCCCTTGACAGATAGATAAGAAAAAGAGCACCAAATGATGCAAGATACAGTGCAAAGTGCCCTGTTATTCTCTCCAATCGTCCCATGGCACACTAATGCAGAGATCTCTCGACGATAAAATTCTTCAGGTTGCAAACCTTCATGCCTTCTCACCCAACTCAAACCCAGACACAATTTATTTGATACTCTTCTTATATCTATATATGAGTACAGCGATACAAAATATTCACATATATTAGGGCTCTAGTGACAGGGAAAAAGACGAAATTGCATTGAACATGCTACACTATAGCCATGGCTCGATCGATTAATGAACTATCGATGATAGGCAATAATTTAGAGCGAAAGTTCAGGGAGGAAAGGGGGTGGGAATACTGTAGTCAGGAAAGGCCTGCGGACTCTCTAAACTACAATGTGAAATCTCACGTAAATATCACATCAAATCTAGAGAGCAAAGATCAATCTATGGAGCTACAGTATGCCTGCGCAGCAAACAGGATGAGGAAGGGAGAGGGATACGGTAGCATACAGTGACCAGAACGAAAGAAAGGCTTTGATTGGCTTGAACAGGCAAATAAAACCCCGAAATGTAGCATTGCATTGGGAGGAGAAGAAACATCATGGTTGACCATTTAGTTTGACTAGGAAACAATAAAATACAATTAAAGTATGATCAAGGGAGGCTAAAGCGCAAAGGGAAATAAAACCTTGAGAGATACATCCATAGGATAAAATACGAGAAACGAAAACTTGAGGGAGCTTTTGGAACCTGTAGACAGGGGTAGCTAACAAAGGATGGTGTGGTGGTGTGGTGCACCGGGTGCATCGGCCGAGGGCGACGTTTACAACTCATCCTTGTTCACGAGCGAGTACCGGTTGTACGAGGGCTTCAGCTTCTCGAACACCGACGGCGGCGGCTGCGTCTCGGGGGCGCCGTTAGGGTCAACCTGCAGACGCGTACGGTAACCACACCACGCCAGTGCACTTTGCACTTTCTGTCGTTTCCCAATTCACCACCAATTGCACCGCTGCCGTACCTGGACCTGGACGGTGGCTGCGTCGGGGCCGTGGTGGAACTCGCGATGCAGTTTGCCGCTGTGCAGGTCGAGCACAAACTGACGCAGCTTGCCCGACTGGCTGCAATGTGTACGGTAGGGAATATAGAATCAGTTCGCGATTGGCATTCGCCGTTCGTTATATATACCGTACCCCAGGGCGCCCATGCCCTCGAACAGGTACATGTGGCGGAACGAGTCGATCGCAATCACCGGCAGATCCTGCAAAGCAAGGCGACGTTTACCAATTTTGGAAAGATTCGGCAGATCCTCATTGCGTGAGGTTGGTCGACGTTTATCACAACAACGCACCTTCTCAGCCTTTCCGAGATGGTGGAGTGGGTGGGCGAAGCGCTTGCCGTCAGCGACCAGGCAGTTGATGCTCTCTGCAACGGATGGGATCATCATGGTGTGCTTGGGCGACGTTTCCCAAAAGTGTGGTGTGCTACCGTACTCTTCTGATCCGTAATCTCCCTGACGACGGCTTCGGTGAAGATCTTCTCGCTGTCCTTGTCGTCGGGATGCTTGAAGAGGATGAGAAACGGCAGGCCCTCCTCCGTCAGCTCCTAAAGGAAGGAAATTGTAAATAGTGTGCCTAGAGCGACGATTCCCAATCAAGAATCTTGGTGAAAATTGCATTGCGTGAGGCCGAGTCGACGTTTCCCATACCTCGGCATTCTCGAAGGTGATCTCGCGGACGAGCGGCACGCAGCGCTCCGTCAACCAGGACCTGCAGAGCGCTGTTTAGCAAACGTCGCTCTCGATTGCACACCACGGGCACCAGTTGCGACAGCACACTCACTTGATCTGCTCAAAGTTGGCGAGATCCTGCGGGAAGGGCTCCTGCACTTGCGACTGAAATTGACTTGTTGTAACCAGCACACAGCACCACAAAATCATCTGAATCCGATACCCAGCAAATGTATGCTAAGCGTGAAACACTCAACTCGCATGAAGAAATGTAACCAAGAAAGGACAGGAAACAAAATTTACATACAAACAAATGATTTAGAGGAGGCTATTACATAATATTTGTTCAAATCATGGTACTACACAAATCGCAGAACACTGAACATTCCTTCACTAGGACCGAATATAGATCGAACATTTTAGAGAACGATTTTCACATTCAAACCTAGTTTTCACACCACTAGAACGTCATGATTCCGACCTATAGCTATTGAAAACTCACATTCTGCGCGACAAACTTGATGGAGCGCGCGGGCTGGCCGGGCAGGGCGGGCCCCTGGTGGAAGACGCACTCCTCGCGAAGGATGCCTGCTGCCTGTAAGTAGGATACGGGGATGATGAGATAGGAAGAGTACGGTAGTCGGAATGAGACGTTATCTCAAGATAACGATAAATAATTTATATAAAAGGGGATATGTCGTTCCTATTGCCTCTAAACGCACACGAGTGGAGATCATGGCACAGTGAAACAGCGAACCAACTATTCCAGGATTATGCAAACTAGAAAGAGCAAAAAATAACCCATGCATAGTAAACAGTCCATCAACATTGCCTTTACACACGTTTATAGTACCCTTCCCGTCTAGCCTCCTTAACCATAGGTCTCCACGCCGCCGGCGAGCCCATGACCGCCCCCCCCCCTTACAGCCACGTATAGCCCCTCCCTCCCCCCCCCCCCCAAACGTGGGTGCGAACAGCCCCATTTGGGGCACTTCGCCGCCGCCGCCGCCACTGGTGGAGAGGTATGTACTTAACCCCCCACTGACCTTCTTGAAGTTGTCAAACTCGGGTCCGCTCGGGTCCGCGAATCCGGCGATGACGTGGCGCTTCTTCGACTGCAAATTATTGTATATCATATTCCGCCTCATCTCTATTAATTTGAAACCCAGGCAGGGGATATCATGCAATAGTGAAACAGCGATTTGCCTGGTGGAATTAATAATGCCGTCTAATTATTTTTCAGTTGTCCTATTTTTGACACGATCTACTGTACTACTCACCTGACATTGAGAATCAATATAATACTCGCCTGAGAATCAATCTACCGTACCCCCTCCCCTCCCTCTCAGCTACCGTATCCCCCACTTACATCGAGTTGTGCCTTGAGACCGGCCTCATCGGCGTACACTTGCACCGCCGAGTCCACCTGCTTCTGCACGTACTCCGTCAGGGCGGCCACCGAACGCTGGCTCCTGAGCGAAAGAGAGGAGGTTACGGTAGGAATTACCGTACCATAATCGATCTAATGTGATCAATGTACTAGTCTGATTGGTGATTGTTGCTTTCAATTGCATTGGATAAGATGAGCAGCTACGAGCACTACTGAACTGCAATCTGCACATTGAGGTAATCATGGACCACATAGTACCATGGTAGACGGTGGCCAAATTGATTTTTTTCCGCTGTACAGACGGTAACTATACGGCTAGGTGATTATTGATTAAAAGTTTTATTTTTATGGATTCCGTACAAACAATTGAACTACCACCCACCCGCACAGGTAATCATGGCACAATGAAACATCATAGCACCATGATTGGCAAAACACACTTTTTCGGATATTGCAACAATAAACAAAACAAGTGATTATCAGTGTCTGCATAATTCGCACACTCCGATCACGTCTTCTCATACAGGAAATTGATTGGCACATGAATCCCTCGTTTATGTGCTCTCTTTTCCTCTCTTTCTATCTCCCTTTTCCGTTCCCCCATTTCCATTGCGGATGAAACCATGGATGATTGACGGCCTATTCATGGCTCGCTCGCCCACTCTGACTGTCACTAGAAACCGCCCTAGCAACCAGGGTGATCCCAGCTACAGTGAGCCTTCAAAACAACTTGACCGAGCGATTCGATCGAGTATTTAGGAACAGAAAAATGTATGATTTGAAATAAAAACAATAACATTAAAATAACCCAACCTGTACTCCTTCTTGACGAGCTCTCCATTTCTGAACAACTTGAGCGTCGGGTACTTGTTCACGTGGTAGCGAGCAGAGATACCGGCTGCAAATTTATTAACTAAAATCATTTAAAATAAATAAAGTTTAATTAATATATTAGTATTAAATAGTCATCAGCTTTATTTTACATTTTCAAGCTTGTTACGTGTTTATTGCAACTTGCAACAGTTGTGTTTCACGTGTGACTTTTTTCCCTAGCTTGGAGATCGAAGGTTAGCTCACATTGCTTGTCAGAGTCGACCGAGGCCCAGACGACTTTGCCCTTGGCGCCCTATAAATACGACAATTAATTATTTTTATCCATTTTACACGCTGAGAAAATGAGAATCCCTGTACGCCTCGCGAACGCAGAAAACTCATTAAAATGTGCAATATGTTGACTCAATAATGCACTGTATGCACAACTGGTATCCGTTTTCCTGATGCACGAACTACGAAAACTAAGAAAAAAATATGGCTGAAATCTCACCGCAAACTTCTCGCTAGCCTCGGCAAAGATGGGTTTCAGCTGCTGCGAGAAGCGGCACCACTCGGCGTAGAAGTTGACGAATACGATCTCGTTGTTCTCTGAGAGAATACTTCAATTAGATCAAGTTTGGCACCTTCCTATCCGACCCGCAGTTTTACGTTTCACAGCACAAATGTAACACCTGTCCGCATTGACACTTTGCATTTCGACTCCCTTTCGATTTAGACTCTCTAAGTCATTTATACTACACCCAGGCACATTGTTTTCGCACTCCGCGAGTTGCGCCTCGACAACAACAATGTACTTTCGAAACACAAGATCGAATGTTCGATTGTGCATAACGATCTTCATCATTGGACCTTGTCCGTAACTCAAAACGCGGGAACAATTACTTTTTGCTCACAACGACCTTGTTCCAGATCGCAAGAAACCAACGCAACAGTGTTATGAACGGATTTGCTGGATATACAGAGGATCGCCAAATAAGTGTTGCTATATTCTTGCCTCGTTAGTTTGTCAAGGAACGGATACTCACTGAGGATCTGATCGTGATTGGAGTCATCCAGCGAGATGACTTCTGCGTCGAGTAGTGAGCACAGCGAGATTAGCGTCTAAATTAAAAGGGGGTCGTAATTGGACATCAATATTTGAACGTGCCATCATGCACCACCTGAAAATATACAGAAAATCTCACCAGAACGAGCAAGCTGAGCGTAGTTTCCCGTGTCATCGTGCCGGAGTGCGGTTCGGTTACTGTAAAACAGGGTTATTACGGATTACTAGAGATATAAGAGGGTCAACCGGCTGGATACAGCGACAATGAGCTCGATATAACGATGAGGGTGATACAAAAGCGACCGAGGAGAGTCTATGTCAACAGAGTGAGAGGGGGGGGGGGGGGGGGGAGTGAGTTGTATAGAGGCGGAACAGTAGCCAGCACAGAGGAAAGCTACCTTTGCACTGTTTTAACAGCCGGACACTCGCTTGAATGGGGTGCGCGCGCCACGTAATCGCGCCGTTTTGCATACGGAAAACTGATAACAAGTTAAGGGCGCGTCATCGTTGCATAAGTCCATGTTCAACCTTGTTGAGGCCAGTGAAAGCAAAATAGTCAAGCTATCTGAATCCTACAATCTTGAGTGTGATTGCAAGACTAACAAAAATACCAAAGAAACGAAAAATCGATCAATAATTGATAACAGCCTTCAGACAGATAGCCGCACGACGAACATGAGGCAGAGTCGAAACCACAGAATGACACCTCACTACCGTAATCTATCTGCAGTTTCTGAAGAAAAGTCTGATCGTGAAATAGTTTATTATTATTTAATTATTTTAAGATAAATGTTGATTTTGAACACGACTTATCAAAAAGAACAGGAAGCAGAGAATAGTTTTATTAAAAAATATTGAAACACTATCCCTGTGCAACGTGAAAGTATTGATTGTGACATTTTGAATACGGTAAGACGAATTCAAACTTTCGCCTGTTTCCCGGCTCATGAACTGGTTTTAGGACTTTCGTTATTTTTCGCTTGGCTTTCAAACGTCCTTCAAATTTTCAGTTTGTTTTCGGTTGGGATGATTCCCACTCGTGTCCGAGCGCATTTCGTTGCTGCAGGAATCGTCGCCGCAGTCGGAGTTGGCGCGTTCGGCGCGTACAAAGTGAGCGAACCTCTGACGAAACTATTTCTCGTCTTTTACTTATTTATAGCTTGTGAATACTTAATTCCAACTAAATTACAGGCTGGAATGACACTGAAGCGCTGGGTGAACTCGCAACCGCGCCATCAACACGAGGTAACGCATTTTCACGTTTCACGCGGCATTTACTAGTTTCGAAAACTTGAAAGAATGCTCTTTTACTATTTTGTCATAATAAATGATGATATACGAGATTTCGGCTAGGTTTTCAACTCATTTAAATTGAATTTTCAGGAGATGGAGTTCTACTTGCACATGAAAGAGCAGCAAGCTCTCCGTCAACAGCAGCAGAAAGTTTAGATCGGACTCCTTCGATTGTTTAGTTGTTGTTTAGTCACAAAGTAGTTGTACATACTGGTATCCTGACGAGTCTGATAAAGCTGTTTTATTATGTTTCTTATCGTCTTTCTATTCGTTCCCTTGACGTTGATGAGCGTTTTCAATATTGATACTGATCGCAGTCGGAATCCAGAGATGTATCGTAGACTTGTGTGACTTGCAGTACTTTGCCGATCCAGTGAATGGCCGACCGCATGCCACCCTCTACCATCGTCCACGACAACCCTGCTGCTGCAGCTGCTGCAGGCAACGAGGCTGCAGTCGCGAACTTCGCTCGACTGCAGAAGTGGATTGAGAGGGTAAGCAAAGCAGAATGGATCGCTCATCTTGCAACAACAGTCTGGTTGCTCTTTTATAATCCATGATGTGCAAAACCATCAATACATCACTGTTTTTGTAATTTTTATCTTGTTATGCTTACAAAATCGGTCCAGGAGTGCGCAGAGTGCGATGCAGCGATCGATGAGCACCGTAAGCAGGTGGACGACTACCGTACCCAGAAGGGACGACTGCTCGAGCTGCAGAAGAAGATCTCCCATCCCATTATGGTATCTAAATGATTATTGATTTGTAGGAAATTCCGGAAATGCGCCCACACTTTTATTGGTGCACCGACACCAGTTTAAATGAAATTTAAATAAATGATCGTAAATAAATGATCGCAGGTTCCCTTCGGTAGCGTGGGATTCATGCCGGGAAAGCTGGTCAGGACGAACGAGGTACGGTATCTGATTATCGATTATCGAAGTTGAGCTAGACCTGGAATGTTGTTGTTTCGTCTATGGCCTTCTTCGTACTTTTCCCAAATATGAGACATACATTGAGAAACCTGTCCTTTTTGAGTTATACCGACGTGCTTTAGGAAGTATTAAAGCATTAAATAAATAAACGTTCTGATTTAGGTGTTGGTGCTGCTGGGCGCGAACCACTTTGCCGAGTGCAGTGTGCACGACACTTCCAAGATCATCGATCGAAGAATCAGGGGTACGGTATTATCGCTATTTGAATTGGTTAAGAAATTAGAAAGAATACTAAATATTACACGGAAACTGAAGGTTTTTCGATCTGCTGGTTCTAGCATGTTTCAAGTTTCGGAAGTCTCGCTAAACATCATTTTCTCTCATACTGTTGTACGGCCAAGCTCTATCATGAGAGAGTAGTTCAATTCTTAATAAGGACGTTTTTGCGATCATAAAAACAAGTAATTTGCAGGGATCTGCTCGTTGATTGAGAAGTTGGAGTCGCAGAAGAGGAACGCCAGCGAGCGATTGAACTTCGCCCAGGGACTATTCGGAGCAGCGACGACGGGGGCCAAGGTAGGGTTTTCTTTGCAAAAAATGATGCTATTTCATAGAAATAACGGTGAAAACATTTCAAAATAGTAGATAGAAACGTACAGTTATGCGATATTGGCATGTTTATTCAACTAATTTTATCCATCTTTCTGATCATGTAATGAAAGCAAGTCGGTTTCGTGTTTCTATATTTGTTAATTTTCAGGACGATCTGGTCGAGATCCGCGAGGATTACGACGAAAAGAAGGAGGCCGAGGCGAGGAGTGAGTTTGATCTTTGATCTTTGATCTTTGTAGTCTATTTATTGTCCGTTAAGACTTCACTGTCGTGCCTTTTAGAAATATGAGGCTTTTGGATGTCTAATTTTAATCTTAATATTGATCTTTGATCTTTCGCAGGGAAGCGAGCAGCCCGTGCAGCTGCAGCACGCGAGGACAAGAAGGTGCCACAGGCAACATTCGAGGTATACGGTAGATCAGGGAATACGGTAGGACACGGGGGATAGTGAAACTCGAAGAAGAAGATATCTGGAATTGGAATGTAGTAGGTGGTTTATTGCTACTGGATGTGTCACAGTATGAGCGACACTTCTGAAATTAACAAGTTGTTGGCATACGGAAGGTCGGAAGAACGGAAAGAAATGTTCAAGGGAGGGAGGGGTTGTGCATGGTGGTTTCATGTTACTAGATTTGTCAAAAAGAGAAGTTTTTTTTGTTTCTGAAGTTAATATGTCGCTGACGAATGTCTGATATACATCATGTATTCTATCTATCAAGGTGTATGTCTATTACCATTATTCGCTGTGCAGGATATGATGTCCCGTCTGGACGAGCTGGAGAAGCAGGAGGAGCGGGCGGAAACACGAGGTGCGCGATTGTTTCTGCGAGCCTAGTCGAAATTTGAACAAGAGCGTTTCTTGTTGCGCGATCCGTGCGCGGTTGTAGGATCCGTTGATTCTGGGGTTCAACAAAGGCCTAAAAAGCTTATGTATCAATAATTCTCCAAATAATTCTCTTTAAAAATAGTAGTTCATGGTTTCACAAATCTTCTGTATACTTGTAAGGTGACTGCAATGAAATAATGTTCTGACAATGAGTTGATATCAACAATAAACAAAATTCAGTTGAACCAATTTAGACTTGGAAAGTTATTGAGATAGTTGCTCGTTCATCATCGCATTAATTTCTGACTGCCATTCAATCTTACCTTACTTGTTAGTAACGACGATCTTGCAGGTGGTCGCTCGGATTCGGATGACGAAGATGACGATGAGGTCGAAGAGCAAGTGAAGGAGGTGAAGGATGAGGAGGAAATGGAGCAGGGAGAGGATGGAGATGAAGGAAAGTCTGAAGAGGAAGAGGAAGAGGCGACAACGATACTGAAACCGCCCAAAGGAGTCAACGTAGAGGTGCGAATCGGTTTTACGTCTTAAAATGTGAAAAGTGGCGATACGATTTCACAGAGAGGGTTGCGGTCTCAGTGGGGCATCTTACTGCCTGGGTGTGACTCGAATCCGATTCCTCTTCGCCTTCGCATTCAAACAAACTATATTGTTATACGCAAGAACGGTGGGCAATTTGAGTAGGCGAGTTGTGGTTTCAAGGTGGCTTCATGAGTATGGGGAGGGAGACACGCCAGTTCCTCCCTAAGAAAGGGTATACAAAATTGAACACAATCAATCCGACAGCGTGCGAAAGCGAACGAATTGCGATAATTCACGCGTGTACCCGATCAATCAGCGGACACGCTGTACTGATACTCATGATTGTCGTGATCGTCGTGGTGAGTCGCGTAATCGGATGAGCGAGAGTACGGTAGTCGTCTCTCCATTTCCCATGCTCTCTTGCGACCCGCTTGATGGTTGTTCAAGCAAGGGGACGAGGATGAGGACAAGGGTGCAGTGCCGGTGCGCATTTACATAATCCTGACGAGAATCTGTAGTTTGTACACTGTCTAAACGCTAGAGAAGACGAGAGACTAAGGGAAACGAGGAGAGCACAGACAGTGAGAGAAACGTCCCCAATGAACGAGAACGAAAGCGAAAGCAAAGGGGGGAGGAGAAAGAGGATTGTGAAGTCGTCAGCTTATTCATTCCCCCCATCGCTTCGTTTCGTTTTAGAGCACCCCCACGTAGTGAGAGGTGGCAGCATATCGGCTACTGTATTCGATCAATAGTTCGCCCGTAGGTCAGCAAATGGCCCTGTCGTCGTGCTGGCAAGGCATTACTGCGGTAAGAGATGGTAGATGGCGGGTTCAGAAAGGGTGCTTCTAGAGAGAATGACACGAATAGTGAGGTTTTCTTAATATTTGGGCATGCTGAGAGGTTATCTGAATAGGTGCGTTCGTGCTTCTGGTAGTTCCTTTCTTACGCCTTCGGTTAGTGTGTCTGGCAAACTAAAAAATATGTTTTCCTATCGCATTTCTTGCCGTTTCGCTCTGAAACGTCTGTAGACTTCGTGGTTTGAATAGGCAAAATGTTGATATTTTCCCGGTCGGACGTTCTTGCTATTCGCCGATTCTGCCCGAGTCTGATGACTGTCGATACCAGTAGACAGGCAAAAAAAACACGTAGACTGTCTGGGATTCTGTCTACGCCATTTTTGAAAACAAGCAGATTTTTAAATGGAGTTATGTCTGGTTGCCTTTGTGCGCTCGTGCTTTTTTCAAGAAATTTCTTTCTCACGTAGCAGCTGGGGGGAAAATGTAATTGTGCCATGGGAGTTAAGGTTCGAGAATTGGACCACAACTCGCCAGGTGTTGCCATTGGAGATGGCGGGAAGAGATAAATCAGGTGGTGCACGAAATGGCACGGATGTGGATGCCTGGCCAAAATATTTTTCTAAATTTCGTGTGGCTTCTCATCAAATTTGCTATTGAGTTTCTACCATGGACAAAGAGGTTTCACGGTGTGGCTATAGAGTGAGAATACAGGTGTCGGTGTCATAGAATGAGATGTCTTGCATCATTCGATCTCTGATGCATAAATTGCCCTTATCATATCTTATCCCAAGTGTGGGATTCAGCACCATTGGCAAGTAGGTTTCACGTTTTCACTAGAAAGGTGTTGATGAAACGAGATCTATTGCATCATCTCTGATGCACAAATTGCCCATATCTTGCACACAGAATCCAATCAAGCTCTTTCTGAAGCGTTTTTTTTTGTTGTTATCTCGCCCCTCTTCTCCTTCCCTATCTTGCAAGGTATCGTCAATCTCTGATTCGTTGATGGAAGAACGAAAGAGGCAACGAATCAAAAGAGAGCTCGTGCTCTGGGGGGCACGAATTCAATAGAGGAGCCCCTAGGCGACCGATTCGATTGTGAAAAGGAGAAATCGAAGTCGAATTTGAAGCAAGGGAGGCACGGGATCTGTCCAGTCGGCGTATTGAGACTAGAGATGGGAAAGGAAGAAGGAAGAGTGTCGAGTTTATGCAAAGTGAGCTTGCATGAGTTTATGCAAAGTGAGTTTATGCAAAACCACAAGAGTGAGAGGGAATGGCCTCTCTTCCACAAGAGTTGGCGCTCTTCCACAAGAGTAAGAGCAAAAATGAAGGATTTTTTTGCGGGATTTTTGTGAAACTGGCCTATTATTACCATTACCAGCCTATTGTTCTCATCTGCTCAAAAATTTCGCCGAAATTCCTTCATTTCTGCTCTTACTCTTGTGGAAGAGCGCCAACTCTTGTGGAAGAGAGATCATTCCCTCTCGCTCTTGTGGAAGAGCGCGGCTCACTTTACATAAACTCGACACTCTTCCCTCTTCCTTTCCCATCTCTAATTGAGACCATATCTGAGCGCCGATTTCCCTGGTGGGAACTTTGATGTGGCGGAGGCCCGTTCAAATAGAGAAACATTTTGAACTTTTGAGCGGCAACCCGTTGATTGTGAACAAAAGTAGGTAAAAATTGGTGCAAAAGAGGAGGTGACCCGTTTTTATGAAGCTGTTTTTGAACCCGGAGACCCCGTTCAAATCGTACAAAACATTTCCAAGTAGCACCCTGGCTCACGTATGATTGAGACCGAAGTCGAGATCTTGTCCAGGATTGTTCTTTACGACGAACTTTGGTTGATTGGGAGGTGGTGAAGCATGGAAGATACGGGTGGCACACTTGCATTGACTCTGACCAATCGTAGTCGAATTTGTAGCTGGGGGTGCACTGTATCTATATTGTGACTGGAGACTTGTTTGTACCCAGAATCCAGAGGGTTCACAGAACGAAAAGAGAGAAAGAGGAGCTTGGTTATTGAATTGCAAGAGAGGGAAGCTAACGAGTAACATGTGAGGATTCTATGACGTATCCTATTGTGAGACACAACCCCGAGAGGGGTGAGGGGCCTGCCGTCTCTCCTCTTTCCCGCATGTTCTAGAGCATTGCCTGGCCTGGGGGCAGAGCGTTAAGCCATGGGGGTTGATGGAAGCCCCTTCCAGTCGCGTTGCTTCGCTCTGTTGCTGATGTTGTTGTTATTGGGTGGCAGCGTGAACCCCCAGTCGACGAACTCGAGTGGCGTAGTGAAGAAGTCGGGAAGAAATAGAAGGCGCCAAAGACCGAGGGAGGAGCGGGGATGAGTAAGGAGGCTGAGGCCGCAGCAGCTGTTTTTTGTGAACGTTGGCCGCCTCTGATGCCGCTGGAAGTGAGATTGCACGCGCCGTGAGGAGATAATGGGAGGGCGGCCGCTGCAGAAAGGGGGGCAGCGATGAAAACAATGTGCCGCCGGTTCCGGGTCTGTGGAAGAAGAGAGAGGACAAAGAGCGAACACACGAGGAAGTGGAAGTGGGAGAGGTTATAGAATATGAACGCGACAGGAGGGAAAATGGCATCGACGGGGAAATTCCGACGGGTGTCCGCGACGGGGCACGGTTATAAATTGGGAATTTTTGTAAAAAAAAATTTGTTTTTAAGCATTTGCCTGCATCCGACTAAATATGTGTTGTGCACCGAGTGGATAAGGAATGGGCGAAACGGGGAAGCGACGGGAGTAAAAAAAAAAGAGAAATGGGTGGTTTAATCATTGATCTCTCTTGCAGGAGTACAAGCGACTGCTGGCGCGCCTCGATCAGTTGGATACGAGTGAGGAAGAAGATGAAGATGAGGAGGAGGAGGAAGAGGAGAGCGATGACGTCATCGAGGAGCTGCAAGAGGAGGAGGAAGTGGTATGGTAGAGGGGGTTACGGTAACTATTGATTGATTGGACGTTTAGAAATTGAATGGAAAGCAATTATTGCTGGTGGCACGAATCTTTGGTTGATACAGAAGTGGTGAAGCACAAATGCATATGGATTGTGCACTCGAGGATTATGGTAGGAGTGGAGTGGTTATCGAGGCGGAGTTTAATTGATTTTACAACGAACTTTGGTTGATAGGGAAGTGGTGAAACGCGGAAGTGATGGGTGGCATGCATTGGATGCCACCGAATTCTGCCAGTTAGTGTATGCTACTCCGGATTCGCGGGATAGCTGTCTATTATCTGTTATGTGAGGGTGCTCGAGTGCAGAATAATCGATAAATATTCGATCCTACCGTACCTTCAAATTACCGTAATTCGCTCTTCAGGACTCGGACGATCTGAGCGACAGTGAGGAGCAGAAGCATGCGAGATTCGATGCGATGAGGAAGGAGAGAAGTGCAGAGGACAGAAGAGCCATGATCGAGAGGGAATTAAGAGAGAGGTACGTTAGATGGTGATACGGTAGATAATGGTTAGCAATGATGGGAAGTGGTCATCAGGGATAGTTTAGGTTTGTTTAGTCAATACGGGGAGCGAGAAAATTGGGCTGATACTGAAAAATTTCTTGTTATACTAGGGCTGATGCGAGAAAGTACCGGGTTGTGCTTAAAAGAGGAAAGGAAAATCTTATTGTTAGGAGAGGAAAATATAATTATGGGATATTTGTTTGACAAGTGCGATGCGGTCGAATGAGTACTAGGCTATTCTGGACTGGATAGACTAGTAATGGACCGGGTAACGTTGCTGATGATAGTGGCGGGAGGCAGGTCGATCATAGACCCCTCCCTAACCCCACTGCTGATGCTTGTGTGTGTGCTCGTCCCCGTTTCCCAGTAGTACTCTGTTTGTTGTCTGCAGTCGACTCGGTAGCTTCAACAATTACCCCCCCCCCCTCTGAAGGCGAAGAATTCACGTCGTCTCTACTATGATTACCGTACTATGTTCATCACTCTAGCCGTCCGGGGTTCTCTCCTATTACCACGGTCTCTAGCCAGCCCCCCCCCCTCCCCTTGAAGCCGCACGCGATCTAAGCACGCTTGTTGATCGTTCCTGGCCCATTCCGCTCCCGGACCTCTCGATTTCCCGTGATCTCTAGCGCTGCCTGACCGGCGAGAGAGCACGGGGAACGAGGAGAGCTACGTGATGTCTAGCCCCTCGCATGATCTCTTTGTCTAACGGAGCACAACCGCCTGTCGCTCTGCGCCCTCTTCATTTCGCATGGTCTCTCTTCGGAGGGGGGGGGGGGCAAGGCGCCACCCTCAGGCACCCCTGAGTATTGTTTGTGAAGCAGTTTGTGCGAGAGAGGAGGAGATGAGTGATCTACTCTCAGGAAGCCTCCCCTCGTTCAGGGTTAGGTATGATTGTCGTGTTATTATTATTGATTATTCTCTACGAACGATCTTGAAATTGACCTGGGGTTGATCCGCGCGTGTTAAGGAATTGATGGATCTGAGATGTGCCAGGTTTGAAAGGAGCGCTAGATTAAATCCCTCACTGGGCGATTAGGATGGTTGATATGATATTTTTAGCCAGCTGCTTCGCCGTATCGTATTAGCCCACGGGGTGAACGTAGCATCTTGTGGAATCGATGGGTCGTCAAAGTGCCGGGAAGGGAGTTGACTTGAAACAGAACATACTAATTGCAGTAACTTTCAATTAGGACAACGGTGTTTCGGAAAACTAGTGAATTTATTGTTTTCAAGGGAATGATGAAGATTGCATCGATCTCGTATCGCGATGCGCCTCTTGTACTACAACCGAATCGCAAAATCACCAGGCGCTCAGTGGGCTGGAAGGGAGGAAGTTGATGGGGACCTCATAACGACCGCGGGATGGGAAGAAGCGAAGAGTGAAATGACATGTTGCACTAGTAGTCGACGAGGATCCCCTCCCTCCCCGCGTACTCTGCCCCCTCTGTTGTTGTTCCTAGAGGAGAGATTTGAGAAGGGGAAGGGAGGTAGTTTATCTTCCTCCCAGATCCTGTCACTATCCACCTTCGATATCAGCACAAATGCCGCCATTTTTTCCCAATCATGCTTATTGCTTGTGCGGCGCCCCTCTGCCAACTAGCGTGTCAGTACACTGCCACCGGTCAGGGAGGCTAGAGAACAGGTAAAATGGGGAGATGCACTTCTTGCCAAGCCTCCCCTACTGATCTCTGTATCGGCGCCAGAAGCTTCGTGGGAGGTCCCCTCCGAACCGGTTACCAGGGGAGAGACGAGCGTGCTTGCTTGTACACTGCCGACGACGACGGCGGGGAAAGTGGTTCAGAAGCCTCTCATGATTCCCCTCGCTCTCACGAGATTCCGAACACTTTTGTGCTAGATCTCTTATCAAAAGAAGGCACGCGAGACAAACTGTCCGGTTCCCCCATTCCTCCGTGTGTGTATTCAATGGGTTTGTTGTGAGAGCACGTGTGGTTCCGGATTGCGTTCTGGTCGGTTAGAAAGTATGGGAATCTGAGAGAGAGACGGTATCGGCTAGTCGCGCTGATGCGCCGAGCTGGTTTGATTGCATCATTTGGGCCGGAAGATTGGTTCCATGTGGTCTGGTGCGTGCTTTTGATGATCATCCGCACTCTTATACGTGAGCGCAGGATGTAGCATTCATACGATTCGTCACTCCTCAGACAGTCGTGACTCAGAATCATCCAATGATATTTATGTTTCGAATGTTTTCTATACATTTGGATGACTGTTGCTAACAAGTCTCATTGTTGCATCGTGGTCTTTGCTCGGTTCCTCTATCGTAAAAGCTTTCTGATCCCGTCCCATTCAATGCAATATTTCGTCGCTCACAAACACACGGCTCACACTCCTCCGGTGTTTGCGGTTTCTATGATAATTGTGTGGCCCCGATTCGCCGGGGTGACTTTCGAAATAGCGCAGGAGGAGCTGTGTAGGATTATCGATGGTCACGCGACTGTCAATGAAACGCCTTTTGTTCTTCGAAAATAATATGCTAATATTCGATAGATTGTTTGATCTTTGGAAGAAAGCGGCGATCTTTGAAAAGTTTTGATATAAAGCACTCAAGCTGACTCACAACTGAATATTGCTTTACTTTTTGCACCCGAGCGATGGGATTATTGCGGGAATATTGCAAGGGGGATGTTGACGGTAGATAGATTCTGGAACGAATGAATGAAAACAGTCAGCTTGCGTGATAAGAAGCGGATACCGTAGCAAATTACGTTCTAGACAATAATCCTCACATGTTTTCCTATCAGTTATTAACGATTGTGTATCCTTGAACTCCATTTTTGTGTCATCGTCACAGCAAAAATCTTCATAACAGCCAGGCTCAAATTTTCGATATATTACTGTGTAGTTCCCTCAAGTTGTTACGGCAGTCGATTCATGATGACTGATCCGCTCTCGGTTCTCTGTTATCACTACTATGCGGCTCCCCCGAATATGCAGATGTGAGTGAATCACACAGCTGGCAGTAGTCGATTGACTCTGTGACGTAGTGGCAGTCGTTCTCCATTATCACCACCCTCCCGAAACAGCATTGATTATGATGAAACTCGGGGCATTCTGTGTGAATTATCATAGGCGATCCTCGATCCCTGTAGTGCATTTGTGCTTCGGAAAGGAGTGAGGAGTAAGCGTAGTCAGAACGATCACAGAACGGTGTGTCACTTCCGGAACGAGCGAGGAAAATTGATGATTTTCGAATTGATCATGGGACAGATGCGGTAGTTCCTGTCTGCTCGTAGCTACTGCGTACAGTTGTTGCACCACTGACATTGCAAAGGCGGCGATCGAATAATATATTCGTATCGTCGTCGTTGTATACGTTATTATTTTCCCTGTTTGGCATGCACGTAGTTCAGCGTCACGTTTTGAATTCGAATCCGTGGCGAAACCGACTCACACATCACGCCCGGGAGCGGTCTCGGATTAGTTTTCTCCCGGTTTGTCATGGAAAATGTTAATTCGATTCGAGATGGGATCGTGGCTCCGCCCACTTTTAGCAGCTAGTATGTGGGGAAGGGAGCATGTTCATTGTTCGGGTGTCGAGCGGGGAAGCGATAGTGACTCTGCAATCGCCTCTCATGGATGATGATTGACCTATGTCGCGTGATATTGGCGTATTATTTTCCCCGTCCCCTGCCCCGTCTATTAATTGTCTATTAATTAATTAATAATTAATTAATTAATACCCCGTCTATTAATTGCCGTGGTTCTTCGATCAATCGCCTTCCTATTTTTACTCCTGCCATCTCATCCTAACTGTTGTATCTGTTTGTCTCAACTGCCCCTATACCTGACAATCCTTCCCGGTAACATTTTGATTCCCATGTTATTTTCACGTGTATCACGAGCAGTGATTTTCAGCGGCAATTTTGTTGTTGGCTGGTTGCATTTCGCATCTCGCCTTCTCTCATTTGCCGTTTGGCTCCCCACTCACTAACTCAATCTCTATCCCATCTCCCCGCACTGCCACTCAATCGGCTGCCTGCTCACCACTCTCCAATACATTTACTTCTTGGTGTTGTTCAAGTGGAAAATATACGCACGCGCGCCCGGCACCTTTCTTAACCCTTCACTTCCTTTTCCGATCTATCTTTAGCAAGATCGCAACACAATAACCCATCTTTAGGAGCAGAGAATATTCTTGGCCTAGTCCGCCGTGAATTCGAAAACGGGACTATAAATAAAATTCTACAACTTAAAAGGCGAATTATTGCCGATTTCCGGCAATTAGTTACGCCAGTTCTCGTTTGATTGTGTGCGCACTCTCCAATTGGATAGTGCGGGTTGCGTGCCGATCGGTGGTCTCCTGTACCCCCACCCTATAGGCTATGCACGCGCACCCGTTCATCACTCATGTGAGTCAACTACTGGCTCATGTTGAGCGAAAAGAGACACACACGGGGAGAGACGATGGTCTCACTACGTAACGCGGCCTGTTTAGTCACATTCCAAACAGTCGTAAAGAAACAGACGGTATCACTCGGGTGTTCCCTGACCGCCCCCTGTAGTGAGAGCGAAGGATAAGAAGGGTTCCCAAGTGGCCTCTGATGTCTCATCTTGATGATCCTCAGCTTCTGTCGAAATCTGTTCATTTTCGTATGCTCCCTGATCAGCTTGAGGATCAGAAGGTTCCAGAGAGCTTACCGGCTGTCGTCTATATCGCCAAGTCCCTTCGGTAGAACGTTCCCTCATCAAGATACGGTTGGTTGGCTTCCAATGGACGACCCTATTTTCGAAAGATGTCACCATGATCCTATTTTCGAAAGTCTGTCCTTTGCAAATCCCTCTCGCTGCGCGCGTGAGGATTCCTTGCCACCACGCATCTTCATAAAGGTTGTTTTCGAGGTGGAATAGTAGTGACGACTTCCATTATCGAAGAAGAAGAAGAAGAGTAGGAGTGGAGAAAGAGACTAACAATGGCTGACCTACCATCGTTCCCTCTACGTCACAGACCATGGGATCTCCCACCTCAACTTGCCCATTCACGGTCTATTAGGACGTGTTGTTATTCCCCCTTTACCCCTGCCAGATCTCGAGATCCTCTTAACGATCTTTGCCGATCATCGATGGTCAAAGGGCGATAATCGAAAGAGAGTACGGTAAATCCGTAAAGTGCTCCACCCAGGAGTACCGTAATCAAGAACGACAGTAACGTGTTACTATGCAGGAAGATCCTGAATGGTGAACGCGAGAGCTTCGCGGCGTTTGATCTCTGTCTCTCTGAGTGCTTTAAGTGCCCCGTAAATTGTCTTGAGAGACTAGCGTCTTTGATCGCGTAAGGGAGCCAGCTGATTTTCTCCGCCAGTGAAGGGGAGGAATGAGGTAGTTTGATCTCCTCTACTCCATCGCATCAACACGCACCGGGGAAGCACCCTGACTCGAGGGTAAGCACTCCTCGTTCAGTGTGATCTCTCGCGGATCAGAGATGAATGACACAGCGGAGTCACTCAATCACAGCGCCTTTGAACTCAGCAAGAGGGGGAGAGAGCCGGCCCCCTTTCGGCTCTGTGGTCAAACAACGTAGTGAGATTGGTTCAAACTTTGATCTAAACAACCGACAGAGCGCCTTTTGGTTTGCTGGTACTCCGATTTCCTTGCGAATGAAGGCGGGGTATATAAGGCGAGCCAAGGAGCGGGAAGGGAAGTCAATCCCGACACACTGAGCCTACAGAGTCTACAGTAAGATGAGATACGGTAGCTCTGCCACCTGGAACAATTGCACGATGATGTTTGCCTACTACCCGGTCGTCACCACCAAGAAGAGGTACGGTAGCTGCTAATCAGTTTGTGATCGAGCCCAGAAACGGTAACTGATGGCAGATGTCCCTCTGCAGATATTGCTTGCCGTGTTTCTAGAGAGGTTTCTGGAACCGACAAGCAAGAGAAGCGAGAGAAAGGGGGGGGGGGGGGAGAAGGCTCTGAACGATCTTTCTCTCCCCTCTCTTTCGGTTTCTGTTTGCATGGCTATTTGCCATACAACTTTTCGATCATCAACGATGGAAATCTCATCTCATCGCATCTCGCTCTCACTGGCAAAATGTTTTCCAGACGATCATTGCCGTTGATGCGGACGGTCTCTGGTCTTCTGAAGCACTTGAGAATTAGAAAGGGAATCAAAGAAGCCACGTAAGTTACTGCTCAAATGAACAATATGGAAGCCATGGAGGTTCTAGAATCGGTTCAATGTATTTGCTTGGACCGCAGTTGAGTAGTCGAGAGGCTAATGGATTCGAAACATGCAATGCTACTCTGACGCATTCAGAGTGTGTTCCTCGTTGAGGCTAATAGGCACAGGTCACGTAGACTAGATGTGTCATACAACGTTTCCCTCTGCAAGGCTACGGTAACTGCGGTGTTATTGCATGGAAAATAAAAGCTTTGCTGCATAGTATCGCCTAGTTTTCGTATTCCCCCATGCATAATCAGCTCTGTTCCCTTACCATGCGAATTCCCCTTCCCTATGTTTCTCCTTCCTTCTCCAAGTCAGTTCTGTGATCTGTGCTGAATGTGAATACATTGTAGCGATCGCTACTGTATTTTTCTCTTCCTCCCCCTTCTCGCCTCCTCGCCTTACCCCGGAAAGAGGGTGAATAGCATGGGTAATCGGCTTGCACAGAACACGGCCTACTGACACCTCTCTCGCTTCCGCCATTCATGCTGGAAGCCGGAAGGGTTACGGTAGCTGTCAGTTTACAGTGTTTCGAGAGCCGGAAGGGTTACGGTAACTGTCAGTTCACAGTGTTTCGAGAGCCGGAAGCAGATTACGGTAATTGATGGGGAGGGGATTGTAGTGGCTAGGTCCGATGCTCACATTGCATCACGTGTGCACGAGATTTGTTAGGTGCGATTAGCGTTCGTTCGCAGTTTCTCCTCCCGTTCCGTCTTTTTCCTCTCTCCCTCTCTCCTTCCTCTTTCGATTATTTTCTTGCTCCCCTCCTTCGCTCAATCTCGATCGCGCGAGCACATGAGCGTGTGACGCACCGAGGCCGAGGATTACCAAAACCGAACCCTGTCGGATTTTCGACAGGCGACTTTTCGCACACCGCCGCGCGCACAACACCACGGCGCAGCGTTCGTTCTCTGGGTGCCGCACCGCGTGGTGCTAGAATCTATGGAAGAGAACGTCGACCATTGTTTACAGTTCTGATTGGAGATCCCATCCTCCCATCCTCCTCTTCTCCCCTCCCCTCCGTCCGTTCTCTTCTCTTTTCTGTGAGAAGTGAACGAGAGTTTTCGTTGTCCCCCACCTCTCGCTGCATTGCAAGGCGAAATAACAATTTACTTGTGCTCCCTCCTCTCTTCCCATTTTCTCTGTTTAATTCCCACGATATCTAGTGGATCAAAAACGACGAAAAGTGAGATTGATCCCTACTGTCATCTTCCCATTCGTCACCACCCGAGTAGTAATGGGGTCTAGAGTATGATGGTGCGTGTCGGGTCAGGGGATAATCGGAGGAATATCGGTACTGGTGAACCCGCCTTCTTCTGTCTGATCCTCTCATCACCGCCCGATCTTTCGCTCTCTCCCTCGTCAATTATTTGATTGAATTTGTGTGTGTTTGTAGATGAGCCTAGAAAATGAGAGATGAGCCTAGAAAATGAGCGGAGCGAGTGATAGGGAGGGAGTCGGGTGGTCTCCTCTCCTTCACTAGGAAGAGAGCGATAGCTGTTTACTTCTCTGCCCCCTCCTCTGTCCTCCCCCGGCACACGTCGTCCGAGATTACGGTAGACAACGAAAAGAGTGGAAACAGATAGGAGGATCCATGGCAAACACATTCTTATCAGACGATGCGGAGCCACAGCGAGTAGGAGATTAGATTGATCAGTTTGCGATCGGTTGTGAGGGTGTACGGTAGGAGTACGGTAGTCGTGGTTGTTTTTGAACAATAGTAGTGGAGTACGTGTGGAGTGCGCGATAGACGCGACCCCTGCCCTTTAGCTGGCCGCGAAAACTTTCAACTTTGTGGCGCCCCGTGTTTTGCCACATTTCGTATCCGGCGCCAGGATTTTGGTGTATGTTATTGCAGCCGGGTTGTTGGTATCGATGACGAGTGGTGTATCTGATCTATCCTCGTTTTGCCTTATCTGTCGCCCCCCTTTATCTGCCTCTCGGTAATTGCCCGAATTATGAGTGGTTCTGTGGGAAATGGCGCATTGTCATCAAGAGAGATCGGGGCGGGGGTCATGGACCGTCGATCACCACACTAGCTATTTTCGTTCCCCCCCCCCCTCCTTCCCTTATCGGATCAGAATCGACGGTATCAGAAGAGAGTGGCTGGGCTCGACTCGACGCGCGACGCGCGCGCCAAAATGGCACGTATTGTGATGGGTTCGGCGGCGCCCCGATAATGGTGTTGTTTTCCTGACCTATTTCCCGCCTCCTCGCATTTGGCCTTTTTCTAGATTAGCTTTTTAGATAATTGCCGCGCCTTCAACAATGTGAATAACAACGATGGGTAGTCGATTATGAAGAGCTGTTTGCCGATGGTGTTAAACCTAAGCGGATTCCCCCCCCCTCCCTTCGATAACGTCGACAACGACGATGACGTCAGTCTGGCAGTAGTGCCAAGTTAGCATATTAGGAGGTCTCTTTGATCTCCAACCCCCCCCCCCCTCCCCACCCATCCCCGTGATCATCTACCTGTGTCCGTGTGTGCGTGTTTTGGATTAGAGGGGATGTGGCAACCGAAGGAACGGGGGAAAAGGGGCGGAGCATGGGGAACTCCTACTCTATCATCTTCTCCTCCTCCTCCTCATTCACTCTTCGATAGTTCGTAGAGTGAGAGAACCCGTTCTCGACCCCTCCGCTTCCGATCGACCAGCAATTACTGCGCCCTTTTCCCACTCATTAAAGAGCGCCAAACTAGTGCTGCTGCGTCAATTAGCAATGGGGGGAATCCCCCAATGGGGAAAGCACTATCGATTCGAGTAGTGATAAGGGGGAGTGGCGGGGGAAGACGATTGTTGTGATCGATGAGTGAATTGATGAGTGATTAGCTAACTTACGCTAATGGTGGCCACATAGCTAGAGTGAATCATTGTTTTCGCAGCGCGTAGGAGTTATCCGAGGAGAAAAGAAAGTGTTGCGAGAGCGGAGGGAAAAGCCGAGAGCGAAATCTCATTGAGAGATCACTGCGAAATTAGAGAGAGAGAAACGAAGAGAGGGAGCGCTATGCAAATGCAAATGGTGAAACAGTGAGTCACTGCTTGTGTGTATGTGTTTCTCTTCCTCCTCCTCCTCCCCGCTTGGGGATATAAGCCCCAGCTGATGGTACCCAAAGATTCACTGGTAGCTGGTGTCCTCTGGTGCCCCAGGATTTCGGTGCCACACCACTGGGGCTCTATTTGTCTCATCCCACCCCCCTCCTCTGATTTACGGTAGATGACGTCTACAGACCACGCGTTTTCCTCCTCTATCGTTGTCGTCCCAACGTCTTCTTCTTCGTCTAATTCCCCCCCCCCCCCTCTCGAGCACGTCAATCTGACCGATGAGAGAGTGCGCAAATCGAGGAGACGCAGCTCTCCCTTTACCCACTCCTTCTTCCCCGTTCCCTCCCCGTTGTCTGAGAAGGAGAAGGCTAACCTCGTGAGCGTTCTTGCAAGAGGAGGTCATGAGTCCGAGAGAGAGATCAACCACTTGTTTCTTGTTGTTGTGCCGGCGAAACCAAAGTGCACCGTGGTCGCTCGTACGTGCGATAATTACGCGCACTCCATATCTCGCGTTCCGCATAATTGTCGCACACACGCAATTTCATTGATTACGGTAGTCGCAGGTTACGGTAGTAGTATTGATATTGATTTTTTGCAGAGTCGCTGTGCAATCGCAGCAGCTGCCTCCGACTCCTCGCCGTCCGCTGATAGAAGTGATCGAAGAGGACGTCGCCCCTCCTCCTCATACCGTAAGCTTCGCCCCGCAACCCGTAGCCCAATTCAAACCGGTACGATAGCCGCCCGCCCGAGGGGTACGGTAGTGATTATCGATTTCCCTCTTGCAGCAGCCCAAGATGACGGTGGTATCGGAGAACGATCGAGTGGTCGACCTGGTCGAGTACCAGAACCAGCAAGAAGATGATGATAAGGTGAGTCCCGACACGATTGTCTGGAGCGTGCGGTAGATTACGGTAGTTGCTGATCTTATCGATTTCCTTTGCAGTCCAAGGAGAATGCGCCCGCTGGTGGCAAGGGCAGCAAGCTGACGCACAAGCGAAGTGTGCGCTTCAAGAAGAACCTCGAGGCCGGCCCCTGCGAGGTGAGTAGATACGGTAGCGGTGTGCTCTTTGCGTGCAGCGAGTGCATTAGCTCTCTGGTGATGAATCCTAAACGTCTCCTCTGCAGCAGAAGTCGATCGACTCTGTGGACGATGTGTTGCCGTCGCTCGACACCCAGCCCAATCCCCGCTCCATCCTCAGAAACAAGTCCGAAGTGAGTAGAGAGTGCAGTATCAGAAGTCGATGATTCGCACCACAATCGCACCACACCACACCACATTCTTACCGTACCCTTTCTAGGAATCGCCGATCGATAAAATCGCCTTCTCCGAGATGGAGGACCAGCGATCGACGACGATCCTGCCCTCGGGCGATGCCTTCTCCGGCTGCGTCGTAGAGCGATCGGTGAGTGCAGGGCGACGATTACCACTAGCCAAATTGTGTTGAAATTTCGACAAGCGACGTTTCTCACGAAGCACACAACAATCACTGTAACGTAATCATTTGCAGGCCGAACTACCGATCATCTTCAAGCCCGTCGACGAGCCTCCTCGGCGCGTCTCTCGGTTCAAGCTGCAGCGTATGCAGCAAGCGACCGAGTAAGGGTGCAACAGCTGCAGCATCCCTCTAAGCTCCACTCCCTTTGATCCCTATCCTCCTCCCCCCCATACTCGATCATAAGTCCCCTGTTCATCTATACGTTGTTTCACGTTTCGCTAAATTTGCCTTTCCTCGCCTACATTTCGATGTATTTGTTAATAGTTTCTCCTCGATAGTTGTCTATTCTTAACCTATCTGTGCTTATCTTTGACCTACCACCCGAGATCAACTATCCCAGTAGCCTTCCACCTCCACCCGATACCCATTTCTCAATCACTTTACGGGTCTTCCCCTCTTGTAGCAGTAGACATACCGTAGCCTCACCATACCCACGTTCATATTATTGTGTGTTACATACTACGCCTACCGTACCCTCGGGTGCAATTATATTATTACGACTTTATTACTACGACTACCGTATACGCTCTAAACTCGGACACATAGAATACGGTATCTTGCTCACTTTTGTACTGTATCCAGATTTATTATTGTTGAATACAGTATATCGATGTCCTGCCCTTCCATTGTGCTAGAATACCTCATCAGCTAACGATCTTCGATAGAGAAGATTCCAGACTATGTTTTTGATCAGACATCAACATCAATGTGTTTACCCCTTACGAGCCACTCTTCTCCCTTATTGATACCGAGTGATTTTTGAAAATAATCACCGTCCTAATTCTGCAGAGGCTCGCACACATACGAGAACCTGTTCCCCCTTACCACTTCCTGCACATGTACAATAAAGTTGTTTTGTCGTTATAAATGGAGAAAGTACTGTCATTTATCGGAAGAACACCGATCTAACATAGACCGAATCAATCAGGATACAATACACCAAATTGTATACAACAAACATAAATTACACAAACTTGGCTGCTATTTTGATTTTTGCATGTTCAAAATGTGGGTGTAGTGTGGGGGATCTTGTATGGTGGTGGCTGCATGCTATTTATTTGAAGTTGATGAGCTCGACGTCGAAGACGAGGGTGGCGTTCTCCGGGATGGTGCCGGGAATTCCGCCAGCGCCGTAACCGAGGTCAGGGCTGATCTTCATCGTGACGCGCTGGCCCTTCGACATCTGCAATATGTTATAATTTCAGAGTGATGATCAATAAAAGACGCCGCTCAAGAGCACTTTGTCATTTTCCATATTGCTATTTGGGAAAGGCAGGAAGATTTTGCATGATCATCGAAAATATGGCTGCCGAAAACAATGTGAAGTGGAGGAAAACAGCAGAAGGATTGTGCTAACCTGGGCGACTCCCTGGTCCCATCCCTTGATCACTTCTCCCTTGCCGAGCTTGAACTTGAAGGTGCTTCCACGGTCGCGAGAAGAGTCGATCTGGAGAAACCAGTTTAATGTGCGAGAAAGTTGTCGTTGAAAAGTGTATTGCAGTATTGATTGCCTCGAACTACTCTCATTAGCGGCGACAAAATTGGATACTTCTTAGCTCGTCTCGTATCAACTTTCAATGGGTTTTCGTCGCCGCAACGAGAAAATGACGCGATATTGAGAATAGAAAGGGAATGCAAATATTAAAAAGTGATTCATGCGTACCTTCTTGCCGTTCTCGAGGGTGAGGATGTAGTGGCACTCGACCTGGTTGCCAGTCTTGGGGAAGTTGCTGCCGTCTCCCTCCTTGATGGTCGTGATATCGACGGGCATATTTCCTGCAATTACGAAACATAAGTCAGCCGGGACGAAAATAGGACGATGTAAATAAGTACAGCGAGTAGCGTAAGCGGGTAACTCACGCGACTGAATAGTAAACACGCGCGGCAAGCGACCGAGGCAACGGGGGAGCATGACTACGGCCTAGAAAGACGAATGTGGGGGAATAATAGCCAACGAAGCGATAAAGCGGTGAGTGATAGTACGAGTAGGACATGACGGTCTGATAGCACTAGCTTATGAGAATGAGAGAGAGGAGGGAGCAGGAAAAGTGGCGGTTGCTAGCGTACCCGGACGAGTAAACAACAATTACTCGAGCAAGAGCAGAGTGGACGTTAGTGGGCAGAGATACGGAAGGGGGAGAATCGATGACCACAACGGAAGACGAGGGAGAGAGAGTTACACACAGGCGAAAGAGAGCAACAATGGGCCAGAATTCACAAACAGCTAAACCGGTACAGCCTCATTTCGTCTTCCTTATTTTCTAATTAAGTGGGCGGATGTTAGAGGGAGGACGTTAGCGTGGAATCGATAGTTATGAGACGCGAAAGCACAACGCACAACGAAGAGAGAAGGCAGCGAAAAGGGGGAGAAAAGAGGAATTTTTGGGAAGGTCCCGACTGGAAGCGGCAAATTTGAACCGCCGTTTTCTACCGTACCCTCCGTTGCTTTTCCTTGTAATTGTAATTATTGTTTTTTAGAATTAAGATTCTCTAAAAATAAAAATATAATATTTCAGCTAATAATTAATGTTTAGGAAACTTTTTTCAAGAATACCATCAGTTTCAGTGGTAGATCTATCACGTATCAATCAGATTTATCTATCAATCTATCAATCTGAATTAGTCTTAAAACGGGAATTATTGTTCATTTCTCGTCCAATAAAGAGCGAAAAAACCTCCGCGAGGAAGATGGCGCGCGCAATCTCGTGCGCAAATCTACAGCCCCAATTCGCCCTCTCCTCGAATCTCATCATCCTCTCTTTCCTCCCTTCCCTCCAGCCGTTTCCACGTTTCCAGCATACAACTTCCCCAGTAAATACTTGAAGAAATGGTACGTTTTTTTAATGTCCAAATCAAGTCCGAAGTTGATCATTAAAGTTATCAGGATAAACAAGAAGCCAAAACCGAACTGCGACCAGATTACCGGCGGAAAATCGGCATTCTGGGATGGATCTGCATCCATAATGCCGTATTCACGCTTATTATGAGGTTGAATTATCGATTTTTCACCTGTTTAGAGATCAAAGATCATTCAGATACGCCCGAGTGCGCGATGTCGAGGAGATGTTCCTGCCGTCAGTTGCCGTTTTCATCACCGAACTTCTCAAGATCGCCATCTGCATATCGATGGTGATGTACGAAGAGGGACCGAGCCAGTGGGTTACTGTAACCTGGACCTTTTATTTATCGATATCACCCCAGGTTCCTGCCAACCCTACGAGCGTACACAATAGCGCAGCCCTTGGACACACTCAAGGTCTGCCCCAATCTTGCTGAAAAAATTATTGCCTGAGGGATTGGTTCAATATGGAAGAGAAATATGATTGTTTTCCATTAGAATAATCAATAATTCAGGTCTGCGTGCCGGCAATGTTGTATGTCGTGCAAAACACGTTGTTCTACATTGCAGCCTCGCACCTTGAAGCGGCAGTATTTGCTGTAGGGAAATCCACAGTATCCTAAACTACCGTAACCTTTCCAGATAACCTCACAAACGAAGATTTTCGCCGCAGCAGTCTGCTCGGTCGCCCTTCTGGGCAAATCGATATCTCGTGAGTTGAAGATTCTATCTCTTCGTTCCATGTAATCTTTCTCACAAGAGGAGCGCATGAATAAGGAATCGAATTCTTCATTCTGATCGACCTACGTGTACATTGTAGACGGAGAAGCATGGGCTTTTGTTATCCTAGATCAAATATCGAATGATCAAAGATTCTTGCAGCCCCTCAATGGGTGGCCATCGTCATTCTCTTCTGCGGGGTCTCCCTCGTGCAATCACAGAAAGCCGAAGCATCTGTGGCTCATGGAGAGCAAGCTCCGATATTTGGTGAGATCTCATTGTCTAGAACAGAAGGAATGACTGTTATCGATGAAACTATTCGACATATTGATCTGTAGGTGCAAGGGGTTTCTTGATTTCTTGACCATTCTCCATTGAAAAGTGAAGAACGGATTGATTCTTCGAAACTGGTCTCATCTCCTCTCGAAGAATCATTGATTCGTTGAAGATTCCTTATCTACTAGGTGCACTCTGCCTCGTTGCTGGATGTTTCATCTCCGGCTGTGCTGGAGCGTACACTGAGAAGATTGTCAAGGTGTGATCATAAATGGGATGAAAATAGGGATATCAGAATCAAGAATTTATCTGTTCATTTCTCTCTTCACGCTAACCGTTTGGCGAAATGGAGACATGGATGCTTCACGCTGACTTCCCTTGTTATAAATCTATTTTCATTTTTTACGGCTTCTTATTAGTCTCGTGTCTCATAGGATTTTTCTCGGAACTCTTAGATACGATTAGACTAGATTTGGAATCTCATGTCTGGGACGTAGCCTGAAGATAAGCCACTCATTCCAGGGAAGGGTCTCAATCTGGATTCGTAACACGCAGATGGCCATTTTCTCCATTCCCGCCTGTCTTCTGTCCATGTATCTGCAGGTAGGCCAGAGGGCTTGGGGCTTCCGTTCTTGAACTATGAAAGACTGTCTGAATGAAGAGTGAGACTCTTCATTTACCGGAGTGTCTCTTACTCTCCAGACATTCGAGATAGCATGAAAAGGAAGAGTGTTCATAACGAATTAAAATGAATACATCTAAAAGAAACTGTTATATGTGGCTTTACTAAAGAAATTGACACTTATCTCATTGCCAACGAAATACTACAAAATTTTGCGGGGCTTGACTGAAATGGATCAGTCATTTGCTCCTTGAATACCTTGACTCCCGTACTCTCAGGACGGCGTCTTCATATCTGAGAACCGAATGCTGTACGGATTCGATTCCGTCGTTTGGTTTACCGTATTCTGGTGAGGGAATCTCATCATTGATGGTCTCAACATGAGTCATGTTACACCATTATAGGTACGGTATCGGCGGAATCTCGGTGGCATTCTGCTTGAAGTACGCGGATGTTGTATCGAAGGTGAGTCGTCGAGGGGCAAACAAGTTCCAAATTTATCATATACATGTTACTGCAGGACTTCGCGACCTCCGTGGCGATCATTTTGTCTACGACGGGCTCAATTTTCATCTTCAATTTCCATGTCACAATTACTTTTATGACCGGCGCCGTGCTGGTTATGTTCGCCATTTTCATGTACTCTTCACCTGATCTTGTGCTAGAAAAGATTTGCTGCAAGGGTACGAATAGGGTTGAAGACGAGAAAAAGCCAATGATCAATGAGCAAGTGTAGCATGTTATTGTATGTTCGAGCTATGCCCGCGGGTAAATTCGTGAAGAATGTTCAAAAATCGATAAAAATAATTACACCTTATCAGAGTCACACACGGGATAAAAATTTATTCTGGAAAAACACAATTACAAACATTTGAAGACCAACCTAATATACGCGATTTCAATGACACTATAATCATGGATGATTGTGTAATCACCTTCCAGGAGGACCTTTGCATCAACTATCATTGGCCTCCTTCCCGTATTCTTGATCTTGTACTCATTCTGCGCATCGCGTGAGAGAATGGCCTGTTTTCGAGCGATTATCGATGCGGGACCCTCCTCGGACAGGTTCACATCGGCTTTCCACATACTAGTCGATCGTCCAATCAGCACGCGGTCATGAAGAATGGGGAATACGGCATTCTTGCCCTTGAGATACGGCTTCTCTGGCATGGCTCGGAGCGGACGTATGTCCTCAGGATCGGCTTCTTCAGAGGTATACGAGCTTGGCCGAGCCAATCGAACATCGAACGGGACGAATCGTGAATTGGTCCGCCTCGATTTGGCCCTGAGAACAATATTTGAAATTGATGATCTGTGATTCCATCAGCACAATGCAAAGCTTGTGGCAATACAGACGATGTAAACTATAACTCACATGTTCAATATGTGGCTCTGATCTATCAATTGCTGTGGAGTCCGAGCGTACTGGAATGCGGCCGGGTTTTCCAGCATCAACTTCTGCGCATCGGCAATTTGCACTAGCGATCGATCCTCGAGGACAAATTTCTCGGAAAGGGAGAGGGGAACTCGGGACTGGAAAGTGAAGGCTCTTCATGAAATCCCGAGCAAGAATCCTACCTCCATTCTATCGATTAGATCCGGAGAGCATCTCGATAGGCGAAATTTGGCTCTAGCATTGATTTGATCGTCGTACATCAAGTCAAACCACCTCTTTTCCAGTTCAGTTACAGTATACTTCTGGCTGAACTTCGCCTGAAAATAATTGTAATTGCAACAATAAGATGGCCTGAACTTACGGCTTTGGAGATGAAATCAATGTCGCCAGAGTGAATAACACTGCTGATCAAAGTAATATCGTCCTCAACGGGCCATTTCTCTCTGCTTGATGCTTGACCATGATTTGTCTGCAATAAAACGAATGACAAACATGAAAAACTAGAAATAGAATGTTGCAAGCACACTTCAGTCAGCCCATAACTATTGTAAAAATTAACAAATATTTGAAGAGTTTTTGAAGAAAAGCATAAATGAACCCCATCTAAAGAAGGATCTGTTCAAACAAAGTTTCGAAAACTATTGAAGCTAATTCTTCACTAATTTTCTTTTCATCGCAACGTGCAAGAGCTATTCTTTCGAAATAAAAATCAAAATGCAAAGCTTGAAAATCTTCTCATGAGAAATTGCAACGTACATAATTGGACACTCCGCCAGAGTCTTCTGGTGGTAATACGACTTCTTCAGTTCTACACTCGACTCTAAAACAGTGGACAATTATTTTTAAAAGCATTTTTTTAAATTTCTGGAACATACCGAGCTTTCGTTGGCGTTCGCATGAGAGCATCCTTGTCAGCGATCTCCATTTCCTTAAATTTTTTTGAAAATTTCTAAAGAGAGAAAAATAAAACATCCGTTTTGCAGTCGATAAAGATTATTTAGATCAGGAAGATAAAATGAAAATCGGAAAATTTGCAGAGAGATTGAGAAATAATACGATTATGTAAGTTTGAAAAGTTTTTATTTTGAATGAAATCGGATGTAACGATGTGCGTGAGAACGCTCAGGAACCAACAGAAAAATAAATCAAGCGTCTAAAAATGTTTGAATTAAAAACTAGTTCGCAATCGTTAAAATTAGTAGATACGGTATGCAAAATCGTCAACCTGAAAGAAAACGCGAACATCGTTACCGTACGAGCACGTCGATTGATGTTACGAAAGTAGTTTTATTACTGTTTCTTGTCTAGTTACGTTAATTGCATCATGATTCAATTTTAATCACTTAGATTGTTTAGTACAAAGTTGAGGGCTCTACAGGCTGTGTTGTCCAATTGAAAGTTCTCCGCTTGTCATCGCTTGAATGTTTGCAAATCGATTGTCCGCTTGTTCAGCTCTCGTTGTTTCCTTTTGTGCTCTGTCTCTTGCTCGATTTGCTTTTAATAACCCTGACTGAGCGATTGGATGCTTTCAGTTCCTGAAAACTACTATGCTGGCACCGGATGGTGCTTCTTCTCCTCGCGCATTCCGTGCCGATCGGACAGTTTCCCATGAGCGAATCCGCTCACTTCCGCCCCAGGCGATCGTTGAACACGCCAAAGTTGTCCTCGACTACTTCAACACGCTCAAAGCAGTAAGTCGTTCTTTCTGGAAACGGGCTATCGATTATGTCCTCATGAAACCGAGTTAGTACCCGTTTTATGATCATTTTTGTTATATAAACTAAAAATGAATTGCTCAGGAAGACTCGCAGACGGACGTGGAGGTGAAGAGTGGCGGCCGTCTCGTTTGCACTGGCCACCGACTAGTACTATCCGCATTCTGCCTCCATTTCAAGGTTAATTTTGCGCTTTAAATCACTCGTTTCACATAAAAGTGTGATTGTGAAACATAGCTTTTGCTTGTTCAAACTAGCAGTAGTTGTCAAGGATTTACATGAGCGAATGCAAATCAATATATATATTTTATATATATTACAGAGTGCTCTCCTGACAGTGCAAGATTCGCCCACGGCCACACTCGAAATCGACCCAAATCTCACCGGTGAGCAATATCAAATTGAAGTAGGGTTTGAGATGTTTGATAATGTATGCTGTGGTTCTTCTTTATTTTTGTTTTTCTGCAAGGTGAACACCAACATAAATAATATTGAAGGCATTCCCTGGATGGTGGTCGCGGAAATCATCGACTTCTGCTACACGGGACACTGCAAGTGAGATAGTTTACAACAATTACTTAAATAGCGAATCACCGGGTATCGATTTCATTATCGTTTTGGTAAATTCCAGTTGCTATGAATTCTACAGTCCCGCTTTGTTCTGCAACTGTTCTTTTTCAAGTTGAGCTCATTTTGCTCCCGTTCTAAGCTATAGGCAAAGTTCATCAATGGGCATGAGCTGAGCAGAGGTCAAATACTCATGTCATGATACTTAAATTGTGGCGTGCTTTTACACATTCTGAAGGTTAATGGGCATGTGGTGGTTAGGTTTAGTATTATTTTCTCTGTTTTTGTGTAATGGTAGTATGCTTTTCTCTAATTTTTGTTCAAATTTGGCTCAAAATGTGGCATGCATAGGTCCTTTTGAGGGTAGTATTTGATCTCTGGAGCTGAGTCACTGCTCGGGGCTTGGGTACTTGGAAACTGGGAGAGTTCTTCTAATCTGATCCATTTAGTTTCTCGGATAAGCTGCTGAGTGCAGCAAAGGCGCTCCGCTGCGATTCCCTCACGGTACTGCTGGAGAAAGCACAGGTTAGATTTATTTATTCTGTTGACTGCTCTCGATCTAGTCAAGATACCTCTCGGGGTTAATTCACCTGGTATAACTCAAATTCACGAGGAATCGATATCTTTCTTCATGGGGGGGGGGGGATTTGGTTCATTTTGCAGAATTCTCCTAGAATTAGTCAAGATCCCACTTCAGCGGAATTGTATCTACCCGGTACAACCCAAATGCACAGAGAAAAAATTCTGTCTATTGATTTTTCTTACATCAGCGACTCTGAAGTCATTAAATATCCCATTTTAGTTTTGGTTAATGAACTCGGTGTAGCACAAACGTGCGAGGAAAAAAATTAGATCTACTGGGCAATTATTTCTCTTTATTTTCGTTCGCAGCCCAGAAAGTAGTAAAGATTCCATCTGTAGGGGGTTAAATGTTCTTGATGTAGCCCTAACACACGAGGAAAAAGTACATTATATTTTTCCAGGAGGACGGCTCCTCATCTCCTTCGTACCTTCATCAGCAGGTTATAACAATTTATTTATAAATAGGTTCAATTATATAAAAAAAATCATGCTAAATTATATTTGATAAACAATAAACAATTTGTAAGGTTAAATAAATTTAATTTTATTTAACCTAAACTTAAATAACCTTAAAACCTTAAACTCCTAACCTTAATCATTAACCTAAAAAGGTGATCGTGGACGAGTATCACGCGGCGACGTTCCTCGACGCGCTGTACCAGATGAAGATGGATGGCGCGTTTATCGATTGCCTCCTCAGTCAGGTACCGTAATCACCCCCCTTACCGTAGTCCTTAACAATTTGCCCAGAAAATGAGATGGAATTGTCCAGATAGATGCTATTTGGACCAGGGACTATTGCGTTTCATATAGTTTCTATAAGGAGTTGTACTGATGCGAGATGTTTGTAGTCGCTCATTGGTTTCAAAAAAAAAGCCCGAAATCGTTGCCTAAATTAAGAATGACTGGCCTGTTTTCAATCGATATTCCACTGCAGAAAGATCACCGCACGGAGTACGCACGAATGCACCGGCTTGTGCTGTGCGCCTTCGCGAGGGAGTTCGAGGTGAGAGGGTGTGGTGGTGTGATCGGTGGTGCACCGAGTGTGTCCCAGCGGACGACGTTTAGCAATCGTCGCCTTCCAGGACGCCCTGCAGAGCGCCGCCTCACGAAGGCGCCAAGTGTCCATCGTGATCGACCATCCGCAGCTTACTGTGACGAGGTGAGAATCGATTTGTTCCGTTTTTGGTCAACAGACGGATTGTCTCGTTTCTCTCGACGAATATTAAGCCAAAATCAAGAGACATGAACATTGACTGGTTAATGATAGGGAATCTCAAAAATCCACCTAGGAGCAACTGGCATCGACCATTTTGTATTATCGATTTTCGCAGTCTTGATCTCCGGTGCGTCGTCGATTTCTTCTACAGTGGCTACGTGAGGGCAGCGAAGAAGCGACTGAGAGCCATTCGGTTCGTATTTAGATTTTAAAAACAGTTTAGAGAGCATAAATGTGACAATTTTCACTGTTTATCGTAACTTGGGCGGTATTCAACCCGGTATATCAGTGCGTTCGCCTAAGAATCGCACAATTTCCGAGATTTTCGGTACAGATAAAAATCACCATATGGGTTTTTGCTATTTTATGATAGGTCTAGGTGCCCTGCATCGATTTCTGTTATCGTCATGTTCCAATCAATCTCATTTGCATAATTACATGCATCCAAAGTTTGACTACTTTTCCACATTTCATTGAATAATTTCGCGGAACCGCGTCCGATTGGGCTGAAATTTTGGCTACAGCCTAATCTTGACATGCTGCATCCACCTGTGTTTTCAGATTATGCAAATTCGAAATTTGAATTTTATCACTAAATTTCAAAGCCTGATTTCTCAGAGATAAGGCTGAACACCTCGCTAATTTTTTGATATGTTATGTCAATTGGGGTGATCTGCTCAGAAAAAAAATTTCAGCCAATTTCGTTGTCAGACTGAGAAGTTAGAGCCTGAAAACCGAAGTTCTTCTTTCGAGAGAAACCCCCTCATTTCGACCCATTCGCCGACCCGCGCGGTGTGGAATGAACTCATTCGACGAATGAAATGAAGCGAATCGAATATGTTTTAGATCAAATTTATTAATAATGGTAGAAGATATTATTAAATTCCTCTTCAACCATGCACATCATGATCTCTTCATCGTCTTGTCTGTTCACTAGGATAGTTTCATCCTCTTCTTCATCATCATTGCCCTCCTTGTCATTGATAACATTTGTAATCAAATCCCATGTATTAAAATCTTTGCCAGCCTCCGCCTCCGTCCCTCCCACAACGCAATCATCTACTTCTTCGATACTACGTTTGCGTGTCTTGCTATAGATGTCTATAGACGGGATATTGAGACGAAAAGCAGAGGGAGATAGTAACGACCGAAGTGTGTTCATCATTGAACGGGTCAGCTTTTATAGGCAGCGGATGGGATGTAAAGAGAGGGATGAGTCAATGTAAAGAGGGCGATTTTAAAATTTGAGTACGGATTAGCAACGAAATCAGGGAAATATAAAATACAAACGATTTTCGCAGCAAAGATCGCCGCAAACCACGTGAATTTCATTCGCGTCTCTTTCATTCCACACCGCGCGGGTCGGCGAATGGGTCGAAATGAGGGGGATTCTCTCGAAAGAAGAACTTCGGTTTTCAGGCTCTAACTTCTCAGTCTGACAACGAAATTGGCTGAAATTTTTTTTCTGAGCAGATCACCCCAATTGACATAACATATCAAAAAATTAGCGAGGTGTTCGGCCTTATCTCTGAGAAATCAGGCTTTGAAATTTAGTGATAAAATTCAAATTTCGAATTTGCATAATCTGAAAACACAGGTGGATGCAGCATGTCAAGATTAGGCTGTAGCCAAAATTTCAGCCCAATCGGACGCGTTTCCGCGAAATTATTCAATGAAATGTGGAAAAGTAGTCAAACTTTGGATGCATGTAATTATGCAAATGAGATTGATTGGAACATGACGATAACAGAAATCGATGCAGGGTACCTTGGGCTATCATAATATATGTTTGTCTCAAGGGGTCCTTTTTTTCTGTACCGGAGGGGGTGCGATTCTTAGACGAACGCACTGATATAGATACAGATTATGTCTAAAAGAAGTGATGGTTAGATTAATTGATGCGACCGGCGTACGCTCCAAAATCTTTTTTTTATGGTCGACATTGAACGTGGTACTAATTAGTAATGATTCAAAGATATACCCCTATCAAGTTCGCGATCGACATTGCACCCGACAAGTTAGAGTTGCAGAGTCAATCTGTAAGCGGATATTGTTCTTATTTGCTAATTTAGAGCGGACTTGAGCTGGAAAATATATTATATTTTTCCGTCTAATCAACTGACTGAATAAAAATTAATGATCAAATATACCAAATTCAGATCTACCGCAGCCTATCTGGGCGTTGCTCGGCTGGTGGGCGAGATTGACCTGCTGCTGACGAATGAAGAGAGGGAAGAGGAGGGAGGAGGACAGGAGGAGAATGATGAACAGAGTTTGTTCCTTTGAATTGGAGCAGCTAGTATCTAGGGCAGGATGAAGAAGCTTTTGTTCTGTTTTTTGTTTTTGTTTTTTTCCTGACTCTGACCGGTGAGAGACCATACGGAATGAAGAGACTGTATTCTCTGAGAGCCATATAAATGAGCTTCCGTAGAAGAGGCATTGGAGTTTCACTAACAACTATTGAACCGGCATTGGACCATTCATTTTATTGCATTCTGACTATGATTTCAAGAATGTAAAAATGGATAAATTCAGGTCAATACGAGGAGGTGCTCGAGATAGAGTACGAGGGTGACGAAAATGCGGGTGAGCAGAAATTATATTTTTTTGAAAACAAAAAACTGAAATCAATGTTGTCATGAAACTCTTGAGGCATTCACGTTGCGATAGAAACACGAACCTATCTGGTGACATTTTTTGAAGCCGAATGTTTTGAGGCAATGTTGATCTGTAAATGTTGAGACATACATGTTGCACTTGAAACACGAACCTGACTAGTAATGCAGGAGCATTTTGTATTATTTTTCTTTTCTGATCGTTGATCTTTGATCTTTGCCCTCACAGACCGTCCCGGTTCCTCGATAATGCACCGGCAGGAGGACGCGTTGGATGAGGAGGCCGAGGAGTTTATCGGTATGATAGATTAATTAAAATAATATTTTTGTCCGTTTAAACTTATTAGCATATTGTCGACTAATTGTAGGGTGGGATTACAAGTGGGTGATTCGGGCATAAGTGTTTGCGTGTCTGGATGTGGCTGTAGGCCGTTGTACTGTAGACAGTAGCAGTGGCACAGTGATAGGCCGACGCTGTATCCACCCGTCAGTGACGTCATCGTTGAGCAATGATTCCGTTTCGCAGGTGCGGACGATGAGAACGTGGACGACGACGACGGAATGATGCAGTCGCCGTATATGGGCGGTGAGTAAAGGGGCTTTTAGCAAGTTGGATTCGGGTTTCAATGGTACTAGTTCACACTTTCGTGAATTGTTGGTATGATTCTTGCCACTCAATAGCTTGAACACAAAAAAACTGTTGTGCTGTTAGAGCATAAAAGCAATTTGTAATAGTGTTTCTATCAAGGTGAAAGAAATGGAAAGATCAATTTGCGAGCACAGTTATGATCATGTAGTCATGCTGAAACACGGGAATCCCTGGGTCAGGGAATCTCGGTGAATTTCTTTCATTGCGATAATCAATAGCCAACTTGCAGACTACGACTACGAGCAGCAGCAGCAGCAGCAGCAGGGGGCGGGCACGCCCATGCAGCAGCTGCAGCACTCGCAGCAGATGCATGATGTGAGTTCCGTTTTTTTTTCTGTGGGTGGTCCCGAATGCCAGATTTGGAGGAGTGAAGTAGTGAATGAGAGATTTTGAATTGCTTGAAAGCAGTAAAGGGAAGTGAAGAGCGATACGATTGACGAGTGGAATTTGGGTTTCAATGGTGGCTGAGCAACATTAGTTGGTTCTTCTTCTGGCAGCGATGATAAAAAATCCTATTATGTTGCGGTTTCACACTGGTTAGTTATTACTGACAACTTTTTTTGAACTCGATTCGATGATGTCATCCTAATTTTAATACTCTTCTTTTAGCCGTCAGACGTGGTCGGTTCGTCGGTGGATGAGTATTCGAGCATCTACGAGCACTACGTCGACGGGCCGAGGAGGGGAAAGAGGGCAGGTAAGGGGTTATTATTGTTATTGTTGTTGTTAATGATGTTGTTGTTGTTTTTTTGAAATTGTAAAAGTAATAGGTGTTTTCAGGCTCGTACACGCGCCGCCCGACCGAGGTGAAGGTGAAGGGACGGACGGCGCATTCGCAGGGTGAGTTGGGGTTTCAAGGATGGGATATGAGAGGGATGTTGGCTTGGGATGCAATAGAATAGATGAATAAAAGAGTATAATCATTGATTGCTGGTGAAAAATTGGAGTAGCAAACAAAGTGCACTGTTTGTGTAAAGTGTAGGCGATCCGCAGGGTGAGTTGGTGTTTCGAGAGTGGGATATGAGAGGGCGGGTGTATCTGGTTTGATAAGTAGTACAGGTGAGAAATTTACAAACATCCGTCCAGTCGATTTAACGCTTTGAGGGTGTGATATGAGGGGGGAGTTGATTGGGATTCAGTCAGACGTTGAGACCCTTTTTTTAAAAACAATAGTGCCATTGATGTTTCGCATGGGGTATTTGCCTATGGTTTCAATGGATGTCAGAGATGCACGATATAGTAGAGTCATTGATTGCGCGTTTCACTGCGTTGATAACTTCGAGCGGCAATGTCGGTAACTAATGCATGCATTCTTCTGATTGGTAAAAAAAGTATTTTTTCCAGAAAACGAAGCCGGTCCCGATGAGACCGTGACGCTGACCTGTCCGCCGCCCGCAAATGTGAGTGATCTTTGATCTCTGATTCCTGATCTTTGATCTCTAATTCCTGATCCTGACTTCTCTCCTACAGCGTCGCCGTCGCGAAACGGACGCGTACGGTATGGGCCTGCCGCAGATCTACACGCGATCGGAGGTGACCGTACCCATCGTGGTGGGCGACCAGCAGGTACGGTAGGGGGATTACGGTAGGGATTCAAGGAGTACGGTAGTAAAGCTGATTGTGCGAATGGACCGAGTTGTGGTGGTATTAGGAGTTCGTGTTTAGGGGGGTATACGAGGAGAGCGTGAAGCTGTGAACTGGCTGCTTGAAAACAATTTCATAGAAATTCTACCATACTGCGTGTATAAGCTTTGTATTTTGCCAGCAGGTACGGTAGGGGAGGAGAGTACGGTAGCTGACGTGATAATTAGTAGATTGCAAGATTAACTGACTTTTGGCACTGACTATTGCAAGATTGTGTGTATTGAACTATACGAAGACATAGTGAAGCCATGATATGGCTGCTAGAAAATCGATGATGGAACCTTAGCTGTACTTCGTGTAATTGTTTCGATTTCAGCATAAAGAGAAGAAGCAAAATTTAAGTGATCGCTAAAATCAGATTTAAAAAATTTAAATATTGAAATTGCAGGCGATGATGGAGCGGCCGTTCAAGTGTCCGTTCTGCGACCATCGAACGAAGGAGAAGAGTGCCGTGGAGAAGCATGTGAGGTCAGAGGGGATATATTTATGATGATTATGTACGCGTATGTAAATATTATTTATATTTATGAAGGAAAAAGTAGGTTTATTACCGTAGCGGAATTGACGATGTGAGATGGATGTTACGGTGTGAATTGATAGGCTCAAGGCTTTGGAACATTCTGGATCATACACTTGGTCGGAGATGACAATGTTGACTTTGCTGTAGCTCGATTGGCCCGTGGGTTGGGTGTTTCGGAGTGCGTAGATAAGTGCGGGGATTTGAAATTCTTGATCCGGTTGACTTGTTGTGGAAACAATGTTGATTTTGGTGTTGCACGATTACCCAGGTGGGTGAGTGTTCCTATTGGTTTTGGAAGGATATCGATAGAGTTGTCGATGATGCTGCAATTATTCTAGTTTTCATAGCGTATGTAAATATTATTTAAAATATACTTTTATTTATTTTATCCGATTACAATTAATTATTAGGTGCATGCACACGAACGAGACGCCCTTCACGTGCCGCTTCTGCCATCAGAAGTTCAAGGTGCAGAGCAACCTCGTCCGACATCACAGGGCGCACACTGGTCAGCTTGATCTTTGATCTCTGGTTTTTTTGGCGCAAAATGATACGTTATCTCTGTTCTTAGGAAATACCCGGCCAGTTTGATCACTGGGATTTTATATGTGTGATTTGGAGCCTCAGAGCCTCTAAAACAAGGTATGTTAGGGAAAATGTACATGGGTGTTAGGTGTTTCATGGTTTTTGATTTTTAGAGTCGTAGTTGTTTCAATTTTCTCTTAGTTCACAAGGATAAACAAGCAAGTAAACAATGGGGCATCTAATCAGTCGTACCCTACCGTATCCCACCATACCCCTACCGTACATGCGTACTCCATTCCCACCGTACCCTACCGTACCCCCTAACTCCGTTCCCCATATTCCAGGCGAGAAGCCGTACAAGTGTCGACAGTGCGGACTGGAGTACGCGGACAAGAAGAACATGGACGCCCACGTGTACAGAGAGCACCTCAAGTGGAGCCAATTTACGGTGAGCGAGGGGAGGGGATACAACAATCATCATCTCATCGGAGATAGCATTTTCAGAAAGTACGATCTATTGTCGGTGGTTTTGCAATAATTTCGAAACAAGTAAGAAATTGAAAACGATCACCCCGTCGAGCATTACTATTGTGCGCGGAACACTAGATTCGCGGGTGTGGTCAACAGTATGTTATCCGCACTTTCAATGTAACTATCTTCACTGCAGTTACAGTAGACGCGGGAGCAGCGGTGAGCAGCATTCATGTTCGGTAGTATATAATTTTGGTGGTATATAATTTTGTTAGGAGTAAACTTCCACGAATCGAATACGATCTCACTCGGTTGAGCAATACTATCGTGCGTGAAACACGGCATTCGCGGGTGCCGTAATTTGCTGGAAATGACTTCCATTTACTCTGTCATTTCCAGTGCAACTACCCGCACTGCGTGTCCAAGTTCTGGCGCACCGACCGCTACGTGGAGCACTACATGAAGGTGAGTGATCTTTGATCTATGATCTATGATCTTTGTAGTTTGAAGTTTGCATTTTGATAATTGCCTTTCCTTCAGAAGCACGGTCAGTACCCTACAGAAGGCGCTTTTAGGGACGGATGGGCAACTGGCCAATGATCTTTGATCTTTGTATTTTTTCTAATTGTTACAGTAGACTTACCGTATACTTTTCGTACTTGCCTAGGTGCCTAGGATTCACTGTTTTCTATACTAAATCTTTCCACCTTGTGTACCGGTTTCCTCTTTTCCACTGGTATTGTTTGTAATCAAAACACGTTTAGCATTTTTCTTCAAGCTAGTCCTGTAATAAGATCTGTGAAATAGATACATCTTACAGTAATAATTGATCTACCTCTGCCACTGTTTATTGTGATTGTCTCATTTGATTCAAATTATGTGCTTACGATGGATAAACAAGCGACTGTGAGATTATCGATTGGCCGAGATTTGACTACCATAAGATTGGTCATCGACCACTTGTCTATCTGTGTGCAGTGCTAACCAACTCTTTCGATTGTCTGGTCCATGGCACGACTAATCGCTTGCAGGAGTACGGTAGTCGATCGATCGATAGCTAGAGGATACGGTAGATGGACGTGGAGAGCTGCATCTGTGCGAATGTCGCCTGGCAGCAGCTGCCGGGTAGGTCTTGACTGTGATTTCACTCTACACATCGGCTATAGATGTCTAAGCTCGCTTTAGATTCAATACTTCTTTCATACGGTCCCAATAACTAGCCTCCCATATAATGTCCCCTGTGATTTAAAGGACATCTCACCCGCAAATGTATCAATGTCTGCTAATATAATCGATTTGGCAGATAAGAAGATATCGTTATCAAATAGAACTATCCTTACAATCTGATGAGCATCACTGGTTTGCTTCCAAACTTTAATTTCTAATGTTTCTACAAAACTTCGCGTCAGCAAGTGTAAATAGTCTAGTTTTGCAACGAGCAGGGATGTGAAATTAGCAACTTGAATTATCCTGAAAATAAGTATTGCGGGCACAGCCGCAACTCTCCGGGTTGCTTCCAAACTTTAATTTCTAATCCCATTGGTAACCTCAAACGTCGAGTGCTAGTTCAATCTAATCGTTGCAGACGAGGTGCGGATGATGCTGGGCAATTCGACGAAGGAGTACGACAAACTCATCGTGGAGTACTCCATTCGCAACCAGCTGAGACACAAGGGAAATCTGGGTTAGTACAACGATTAAATTAATTGATTACAAGACAAGCATCACTAGAAGTGAATCTGTTGTTATGAATTACTCGAGTCATATTCACTGTTACTGACTAGGTGTATAAATTCCGAATAAGCTATTCCTAGTGGTCCAATTGGTTTTGAAGCTTTAGCTTTTATATGAGAAGATGTGCAAGACTAGGAATACTTGATAGACGGGAAGATCAAAGATCAAAGACCAGTTCGTATTTGCAGTCCGTCACATCAAGAAGGACCCGGAGACGTACTACGATCAGGTCATCAAGTACAGGTAGTTATTTTCGTTACTATTAAAGGTTCGGCTGAGAGTGATCGGATTCATCTAGAATTTCACTGCTATAGCAACTCTGTGAAACATGAGTTCAACCGATGTATCTTTTAAACTTTTCAATACTTGGCCTGGGTCTGACCGCTTGGAACAGCGAGTCAGGTGGATTTAAGTGGATTTTCACGGTCGCTTGAAATTAATGTCTAATGCACACTGTGAAACGGGAATTGTGCTGGTGAAATTTGTCAGATGTGTGAGTAAATAAATGCTCGTGAAATACTTTTCCTCAAACTTTCTTCGTTTCAGTGCCTCTCATCTGATGCTCTTCCCCTATCATCTCTCGGATATAATCATTCGCGAGCTGCGAATTACTCCCTTCAACTACTATGTGCAGATCATTATCGTGAGTTGGCAAGCAGAATCCAGAATCGATTGCCTGGATAAATGCTACAAGCGAGTAATAGTTGCTCTGGGAATCTTTTCGTAATCACCTTTGTTCTTCTAACAAGGGAAGGTTGCGATTTCGATATGGACTTTCCGAACGAGACCTAGTGCAATCGATAGATCTCGAAATTCTAAGAACGATGGTGATTTTCATTTTTGCTGACGAAAACCCGGGACCGAAAAAATCGATAATTTCAAAAATCAATAGTTTCCTGTGTGTGCTAAACTGCGGGTATAAGATCCCTTCCCAGATCCACTCCCAACAAGCATCGGTGGTTCAGTCGGTAGGGAGTTCGCCTAGTAATTGGGTAGACGTTGGTTCGTTTCCCAACCGCGGCAATCTTTCTGCAACATTTTTTTCTTTCGTTTTCTAACTTCTTTTTTTTACTGTGAAAATTTTTTTCTGTCGTTGAACTTGTGTTTCCATTGTTGTGAGCGCGATATCGACGCTCTTCGGCTCTCGATATTATTATTTTGTAATCTTCAAAAATTTTAAACTGCATCATCTTTATTAGTGATGTTGCCTAATCTGATTACTAATCAACATTTAAAACACAAGTTCTACGACAAAAAAAAAGTTTTCAGAGTAAAAAAAGAAGTTAGAAAACGAAAGAAAAAAATGTTGCAAAAAGGTTGCAACAGTTGGGAAACGAACCAACTTCTACCCAATTACTAGGCGAGCTCCCTACCGACTGAACCACAGATGCTTGTTGACAGTGGATCTGGGAAGGGATCTTATACCCGCAGCGTAGCACACACAGGAAACTATTGATTTTTGAAATTATCGATTTTTTCGGTCCCGGGGTCTCCTCAGCAAAAATGAAAATCACCATCGTTCTTAGAATTTCGAGATCTATCGATTGCACTAGGTCTCGTTCGGAAAGTCCATATCGAAATCGCAACCTTCCCTTGTAAGTTGCATTAAGACCGTTATAAGACGATTAGTATTGTAAAAAAGCACAGCTGCTGAGGATCGAGATGTTCGACGGGGCATCTCATTTATGTAGTAGCTGAAACGCACAATCACCGGCGGACCGTACCGTGTCCAAGGAACGCCATAATTTCGTTGAAACGGGCTTTTAATGTGATCATGGAATGACGTTGTGTTAAGAATATTAAAATATAACATTTTGTGATAATTTAATGGTGGCAATTAATGATGGTATTTGTTGGCAAGCACCTATCAACAAATACCGACCCATCCTCATCTGGCGATGATTGCCTGACTTGATAAAGATTGATTGTTTAGCAATAAATTAACTACAAAATCGCAGGAGATGATCAACGCGGAGAAATCGTACGACAGTCTGCCCAATTTCACGGCGGCCGACGCGATGAGACTGCTCGGCATAGGGAGGAATCAGTACATCGACCTGATGAACCAGGTACCGTCAAGCGGGAGGAAAATGAACCAAGCACGGGAAAATCCGGGAAAATCCGAGGAAAACCCGCACCTGCTGGCAAACGCGCCAGAGTTGATGAAATGACTCAATATTTGGATTTTGGGTGTTTCAAGTGATTATCTAAAATGTATCGTGAGGGAATTTAAATTGGTTGATTCTAAATAGTCAAACGGATGCATCCAAACGGCATCCGGGAAGTTCACTTTTGAGAGCCGGGAAATGGTGTAACGTAGAAATCGCCAAAATCTGCGGGGCTGAACTTCCTAATAGTCTAGATATCAATGGAAAACTCAATTAACATAAATATCAATTCCCTTGAGATTTTGGCGATTTCTACGTTACACCATTTCCCGGCTCTCAAAAGTGAACTTCCCGGATGCCGTTTGGATGCATCCGTTTGACTATTTAGAATCAACCAATTAAAATTCCCTCGCGATACATTTTAGATCATCACTTGAAACACCCAAAATCCAAATATTGAGTCATTTCATCAACTCTGGCGCGTTTGCCAGCAGGTGCGGGTTTTCCCCGGATTTTCCCGGATTTTCCCGTGCTTGGTTCATTTTCCTCCCGCTTGACGGTATACGGTAGGAGTACGGCAGAATCGAATGTATTGATTTCGTTGATCTGCCACCGCTAAAGATATCATTGTTAGTGGGTTTCAATCTTGTAAGTAGTTTGTGTGGAGCAGAACATCACCGGGGTGTTTCTAACAGTTTGAATTGAAACCATGTTATTGGGTGTCAATTCGTCATTTTAATGAATCGGTGTGCTGTTTGCGGTAGAGTATTGAATTTCGAATGAATTGAACCAGCAGTGTTGAACCTTGTAAGTAATTTGTGTGGAACGAAACATCACCAGGGCAGATTATAGTGTAGCAAGTTTGCATGTGGCGGGAAAGGTAACGATTCCTTGTGGAAGATGAACATGATACAGTGCCGCTTCGATTACGATATTCCTATTACAGAATCGATCGAACCGTCGTCTCTTCCGTCGATCGAAGTCACTGCGAGAGATGCTGCCCGGACAGCCCGTGCCCCAGGGAATGGAGGTGGGAATTTGAGTAGAATGTATTTGGGACATCATGGCAGCGATGAGCACCATCCTCGGACAATTGCACAAAATCAGGGGTTCGGCGAAAAACGTGTTGAGAGTCGCGGCTTTTGCTTCCGAAATCCCGGGTTATAGGCTTCAAAATCGGGGGGGGGGGGGGGGTATTGTCCATTACCAGACCCTTTTGCTCAGCATTGTAGCATTGAAAAATGGGCTAACATTAAGATCGTAAAACCGTAGAGACTACTAGAGAAACCTGATAAGAATCGCCCAGCAAATTGAGGGGTTTGATGGGCGAATAACTGATAAATACTTTAAAACACAGTATTCATTCATTGCAGCCGTGGTGGTCGGTCTCGCCCGGGTGCATTCTCGAGACGGACATCAAGATGTTGAGTGCGGAGGAGAAGGCGACGATTGACATACTGCTCGGTGAGTAAGGATTTACACTTGTAGTGGAAAAATTTGGTACAGTAATGATTATCGGTTGATGACATATCATAGAAACCCGAGTTGATTGGGGCTTGCTGCTCGGTGAGGTTACACGCACAGAGAAATTATAAGGAAGGGTGGATACGTGGTTGGTATAGTTCAGTAATTTGATAGATCTATTGAAATGAGAATCAGCAATATACTGACGTAGATATAAATTTGAGATAATATGGAAGGGGTGAAGCCAGGACGATGCGGGATGTGGTATAAACACGCACATAGATATTGATAAAACTGGAAGTTGATCTTTCTTTTTATGAACCTGACGTTACTCTTCGAATTCGAGTGACTGCTCCCTCAAGTAGATAGTGCGTGAGAGAAGCACAAGTGTGCCAAGAAAAATGACAGATATCGCGGGTTTCAATTTCAATTTGTGCATTCACCAAGGTGAATAGGGAGAGATAGTGACTTATAATCATCTGTGGAGGTCATCAGCTCAGTGGAGGTATGTCGTCTTGGTAGCGATTCGGTTGGGGGGGGGATGGGGCTTCGGGAAAAGCAGCAGGTCGGGTGTATGGTGTTTGGATCTTATGATTCGTTCTCTGTTGCAGACACTGCTCCACCAATCACGGGCGCTGTGCCGGCCGGCATCATCGATTATCGGTCAGTGGATTCGTTGTTGTTTCAGTTATTTATTATTATTCTAAACATGATTCTACTTTGTAAGCGGGGTTGGTTAAATCCAAGAGAAAATTAGCATTTTAATTATTGTTTCGATCGATGTCCTCCTGCTATACTGCATTATGTACTTTCTTTAGATGAAGTAGGTTTGGTGAAACATGAAATGTGATTGGAAACGAACATCCGAAAATCGATATTTTTGAAAGATAGATTAGGACAAAGGTGCACGAACCTGTTGACGAATGAAAATCGATTATGTCTAGGTATTTTTCCAATTTTGTGAATATTTGTTATATTTAAAATGAATATTTCTCCAATCGCAGTGTGGTGCAGTCGCTGTTCACGAAGGGTCTCGTGTACTTCGACGTGCCGGTGAAGGACGACGATTACATCTTCGGTGAGCGCGTTTATATTACTGTTAGCCGTACCCGTTTGTCCTGGAAAGCCACATTATGTATGGGATACGTATTGAACAAAGTGATTGGAGTATGACTCATAACGACGATTGCATCTTCGGTGAGCAAACTTATCTTGTTGTTTTCGTCAACGAATGTGGGTACGGTGTAGGACGCATGCATACCTGTCAATTCTTTCCATGTATAGGGTACTCAACAAAAAAAAGGATCGCCGCCGTCACTAGACAGGTATGGTCGCATGGGCAGAGATCTTCCTGACCATCATCTCTGAATATTGTTGGGCGCATGATAGTTCGCAAAAAAATCAACAGTGTCCTTATGATATATCTATTTTATTGTTTGCGCTATCCCGCGATTCGAATTAGAGGACGGAAATGATCGAGCATACATCAGCAACGTGAAACGGCAATCCAACAATGTTTCTATCCCTCCTTTTTCAGTTGGCCCTCTGGACGGATTCGTGATGAATCGCGTGCTGGGCGACTACTTCGAGACGCTGTTGTACAAGATCTTCGTCACCATCGATGGCATGACTACCGTGGCCGAGGTACGATAGGGGTACGGTAGAGACGGATCGTTAACTGGCTTTATTACAAGCTGCCACGGTTTTGCACTGAATTATTGTATTTCGAGAGAGAATTTGGAATAGGTGTACGGTCACTAGTGGGTTCAACTCCCCTAGATGGCAGGGGCTTAGCATTCTCTTAGGGGCTCTGCTGATAGTTACATGAATTTTCTGTTCCGCTCCACTACCGCCTAGCGGAGATATAGCCCAGCACTGTAGTGAGGTACGGTATCCGCTCCCCAATTATCGATTATCGATTTTAATGATCGTTTTGAGAATATCGATTCCAGATCGCTGACATGCTCCACATTGACGTGCAGCTGGCGAAGAATGCGATGGCCGTCTTCTGTCGACTGGGATTCGCGAAGAAGCGAGTGACGGGCATGGAGGGAGAGAGGTGAGGGGGGGGGGAGTGGAACAGGGGGATGTGGTGAGATGGAAAGGGGAATGGAGAGTTGAGGGGGGGGGTGGGGTAGGATTGGTTGTAGGCTCGCGGAGATCATTGAGGATTATCAGGAAGAAGGGCGTTCGTAGTTTCATATATGTGTGGCGCAACCTAGATCGGCCTTTGGAAAATGTGCCAAGCTCCTTATTTTGTCCGTTGGTATTCGCGAAGAAGCGAGTGACAGGGATGGAGGGAGAGAGGTGAGGGGGGGGGGAGTGTGTGCGATGGAAAGGGAGGGGGAGATCGACAGGATGTGGATTGATCTCAATTTGAAGTGAACGACGTCAATAACATTGTAACGGGAGAGAGGTGAGGGAGGATATGGGGAGGGTGAAACATGGGTGTGATGGGATGGAAAGAGTAATAGTTTGAGGAGCTGGTAGGATAAAGACGGGGTTAGTTGTAACTAGGGAGGACGTTTGATAATCCTCTTATGTTGTGAAGGAAAGAAGTTATTTTTGGTCTCATTCGGCACATGTCCGATTCTATCGCGAACGGCCTCATATGCGTGTGGTGCAACCTAGATTTGCCTTGCTTACAAAATGTTTTGGCGTTGGCCATTTGATAAACCGTTATCTTCCGTAGGTGGTAACAGTGCATTTATTGGAACTATATGTGTATGATTCGTCCGTTGCAGGCTGCATCCCTCTTGGGCTGCCCTTCCCTCGGGCGGCTCCTCCAATTCCTCCCTTCCCCTCTCCCCGACGAGCATTCTGGCAACGGGCATGGGCGCTGGAGATGGGTGAGGAATATGGAATATGGAATATTATCATATTAATTAAGTACTCTGTAGTGAAAGTGATGACAATTTAGGTAAGATATGCGTTTTATGATTAAAGCGATTGAGTTAGATCTCTATTGTAAGTAGCATGGAAGCGAGAAAGGCGTGATTTGCGTGTTTCTGATTTTTCGGAATTGGTTTTTCAACTAGGTGAGATGGTGCTGCAGCAGTAGTACTTGCCAAGGACAAAGTGAATACGGCAATACGTAGTACGTGGGAATATAAAAAAAAGCTGTATCAAAAACGAACCACAACGAAGTATACGTTATAATTGCCCGTATTCCGATAATTAGTACCCTCCCTTCGTTGATGATGAATGAATTGCAGTCTGAGCGGTCCGTCATCGCCCACCGGCTCCTCTTCCCTGGCCGCCGATCTGTCCGAGGTGAGTCACGGGCACATTTAGTATTGTCTCACTCTCGTCAACGCGATAGTCACGACAGCGTTCTATAGGGGGGAGTGAGAGCGAGAGAGCGGGCGAAAGTGAGCGAGTTTTTGGGATGGTCTCGCCGTTGGAACTTGTGAACTGCATCTTTGCCAAGAACGCCGTGGTAGTGATCACATGGAAATCATCCGTTTGGTTTATATTCAAGGATAGATAACATCAGTACATCGCGAGCGGCTGCTACATGAAAACGCGAAGATTCCGAATTATGGGTTCAATTCAATTCAATTATTTTATCCACCAGGGTATGAAGGAGATTAGATTTACGTTGATCTTCGTTAGGTTTTGGGTGGAGGTCCGTCGTCATGTTGACGATTCGGTTTGGAGGCTTGGGGCGTCGGGGGAGCAGCAGGTTGGTATTAGAGCCGCAAGAGAGAATCAGAGGTAAATGAGATAGAAGGAAGAGACAGAATATGAGATCGGAAATTGGAAGGAGAGCTATGTACGAATTCAGCAGATAGCACGTTCCATCGATCGATAGCTCTAGTTACAAAATTAGAGTGAGACTTGGGAAGAGCGTATGGCAAGACTATGCGTAGTGAACGTAGTGAACGCAAAAGTTCCTTGTGAGCAATACATTAAACTGTGGTGTGTGCCCTCATTTCTAGAATACGAAACGACAGTTGAACTACCTCAGTTGATTACGAGGCCCGGCTTGATAAATCGATAATGTGGTAACTATAATCGATAATCCCAGGCGATTCTGGACGTCGACAACGACGAGGACGACGATGGAACGACGACGGGGGCGGGAGATGAGGGAGCGGCGTGTACGGTAAGGAGGGAGTGGGGGGGGGGGTACGGTAGGTGGGAAAGGTAAAGATCAAGGTGTATCCACGTCAAGCGATCTCACAGTCGAAAGACAAGGCGAGGTGGAAGCTACCGGTAACTTCGGTTGTCGGAGGAGGGTTGAATATCCTAAGAGTAGGAAGACTTGATGCAGATAGCCGGAGCAAGCCTAATAGTTTCATGTAACGATGCTCCCTTAGACTTATTACAAATTTTGTTGCGGGAGGTGTGATGGCCTGATCGTGAAACCAGGGGTCAACTGGTACGCTAATTTTAACTTACCGTACCCGCTTTTTCTGATTTTGGACGTAAAAGGTGCCCGCCGTAGGCGAACCGATTCGGAGAATAGGGGTAATTTTTTCCGTCTTTTCGCCATTGAACTGAAAAACGTGCCCGTCTTAAATAATGGTTTTTTCATAGGTAATTGATCTCTGCGTGAAACCTGTAACTACTTGGTCAATCTATAATTCAAAAATCTCTTACAGACACCCGCACCGTCGGCGCCGATGACCTCGGATGTGACGTCGTCGGGAAGGTGAGTGATCGATGATCTTTGATCTTTGGTCTTTTGGTAGGTCGGATATGATCTTTGCGGTCCCTGTCATATTGCAATTGCACTGACAAGTGAAATTTGATTTTTGAGAAGACAACGTAAGGCGACCTGTTTCCTGCTCACTTTATCATAACAACAGTTTTTTGAGTTTATACAAATGTAAACATCCCGGTAGCGGGCATTGATGAGTGGCGAAGAACAACAGTTGGTAGCTGATCTATGATTTTTTATCTTTGATCTCTCTCTCTCCCTCTCTAGATGCGGTTTCCTCTTCGACGCGAACCTCGCCGCCTTCCTCATGATGGGCAATCTCTCCGCATCGTTGAAGAGTGAGACTTTTATTCGTATTGGTTTTCGATGTAGACAGCGATGATTCATCATTCCTGTTCGAAAAGCGCAGTATTAGGGATGGTCATGAAACTCAAAATGCGCATGCACTTCATGTAATGGTGCCACTGGATGAAATCTGGATTATACGTGAGATTTGTTTCGAGCGTTGTACGCCTCTCTCTCCTCCCACCGCTCTCTCTATCCCGTCGCGTCTAGCACACACCCTGTAAAAGATATAGCGAGCGGGACGCGGCGGCGACCCGTCCTGTGTAGGGAAAAGCGCGCTCAGGTAGGGCTGTATTTTAAAATATTTTTTTCGGTAGTACGATGAACTAGTATCATATCTGAGCCGAAAGCCGACATCTTGTAGCGGTCTTGAAACGCGAAACTCGCACCAACCAGCAATTAACTTTTGTTGCATTTTCGAGGAGATACAATTGTGATCGGATCCTAAGGATGCAAGCAAGTCTCGAGATGATTTAGAAAGCATATTTAATTAATTGATTTCAACTAAAAATAAATAAATACATAGATGCCCGGGACACTTTCCGTGTGCACGTATGAATAAATACATGTACAGGCCACGCGGTGACGCTGTTCGAGGTGGGCAAGCTGACGGACGAGCAGTTGAAGGACTTCATGGAGCAGCTGGAGAAGGTTCGCGCGCTATTCTCACACACTATATTTACAAACTATGCCCTCACTAACTCATATTATTAGTCAATTTACTACATTTGTCGAATGTCATTAAAAGTCCAATTAGTTTGGTGCTTTTTTTATGTGTGTGTGTGTGTGTTGGCATTATGGTTTCTCTAGGAAAGCAGAGTGACTTGGGTTTCACTATTGCTACTAATCAGAGGTCAAATACTCAAGTCATGAAATTTAAATTGTGGCGTGCTTTTACAAATTTTGAATGTTATTGGGCACGTGGTGGTTAGGTTTTGTATAATTTTCTCTGTTTTTGTGTAATGGTGGTATGCTTTTCTCTAATTTTGGTTAAAATCAGGCTCAAAATGTGGCATGCGTGGGTCCTTTTGAGGGTAGTATTTGATCTCTGATACTAATTCACAGATGTTATTTTTGAAACAATATTTCAAGGATTTTTGGTCGATTATTGATTGCTCACTTTCCGATGAAAAAATGCTGCATTTCCAGTTACGATTGAATATTTGCTATCAGAACAATAGTCGATTACTGACAATGAGTGTTTCAGATTATGTGGTGTTCAATATTTGTCAATCTGCAGGTGAATCGGTTCGCGGAGGGCGAGGCGCAGCGCTTCTCCGAGCACGCGATGACCCTCCTGCACACGCTGAAGAGTCTGAGGAACGGAAGAGAGGTAGGGTAGATGGGTGGAGGATACGGTAGACAGATTGGGGGCTCGGTAAGAGAGGGGGGGGGAGAGGGATCAGCTGATTCCTTGTCTCCAAAGTGCAATTGCGCGAACTGGTGAGAGTTGGGTTTCGGGAAGACAGCATTATGCGAAGTGATTCCTGTGCATTTGATTCAGCGGAAACTCTAGTAATAAAAATCACACAAGCGCACTGGCATGACCCTCCTGCACACACTGAAGAGTCTGAGGAACGGAAGAGAGGTACGGTAGGAAGGGGGGGGGTGGTACAGTACTATGGGGATGGATACGGTAGGTCGGAGGTTGCATGGGGGAAGCAAGGATTAACTGCGACTCGCAATTGTATGCACCGGTGAGAGTTGGGTTTCGGGAAGGCGACATAAGACGGAGTGCTTCATTCATATTTGATACGATCGAGACTCTGGAGACCCGAACAATGTAAAAAAATTACCATGCATAGTGTTTGGAAAATGAAATGTTCGAAATGTTATTTTTTTATGGTTTAATTAAAATTCGATGTTTCAGCTGGACCTGATCCGTGGCGAGAGTTTGCTGTCGCTGGACGCACAGAGCAGAGCGAGAGTGCTCCTCAAGTCGTACAGGTACGGCAGCAGATGGAGGGATACTGTAATATCGACGGTACAAGATACCGTAGCGTTTCAAAAATATTACTTGAAGTCCTTCTTATTGCGCAAACACTTTCACGGGGCAGGATAACGTAGACAAAACACACGCCATGAAGGGACATTCTGATCGCCCTCTAATCCGATCATGCTACCGTTGGAAGCCTTGAAAAGTGACATATTGGGACCCTGATTGTTCGAACACCCTCTCATCAATCTCCTATCACAGCACGATAATAGCGATGGCGCCTTTGCTGGTGGACGCGTGCGCACTGCCCCTCTCATCGCTCCCCCTTCTCGGACCGCCCATTCCAGAGGTACGGTAGGGGTACGGTATCCCGATTACGGTAGTCCAGGGTACCACGGTAAGTTATGGTTATCCAGTTACGGTAGCCCTGTTAGGATAGTCCAGTTACGATAGTCCAGTTACGGTTAACCCGAATTAAAGTATAATCTGGTGATGATAGCTCTATTACAGCAGTCTAGTTACGGTAGTACACCTACCGTAATCCTCCGACCCCTACCGTAATCCTCCGACCCCTACCGTATTCCAGGCGTGCTCACCGTGGTGTCGTCTCGCGCTCTACGCAGCGGCCAACAGCGGACTCCGATCGATATTCGTGCCCAAAGTCAGTTTTTGAATTTGTTTTGATCCATTAATGTTCATGTTTCACAATCGTCGTAGAAGCAATACTTTGCGATCCCAGGTAGTGCTGCAGTGTTGGTAATCCTCAAAATATATACAAACAGCGTTTCCAATAGATTTTGGGCTGTTTAATTTAATTGTGTTTTTCGTTTCAAAATGATTAATTCTAGGGCACCCGTCTGCCGTTCTGGCCGCGACTGCTCAACGGAGCGAGGCGGCTGCTGGTACGTTATTTGGAATTATTATTTTTTTGTTTATTCCTAAAAATAAATTGCAAAAGTTTGTGGTAATGAGATTCATGTTTCATGATATCATGTAAACGTTAGTGGCGATGCTGCACGCAGTACATGATGGGTTTCGAAGGGCATAAAATACTAATATTCTCTATCGGATCTTCAGGTGACCTCGCTGACGCAGGCGGAGCCGCAGCTGCTGCCTGCAGCTGCAGCACTCGCAGCCGTGAACGAGCTGCTCACAACGACCGCCGTGCTGGTGCAGGTACGGTAGTGGTGGTGTGGCGTGACGCGGCGACGTATTCGAAAGGTCGCCTAATAGAAAACGTGACAGGAGTTCCTCGGAGGCGCGACGCTGGAGGACGCCGTCGTGCATGTGCCCTTCCCCTTCGCGCCCGAGGAGCTGCAGCGGGAGGGTGAGTGTGGTGTGGTGTGGTGTGGGACGGACGAGGTTTAGGAAAAGTCGCCATGTGGGAAAGGGTTGAGTTTTCGGAAAGCTTGTGTGCGAGGTTTCCGAAACGTCGCTTGGTGTTTTTCAGACAGTCTAGCTAATCACCCGGCCGTGGCGGCGCTGCGAGAGACGATCGGCCTTGGTAGTCTGGCGGGTTACGTGGTGCTGATGAGGAAGGAGAAGGAGGTGAGAAGAGAGGTTGGGGGGGGGGGGGTAGAGGAGGAAGAAGTGAATAGAAGACATCCTTATTTTTAGTTTGTAGGATAGTAGGGTGTTTACAGCAAAAGCAAGTGAATTGTAAACCAGAATCTCTGCGAAAGAGATCGCGACATTGCGGCCCGTAACCGCCGGGTTGGAATTTCTTAAAAGTTTTTGTTTCGCTATCTGCTTTATCAACTGAAGCTTCAAACTTCTTGTGCGCCCTCCCTTCATCGTGCTCTTGCTTCAATAGTTCTGAATGGGCCGTACCTGAGTAGCTGCATTTACACCAGGGGTGTGCAAAAAAAATTGCACGCACTCTCGCTATGTCTGATCGGCGAGAGAGCATTGCGAAGAGTTCGTAAAATTTTTCGCATCAGGAAGAAGGCCTTGACTCACGAGGCTCCGAATGAGAGGGCCTTGAAAAAAAAGTCTTGATTACCCTCATAGATTGAAAAGCGATCTCTAACTAACCATCTGCCCCTCTTCAGGAAGTGCTCGCGGCCCTGGACGACGATGAGGGTCAGCAGTCGCCGTACGCCGCGGCTGCAGCCATCGCATTCGGAAGTCCGAAGAAGAAGAGGAGTGCAGGAGGAGGAGAGGGAGGAGAGGGCAAAGAGAGGTGAGGAGTCGACAGAGAAGGAATGGAGGGTTAGAGTTTCACGGCACTATGAGATCGTGAATGATTAGAACGAGCGATTCGAGGTGCCATTATAGTGCCATTACCTCACAGATTAGTCTATCCAATCGTCGGCATCTACAGAAAAAAAAAACTTTTAAAATACAAATCGAGAATAGGGAGTGTTGAGTTTCAAGCGTACCATGAGTTATAGAATGATTGGGATGAGAGATTTTGTTTGGACTCTTTCAATGGTACATGAACAATACGCAAACTGAAACATGGAGAATAGGTAGTCTTGAGTTTCACCTCTACTCTGAAGACTCGAATGCGCAGAAGTAGATGATGGTGCGTAAGCTGATATTACAACGAAAGTATTCAATTTTCATAGTGCCCTTTAGACAATCAAAAAGTTTCTTCTTACAAGAACATCTTACAATTAACCACTGTTACCATATTACCCGTTATTCAACATTGCAGCCTGTTCCTCCTCCCGCCGAACTCGTCCCACTCGTCGTTCCTCCTTCTCGACGTCGTCTTTGGAATCCCGCTCTTCGATGAACATCTCAATGCCGTCATCTGCGAGAGAATCCGAACGGAGGGCGTGCTCAGTGTGGAGAAGTGAGTTGGAGTTGCGATTTTTTTTCGAAATGGAAAGGGTAATAGCGGTGAAAGTTATAGGAAGCATATTTTTGAAGCAAGGCGTGTTTGTGTTTCAACAGGTGAATGGGGGACGAGAAATGGCGCAAGTGTTGATTTGATCTTCACGGATGTGGTACAAAATAATCCTAGTGATTAGCTGTGAAATTGCGATTGAGGGAAACATCGGGCTGGTAACATTTGTGTAGCATACAGAATGTATCACCGAGAGATCATGCAATTATTCGATTGTATTCATAAATTCATCTCACGATAACCTTAATCCGATGCACAATCCAATAAATCCAATAAATGCACACTGTCATTTTGCAGCCGTGTGAATATCCAATTCGCGAACAAGACGCTGGTGGACCTCACGCAGGATCTGCTGAACAAGCACAACTTTGGCGTCACTACGGTACGTCTTCTGATTACGGTAGATCGATTGATTGCGAGATATCAATCACTCAATCATTTACCAGAAACAGAATCATAGGTGTTAGGCCTCATGCTGTGCTCTTGTGGTGCTGTATTCATTTGGTGGGACCATCAGAGTTGAGAGGTACGGTAGGTCCCTCGGTCACCATCCTGATTACAGTGTGCCCCTCACTCGGAGAAAGTCGAAGTCGTGCCGCCCGTTCGTCCGATCGGCTACTGCCCGGACGCCGGAATCGTACCGTACTCCCCGATCGAAGACCCCATTTGAATTCCCCGCCTCCTGGCGCCGTGCCAACTCCTTTCCTTGTCGATTTTTGTATTAGAGTACCCTCTCCCGGATGTGCCAATAATTAAGTCATTTTGCTAGTGCATGCTTACTATTCTAATGTATCAGAAACCCCCTGTGGTCGGGTGCGAGTTGTGATAGATATCGAATAATCTAGTCAATTTAGGGTGAGCCCCCGTGTGCCCTGAATGTGATACCACTAAACCGTATTGGGAACATGTTTTGTAATCTAAAGTTGTGGATTTCTCTCCTGTAAATGTGATAATTGTTGCAGCTTGTGTGATGCAAAGTGTTCAGAGCTTTATAGTGGCAATAAATGAAATATTAATATTAATGTATTGCAATGTATTTAGACGGAATTGTTACTACAGAAAGGTTTTTATCTCTTATAGAGTTTTGAGAAGGGTACTAGATACTGTTTTCTCTTCTATTCGTTCCACTTCTCAATTGTTGGCTACGTGCCGATTGGCAGAGACGATTCCTGAGTATGATCTTTGATCTCTATACAGGTGACCTTTGATCTCACCACTCATATCCACCATGACCATCGTTGCTCGAAGCACTCCAGCCGTAGTGACGTCCTTCAAAGAGAATAAAGCCAGTTATCGATACCCATCTACCGTACCTGCTGTATCATCTTCTGCGTGATTACGATGACTCGGTCCTCTCCATCGATGCGCAGATAGTAACCGTACACTTTGTCAGTCACTCCAATCTTGAGCGCTTTGCGCACTTCTCTCAACAGGTCTCCGAAGGATCCCTTTCGATCAAAATCGATCGATACCACGTCATCCTCAGCCTCCGAGTTGACGGCCTGAAAGCTGATCTTTGATCTTTGATGCCCGTATTTGATCTTTGATCTTTGTTTCCTCACCTTAATCGTGAAGAGTCGCTTGTTGAAGTCACCGTCGTCAACGTCGACGACCTCCAGAATCTTCTCGTCTTTGAGCTTCTCGAATCCGAAATGGTATCCAACCTCGAACATGTCGAAGTATCTGCAGATTTTCGATGTTACTACCGTACTCTATTGTACCCTCAGCTGCTCAGAAAAATCGATATACTACCGTATCTACCGTGCACGCGTGATCACTGACCCCTTTCGCTCCGGGAAGAGCACCCGCGGGGTAGGACGGACTCGGATCGATAGGGCGCCCGACACAGCTCACTCGGGCAGCACGGAACGAGTTCTGGCGGGAAAAAGGGTAGAGCTGACAGGGGAGAAGGCGTGACGCTAGGAAGCAAGACCAGTTGGGGAGTGGCTCTCTGGTCTTGCACTCTGATTGCTTCAAGCCACTTTTTTGGTTACTAATCTACCGAGTTTCATCAATTTTCGAGGCCAGTTTTTGGGATAACGAGAGCTGGTGGTTAGAAGGAATCAGAGCCGGACTACTGTAAGCTGCGGTAGGTGTCGATCTCACTGCTCTTCTCGTTGGCCTCCAGCGTCTTGCCCAGACACTCGACGCACACTTCGTGATCGCACTCGCCCTCGGACGGAAAACTGCAAGTGAGTACGGTATGATATGGTAGAATGACAGTATCGATTTTTCGTACATCCGTACAGTAACCTACCGTACACTGGGGTACGATAGGTACACCGATCAATCTACCGTAACCCAGTTATCGATTGGCCAATCTACCAGTTATCGATTGGTACGAACTTGGGCAGGGGTTCGTTGGTGCACTCGATGCCACACGAGCACACATGAGCCGCGCCGTTCGTATTCTCCGGCTGCAAAATCGATAAGTTGAGTTACAGTATCCTGGTTTCATCGTTCAGATTACTTTAGATCCCTTCGGTGAAAGTACCGTACCTCTTCCCTGCTTCGCTTCTTTCTCTTCTTAGGCGGACACTTGCCCTCAGGGCATCGCACGTCCTGCAATCAGTCGATATTCGAACAATGGTTACGGTAGGTCAGGGATGAAAATCGGCTGGCGTCTTTCAATCAAATTTTGTTGCTCAGACAGGCATCAGGTTACGCAAACCGAGGAGACTTGTCATCCCTACAGTATACCTCCTTCGTGGCGTCTTTCGCGGCGCGTTCCTTCTTGCCTCTTTCGGCGCAAGCAGGGCAGATCTTGGCCTGAACGAAGGGGGGAGGTCATCAATCGATACTAGGACTAACGTATACCTCGCAGCAGGCGGCCGTGGCCATCTTCTCGGCGGGACCGAACTTGGCGCAAACGTCGCACGACTCCTCGCCTTCCGCAGCGAGCGGCTTGCCGCACTGAGGACACAAGGCGGCATGGCGACTGGAAGGGAATCGATAAATACAGTAATCTGATAAGCTACAGTAATTTAAAATTATTGATCTACTACAATATACAGTACCACAGTACTCATAGCTCTACAACAATACTACATCAAACAATAGTCGATACGAGATGATCCACTAATTCCAACTGCACTAATACAGTGGTCACAGTAATACCTCATACTACAGTAATCCGATTCGGTAAATCTACAGTAATCCTTCAATCGACCTCATACCCTCTGAACAGTTCTCCATGGCACTCTCCGCACAGAGAGTGCTGCTGGCAGTCCAGCTCGATCAGCTCCCCAACGGCGGACACTCGACGACGACACGTGGGCGATTCGCATCTAAAGGAACAGGTTGTGATGAAAAGGGGCGGGTCTTGAGCGGTCCAGTAGGGGCTCACATTGACTCTTCCCGGCTGGTTGAGTGCTCAAAGCCGCCGATTTTAGCTGTGCGGCAAGGGGCAATGTGATGAAAATGGGCCTTTGAACGCACTTGTTGAGTCGCATGTCGGGATTGAGACGGAGCAGCGAGAAACAGTAGGGAAACGGGCAGGTCTGAAAGAGATAGAGAGAGGGGGGGATACGGTAGGGAGAGGTACGGTAGGCTTGGCGGGTTCAGCATCGTGATTGCTGATCATCGCTATCATGTCGAATGAGAACTTTGGGAGGCGAGAGACAACTGTATTTCAGAGAACATATTGCGAAATAATTCTCATTCGACATAGTGCCCTCGAACCACACGGTTTGAGTATGAAAAACCGTCGGGTATAGATACCGGCTTTCGATGGTGCCGATAATACTGAGCGTGCAACCCTAGAAGGAAGTACGGTAGTCCGGTGGGTCACACCTTCGTGTAGTCGCACATAGCTTCGTAGCACTTGAGACAGATGATGTGCAGGCAGGGCACGAGCTGACATTAATAATAGTTTTTCATATAATTAACGCAAATAAACAGTTTAGAATACGGGGAGAGGGGAAACGAGCTGAGATTACGGTGGATTGGTTATGGTAGGGAGGAGTAGGGGACGGAATATTACTATAAGGGAGTGGACGGTTGATAGGAGTACGACAGGGAAGATGGCGTTAGGGAGTACGGTAGAGTTAGTTACGATATGGATGATTACGATAGGGGAAGATTAAGGCGGGGAGTAAGTACTCTGGTGTCCGGAATCAACTTGGAATCAAGCAATTCCCACAAGTTAGAATCAAGCTTGATGGCAACTTGTGGGAAGTGCTTGATTCCAACTTCTGGGATCGTTAGAAATCGGTGAGGATTACGGTAGCTTTCTCTATTATTGATTGATAGAGAGCAAGGGTTTCCCCATACCGTAACCAAAAGCCTCACATGGTACTACCATGTAGGGACGGTCACATCCAAAATACGGTACTACTGGGGACCGTAGGCTATCGATCGCACTCGTGCCCGAAGGCAGTCAGAACAGGGCTGCAAAAAGGGACCTTGTAGGCGAGGTGCGGGCTGGACGCTGCGGGTACGTAAGCCTGCTTGATTCCAACTTGTGGGAATGGGGTACTTGATTCCAACTTGAAAACTCATTTCTACTTGATTCCAAGTTGATTCCGGACACCAGAGTACGGTAGACGAAGAATACAGTATGGAATCCATACTATGCATGATTACGGATGGAGTACTGTATGAATGATTACGATAGGGATGGAATACGGTAGAGATGGAGTACGGTTGGGAGGAGTACTGTAGATGAGGGATACGGAATACCTGGACGCCATCCTCCCAGACGAAGGGTAGATCGCACACGGTGCAATCCATTGGAGGAGAGGAAGGGCAACCGAGTGGAAGGAGCGAGAAGTGGATGAATGAGGGGAGGAGAGAAAGGGGAAGATTGAGAAGAATAGAAATTGAGAAATTTGAATTAGCAGGAAATAATGGATAATTCAATTAGACATTGCGTCGTGGTAAAAAAGAAGACGTGGAACTATCTATTCAATTTATTATTTTTTGCGGGATTCGCTTCACAATTCTGGTTTGTTTCTGAAGACATCGCGACCGTCCTTCGCGCCCAATAAATAGTCAATGGGGAAGATCTTCTGAAATTTCGCAAATTGAAGATTGAAAAATAAAAAGGAAAGAAAGTATATTATAAGAGTGACACTCACTGGATTTTCACCGGCCTTATATCGAAAACGCGGCGGAATTCGAATTGTGGTCGCTTTGTACAATTCGGAAGGATTTTTGCGTTTGCAACTGAAATTAAAAAAAATATTAAAACAATTTTACAGCGCTCCTATCTACACAAACTCACAACATTCGATAATATTGATCGTCGCATCTATGGACACCCGAACAAGGAAAGTGAATCTCTACGTAAAACATTTGATCGGCCTGGAAATGTATTTCTGATGTTTTGCCTTTTTTGTGATTTTCTACGAAATCTTCAGCATCTCCTCCATCCTTTTCGAAAAGTCCCCTTTCATCTGTTATTACGTCGCCAACCTTATCATCATCATTGGCTGAATGAAAGAATAAATTTCAAAATCGAGGAAGCGAGTATCCTGCAGTGCGTTCAGGTAGTTGGGGAACCCCCCCCCCCCCCCCCCCCCCCCCCCCCCGGGAAGTACGTTGGGAAGAGCCTTGGAAAAGAAGGAGTGTGTTGTTTTCGATCTTCTCTCTCTCTCTCTACATTGAAATTCCCATCTCTCTCTATTGTACACCCCGCAGCCATTAATCGGGCGAAACTGTGAGAAATGAATGTGAGGGAGATGAGATAAGTAGATGGGGCAAGTGTGATCCATCGAATTGATCTATCGAAATGACACCCCAAAATACTCCTCAAAATGTAAATGATTTATGCTCGACACTGAATGCATCCTATGACGCCAGATTCTGGCTGAAAATTTGAGTTCACACCTTCAATAACAGTTTTTGTACTTACGCTTGTAGATACAACATTGAGAAAAAAATCCTCTTACGCCAAATATCACTACTGTCGTCCTCCATGATTTGGATCTTTGCATTTGGAAAGTTGATTATGTATTGTTGGCCTCCGTCAGTTACCAAGCAGGATACTCGCCCTCGAACTTTTACCTCAAAGAATAAGGTTCGAAATTCATTTACAATATTACAACATGAGTTCATGTTATTAAAGCTAATAGATTCTCACGTATTGCGTGTCAGCCGTAACTGAGACTAAGATGAGAAGGAGAAGGAGAATCGACCGCATTTGAAGGGAGAGATGAGCGAGAATGATTTGAACGATGATTCAAATACGTTTTGTTTTTAAACATCAAAATTAAATTAAATGCAATGAATGCAATGAATGCATTAAATGAAAAAAGTAGCTTTTCGATCATTTCATTATCTCCAACATTGTCCTAGCGCTCACTTCATTTTTGCAATACCCGTTCTCACTAGATGAATATCGCTAACCAGACAGAGCGCTCTTCGAGGAAGGATTTCTTCTCGCCGCGCCGTGCTAGACTAGGTGAAAAAAGCGGCGCGCCTCCCTGCGCGCTCTACCCCGCTTATTTGTAGGCAATTGGGGGAAGTGAGCGATGCTTCCTCATTATTTTTGGAGATGTTTACTACTTCTTTTTATCGTCGTAACATCAAGTGAGGCTTGCGTGCCCACCAAAACACCAACTCCTGGAATTCCGATCGCCTGTTAGTTTTGATGTTTAAATTAAATTATTAGAAGGAATACCAGTAAACATAACCATTCTCCAAGCGAGCCAAATGCTTTAGACTATCGAAATTACGTTTTCTTTCGATAGTCTAAAGTTCTCTATTCAGATCTGATAAAAGAGAATAGGCCTTCTTGCTTGAACAAAAACGTAACACATCCAGAAATGAATGTAAATAGACTGGACGGACAACCGAAGAGTCCTAATAAAAGAATTCCAGAATGCAAGAAATGCGCACAAACCCTGATAACCGTAAAGGAGATGAATGACGATAAGACAATAATGACTGGAGCATTGCGCCCAACGAACGTTCACGTGCAAGGGAACCCAAGCAACCATCGAATTCTCCGTGGTGAGTCGTCACGTAACTTTTCAAATCATTGATTCCTGCTCAAGATACAATTTCATAAGAGAAAGGATAATTGCGAAGACCCAGAGTCGGTTCACTCTAGAAATAAATCAAAGCGTCTACGAGTAAATAGTTTCCTTAAAGGCGGGCGAAGTGGTGGGATCGATCCAGGACGGTGGCACTGGCAAAGCCACGTTCACAGTAACGTGTAGTGCGGATGGCACCAAGTGGGAATCAGATGGGCTAACGATTTCGGGCGTCGAGTGCTCATTTGCTACTCTTAAGTCAAAATTAAGTGTAAACTTCTTCAGGTACAATTCCAAGGGAGAGATGCAAATCGTTTTGGATAAGTACTTGAGAGAGGGGAGAATGACCCCCAAGTACTTGGGTGATAGTCAATTGCTTGAATGAGTGAAAAAGGGGGGGGGGGGTTGTATGCAAATCGAAATTGGGTGGAATTGACTCTCATTCAAGTACTTGGGCCTTTTTAATTTTCCCTCTCACTGTCTGTCAATTCGAGACGAGAGATCAGCGTCTCTCTTGAGCGAGAATCAAGTACTTGAGAATTGGAATTGCAAAGGGAACGGACGCGAAAATCTCCATCACCTCGGTAAGACGTTCAAGATATGAATCATATGGCTATGTGCTGGTGGTCCTGCAGCTCCAATCTCAGACGGAGGAACAGGTACCGCGACGTATACTGTGACCTGTAACATGGCTGGAACTGGATGGACGGCTGGAGGACAAGTTATCACTAGTGTTCAATGCTCTGCAACTCCGTGATTTTTTGTACGCGATCAGAAGTGATATACATAATTAGTTTTTTTTCCTCACATTCAATCATTGAGGCCTCAATGATCAATGACCTCAATGATCCGAAAGGAAAAGCTTCGCTCAATATGGATCAGTTGTTTTGACTTGAAATTTTCTCACTTACAAGTTCCGTACTTTATTCGGAAATATAATCTTTCTACCTGAGCTACTTCTATTCTTCCTTTTCATTTCCATGCATGGAGACCCCGACGTATTCGACGATTACACGTGTGTGGGATTCACGCGACAATGAACCATATTCAATGCCCTATAGGCAGTCCCTCGTGCTCAGCAAAATCTTCTTCTGACTCCACATTAATAATTGTTTATCAAATGGCGAAGGACAACTGAAAATGACAATTCGCTAATTGCATTTCATAAAAGTTCACCTGACATTGAGAGTTGAATCAGTAAGTCGACAAAAATGGAGACACGAACAAACAATTGCAGTTAGCAAAAACCGTATTACAACAATAAAAAATATAAGTGTACATTGCACAATGTATACCGTGATTGTGAAACTTGAGCCACTATGCTGAAGTTTCAATCACTTGTTTTAACAGGGTTAAAACGAGTGTCAATTCGTCCTTGCTATCCCGGATTAAGTGAGTAGGCGCACTCGGCGGAAACGACCGCGATTCCTAGGTATTGCCATCCCGATCCATCCGCGGCGCACACCAACTCCGTAACGACATTTGAGGGGGGATCGTAAATTGCTCCCGTACCGCCGCCGGGCTAAATTAGCTTGCAATTTGAATTTTAAAAAAAACTAGAAAAAACCATCCGAAACAACTCACAAACGTAAATTCTATTGATGCCAAATTGCCAGTACACGTTAGCGTCCTGGTTAGGCATCCTGCCTTCATACCCATCGCATCGTTTGTCATGGGCTGTGCGCCCGCGCCAAGTTGTACGATCATCAGCTGGTTTTGAGTGCACGTTGTGCATACTGAAATTGATTTTCGAATTTTGACAGGATTGCAATTAGACAGAAAAGTGCCAAGCCTTCATAAGGCAGTTGGGTGTCTACCCAAAGGACCGAAACATCCAGCCGCGTTACTTTAGGAAGTCTAATGCCTCAGTTAGCAGTTATTATATTCTTCTATTTCTTATTAATGGCTTACGCGGGGTTGCTGTGCATTCAACACTGGTGATCGTTTGCCCTCCAGCCGTCCATCCAGTTCCGGCCGCATTGCACGTCACAACGTAAGTTGCAGTACCCGTGCCGCCATCACCTATGGGCGCGATCGGACCTCCGGCCTGAAACAGATTGGACGAAATCATGGCCAAGGTAAAGCAATCAAGGACACTAAGGTGTCATCATGGATCGAGGAACGTTTCGAGGTGAAGCCTGATAAGTATCTCACCGTGGACACGGCAATGGACGCCATCATTCCGGTGCATACGAACGTCCGCATGGCGCATCCACCCGCCGTCGACGTCGTGTCCATCATCGCCTTCGAGTTGGGCGAATTCATCGTGACGGTGAGCAGATTCTGAGCGCACGTCTCGCAGGCTGCAAGAGGGTTCACAGTGTTCCGGGTTCAGGATTACAGGGTACAGGATTACAGGATTACAGGGGACAGGGCACAGGGTTCGGGACAGGGTTCAGAGTTCACACCCTTAACACTCTCCCGTTACTCTGGCTGGTCAGAGTCAAAGAAGCAATAGATTTAACAGCGCGGAGCACCCAAGACTACTGATAAAATTAGCTGAAGCAAAGTAACGTACGCGGCGTGGCGCTGCACTCGACTTGCGTGATCGTCTGTCCACCCGCCGTCCACATGGTTCCGGCCGCATTGCAGGTGACAGCGTAAGTGGCCGTGCCCGTTCCGCCATCGCCAACGGGCGCGATCGGACCGCCCGCCTAAGAAACGTGTTACATGCAATGTATCATACAGTCAGTGACTGGACGTGTTGAGCAAAACTTTACAAAATACTAGTGGCCGTCTATACGATCAACAAACACGTTGTTCTTGATCATTAAAATGATTCGCTCACCGTGGACACTGCAATGGACGCCATCACTCCCTTGCAGGTGAAGGTGCGCACGGCGCATCCGCTGTCGAAGGCCGTATTGTCCATGTCCATCATCTTCGCATCCGGTCCATTCTGCGTGATCATGATGAGCGTCGGATCGCAGAGTCGGCACGCTGAACGTCGATTGATCATGAGAGCATTGAACTCCTCGTAAGAAAGATAGAATAAAATACAATATAATAGAAAGATAGTATAGTAAGGTATTATAGTATAGCTGAGATATCACATTTTGACGCAAAGTTGTTTGTTGTTCCGCGCGTAACAAAATTGCTATTAAACTATGGTCGCGTTTAAACTTAAGCATTAATTATATAATTTGTGCTTAAAGAGAGTCGGCATCCAAAAAGTTAATATTTCTCAATTTCTTTTCTTCTTCGAATTTATGTGAAGACATGCTCTAATGTTCCAAATTTTTTTTAAAAATTAAATAAAATAATAATAATAAAACTCAAAATAAAAATAAAATTAATTTGCGTGTATTTGGGTTACTGTCGCTCTCGCATCCTCGCCTTTTCGCACTAGTCGTCGGATAGCACACCATGCCTCCGCGGAAATTTTTTTTTTGAACTTTCTGTTCTTTTTCACTGCTTCACTAGCTTTTTTGATAATGTTTTTGTATAAAGTCATTGTGCAAGCGCGTTTCGCAATTCGATTTTGAACCGTTTGTTATCATGGAGCTCCATTTACTGTGGTTTGGCAAGTCGTAATGTGATGGACATTTTGAGAGACCTATTCTCTGCTATGTTTTGACAATCCTGCAATAACTGCTGGGATGTGAACCGTTATGTTTGATATTTGTGTTGTTATTCGCGTTATTCCGTTGACTTTTTTTAAATTTCTTACACTAAAATTCTTAAATTTAGCCCAACTTGGCGACGAATGGGCAGTAAACGAGGCCGTGGACTTTGCTCCCGCCTTTGAGCTCGAGAGCGATCTTCCCGAGGTCAAGCTCTTCGGAAAGTGGAACCTCCAAGAGGTAGTACAAACCTTTTTCTATTTAGTTATTGTTATTTTCATCCTGTTCAATTATATGCAGCAGTAGAAAAAGTCAATGTCTCTGATACAGGGGGAAAATACTCAATTTATAAAGGACTATCACGACGTTTGATTGCTTTTGCGCTTGCAGTGGTTTGGTTTCGGCTCATATCTCCTGATTTTTGCGGGAAAATGCTGTATGCATAGGTCATTTTTGAGGAATTGTTTGGCCCTGCTTTGATAAAAACTTGTAAATAAACCATTCTAAGCGTATATTACTGGTCTGTTGTTATATTTAAATAAATTTAAGTGATGTATATTTATATTTGTCAGGTCAATGTTGCCGACATCTCGCTTGTCGACTACATCACCGTCAAGGAGAAGTACGCCAAGTACCTTCCTCACTCCGCTGGACGCTACCAGGTCGGCAAAGATATAAATATTTATGTTCCAATTTGTATAACGTTACCCAGCTCTTTTCTGAAAGCACCTTGTAGTTAAACCGTTCTGAAATTGTAATTCGCTTGTGCTTCCTAATCGGAAAACATTGGAAAACCTTTTGTTTTATAGTCATACGGTTATTTTTGCTCGCAATATTTATTACATCTCAGGCTATGTGGCTCCTCGGCACTGGAGCTCACGAGGCCGCATTCCGTAACATCAAGACGATCGCTGAGTGCCTGGCCGACGAGTTGATCAACGCCGCCAAGGAATCCCCCAACAACTACGCCATCAAGAAGAAGGACGAGCCCGAGCGTGTCGCTCAGTTTAACGTCTAAGCCGTTTTGTTGTCTAGACTTACCTCACTCACCCATAAGAAGGTTTGTTGTTGATGTTGTTGGGTAAATTGTGAGTATTTACTCTCTTGTGTGTTAAATACACATGTTATTATTCAACAGACTATTCGTTCCAACATACACATTTTAACTTGTTATTGTTGCTTTTATATAAGGAAGTGGAGGTGATAGTTGGGGAACATGCGCGTGTCAGTATCGATTGAGTGTTGGATAAGAAAGAAAGGGAAAGCTATCAAAGAGTGCACGCTTGCCAAAGTCGTCCGCGACCTTTGCCGTTCGTCCATTGCTCTAAGGATCGTTCTTTTTCCATTCACAACCAAAGGCGTGCTCCGATTGATCGCCTTTTTCTCTCTTGGCTTCCATTGTGTGAGATTCTCTTGTTCTTTCGATTGTAGTGCTGGCCTAGGTTCATCCGTACCCTCTATCAACTACTACGACTACTATTCCCTAAAATTAAGCTAGTTTTGCGCCGTGCCTCGGAGCGACTAGTGTTGGCAGCCTTCTCATTGACTATTTGGAAGCTGCCTTGCTCTCCGTAAAGAATATCTGTGTTCAGAGAATGTACTCTCACGGCTATTTGATCTGGTTTGCCGTTGTCGATGTGCAAGTAAGACCTGCAACGTTCCCAGCCTCTCCATCCATTAATTCAGCAGCAGGTCGCCTTCGACCGCCAGAAAATTGAGGAACTACCCTATAGGCTGGTTTGTGCGGCAGCGAGTTTGCGGGAAACGACCTAACAGCGCCGGATTGATCAAACAAAGCGCAAAAATGGCTAAAAATCGATCACAAATCCTATCATGAAGGTAAAATGCGTATTATTGTGTATAATAACCGTAAAATGCGTATAAGGTTGGGCTTAAATGGCGAAATTTGTGAGCCGAAAAGAATCAACGATAAAAAGGGAAACTTGACTCAAGAAAGTGCAAAACTGAATGCTACCCGACTATTCGGCGTGAAACCGCTTCCAAATATAAACACCGTGGCCAGGAAAAGAAGAGAGTATAAAAAAAGTGAAAAATAGCGAGAAAAAAACCCCGAAAAAACCCGAAAACACAACATATTTGATGAAAACCCAGTGGTGTTCATTGGCGAAAAAGTCGATATCAGTATACTTTTCAGTTACAGTATACTTTTCAACAAGATGCGAGAGCGACCGTAATCATAGTACTTGCAGGTTATAAATAAATTGTTTTCTCCTTAAATACTTAATTATATTTTTTAATATTTTGGCATATGCTTAAGGGATATGAAACAAATAAATGAGACATTGTTTATTTTTTGGTTGCCGACTCCCTTTAATGAAAGCGAAACCATCCCAGAAATCGTGTTTTATCATTAAAAAGTAAGAAAAGATAGTGAATATAGGCTGAAAACGCGTAAAACGAAGTGAAAGTGGGCGGAGCTAACGCGTTTGCCGCGCGGAATAGTTTAATAGGTGTGCAATTACAATCGTATCATTTTAAAAATGTGATAGTAAGATAGTAAGAATAGTAAGAATTTCTTTCTAAGAAAGATCTTTAAGATACGTACGCGGAACAGCGGAGCACTCGACACCCGTGACCTTCTGCGCGCCGATGAACCATCCCGTTCCATCCATATTGCAAGTGACCGTGAAGGTGGTCACATCGTCATTGTCGTCGTCGTTAAACGTTCCAATGAGAGCGCCGTTCTGAAAAAACTTCGATTTTCTACTTTTATAGTACTACTTACCTCAAAGAAGTCAATAGACGCCGATTTTCCCTTGCACGTGAACGTCCGCTCAGCACAAACTCCGGTCGTAACGATATTATCACTGTCCATTGGTTTTCCGCCCTCCCCAGCTTGAGTAATGTCGATCAGAGTTTTCGCACACATCTTGCAGGCTGCAATGATGTGTTCAAACGTTTCAGAAGAATCAAAGGTTAAACTTACCAGGAGTCGCAGAGCATTGAACACTAGTGATAACTTGTCCTCCAGCGGTCCATCCAGTTCCATCCATATTGCAAGTCACAGTGTACAAGGCAGTATCGGTTCCACCGTCTGTGACTGGAGCGATGGGGCCTCCAGCCTGAACGCATACTAATATTTGTAACTTTCTTATGAACGCGTACCGTCATAATCGAGATTTTCGCATCCTTTCCTTTGCAGGTAAATGTTCTTTCGGAACACTTTCCAGTCATAACAGTCTGATCATCATCCATATCCTTTGCATCTAGTCCCACATTGTTAGTAACGGTGATCAAGTTCTTAGCACACATCTTGCACTCTGGAATCAAGCCGATTTCAAGTATAAAAAGTTATGAGATAGGCGAAGCAAAGATTTAACGCACCTGGAGTTGCTGAACATTCAACAGTAGTGATCGTTTGTCCTCCAGCCGTCCATCCAGTTCCATCCATATTGCAAGTCACAGTGTACAAGGCAGTACCGGTTCCACCGTCTGTGACTGGAGCGATGGGGCCTCCAGCCTGAACGCAAGCCTGAATATTTGTAACTTTCTTATGAACGCGTACCGTCATAATCGAGATTTTCGCATCCTTTCCTTTGCAGGTAAATGTTCTTTCGGAACACTTTCCAGTCATAACAGTCTGATCATCATCCATATCCTTTGCATCTAGTCCCACATTGTTAGTAACGGTGATCAAGTTCTTAGCACACATCTTGCACTCTGGAATCAAGCCGATTTCAAGTATAAAAAGTTATGAGATAGGCGAAGCAAAGATTTAACGCACCTGGAGTTGCTGAACATTCAACAGTAGTGATCGTTTGTCCTCCAGTCGTCCATCCAGTTCCATCCATATTGCAAGTCACAGTGTACAAGGCAGTACCGGTTCCACCGTCTGTGACTGGAGCGATGGGGCCTCCAGCCTGAACGCATACTAATATTTGTAACTTTCTTATGAACGCGTACCGTCATAATCGAGATTTTCGCATCCTTTCCTTTGCAGGTAAATGTTCTTTCGGAACACTTTCCAGTCATAACAGTCTGATCATCATCCATATCCTTTGCATCTAGTCCCACATTGTTAGTAACGGTGATCAAGTTCTTAGCACATATCTTGCACGCTGCAATCAAGCCCATTTCAAGTATGCATGCTTTTCAGAAAACGCACCTGGAGTTGCTGAACATTCAACAGTAGTGATCGTTTGTCCTCCAGCCGTCCATCCAGTTCCATCCATATTGCAAGTCACAGTGTACAAGACAGTACCGGTTCCACCGTCTGTGACTGGAGCGATGGGGCCTCCAGCCTGAACGCATACTAATATTTGTAATTTTCTTATGAACGCGTACCGACATAATCGAGATTTTCGCATCCTTTCCTTTGCAGGTAAATGTTCTTTCGGAACACTTTCCAGTCATAACAGTCTGATCATCATCCATATCCTTTGCATCTAGTCCCACATTGTTAGTAACGGTGATCAAGTTCTTAGCACACATCTTGCACTCTGGAATCAAGCCGATTTCAAGTATAAAAAGTTATGAGATAGGCGAAGCAAAGATTTAACGCACCTGGAGTTGCTGAACATTCAACAGTAGTGATCGTTTGTCCTCCAGCCGTCCATCCAGTTCCATCCATATTGCAAGTCACAGTGTACAAGGCAGTACCGGTTCCACCGTCTGTGACTGGAGCGATGGGGCCTCCAGCCTGAACGCATACTAATATTTGTAACTTTCTTATGAACGCGTACCGTCATAATCGAGATTTTCGCATCCTTTCCTTTGCAGGTAAATGTTCTTTCGGAACACTTTCCAGTCATAACAGTCTGATCATCATCCATATCCTTTGCATCTAGTCCCACATTGTTAGTAACGGTGATCAAGTTCTTAGCACACATCTTGCACTCTGGAATCAAGCCGATTTCAAGTATAAAAAGTTATGAGATAGGCGAAGCAAAGATTTAACGCACCTGGAGTTGCTGAACATTCAACAGTAGTGATCGTTTGTCCTCCAGCCGTCCATCCAGTTCCATCCATATTGCAAGTCACAGTGTACAAGGCAGTACCGGTTCCACCGTCTGTGACTGGAGCGATGGGGCCTCCAGCCTGAACGCATACTAATATTTGTAACTTTCTTATGAACGCGTACCGTCATAATCGAGATTTTCGCATCCTTTCCTTTGCAGGTAAATGTTCTTTCGGAACACTTTCCAGTCATAACAGTCTGATCATCATCCATATCCTTTGCATCTAGTCCCACATTGTTAGTAACGGTGATCAAGTTCTTAGCACACATCTTGCACTCTGGAATCAAGCCGATTTCAAGTATAAAAAGTTATGAGATAGGCGAAGCAAAGATTTAACGCACCTGGAGTTGCTGAACATTCAACAGTAGTGATCGTTTGTCCTCCAGCCGTCCATCCAGTTCCATCCATATTGCAAGTCACAGTGTACAAGGCAGTACCGGTTCCACCGTCTGTGACTGGAGCGATGGGGCCTCCAGCCTGAACGCATACTAATATTTGTAACTTTCTTATGAACGCGTACCGTCATAATCGAGATTTTCGCATCCTTTCCTTTGCAGGTAAATGTTCTTTCGGAACACTTTCCAGTCATAACAGTCTGATCATCATCCATATCCTTTGCATCTAGTCCCACATTGTTAGTAACGGTGATCAAGTTCTTAGCACATATCTTGCACGCTGCAATCAAGCCCATTTCAAGTATGCATGCTTTTCAGAAAACGCACCTGGAGTTGCTGAACATTCAACAGTAGTGATCGTTTGTCCTCCAGCCGTCCATCCAGTTCCATCCATATTGCAAGTCACAGTGTACAAGGCAGTACCGGTTCCACCGTCTGTGACTGGAGCGATGGGTCCACCAGCCTGAATGCATAATCACATTAGCAACTTTCTTATGAACGCCCACCGTCATAATCGAGATTTTCGCGTCTGTTCCCATACAAGTAAAAGTTCTTTCGGAACACTTTCCAGTCATGACAGTTGTATCATCGTCCATATCCTTCGCATCTAGTCCAACATTGTCGGTCACGGTGATCAGGTCCATTGCACACTTCTTGCATACTGAAAATATTATTATTTTTCGTGTAACCATGGCTTAAATTCACTTACAGGGCGTTGCCATGCATTCAACTGATGTGATCACATCTCCACCCGACATCCATCCCGTTCCACCCTGATTGCATGTGACAACGAAGGTAGCGGTGCCCGTGCCTCCGTCGTCGATCGGAGCGAGCGGGCCACCGTCCTGAATTGATCACACGAGTGTGATGAAACGATGCTAAATCATCTTTCAATCACAATCGCTCATGGGGTACCATTTCTTTTTTAATTCATTTTTTTGTGTTCAACATCGCAGCATAGCGGCAAATACTGCGCTGTGCGGAATACGGTCTGCGAGCTGTATTTTTCCAACACTACCGAATGCATTGGCCGAATATCCCGTACTCGGAATAGCACAAGTACTCACCGTAGAAACAGCAATTGACGGGTCGTCGCCCTTGCACGTGAACGTCCTCACTGCGCAGCCACTGTCGTACACCGTGCTGTCCTCCATCGGCGACGATTGCGGACCGTCCTCGATGACGGTGATCAGTGTGGGATCGCAGTCGCGACACGCTGCAATTGTCTGATTCCTTATCCGCACAAGATGTCATATCCCGGTACGATCATATACTAGAAGGCATTCAAGCTCGGGGCCCGATTGTATCGCCAAACGCGAACAAGCGCAAAAAGAAGGGATGTAACTAGAGTTCGAATTACGGGTCGCCGTCTCTTCATTTCACACACTCCATCGACGCTCTGACCGGTGACTAGAGCTCGAGAAATGAGCCGCCGTCTCGTCATTCTGCACACTCTCTCACCGGTCGGAGAAGCGAGAGAGCGTGCGCAATGAAGAGACGGAGGTATCATTTCTCGACCTCTACCGGTGACAAAGTACGTGAAATGAAGATACGACAATCCGTTTTTTAAACTCTATTCAACAGTGTTTATTGCATCGACGGACGACCTACCATAATGAAGAGAATATTGGAAGGGAATATAACCCGTTTTTCAAACTCAAGATACTATAACTTTAACTCACGCGGTACGGCGGCGCATTCGACGCCCGTAATCGTTTGCCCGTCCGCCTCCCACTTGGTGCCGTCCGCACTGCACGTCACTGTGTAAGTGGCGGTGCCAGTGCCACCGTCCTGGACGGCCCCGAGCGCTCCGCCCGCCTGTAAGGAGGGGTTGTACTCGGTTAATATTGAGACTGTTTTTGTTCCGACAAATTTGATTGAGGTTGTGAGTGGGGGGGGGGGGGGGTGGGTTATTCCTCATTACGAACTGACTAGGGAAGCTGGGAATTGATACTTGATCTCTCGGTTAATCCGAGACACCATCGGTCACGTTATCACTCAACCTTGGGTAACTAAACCTCTAATGATCTCGGTTGATCGATTGCTCCTCAAAATGTGCATTCGACGAACGGAAACGTTGTGCAACTTTCGCTCCTTGTCCTAATTCCCCTTAATGTTCCCTGGAGTTTACAACTGCTTTGATTAATTACTAAAGGGAAACGACTCTCGGTTCGAGCAGTAATCCTTGGCTATATCTGTTGTTATCTGTTCCTACTCGGGATGAACGGAGGTTACCCAGTCTATGAAGCAATAAAGAGTACTCCGCAGAAAGTTAAATGATAACTCACCCCTGAGAACTCAATGGTCGCCTGGATGCCCTTGCAGGTGAAGGTTCGCTGGGAGCACGCGCCCGTAGTCACAATGCTATCCCCATCCATCTTCTTCGCTCCTGCGCCGAGTTGCGTGATTATGATGAGATTGGCTGCGCACGTCTTGCATGCTGAAAAAAAGTGCAGTCAAGATCACATTTAGGAGTTTGCAGCGGATATTGCGTGATGGTTATGCCATGTGGATTAGGCCTGCAAGAATCGGGAAGACTTCATCATATTGACAAACGACTGCTGATTGGAAAGGTGTGATTTTATCGAATCTGCAAGCTTAGTTTTGCACTTTCACTTGCGCGGAGTGTTCCAAAAAGGCGTGAACTCGGGAGATAGCAGAAAATGGGTGATAGCACGGATGAGCACTTTTTGCGCTCAGCGTACTTTCACTTGCGGGAAATGCTTCGAATTGATCGCAAGATAGCACAAAACAATAACACTAAGTTGTGAGCTGTCACTGGGGACTACGATACAAGGTTAGGTTTGACAACAGATTTTATGATTTCTGCTCTCATATAAAGTAATTATGCTCCATTACTGAAGTGAACAAATCCTTCGCATGTTGAATGACTTACGTGCGGCGGGCATGCCCGGGGCAGGCGGGGCCACTCGTATGCATGCATCCGTACAGCCGGCAATAAGGAAGAGCGGGAGCAGGTATATCCGCATCCCTCCCCGTCTCCGACCACTTCCTCCGATCGTGAATGATGCTCGTTATTGACAACGCAATGAGGACAGGGGCAGGCAAAAACGAAACATTCGATATCTCTCCATCTTTCCCAAACTTTCGCCCTTTCTAGGAAAACGCGTTCAAAGAGACCAAAAAGTGCGGTAATAGACAGCGGTGTTCTATGTTGTTCAAAGCGGCAAAATACGAAAGGTGAACTAGATTATCTGGGAGCTAGGCGTTGCGCAGCGTTTCGGTCCAGGCTCCCGATCAGAGAACGGATCACGAAAAGGTGTGATATGAAAACGGTCGGCGCATATCTCAGTTCCCCACACCCCCGCATGAAAGCTAGAACAGTGGACTGTCTAAGGATATCCCGGCGATAGGAGCGCGATCTCTTATCGAGAGATAGGGATGTTCACGAGCATTATTCGATCGGGAAAAGCTTAGGATACCTCATCGAATTAGCAGCAAGTACTGTAGTTTATTTCAACTTGCTGTATCTAGGTTAGCCGAAGGCGAAAAGTCGCCGCTACATTCACTACATTCATCATAACAAAATGGTCCAGAATGAAAAATACGATGATTGTCAAGCGCCAAGAAAAACATTTTTCACTGTGATCCTAAATCGGGTTTATGATTTAAAATGAAAACCAGGCTATAAGCCAAGATACAGTGGGGCCAAGGTAAAATCGTGTGGGCGGCTCCGCGGTACGGACACAATATCTCTCTCGATCACTAGTTTGTGATCCGGCTGCTCTTTATGTAGGGAGATCGGGAGAGGGAAAGGAAGAAGAAAAAGCCGGCGGCTAATAGATAGCAAAGTATGCAGCACCTAAATGGGGGTACACTCACGCGTAAATTGTACATATGATCTACCGAACTAGAACTTTGTCAGGTCAAGGTCCTTCGAGATTGGGAGCTATGGACCGCATAGAAAGTGATTTCTACAGCTATGTGTAGAGTTCGAACTTCGGACATCGCTATATAATTCGCGGACTCACTAATCGGTCAGAGAATAGAAAGAATGATCGAAATTAAGAGATCGTTTCTCGAACTATACAGCTGAGAATCAATAACAGAACATGCTCCAGAGCTGATCTGCCATTTCAACAGCGCTGCCTATGAAAAGGCTAGGAAAGGATAAATTGGGCGAGACAACGTATGCAAATGCTACTACGAGTGTGTATTGTAACACATGTGCAAACGTTCGATCTGTGCTTATTGCGAAGAAGTTTCGAGGGGAAGTAATCGTGAATGTCGCAACTGATCCTTAGCTGAGAAAATGGAAAGGAGAGGAAGGGGAAAGAGATAATTATCACGATTGAGAAATCCCAACCGACCCTCTAAGCTAGGGGATAATAGACATCATAGATTGATTGCTTCCCTATTGAGGTGATGATGAGACTGAAAGAGAAATGATATGTATCAGTAATAGAGAAGCGGGTTGGAGATATTCCCGCTTCTGCGCTTTTGGCTTGCTGATCTGCATTGCCAACGATAAGTGTTACCGATAGAATACTCTCTCTTCATATTTCTATTTCCTGCGCAAATTATCGCATTTCACTTTGACAGAAATTGCCACCCATCGCGCCAATTAGTCCATGTGCAGCAATGTACGGACAAGATAGAGATCACGATGAGATCAGATCAGTGATTCAGCACTTTCAGCCTTGCGGGTACCACCTAACCGGCATGGAGAAATTCAGCTGAAGAGTTGATAATTCCCGCTACGTGAACTATTCGTACGTAGAATCGTAGGATACCGGCAGTTGGAGTTGCACGCATCAACACTCTTGGTACACCTTTTTATCAGTTACTATCGTGCGTTTGAAATGCTCACACGGGAGTGACCGCAACTCACATATCCCGATCCCCGTCATTTTTTCAGGGTAAGTAGGTACCCCTAAGGGAGTCTCAAAACCGTTTTCTAAAGTTGCTCAATGCATCTAGTATTTAAGTTATTTAACTTTATAAAATTTAACGTTGATCTCGCGTGCGATCGCTCACGCGCCTATCACTGCACCCGAGCACTCCCCTCTCAACTGGTTCGGTGGTGTAGTGGTATGAGAGTGGAATCAACAGGAGGAGGTTATGAGCTCGGTCCCGGTCCCTTGCAATTTTTTTGCAAATCGATCTTTGATCTCTATCTTCGAATTTTGATGAAATTTTATGTTTTGGTAGAACAGTATGTGCCACCTTCATGATTTGTGAACATTTGTGAACACTTTTTGTGAAAAAATTTTTCTTCGAACATTTGTCGTTCACTATGGTTGCACGTTCGGAATTTCAGGGAATGTCGGTATTATTGACACAATTTCGAAAATACCGATCACCCTTTACTCTAGGCTCTCCCCCGATCGCAGGCGCTATTTATTGCTTCTAATAGCCCCCTCCGGGGGCTAGTCCTCCGGAGGCCCCTGCCGGGGGCTGGGGCGAGCTACGCTCGCCCCGTGGAGCTCCGCGCAACGCAGAATGATTTTCAGCTCTCCCCTCTCCGTCCCCTCTCTCACTAATCCAATTTATTTCGCTCGATTCTGTGGACACGAAAAAGGAAAACGCGTCTAGGTATATGTGATCGTCGCGAGAGGAGTGGGTTGTCCCAATACCGAACTTGCAGAAACTGCAAGCATACAGATCACTGGACTTTTTTGGTCCGAAAATATGGTAAGAAAATACATGAAAATGTATGAACGAGTAAGAGATCAACGCGAAAGTGAGGATAACATGACTAATGGTTTTTTTTAATTTCCTATTTTTTCCGACCCTTGTCACTGTCCAGTGGTCGTCAGTAATGATCGAAGAAAAAATTTCATGAAGAGTTCACAAATGTTCATAAATTATGAAGGTGGCACATACTGTTCTACCAAAACATAAAATTTCATCAAATTTCGAAGATAGAGATCAAAGATCCTTTGCAAAAAAAAAATTGCAAAAGATTGCACGGGAGCGGGACCGTACCCACACCCTACTCCTGTTGACGCCACTCTCATACCACTACACCACCGAACGAGTTAAGAGGGGAGTGCTCGGGTGCAGTGATAGGCGCGTGAGCGATCGCAAGCGAGATCAACGTTAAATTTTATAAAGTTAAATAACTTAAATACTAGATGCATTGAGCTACTTTTGAAAACGGTTTTGAGACTCCCTTAGGGGTACCTACTTACCCTGAAAAAATGACGGGGATCGGGATATGTGAGTTGCGGTCACTCCCGTGTCAGCAAACTCAATGTGCTGGTTAGCGAGCTATTGATTGTCTGGGAGAGAGGAAGGGAAGAGGTAGGGGAGAGGAGGACAGTTGATCTACCGCCTCCTCCCGGCCTCTCTCTCCATCCTCCTTCCACTCAGTTCGTCAAAGGTCAGCAACGAGTGGAATGGAAAATAATCTTACGATAGTAGAGAACAATTTTCTGATCAATAATTAGTGATGTACTCGATAACAATATGAATAAAAATGTTGGGGTTTCAGTGCAGGCATGTTTGTTATTCTATATTGACATTGAGTTGATAGATAGAGTTATGGACGTTCGAAGCGTACGGTCACTTGCTGTGCACGATTGCGATCATCGATGAATTCGGAGAGATTGATGAGACACGTCTGAATCAGTAGAGGCGAACAATTGTTGTCATGTAAACGGGCACTTTCAGAATGAAGAATCTCTTCATTCAGCGAGTAGAATGAAACCCTATGCGGGCAAGGAGATACAAATGAAGAAGTTTTCGCCCCCACTTCTTATCTTTACCTTCTGCCCTCGCACTAGTGAAAAAAAGAACTGGACGGAGAAATATTAGCCATCGGATAAAAATCGATTGCAACTATTAGTCGTCGCTAGCGGTCCCCCCCCCCCTCCATTCTCTCTGATGGAGAGTGGTTTCTCAATCCCCCTCGACTCTGCCAACGACTCAACAAGATCGGAATCCCCATCCAAGCCGGACTGGTCGCCGTGTGATGGGTATGGCCGCCTAAGATGTTTGGTTCCTCAGAATCCAGGCTCGTATCTCTCGCTCAAAGATTTTTTTTCTCGCTTTTTTTGGGTTTGGCGGACTCGAGCACACGCCAGCAACTATCTACAACATCAGTGATCAATGATGATGCCATGCTCTCAGAATGAGTGCGTGGTGTCTGTTCTTCTGTCCGTATAAGTAGTATTTTGTATAATTATAATCTCGTATAATTATTTTTTGTTATTTCTTCTTGAAGTAGTAGTCTTTTCAGAACTTTTCAGTATATCCCAATTTTCCTAATCAAAAGTCTGACCCACGGACAAGGGGATCGCGACGCAAACCAGCGCGTCGCGGTCGCCTCTGATTGTGCAATGCCTCGCCAACTACGGCATTCTTTTTGACTTTTCTCATCCGGATCGTCTCTTTCTTTTCTTCTCCTAATCAAGTTTTATTCCAGCATGACCTCCTCCTCCCTGGACGGTCTTCCCATCGAGATTCTCTCCACGAACATCATCGTCTTCCTCGACGTCGTCGACCGTCTGCAGCTGGGCGCCTGCTGCAGATCCCTGGCTGCAGCTGTCGCAGCCGCGGACCTCCATCTCCGACCGGAGGACGAAGGCGATTGCATCTCACTTGATCGGAGCGTGAGTCACGTTACGTATTTGTTATGCGCTTGTGAGTCATCGAAGCAGTGTGTTGTAAAGACGTCTAGAGATGTTGAGAAATTTGAGCAAGCACGATGGTTCGGCAGCAGGTCCGTAGAGTCCGTAGAGTTGGAGTCGTTGTGCTCGGGCCCATCCATCTACATATACTTTCGAGTTGATTTAGAACGTTAGTTGAATCAGAGAAAGTGCGCACAATGAAGAGACAAATTTTTGAAATAGTTTCAAAATCGAAAATTAGAATTCAGGAGCCCGGGAAGCTGGGCGTGCGATTGGCTACAACGACATTCCACACTGATTCACTTGCGGGACTGCTTCGTCTTAGAAAGCGGTTCGGAATGAAAATCTTCGCAGAGTGCCTGAGCTTTGAATCCGTGAGTTTTGCTTTCGTTTTTTCACACGGAAAGAGTTTGAGAACGTGTTTCAGGACCCAAGTGATCCTCTTGCGGACGATTGCATCGCGGAGTTTATCCAGGATTGTGAAGCGAACTCGATCTCGATTACCTTCATTGGAGGAAATCCATGCCCGAAATGAGTTTTCGTTGTTGACGACTAATCTCTGCTTTTAGATGCTATAACGATAGTTCACACTCTTTATTTTTTCGAAAACTAATGCAAATGCTGCAGGATTCGACATTTCATTCTCCTCAATTCTGACAAGCGATTCGACATGTGCATAGAGGGACGTATCGTTAACGATGACCTGCTTCGATCGTTCACGAAGCCGGCTGAGATTGGCTTCTCCAAGGTTACGTTGTTGTCATGATGAACATTATACGAAGTCACGCTCATTTTCAAGCTTTATAGATCCTTCCCGAATGCTAAATCAACTATTCAGATACCTCCCCATTCGCGCCTCGACATTCCTCTCTTTCTCACACTCGTTGAGAGAGGACACTCGTTGCTCAATGCGCCAGTGACGCTCACCACGAGCCAGCAAATGCATCAGACACTGCTGGTATTTCGAGTGAGATGTTGTATCTAGTTGCTAAATTCATTCAGCCGTTTCCCCTGTTTTACAGGTGTTGTGGTCCTCATTATCAACTAAAACTCCTCAGAACATAAAAAAAAACAATCAAGATTCAAAGGTATCTTTCAGCATATCGCCAACCCCGCTCACTCTGGACAGGATGTCTGCTTTGCCATAGAACTGGCTGCATTCAATGAATTCAAGACGCAAATGAGCGAGTCGAATGAATGGAGAAGAGACGAATTTGTGAATTATTTTTTTAAAATATTTTATGCAATAATTAAATTAATTCAGGACGATTACTTCACAACGTGGGCCTACACAGCTGTGCGTATGAGAGAACTACCGCAAAAAAATAACGAAAAGGCAAATGCAGTGACTGAACTAAGAATAGACATGTTCAAAGTTCTTAGTTATTTCTCGAAAGATTCGACGGTTTAAACAATCGTACTCTCGAACTTTTCACGATCTCTGATAAACTTGATCAGATCCCATAGCACCTGAGCGATGAATATAAAATAGTAAACATTGCTAAAACTAGAGTTCGAAATACGGGTTGCCGTCTCTTCATGTGCCACACTCTCTCGTCTCTCTGATCGGTGAGAGAGTGTGTGAGGTGTAGAGACGATTACCCGTATTTCGAACTCTAGCTAAAACTCACTGATGTGTAGGGAATCTGTAGCAACAAAATGACAGTGCACACTAATAGAGCTCCGGGTATAGCAACTCCTGTAATTTGATTTCGTTAAAGTGATTCGCCAAGGGAAAATGACCTTGCTGATCAGGAATGTTGATTTTTGGATCAGTAGCAATTATTCCCTGAATTTCAAGCATGAATTTAATATTGATTTGGAAACACTCACCAAAATATAAATCATCAGTATAATAGCAGCGATAAACTTAATGTTTTCTCTTTTTTTCAGTTCTCATTTTTGCAACCCACATTTATTATCATATAAATAAACAGCGGAATCCGTGCTTCATTGTATAGCCCGTAGACACCAAGGCAAACGATTGGAATCCCCAGGAATGGAAGAAAATCCTCTTCTGATGTCACCTTTACGAGATAGAGAATATATGAAACGTCAAAAATTGCCATCAGAACGCTGGCGAGCGTCTGTAATTTATTAAATTTATTATTATTTTTAAATTTTCATAATTATTCATCACTCACCGTGACATGAGCATCAAAAAAGCAGCAATACACGTATTTTTCCTCTCTTGGATTGAAACGGTTCATTTATGCCGTGTAAAGAGACGATTAGAACGAAATTATGACATTATACTGAAAATGAAAACATCGAAAGGAAAGAGCGGACAGCAAAAGGAAAATAACTGTCAATTGTGCACTCACTTCCTTATCACTTTGACAGTTTATCAAGAACAAGAAGGAAGGAGTAAAAAGTGACGAATGAGACGAAGAAGGAACCTGAGGATGTGAGTTTTTCCTGATATTTATCACAAAATGTGGGATAAATATCAGGAAAGAGCTAGCCTTTCTCTTCTGGTCCATGTGTCCAAAGGAAGGAGTCGTGCAATAGCGTTAGTCTGATTCAATTACAGAGTGGAATGGCCAATGTTTTGCTTTCCTTTGCTACACCCCCGAGCAATGATGAGTCGGAAAATGCAGGTTTTATTCTGACTTCTCTACAAAGCAGTACTGAACAACATCATTTCGGGGATTTTTTCACGTTTTTGTCGCTCCCATTTCGACTTCTTTCATCTCATCAACTGTTTTCCAACCGATTGAAAAGGGAGCATCGGACATATTGGAACGCGATTGTGCTATAGATGGCACTGCAATAACGGGAGAGCTGGATTCTACTATAGAAGAAACTGATGGGACAGTGTCTACAATAGGTTTCTCCGCTTTGAATACGACGGAAGGCTCGGGCGAGCACTCGCGATCCTGACAGAACTGAACGGACTCAAATAGTGAAGTAATCAAAAGCCTCCATTTTTTCACCGTTATTATACTGTAAACTAGAGTTCGAAATACGGGTAATCGTCTCTTCATTCTTCGCGCTATCTCACCGGTCAGACAGGCGAGAGAGAGAGAGAGAGCATTTCGAACTCTACTCTGTGGTATACGGTAAACTCACAGCATACATAGCAAGTACGAAGCAAACAAGGATGAATAGGGGAGTGATTAAGTACGTATTGCGGGTGAAACCATCTAGAACCTTTCCTTATTTGAGGAATATTAGTCCAGCTTACGTTTATCGACGATCTGCGGCTATGTGAATCTGAATTTGAGAATTTTTAATATGTGAATACTTCAAAACCAACGTAAACAGCTGGCCTTACCAGTGGGTCCCACCTAGCGTTGTCGTATGACTGTAAAATCGCTTAACGTGGATACACCTTTACCTTTACCTTTTCAAAAACAACCACAACGCGGTACGCCCAGCACACTCCGGAAATGACCTAGAACAAATATTGCGTAATCGGAAGCACGCATTGACTCACAAAGAATGTGACGTAGCAAATGAGTAGTACCCTGGATTCCATGTGCACAGCATAAATGCCGAAGCACAGCAAGGGAATGTTCCCGAGAGGCAGCAGTGATCCAGTGATCCAAAATGTGAAAAAGCACGCCATTCCAGCTAGCTGTGTGTAGATGCCAGCGAGGGTCTGTGAAGTACAGTATTCATTCCAAGGGGCAAATTTCTCGAGAAAGACGAATGTCTGAACTAACAGTGATATGCACATCCAAGCAGCAGCAGTTGGAATAGTACTTGGGATCGTTGCGATCGAATGGTGTTACAGGCACATTTTCTGGAATTATTGATACGAGGTGAGCAAGGAATGAAATGTAGAACTAACATAACAACAATGAGAATACCACAAAATGAATCGATAACGAAGTGGTGAAACGCAAGAAAACTGCGAACGGTCAGAGTTTGAGCTCGAGCAATTACTCTTATCGCCTAATGACTTCTAAAAAACTCAAGTTAGTGAAGTGAGAGAAGAGGGAGTAGATGTGATTTACACATGATAGTATCATACTTCCGACTGTCATTTCCGCAGTCCGTAGCACTTTATTTTTTCTCATTTTCCACGAACTGTTCACATTTGTCAAAGTCATTTTTAATTTTTGTCAAATGTTGTCATACTTACAACGAAGGAGGAAATGCCAACCGGTTCAGTTTCGTTCCCTATCCAGTTCTCTCAACATGACGGCTGGCTCAAAAACTGAAAGATTGATTGCGGATGGTGTAATGGGGACAATATCGTTCGATCATGTGATTCGAAAACAGCTCTTTACCTTATGACTATTTTATCTGCTCGTAACATTGATTGACTAGACGAGGAAGCTCGAAGCCAGATACGAAATCAGACTGACTGTCGTCACAAAAGCCGAGGCGATCGCGGAGAAATTGTACGGTTTAGGGTCACTGGCTATAGGTGCAGTGGTGATTAGTGGGTCTTCTGTTGACTGGATGGAAGTGAGCATCATGGGATCTTCAGTTGCCGGAGTCTGGGGCATCTTTTCCACGATAACTTGCAGAAGGGACGGCCCTTGATTGGCGGTTTTCCGGTCCCGGATGTAGCTGGCGAGGTTGAGAAAGGTCTGAAATTTCGTACATACTTGTGTGAACACATCGCAATAACATACCGCAGTAAATATGGTCTGAATGCCAGCGATCGCTCCAACGAACACTATCGCTGTGTAGGACAGCATTGTCTCTGAAATGATGAATCCATTTGCGCCAATCATTCCCGAACTTGCCAATATGAGCGGGTAGGTTGAGGGAGCGTAGTAGATGGAAGAATGTCGGTCCTTTGAACGTGAAAGCGCTAGTGGGTGTCGTTGATGGCGTAGAGCAATTGAATGTGAGCTCTGTGGTATTCAGCGTGAATGTCGAGCCATTGATGTTTAGATCGGAGCCATTTGCGGATAGGAATGAGCAATTGAATGTGGAGGCACTGGTGATAGATGGGGCGATGGGTCCTTTGTACGCCGTAGCGACTGCCATTGCCTGTCAATTATTTCGTCATTGATGAACATCGATTAATGAGGACGTACAATAAAATAGACGATCCAGAGGAGTACGGCAATGTTCTGAAAATTGTTGTCTTGGATTTTTTTGTGTCTAGAACTGGAAATGTTACTCTACGAATCGTCTGGGCTTGCTTAGAATGCAGAGAATGCATGTATGATACATTTGATCACATACGCTATGGACGATGTAGACGAATAGGACCGTTCTTGATTCCTTGAACACTCCGTAGGCGCCGAGACAAACGATCGGAATGAGCAGGAGATGCGCATAGATTCTGCAGTTTGTTTTTACTTTATCTACTCTCCATTTCACACGCATTCTCGCTTCTGTGACCAATCAATGGCAATATTGCGGCTCTTTACGAGCCAGTAAATGTGATTGCGATGGGTAATCATTGACTACCCTAAACCCCTAAACATTTATGTATTTGGCCCAGGAAGCGAGCGTGCTGAATGGTGGTCTGAATGGAGGGACTCGGAACTACGGGGAAAGTATGGATCTAAAACCAGAGAATAGCAGTTTACCCATGCGATCTAACAGTGATCGTGTTGAGAATGCACCCTGAGATGACGAGAGACATGAACACACGAGACAGCATCTAAAAAGGTGAAAAAGGTGAATCCACGTCAAGTAATTTTACAGTCGTAATGCAACGCCAGATGGGACGCACTGGTAAGGCCAGCTGTTAGAGCCAGCATCAACCATTTGTATTTAAAAAATGGCTAACCGTGACGTGCGCTCCACAGAAGCATGAGCGGTACTTGGGATCATTGAGGTGGAAGGGAGCTTCGACTGGGGATACGACGATAGATTCCGTGCTGTACATGAGCTCCTTTGGGGCTTTCATCTGGTTGGTAATGATTACTAATAGTAATCTGTCATTTTTTATACAATGAATGCTGCAAAACTATAGCGTGGAATATGTATGAACAAATACTTTGGAGCACGTTTCAACTAATATGTTAGAATTATCGTACTAGCTCTCTCGATAACACTATGAATGCGATGTTTGATATGATTATACAGAAGATGTGAAAAATCAAGTTATCTATCTAGCTCCTAACAGTTCAAGCGAACAATCGCGAAAATGAGGAGATATCGAAATGAGAGAAGGGGGGAAAGGTATAAGGGACGTGTGATTTATAGACGAGTAATGAGAGCATTGTGTAAAGTCAATTTGATCAGTTCTAATCAAGAAAGACAACAATTCAACGGACGAATCACGATCGATTTTGGTGTTGTAATAATTTAGTTCAATCGCCTCTCCTTTGTTATCAGATTGACCTCCCACATTTTCACTTTGCCAATTAGATGCTTCGCTCACTTTTCAGCGGTTGCAACAAGGGAATGAGAGTGAGGACGGCAGTATTGAATGGATGGAAGAATGGAGAGGAGAAGAAGGTCAACTGTATTATTAATTTCGCCAACTTCGTTGGCATTCAAGTGGTCGAAAGGAATCAATTGAAGAGTTCATGAGCAACAGTTTTTTTTCGAAACAAAGTAATGCCGGCAGACCGAAGAGTTCATAGACTTTCAATAGCGTTATTTCTTCCTTTTCCAATGCTTCGTATACTCACAACGAACAAAAAGATGTTCAATATGTGTTCATGTTGTATATTGTGTATCTGTTTGAAACATTTATCGAGTGTTGTGTCATTTCACTACTTGGTTAGTTTCGGCTTCTCTCCAGGCGTCTCCGGTTTCTACAATTAATTATAATTTAATTAATTAATTAATAGGACGATTAACCGTAACGCTCTTGACGTAGCCCGTGTCGTGCTCGTTCGCCACGTCGTGGTCGCCACGAAAGAGCTTGGCTGAGATTACGGTAGGTTACGGTAGGCGCAGTAGACTGCGGTAGCTCACGCTTCATCTCGGTATCGTGCTCTCCAGCCGCCACAATCCTGAAGGCCACTCGACCCATCTTGTCGATCGTAGCCACAGCGCCACGGTTGGGCTGAAACATCGATTTTGTACACCGTAATAGAGTTCGAAATACGGGTAATTGTCTCTTCATTTAACGCGCTCTCTCACCGGTCGGAGAAGCGAGAGAGAGTGTGTGAAATGAAGAGACGGCGATCCGAATTGCGCACTCTACACCGTAACCGTTGTGTGTGGCTACCGTACCTTGTCCGGGTAATAGGCGGCCGCCGAGAAGACCGTCACCAGATTGTGGTGGAAGAAGTTGAAGCCGTTCATCATCATCTGCGCAATAGCTGATGGCTACAGTAATCCCCTCCAGACTACACCGTACCTGATGGCCTCTGATGACCCCTTCGTATTCCTTACCGTATCCAATCGACTGCCATTGTTGCCCACAGCGTATTCGGAGCTGCTGAGTTGGACCTTAACGAAAGACCATGACCACCGTACTCAAGAGATACGGCACCGTTCGATACCAAACGACTATCTACCGAAACCGGCACAATACTAAACGGCAATACTAAGGACACATTACTTAACGACTATCTACCGTAACCTACGATATAATGTGTAATACGGTGCCTTACGGAACTAAGCCACCGTAATATCTACCGTAGCCTATTCGATCGTACCAGAAAAGCGCAGAGAAGAAGGAAGAGCCAACGTTCCCTCATGGTAGACAGGAGAGCGAATGAAAAGAGATACTGGGTGAGGAAAGGCAGAGAGGCAGAAATGAAGATGATTAAAATGTAAATGAAGAAATGAACAAGGCATCACGTGAAATAAATTGAATTAGGATATCAATAAGAAAGAGATTATCGTTTTCAATTGATCAAATTATTTAAAAAATTGAAATCGTGGGGAATTCAGAAAGATGAATTTGTTTTTTTCCCCGAGATAATCAGTTAGTTTATACAATGAATTTCAAACAAGGGCTTAAGATTTTCAACACGTCGACGCAATTTTTTACACGTGATTCGAATAATAAAGAAATCATGAGAAAAGCAACCAAGAATAGGCTTGTTACTTTGGGAATACAAATAGCTGTAAAAAAAGTCCATTCGTTTTCAGAATTGGTGGAGAAATTTTCAGAAAACACAACAAAATTAACGCTAAAAAGTGAAATCCACTTCAGACATCGTGTGAGCGATATTTCACGACCTCCGAGCTCTCGCGGTCCTTGATGAACTTTGCAAGGTTCCAGAAGGTCTGAAACATAATTGTAATCTAAATTTCGTGATTGCATTATTTATTATTATGATATGCAAATGATCGCCCTAATATTACTCACCATGTAGATAACGAATTGAAATCCCGCAAGGATGAGGCAAATACACACTGCCGTTGGGAGAGCGAGGCCTAGAAGCCAATTAATGAGTTATGAAAAATACGAAAAAGACATAATAAATATATGAATAATCTACCTACGATGTCGGGATAGTTTTCCAGCGGAGCAACCTCAGCCTGCAATTGCGATGTTTATTTTCTTCTAAAAAAACAAAGCAAAGATGTACCTGAAAGCTGAGCATCCAGACAACTGTCATCGTGGTCTGAAAATGATTGCTTCATTAGTATGAATCGCAAATGTAGGACACTTCTAAAACAGCCATTTCTTGTTTAGAGTTGCGCGAAATGCCCATATTTCGAGCCCTGAAGATCTTATGAACCTGAAAATCAAGAACCCACTTACTCCCATCACAATATGCACGAAAATCGGGGTGCGCGATTCGTAGAATACGCCGTACACTCCGAGTAAGACGATGGGAATGCCGAGTAGGTGATAGTAATTCTGGCGGATGATTTCGATTGTGAGGGCAGGAATGTAGTAGCAAAGAAGGAGAAGGACGGTGAAGATGCGGGAGAGCGTCTGCAAATAGTGGTATGGTTTTTACCTCTCATTTCTCAATGCTCTCTTGTTTCTCTGATGGATGAAGATAAAAATGTGCTTGCGTTAAGGTAGGAAATCTTCTTTTATTTTGAGTATTCTGGTTTCAATTAGATAAGTTCCCTCAGACGTTCTCACTCAGTTTTACTACTTTCGCATGCAATTGACACGTGAAAGCTAATGGGCCCGGATGAGAGGGAAAGCTCAGAGGAAATAGAACCCCTTTTCAAAATTCAGAAAGGTTTCGAAAAAATGGTATTGATCTTCATTTGATGAAATTTCCAACATATCAGAGAATTCTTGACTTTCGTATTTCAAATTCCTAAAAAAATGGATAAAATGCCCACAGTAACGTGGGTGCCGTAGCAGCACGAGCGATATCGCGGATCGTTCCGGTTGAAGTAGACCATTTTTCTGAAATAAATACCGATTCAAACCAGGACCGTGAGGGCGAAGAATGCGTCTCTTTATTCCGCGTACTTTCTTAACGGTTAGATAGGCGATGAATAACGAATAGAAAAGTGAGCAAGACAAGAAAGAGTGCTCGAAATGGCTGAAGACAAGGGAAAGGGAAGAGAAAGAGAACGACGCGCCCTCATCTTGAAACACTATTAGATAGGAAGGACTCGAGGGAATAAAGAATGAAGGGCAAGGGAAGATTACACTGGGAAAATCTCTAGCATTCTCACTTCATTCTCGAAATATTTCAGCTCAGATATATATATATCTTTATCGCAACATTAACAATGCGCGAAAACACTAGCCAGTAGCTCGGAACTGGCACAAAATTTATCTTGGAGTGATGAGGGATGTTGAGGAGATTGGCCGCCTCAATTCGACGATGCGATGGGAGGGTTAGGGTGAATAAGACAGGTAGAAACGAATAGGTGAAATAAGAAGAAATGTAAGGGGAATAGGGGTGTTGATTAGAGAAGATATGAGATAGGCAAGCAAGAAGAGACTCGTTGAAGAAACAATTTAGACGGTAGTGAGAGGGAATCACTAGGTAGAGCATGTGATCGACAAGAGATGAAATTCTTACAGGGTGCGCCAAAATTACCCGCACTCTATTGCATCATTCTTATCCATTGTGCCCAATCGATAAATCGGGACCCCTATTGCATCATGCTGATGATTGACCCTTGACCTCTTCCTATTTAAGGTTTCAAGTTAGTAAGTCATCTCTACTAGTTATGGTGAAGTCAAATCCCCTTCGACCCGCTATCTTGAAGCTGTTCCGGGCCGGAATCCCTCGACACGACATTGTTCTCCGACTGGCCATCCCCAAGAGAACTGTGTATGATGCCATTGCGAGGTATCTGGAGCTTGGCAGTGAGGAGGATCGTAAGGGGAGAGGAAGACCGGCCACTGTCTCTACCCCCCAGGAACCGCGAACGAATCCACAAGCGAATCGGTCGCAACCGCAAGCAGAGCATGAGAGCCATGGCCAAGAATCTCCATATCTCGAACACTTCTGTTCGCAGACTGATCAAGTCCCAGCTGACTCTTCGTCCCTATAAGTACCTCAAGCTACACGGACTGAATGATCGTCAGATCAAGCTTCGTAGAGATCGATGCCGTTTACTGTTGATGCGCTGTGCTAGGGCCGAGCACTTCAGTACGGTCTTTTCCGACGAAAAGAACTTTACCATCGACGGAAAGATGAATAGCCAAAACGATAGGATCATCGCCCACGACCCTGAGGAAGCTTACAAGAGTGGTGGATTCATCGGTCAAACCAGCCATCCCTTGTACGTGATGGTTTGGGGCGGAGTCTGTGCTACCGGCAAGACTCCCCTCGTTTTCGTAACCCCTGGCGTGAAGGTGAACAAGGAGTTCTATGTCAAGCACATCCTCCAAGACGCACTACTTCCCTGGGCAAGGTCTCACTTTGGTCAGAGCCATTGGACCTACCAGCAAGATTCTGCACCCAGTCATAAGGCGAAAAAGACTCAGGATTGGCTGAAGGCCCATGTTCCAGACTACATCCCCACTTCGGAATGGCCTCCCAATTCCCCTGATTTGAACCCCCTCGATTTCAGTGTGTGGGGGGTTCTGCAGGCCAAGGTATCTACTACTAAGTACAAGAACCGCGACACCCTCAAGGCAGCCCTTCTCAAGGCATGGGCTGAACTCGATACGAACCACCTGCGGGAATTGGCTACCGCCTACGAGAGACGTCTCAAGGCCTGTGTGAAGGCGGGAGGAGGTCACATTGAGATTCGTTAATATATTATTGTTACTATTGTTGCTGATAAACGCTGTTATGAAAATGGTTGCTCAATTCACAATACAGCGGGAAATATGGGTGAAAACATTAGTGCGGGTAATTTTGGCGCACCCTGTAGATACATTATCAGAAGCACGGTACAAAGGATACATTTTACGAGTAGCACATTTAGTACGAGATGCCATGAATCGAAACAAATGAGAAGGGGAAAAGGTTGAGTGAGGAGAAAACAGATAAATTCAGGAATTGTGCGAAGGTCTCTGGATACACCGAATGAGTATGCAGATTGAAAAAGAGTGGAACTGAGAAGGGCGTCCGTAAAGTCAAAGGAAGAGAATCAATGTTTCTCCCTCGCTTTACATCTCTTTTCGCCGCTTTTCTCTAGCGAATTCCAGATGAGGAATTAGAATGGGAGATAAAGAGAGAACGCTTGCTCGTCTAGACCATTTTGAGAGATGAGGGTAGGATTCTCAGCAATGCTACACGTCTTTATTTGCATTTTTACTAGGATTAACGATTCACATTTGCACATTGGGTACATAGGCCGGTGGAACCTCGGGGGCGTATTCAATAGCTTCTGCAACACTGGACAACTTTCTTGGTTTCATAGGGTTCAGCGTATATTCCGGAGGTGCATCGATACTAAATAACGGGTCGCCGACTTGTTCCGCTGACTTTCTGTCATGTATAAACTGCCGGAACCGCCAATAGATCTGCGAATTTGCGAGATTATTCAAAGAAAGTCCTCATAAGTACGGCGATAACTTGTCACATTTCCTTATGCCCATATGCTCTTTCATGAAAAGTTTATGATAATATAAATTCATAGAACTCACCAGGTTGGAGCCTGCATACAAAATCATGAATACGATGAAGATAGTCGCGCATACGAATTGCGAAATCGTTCAACCATTAGAATGTCTTGAAAGACTGACGTGGTGGTGTATATTGGGGATTACTTGTACAATAACACGTCTTCCATTTTAATAAATCAAAAACTGTTTTTCTTTGGGTATCAGATTCAGAAGGCAAAAATAGTTCTTGAGAAGGTCAATATGATAACGGTTATCAGCGGCCAGTGAAATAATCTGTACACTATCTGTCATGAGCGTTGATGAGATAACAATGATGTGTATCATAGATCCTAAACGTTTTTCCATCGTAGAACTCAATAAATCAAGATAAAAACTGAAAATACATGCAGTATTTTCTATCTTTTCAAAGAGATGGACGTTCACGGCCAAACAATCACTCAGGAGACAATTACTATCTTATTTTCATATTATCTGCTGAGGTTAAATCAACAGAATGAATATTTATTACAAATGTGAAATAGGAATCAGTGCGCGCTTATAATCTCCGCTCGCACGTGCTTTCTCGCACTACGAGCCGGACAATCGACGTTCTTGAACTCGCGAGTGTCGAAGTTGGGGTCGATTTTAGAGCAAGCGTTGATCGACATGAAGCCGTGATGGGCACTTCCTGGAAATATTGATTTGAAACAGGTAAAGGACAAAAGTGAGTTAAAAAAGAGTTCATAGACAAAAGTGTAAGTAAAACTTACCAGCAAGGAGGATTTCCTGTCCTTCCTCAAGTAGCACTCCGCACGTTGCACTTTGAGCAGCAGTGATTACTTCCCTACTGAGAGTGAAGTTGTCGGGCTGAAAGGCACTTATAAGACACGCTGAGCAACAAGTTTTAATTGTCGATTGTTTTCAGTCAATTTGCAGCTAAAAGCCCTGATAATAGAAGGCAAACTGCAGTTCGACCTCAACTACAACTTCACAAGATCGGGATCCCCTATCCGAGCCGGGCTGTGTGATGGGCATGACCGCCTAAGATGTTTGTGGTTCCTCAGAATCCAGGCTTACCTTCTTCAGTACATGGAGATGCTTGATTGTGTAGACAGTGACGCGTGAATTCGACATCTCGTGGACGACTCGAACTTTCGAGACTGTAGAAATAAAATTGCGTTTGAGTTAATTTCAAACAAACTAGACAATTTAGAATACGCCTCACCGAAATCAGAATGGCAAAATATCTCTTCGGGAGTGCGCTCAGCACAGGAACAGGCGTGGGAGAGGGCGATAAGGGACAGAAAAGCGATCATCTTATGCAGGAAAATCATTCTGAAATGGATGGTCAAGTTTCTAGAGAAATATGACGAACAATTTTTTATGAAGTAACGGGTACAAAATGACTGGTTCAGTATCCCATCTCGGCTGCGATTTTATATGCGCAGCATTTTATTTCCAATTGGTAGCTGATTAGTAGCCTTCGCTGATTACTAATTCACCAAATTTCGATTGACTTTAGTCATCCTTAATAATCGCAACTTGCCTTGATCGAATGATGAAAAGAGCTTCTGAGTCGTTCTTCTCTTCTTGTAATACCAAAGGGAAAACCGGATAAAAAAACAAACAAAGGGTATTCAAAAAATTCGTGTTTTACGTCAAGTGTGGATACAAGCTGTCAAGATTGTCGTCTCAATATTCAGCATTACTAACATCTTGAATCATTCCGGTTGCTAACCATTGCGAACGTTCGAGAAAACTAGAGCCGTTTGCACGTCTCGCTTGGCAATATAAGGGCGATGAGAAACTGAGAATTGTATATCTCCAAAAATTTACTAGTAACTTCATTTTCCTCATTACCTTTTTCGAAAGGCCTCATCCGATTATCGATCTGTCGTATTACCATCATATCTTGTTGCCCACCGAATCTTCACCTAGAAGATCTAAGCTTATCTTCTAATATCTTTATTTTTTTCAGGATGCAATTTTGGATTGTTTTGCTGTATATTCTACCGCATATCGCTGCGGCTCCAGGAGCTCATCGGTGTGGCGTGGTGGAAACTGTGAACAAAGTGGACGGCAAAGGTAAATATCGATTTTTTAAATACCAAGTTCCCATTACAACGAAGACAGATTTTCAAATAGTAGAAAAAGTCTGATTCTAAATATGATACTTACAGAGGTGGACCTAAAGTGGGGAAAACGAGATCTGACCTATTCAATCGAGAACTTCATTTCAAGCATGTCTGAAGCGACGATTAGGTATGAAATTCTTGAAAGCTTGAAGAAATATTCATAAAATATGTATTTTCATACCTTTGATATTTTGGCTATCTACTCAAATTTATAACGAATTGAATTTGAAAAAGTTTCATGCCTGACTTTTCAGAAAAGCGATCCAAGATTCATTTGCAGCATACGAGAAAGCTACCAAACTGACGTTCCGTGAGGTTTGTTTTCTAAAATACTCTCAAAAATAATTGCAAGACTATTCAGCTTATTTTTAAGGTATACTCAGGCGGAGATATTCAAATAAAGTTTGTAAGAAGAAGTCACGGATGTTCAAGTGCGTTTGATGGCCCTGGTAAGCTCAATAATTGTGAATAAATAATGAAAATTATTCATTTCTGTTCTTTCAGGTGGAACTATTGCTCATGCCACTTTTCCCGAGACTGGAATAGTTCATTTTGATGCGGATGAAGATTGGACTGTGATGGGCGAGAATAATCTTCCGTAAGTGATGTATCTTTCTGTTGACCGTTTGACAAACCGCTAGATTTATCAACCACAGCAAAAAACGCATAAAAGTAGTGTCACTTTCAGAAAGGACACTGAGGATTTCTACGATATTGCACTGCACGAAATCGGACATGCACTTGGTATGTTTATTATATATTATTAGACACATATTTTACTGAATCATCCTCAAAAAAATGCACAGGACTCAAACACGAAGACGATAAGAACTCGATTATGGCGCCTAACACGAAGAGGCCGGTTGACGGTTTCGGCTACTACGAAGCGCCCCGGCTGGACGCCGTTGTGGTCATGAAATTACAGGGCAAATACGGCGCAGGTACGCAATTTTCAATATAAACTGTCATTTATCGACTAAAAATGTATGATTTTATCGCACTATAAGTAGATCACGTTCAAAGATAAATATGTAAAATGTAATTTTCCAATAAAATGCAATTTTCCAGGGCAAACCACAGCTGGTCAGCGCTCGATCAAATCGCGTCACGGCACTTACCTGCGGGCGTGGGGCCCCTTTACTGATGGGTCGCCGGCTCGCGTCGATATGGCGGAGCATCGTAAGGCATGCGAGCAATGGTACATCGACGAGCACAAGGGAACGGTTAGTCGACCTTAGTAATTACCTACTGGACCTTAATCATTACTTTAAATGACCTTAATAATTTGCAGATCACCCTGCGATCCACGTGCGCCGGTGGCAAGTACCTCCGGGGCAATCCGGGCGGGCACGTTGACCTGGCGGACTGGCGGTTGGAGGGCGAGACGTGGACGCCTATCCAGACCGCGGAGGGATCGTGGTGCTTCAAGAGCGCTTATGGACACTACCTGGCCGCGCGAGCTAACGGAAAAGTTTCCACGAACAGTCATTGCAACGGAGACGCGAAATTTTCATTGGAGTCGTATGTGATTTGACCGAAATCGCGTATTATATACAATATAAAAATTGCTCAAATTTAACAATTTTTTAAAAATGTATCTATCATGGCCACTTGCCCCCATGACTAGAACATCGCTCATAATAAAATCCATTATAACTTCCATGATTTAACGCGGAATTATTGAAGCAATATTATCGCCTTGCAATGCCGAGTGTATCGATTAGGGATGTCAAGTGAAGAGCAATTTCGCTGTTTTTCGCTTACGGATAAGAAGCTGCAGTATGTTAAAGAAGGAGTAAACCTCATGAGTCTCACCGCGAAAACCCTGCGCGGTCAATATTTCAGTTTCAACTTATTTCCTTACCGTAATCTTTTCTTTCATTGGGGCGGTTGCGAGCCTTTCTTTTGTTTTATCGATGTACCGTCATTTTGCTCGTGTTTTCTTTGTCAATTGTTTGTTACTAATAACTGGGGATGTCTGTTTACCCCTTCTAGTGCGTTTATATCACGGATAAATGCCAAAATCGCTTTGAAATGGCCACTATCTATGAACAAGCCTCGTTTTCGTGTATTATTCACCTCCCATTTCATGTTCATAGGCGCATCCGGGCTAATTTATATTTAAAATTGTTGCGGGTTCATTGCCGTCAACTATTGATCACTAATCACGTATATTTTCCTATTTTCCTACCATTTCTACTCTAATTATAACGGTTTTTGCTTGGTTAGGCTAAGCAAAGCTCTTTTTAGCACGACATTGCCTTCCTCAAGCGCTACGGTCAGGGACCGTACGCCGAGCAGCTGTAACAAATCGAAACGGACATTGAGGAATGCGTCAAGAAGGTACGTTTTCTGCTTCACAAGTCAATCGGTGTATTAGTAGTAACTGTTATCCCTGTAAATTGACCCTCCGAGTATGCACTTGGTTGGGATTTTACTGAGATTCTGTACTTAGCACAGTTTTTACGTAAATGTACACAACTCCACAAATTAGCGTGCAACTCCCTATCTCAGTCGTTGTTCTCCCGCATGTGTGCAATTACAGATACCATTATCAACTGTTTACAACCAGTTTAGTTATCATAATCACTCGATTCGATTTGATTCAACAGTGTGAACCTTGGCGCTCTCTTTGAAAAGGAGCGTATCAAATTTAAAAAACCGTCTTAATGTCTGAACTATCCAATTTCATAGGTCAACGAGCTGTCCGGCGTGAAGGAGCCCGACACCGGACTGGCACCGCCCGCCCTCTGGGACATTGCCGCTGACAAGCAGGCAATGCAGCAGGAGCAGCGTCTTCAGGTACCGAATTGCCCCGATTTATGCAAAATATGCATATTATTGTGATAATTAACTTGTTGTTAATTAATAAATATTTAGGTCGCTCGCTGCACGAAGATCATCATCGCTGAGGGACAGGACCACAGGTGATCTTCCATTTATATAATTTACTAAATATTCCATTTGAAATTTACGCACTATTGGGCTATCTCCCCGCTTGATTATCTGAGTGCGGGGCTTCCAAGAAGAAATTACCGGAACTTTGCGCCCTCGTTGCATGAAATGTTTTTACACGGAACCCCCAAACTGAGAATTTCGGAGCCCCCGACCAACTAGCTGAATTTAGCCCATCAGTAGCTATACGCACCAGTCCGATATTTTTGTTTCTCACGATGATCCTAACGCGATCCTATAGATGACGGTCCCAAACGCGGTCATAGACTATTTTGTGGCTCGTAGAGAGAAATTTGAAAGACTCTGCGGCAATTTAAAGCTCTGGTGATGTGATATAGGTTTGTGTTATTCAGAATTTTTTGAAGTTTTTTCAATAATTATAAAATAGTGGTTTCCGCCAGTTTGACGATGGTGCTTACCGTAATCCTGTTTTTTCGCAAAACTGACGACAGTTCTACACCATCTAGGGCTAGAGCAACCGACTTTGTATTACACTACTTTGTTCCTTGTAGAGAAAGTGGCTTGCAACATTATCGTAATTGTCTTTGCCAAGATAAAAATGTTGTTGTTTAGGAGGCTACTGCTGAGGATGATTGCGAACTCGATGGTGACCACACGGAATACAACCAAGATCACGAGTAATCTTGAGTTGAAGAAGATTATCTCAATCCTTACCCTATCCCCGTTCATTATTTAATAACTGAATCCAAAGTCTCCAGTTGTGTTTTTCACTAGCAGCTTTATAGCTTCTTTTATTAATTTTATCAATATCACTTATCTAGCATAGTAATCTAGTTAAGACCGCTTGTTTCGTATGCAGTTCTTTATGATTGTTCCGCTTTTTGTAGTGTATGTAGCGTTCTCGTTACCATGTTTATGTATAGAGATACTGAAAATTTGCTTGACGGCTCACTTGCTGTACAATAATGTTGTGAGCTCTGCTGCGTGTAATAAAAACGATCTTTCGATTTGTATGGTAGTTATTGTGCACTACACTGATACAAAGAGTGTATGAAATGGAAAGCTTCCGAAGAATTTTTCTCGTTGTTATAATTCTGACTTCGTAATCATGAGTTTGGGATCATCCAACCTCATTTAGTACTACGGATGTGTGAATCAACAACTTTTTGAGACCCCCAAGTCCCTACATAGTGAATGAGAGAGAAAAAACCCGTATGAACTAGTGACGAATAATTTTCCACGCCTTGTATACTACCTCTCTCGCCATGCTCACAACGCCCTCCACGGTGAAGTGGTAAGTTTCTAGCCTTGAGATCCCACTAGCGCGGGTTCGATTCCCGAGAAAGGCAAATCTCTTGCTAGTCTCTTCTTTTTTCGATAAACAATCTCGATTAATCAATATCGGGTTGGAAGATACAGTACTCCCTGATCTTCCCTGCGCGGAGTCCAAAACTTTGAAAATCCGTAACTGTGCACAGTTTCAATTTTACAACTTCGCATAAACTGATTTTTGATCGTTGAACCATTCCCTATCGTTCCAAGATTCCAGTATATGTGACTAAATATTGGGTTTACTCCTTCTTTAATGAGTACCGAAAACTAGTGAAGAGTTGATTCCAATAGTTTCCCAAACCATTTGAGAAGTCATTCCACTTTTGAGCGGGTCAAAATATTCACGTTCTTCAGGTTTATTCAAAAACTCTTCATGAAGAGTGAGCTTTTTTGGCATTTTTTTCCTTTTTTGGCTCCAATATGCAAATGAGGTTTTATACCCTAATGAATGACTACTCAAAATGTCTCTCCCCAATATGTAAACACAGTCCGAGTGAAATATCCGTCTTTTTACACACCCCGAAATTATTAGAAATTATATACATAGATTTTCAAAAACTCTTCATTTGCCATCCCTAGTATTGATAATAGGAGACAGATCGTCAAACATGTTTGCAAGTGCGCAAGTGAGTCAATTGATTAGGTAAACTCTAAAATGGATACCATTTGAAATGCACGTTTGTACGTATGCGCACTACTTGGCATGTAGAAATTCGAGGCATCGTTCAAAGAAATCACGTTTTACGTATACATGTATTGCGTGTTTTTTGTGTGCTAGCAAGGGAAAGCTCAGATAAATACTCTTGATGAAATAATTAGAAGTTCTACCAGAGGAGTTGATCGCGTCGCTCGTTCAACACAATTTTCCCTTGTATGCGTGAGTAAACACGTTTATGGCAAGAATTTTCGCGGTGTACTCATCAAACACAGTATTCACATATTACATATTTAATCTTATCGACAGATACATACAAGTACAATAATTATGCGATACTCATTCGTTTTCGCACTTGGCATCTTCTCACTCGGAGAAGCTGCTCATGCAGAGCAACACACGTTGATGTAGGGATACATATCCGGCGAGGGAAACGGTCCGCCGGTGAGTCCCCACATTTCGTTCACGCAAGCCGCCTCAGGGAATGGTCCACCGTTGACGTCTCCCTAAATATTAGCAGATTTTCGTCACAGGAGGCGTCTTGTGCACTGTTTTGCAAACAACAACAACAACAACAACGAGCTTACTAGTACTTGGGTTATGGGTTAAAATTTGGTAGGAAGCCCATGTACTAGTCGCTGCCTTGCGGCTAGGATGACGAGGGTTGGGAAAAGAGCGGAACAATAGATCTTGTCGAAGTGTGGCCAGAGTTCCATCCTGTTCGCACTCTGGCCACATTTAGAAGGCAAAAGATCTGCAACTACTCGCAATGACAGGAATCACTCAGCTACCACTTATTAAGCGGAACAATACGACATGCACACTGTGGGCACTCACATTCGGCAGCTGGTAGACGAGGTCTGGCGCGGTAGGCGGACACGAAACCATGGTGGCCGTGATCATGGCTGCGACGCAGCCTTGCCCGGCAGCGCATCCGACCGGCATACCGGCCATCGTGCAGTACCGCGCGTCCAGGTCCGCCTGAGAGATCTGCTTCACCGCGCCCAGCTTGCAGCCTGCGACAGCGAACAGTTAAAATCACGTCAAACCAATTTATCATAGAACAACTACGTTATGTGGGGCCAAGCAGTAGGCAAGCAGCAGCCTAAAAAAAGTTTCCGTTCGGATTCGCTTGTTAACGGCAAATAAAATTGGTAATATATATATATACTGTCCGACCATTGGACTTAAGTTTCAGGAAATTAATGCGCGACTCACCGGTCACTTGCGCCGCCGGACCTCCTCCTCCTCCTCCCGGAACGGCGGGAATGCCGCGGTCGATCACTTTCATAGGAATGCACGCGAGTGTGCCGAGCGGCAGCAACAGCAGCAGAGGGAGCATGCTCAACCTTTACTTATCAATTGATTCATTCGATACACCTCGGAGATTGTGGCGGGCAAGTGCACAACAATAATGATGGATATACGCGCGAGAGCTAAGGTGAACAAGGGATGCTGAGAACATGGAGTATGCCTCATCATTTCGTACATTGTCACGCGTCTATGACTGCAGAGAGTGGGTTACAGGAAGACACGGTACTAGGAAAAATATCGACAAAGCCAGAAAAAAAGGCAGTTCGGGTGATGCCGCGCAGCCGCTTTATACTCCACGATACATCCCGCCTCCGGCTCTCAAGCCGGCTCTAAGCGCGCTGCCGCATGGATAATGGGGATAGCGTGTCTCTTCAATTTTGCCTGTTCTCTCGACAGCAAGCGTTCCCTTTTTATGTTATCGCCCTCCTCGACAGTTTTACATTTCTGAAAAGTCTGAAGCAGATTCTGAATGTCATTACTTAATAGGGCATCTTTAATGCTTACAACTGCAATATTCTCTGAGGCCAAAGGAAAGGGAAAACCTAAAGGATCGCGCTAATCGCAATCTTCCACTCTTTCTCTGTACGCTGATCTTTGCCGACTAGTGCAGTGAAGGTTGGAGCTGATTTCCCCAATAAGGCGCATAGGCTTCTTTCAATTATCCTCTTTCGGTAGTCTCTTCATTTTTAGTATCCTGAATTCTCAAAGGAGGAGTATTCTTGAAAGTTAGCGATCACAGATCTAAGTTCAAAATGTTTGGATTATTTCGCTAACACGTAAGGTAACATTGATAATGTCTGAAGCTGTCTTATTTCCGTTTTTCCTCCATGGGTAGAGAATAATCATTGTCATCTTGTTAGCATTGCCGCAGCTGCTGCAAGGGGGGGGGGTATTCGTGCCGTAATAAAAAAGAAAGCATATCTATTCTGAGAGAAAAGAGACTAGGCAATTCCACAAAAACTGTGAGAACGATCAACGTACAGGGAAGGGAATCGATTCTCTCATTGACCAGAGAAAAGGCAGAATGGAAAGACGAGAACATTGCTCAGGAACAAGAATCATTACCTTTCAGTGATTTCACCCTCAATGCAAAAATTAGGGAAAACATTGTCCTTTATCTAGCACCATTTGTCGGTGGACGGTAGAGCATAGTGCATACACTAATCTGCTTGTAGCATCATACAGCATTAAGAGTAGAGATGGGAAAGGAAGAGGGAGTCGCGAATGTATGCAAAGTGAGCCGCGCTCTTCCACAAGAGCGAGAGGGAATGGCCTCTCTTCCACAAGAGTGACCTCTCTTCCACAAGACTGAGAGCGTAAAAGCTTTAAAAATGGAACAATTTTAATGGGTTTTTTTCTCAAACTAACCTACCTATACCATGTTCAATATATTTATCACTTAGGTGCAAAAATCCGCCTGAATTCCTTTATTTTTAAAGTTTTTTCGCTCTCAGTCTTGTGGAAGAGAGCTCACTCTTATGGAAGAGAGGCCATTCCCCTCGCTCTTGTGGAAGAGCGCGGCTCACTTTGCATACATTCGCGACTCTTCCCTCTTCCTTTCCCATCTCTAATTACGAGTTCTAAGATTGACTTGGAAGGAATTCACAAACTCGCCAAAGCGGAAGTGCCCTAATCAGACCAAAGGATCGATCAGTAAGAGTGTATCGAAAGTGATGTTTCAAACACGCGGACTATCTCTCTCGCTATCCTTTTTTTAATCCAGTTGAAGCAGTCTGGAAAATCCTTCACTTTTTAATGGGCTAAAGCTACCAAATAAAATAAAGACCTTCGTAAACTCGAGAAACTTGCTCATGGAAGAAAAAACAGATTGTTGAATTGGTTTTGTGTTTTAAAGTCAGAGAAATTTTAAAATCCTTTTCATATTCTTCTCAAATAAATTCTTGATCGCAAAGAAAAATTTTCACTCTACTCATGAAAAAATCGGCAACGGAAAATCTTCGTATCTCCTTGAATCATCTCCATCATCGCTAGAATGAGAGTGAAACGTACGTGATGTTCTAATCTTGCCGACTTTCTCTCAACTCTCTTCCCTCTGATCACTTTGGTTTCTTCTTGGTTTTCCCTCCCTACAATGGACAGGAGGAGCAACAAAAGCAAACTCGAAAGATCGAGATCTCCAAGACGTGCTATCTCCACGTGTGCGTGTTGAGAAGGAGATTTTTCGAGTGAAAGTTCATAACATTATTTTGTCGCCGTCAGCGGATATATCCCACATCATCTTCTCTAAGAATGCTCCCTTTTGTAACGTTTGATAGCCATTTTAAAATCGGCATCAATTTTTACCTTGAATACGCACGATGAGGAAACGTCGTGAGAAAAAATGTGCTCAAACTAGAGACACTTTCGGACCTGCATTTCAACCTTTCAAATCTTGTCTGATACCACTGATTATTCATGCGTAAAATACGGGCGCACTTTCCAGAGACAAAAGAGCAGAGACAGTCATGATGAAGCGTCTCTTAATTCCTCGCGCTGTCTCATCGGTCAGAGTGACGATAGAGTATGGCGAGACGATGGCCTGACAGTGCAAAATCACAGTGAGATCGAGGTACATCCAATCTCTTAATTATTCGTCGCCGCTCTGCTAATTCACGGTCTGCCCAAGGGCAGGTTCTCTCTCGCCAACCCGCGCACATCCTTTCTCTGTATAAAAACGGAGAGCGCCGGCGGCATTCGTCATTTCAATTCTCGCGCGGTAGCCTCTTTGATCTAAATCATCTGTTTAGATGCTCCTCATCATCTCCACGATGGTGACGCTTGCCGGAGCCTCGTTCTGCGGCGATTCGGCGATACCGTTTTCGATAGAGGTATGATCACGCCGTCTTTGGTTTTTTTCTTTGGACATGATTTGAGCAATCGTATCGCCGCATACTCAACTTGTCATGCAGAACAGACAGCAGAATCTAATAACGAGATCCAAAGAAGAAACAGTAATCCAGATCACTCTTGACGGTCAGCCGATTCTCGGATGCGCTCGGCCCTCCTGCTTCGGATGGGCTCCCAACGGCCAGCCAGCGACAGCCATCTCCGGCGCATTCTTTCGAATGAACGAGTACGTCGTTCATATCAGCATCCAATTATATCACGTATCTTGTAAGATGATAAAGCGGATAGGGATGCGTGTATCTCAACGAATTCAACGAGTTAGTTCGATCATGATCTTTTTTAAAGAAAGAGCATGTGAAACAACTCATCTGAATGATCCCCCCGTTCCAAAAAGAAGATTGATATATCCGGTAGCAGCGAAGATGACAACTCCAACCGACATCCGACGAAGCACACTTTCTGTTTTTATTCCGGGCCGAGCATGCACAACCATGTGCATTTCAGACGACCGGACGGCTTCTTCCGGCCCGGGAGGGACTCGATTCCTCCCTTTGCCAACAATGATCCGCGCTTCTTCCGACCGCAGACGGCGGTAATCATTGATCCTCTTTGCTGCTGCAGTTACTGTAGAACAATGACGAGAACAACAACGTGTTCAATTCTAGTATTATACAGATTTGTGAGCCTGCCCCTGCTTCAGCCAGTTGCTCTGCGCCCAACCAATGGGTTGGCGGTATCGGCCCCGCGCTCAATCACTCAACGTCTCCGTGCGTTACAATGTTCCCGATTCATTTCGAAATCAATCTCGTACACGGCGGAATCGTTCATTGCAGGACGTTGTTCCAATGTTGCGCATTTGATGGCTTACTCGGGTCGGAGAGTCGAGGCGTCGCATCCCTGCATCCGGGAGAGATGGCGCTTGGAGGAGAGGTACGCAGGGTTTTCACTTTTCGGAACTGCTATATCTTGCAGGTAAACTCCTCGGATGTCCAAACTGGTTTCGACTACATCTCCGATATCCGGAAGGTCGTTAACGATGATGGATCGTGAGTGGTACTATAGATGGCTTCGCAGAAAATAACTCACTCAATTTTGATTGCTCTCTCTCTCGCCTCGTGACTGTCGAAATGGTGGTGTGCGGGAAGCACTTCCGTAACCAAGACCGCGTATTCGTCATTTCTTTCCAGTCTTCAATTCGACGTCTCAATTAATCGAATGCCGTGCCCGGAGGAACTTTCCCAACCACAAATCTTCAATCAGGAACCTCGTATCTTCAACCAACAACCTCCCGTGTTCAATCCGCCTCCTGTCGCTTTCCACGTCAGTTTTTTTTCCAGAGTGATGCTCATGATATTGTAGCATAAAACGAAATGTTCAGGCACCGACATTCGTACCGCCACCTGTTGCTGCCGCGGCGCCGGTTTACGTAAGTGGTCTTGTCATCATCTCAGTCGAACAGAGGTATCTATCTATAGACCTGTCCTTGCAGACGCCACCCGTAGCGTTCGCGGGCGCCGGCGGTGGAGGCGCCGCGTGGTGCTTCTCGGAAGACATGACGGTGCGGTTGTTCGATGGGTCGATCAAGAGGATGGACCAGTTGAGCAAGCAGGTGGGATTGTCTACCATAGCTATGCAATTCTGTCACTTGTTCATGGCTTTTTGCAATTTTTGCGGAACACCATGATGAGTACTAACAGATGTAGAGTGTTGGAGAACTAAATGATCAACAAATATAGGGACCACCATCGTGAGAGCCGGAAATTAAAAGCCATAAATTAGTGTGAGATCGAGTTCCGTAAAATGATACGGTAAAATGATATGAAATTCCGGGAGCCGGGTTAAAGACTAAACAGTGCAAACCTTGTCAATTTTTACTTTATTGATCGATACTTCTACTTTAACTTGATATGCCGCGTGTTTTGACGTTTCCTGAGCTAAATATAGGCCCTGATGAGCTTCCATGCCAAAAATGCCGCGAATCAATGGGCTCCCTCGACCTTAAAATGAGCTTTTTCGTCGAAATTAGCTTTTTCACGTGATGACCTCGGAGTGTCTCACTCGATATTTATATTTTTACTTAGAAGGCCGCGAGTTTTGTTGTTATTTGAGCTAAATAGGACCTATGGATTACCTCCACGCCAAAAAAGCTGCGATTTCATGGTCGCCCACGTCAGATATCGTCGAAAATAGGTGTTACAAGCTCCTACTTCGGCATGCTTCGAGCGTTAACTTGTGTGCACTATCTTTCTTTGGCGAGGTCCGCGCATTATCGCTGTTGATAATTGACTACTAACCACTGAGCGACCCTCTTCCCCATTTTGACGCCGATTGGTCAGTGCCCACGGATAGTGCAAGCCAAATTATGTCGCGCTTCTCTCAATGTTCGATGCAATTTCAACTTTGGTCGCTTGCACCATCTTACTTTTTGGAACGGGCCGACTCATTGTTGTTGATAATGAACCATCAACCCATGGACAATCCCCAGCTTCATTTTGACGGCGATCGGTTAGTGCCCACGGATGGTGCATACGGAAAGGTCAAAGATGACCTGTATTTTTTCCACTGTTTAATCGAGGGTGGAATCGCACAGAATCGAGGGAGAGCATAACACGGAATCGAGGGAAAGCATGGCATTGTAAAATTGAGCAGACAAAATAGTTTTTTTCAAAAATAAATAAATAATTTTTTTAGCCAGAACCGGAAAATAGTCCGTCAGAGCCAGAGCCGTCACAGTAGCCGGAGCCGGGACAAACGTCGTCTTAGCGTAGTGTGACTCTCTTTTTGAAGCGAGAGACTTTGTTTCTTTTGCGAATATCATTTTTCATTTTTAAATAATTTTTAATTTTTCTTTTTGGAAATTCATTCCACATCTATGGACTAATGGTCACAACAAGTTTTGACACCCCAAATACAAATCGGCGATTTTGATGGTGGTCCCTACAACAAATAGCTATTTTCAGGATTGGGTGCTCACGGCGCACGATGACGGCCTTGACTACGAACCGGTCCGGTTCTGGCTGCATCGCGTTCCGGAACAGGTATACACTCCTCTCCTCATGTATTGCCTTCTCTCATAAATCAGACTGGTAAAAGCTGATTCTGATACTTCTCTAAACATAACGGTGGTGCACATCAATCAACCAAATCCACAGATCGCCGAGTTCAATGTCTTCGAAACAGAAGACGGAAAGACGATCAAGCTGACCGACAAGCACTTCATCTACAAGGTACCGGTATCAAACCTCCTTCAATTTTCTCTACTCTAGAGTTCGAAATAGGGTAATCGTCTCTTCATCTCACACACTCTCTACCGGTCAGAAAAGCGAGAGAGTGTACGAAATGAAGAGCCGATTACCCTTATTTCGAATTCTACTCTACCGATATGTCAATTGTCTAGGGCGACTGTTCCCGTGTTGGCTCCGGACCTGTCCCTCTTCCCACGCTCCCGAAAGCCGCAGTCACTGCTGATCAACTGAGCGCCGGCGACTGTCTCTACACACTGGGAGATAATGGCCAGCTGCTGCATGAGGTAGAGTTATTTCGTTCTGTATTCGAAACAGTTGTGTCGATAGTTGTTCAAAATCATCAGTACTTCAATGAAGATGATGCCCCACAGGATCACGATGTATCTGTGTGTTCCAGGTTCGCATCGTTCGAGCCGCCAAAGTGCTGCAGAAGGGCATCTACGCCCCGATGACGTCGACCGGCAGGATTATCGTATGCTAATTTATCTTTGAACTTTGATCTTTGATCTTTAGCGAAGACTATATATTTGACAGGTCAACGACATCCACGCATCCTGCCACAACATCATGCAGGCAAACGCGATCGGACACTCGGCGTACTGGGTATGGCAGTAAAAACGTTAGGTCGAGCACAGGCAAAGGTAAAGGTGTATCCACGTCAAGCGATTTTATGTCGTAAGATAACGCTAGGTAGGACCCGCTGATAAGGCCAGCTGTTAAACACGATGATGATGATGATGAAATTCGATTGCAGGTGGTCGAGAAAGCAAATAGTATCTACGAGAGCGTATTCGGCACTGACTTGGATGAAGTTGTCGAGGCATGCAAAGATTTATGAAGAAGTAGACCTTAAGATCCTATATTTCAGACACCAGCTGGTCTTTCCACCATTCTGGCTGTTTCCGATCTCGTTATGCCGAAGAATTTGATCATTTGAATGAACAGTAATGTGGTCGGAATTCCGCACAAAGTGTCATCTGTGATTATTTATTTGTATTTATTGTTTCTATTGTACTTCTCGTGCGTATGAAATACAATAATTATTTTTTTTGTCGCAAGATACTTTTTGAACATAACACATCGAAATACAATAATAATTATTTTTGTCGCAAGATACTTTTTGAATATAACACATCGCCTCTAAATTCTAATGAGCAATGGAAAAACAATCAATTGGTCCGCAAATGAAATACAAGAGGCCGATGATTCATGCAGGCTCTTGGCCGAGCGAAATCCTGATGAATGGATTTTTTTCTCAAGGAAAATCTCTCAAAAGTAACTCACATCGTTCGCTATTTCATTAGATGGCATACGGCTGCCGCGGGATTTCACGTGTACTGCAAAAGGGCTGAAAACAAACTGTATGTTCAAATCATTATTTTCATGAGGCATTAAAGAAAATCAATATTGAAAATATTCACTCTGTATCGACAGCAGAAGAAAGCCAAGAACACAATCAGAATGGACAAATGTGCCATGTGATTTATCGTAGCCATTGTTTCATCCATGGTTCGTTTTCTGTAATAATTAATCATGAACATTAGTTGCAGTTCTGGTAAATATAAATATAATACAGAAAAAAACATAAAATCTGGAACCGATAGAAGAGAATGCAGGTTGTACTGAGAGTAGAGTTCGAAATACGGGGCGGGTAATTCGGCCTCGCACCAGGCGAAAAAAATGCCTAGGAAAATGAAAATGAAACGACAAGAAGACAGCCTATTCAACGACGGTATCATATTCTTGCGTCATTTAAATCCTGCCAAACGAGTGTAGTTAAAATGTGTAGCATATTTCCACCTTGCTTGCTGAATGTATGCCGATCTCAGCGGTACACCTTGCTTGCTGAATGTATGCCGATCTCAGCGGTACACCTTGCTTGCTGAATGTATGCCGATCTCAGTGGTACATTGCGAGATAAATTAAACTTTTTCACCTTGACAGCTCAATTCAAGAGGACCCTGAGCCCCTATTGTCACCCATCGATAATCATATTTACAGAAAGTGAAAAGATACAGCAAAAACAGGGATAGAACAGAAAGGGGAGATGGTCATTTGTAGCATCACCCTCTACACCTTTCGCTCTCTCTCTCGCTCTCAAGAAGCAATGATAAGCGTACACTCGCTTAAGCGACCTTAGGTAGGAGAGAACATCCTTTTCCCTCTGAATTTTTGTGCCTTGCCGATGTCCAATGCATTGTCTGAGACAATTTCATATCTGACTTTTCGAGCCGATAGTTGTCGCAGAGATTGTTCTGAAGTTCGGACAATTATTGTCTAGACAGTTATTGTCGCTATTCATAATATCGTGAGAGCATTTTCTTGAGTTTTCCTACTCTCTCATCGATAGGAGAGACAATCTCCCGTTTTTCGTACTTTATTATTTTCCGTTCCACGCGTATTTGACCTTATTGTTAGACTCAGGTTCGAGGGGCGGAGACAGGAAAAGTTATGAGGCTGTTGACCTTGCCTCCTCTTCCCTACTCCGGGAAAAGGGTGTCGCTCACCTGCGCTTTGTGTTTGCTTAGATTTTCAATCGCACGATACATCTCAATAAAGAATATGGGCTCGAGGCAGTTCCAAAATATATACGTTAACGTCAGTTATTTTTTTATCATTCAAAGACGGTTTAAAAAATTATGCAGGATATATCAGGATATATAGCATCGAATTCTACCTCGGGAGCCAAACTCGCCTAATTTTCGCTTTTATCCTAACTGAGGAATTCTGGAAAAACTGTTTTAGACGTCACGCCGTCTGGAGCCAACGTGACGTCGATATGAAAAATGAGTATCCCCATCGTCATCAGCACCCTCGAGAACCCCAAAAAACATAGTTTCAGAGAATTGAAATTTTTGAGCTGTGCCAACTCTTGTCCGACTCTCTCGCAAACGGTCTCATATCTCCCTCGTATGGCAGCATTCGTTCGCAGGTTGCACGTGCAAAAATCAAGTCATCGGATATTTTCGCCATCTAGTCATGGTCTTTTGCACGTTCGATATTTCCTTTACCGTCGAATACTGGCTCGTCTATCCCGTAAGACCATTTATTAGAGTTCGAAATACGGGTCGCCGTCTCTTCACTTCGCACACCCTCTCGCCTCTCTGACCGCTGTGAGAGCACACGTGAAATGAGGAGACGGTACTTGGAATTCTACCATTTACATTGCCGCCTATGAGTCCTGGGAACATTTCTTGGTTCCTCATTTCGACATGTACTGTAGGGAGCATGGCGAAATGAGAGATCTATTTTTTGAACACCCTAGACATGAATCTTGGTGATTTGAAAAAAAAGCATATTTCCGATCCCTGAGATGTATGAGAATACGGTGCTCGTTAGAGGACACGGAATTTTCCGATCCAGACCAGGCGCTTCCATTTACATTGCCGCCTGGGAGATCGCTCTTCCCATACTCGCCTTTAACTTTGGCTACCGCAAACTGGCCATCACAAGGTAGCCTAAGGGCACTTATTTTTTAGGTTATTCAGGTATGGTGATATGGTGATTTTGGATCCTTTCAGTCCTCAATATCTCAATCCACCCAGTCGGTTTTTCGCGTTGATGGCGCTGTCGATTTTCTTTATCTATTTTGCTTGGTACCACCTAACTCTTGGAAAGATGGAGATATTAATTTTTTAGCTTTTTCATTAACTATTACATTCTTGCGCCGGACGATATTAGTCTGCATGCGCTCGATCCCCTATTCCAGGTAGAGTGCGCAATACGGGCAACCGTCTATTCATTTTGCACACTCTCTGCTATCTTTTGCGTAAAACCTTGCCTGCACGCTATAATGAAAATTTACATATTTGGACATATTTGGAATCCTTGCATTATTCCGGTCCGACCTAGGGTACTCTAACTGTTTATACTTAACTCTGCGAGAACTTACTTATTACAAAATTATTTTTGTAATTTATAAAAAATTAAGTGGTCAGTCGTTATTGGCATCGAATTCTACCCCTAGCACTTCCGGCAAGTGAGCAATACTCGAAAAACTGTTTTCGACGTGACGTCATCTGAAACCAACGGGACGTCGACATGCAAAATGAATGTGCGCATGGTCATCAGCACCCTCAAGAACCCCAAAAACCACTGTTATGAAGAATTGTGATTTTTGGGCTGTGCTAACTATTGTCCGATTCTTACGCGAACGGCCTCTTATATTACTAGGAAAGGACGACAAACGAAAAAAAGGGAACTGTATCGCGTGGCTTCTAGACAATTTGAATATACCTACCCCTGGTGGATGAATAATTGTAATTGTAATTGTAATGGCTACACAAACAATGTACACGGCGGGTCAACAAGTAGAGAATGGTGAAGAGAGCGCGAGAGAGAAAGAAAAAAGGCGGTGCGGACTCCAAAAATCGATTTCCTCCCGATTAGTCATCGGTGTGTCAGTTATAACTCAATCTTTGGTTATTGTTCACCTTTCCCTACTAGATCAGAGAATTACTAAGAGATACACTGCATGTTCAATATAAACTCACCCCTGACACAAATTCGTCCTCTCTTTCTCTCTCTCTCTCCCTCTTCCGTGTCTCTGGCTTGTTTACCCTCTTGTCCACTCGTCCCGTCTAACCAATATTGTTTCGTCGTTCAGGGTTGTGAGTAGAGTTCGAAGTCCTTTTCGATGTATTTCACGTGCTCTTTCTCTTCGGTTTGAGAGAGTGTATGAAATGAAGAGACCTCGAGTCGTTTTTCGAATTTTAATTGCGAGCATTCATTGACATTCATTTCGCATGCTCTCTCGTCCAACGAGAGAAAGATAGTATTGAGAAAAGAAGAGAGTGCGAAATATTCGAGCATCATTGCTCTACACCAAAAGAGAGATCATGCTCAGTAGAGAAATGCAATGTTGCACAATCTTGACAAACCGTTTTCTTGTTTTCTCTTTTGGATTCGCTGTGTATTTACTCTCGTTGTTCAAGTTGCAAGCTCTTTCTTCTTAAATCTCATTCAATAAAGAGAAATAATCAAATACCTTTTCAGTTCGCAATATGTCCTTTGTGACGCTCACATCTGCCGAGGGACAGTGTTTCCGCGTTGACAAATCGATCGCGCAACAGTCACACACAGTGAGCCGACTTCTAGAGGTTCGTCCTTGAAATTATCATCCCTTTCATCTAGTCAGCCTCAACCGAATGTTTAGGCTCTATCCAAAAATGATTGCGACGCAGTTAATGATGACATAGAAATTCCGATTTCACATGTTGCATCAAGGACTCTTGAAATGATCATCAATTGGTGTACTGATCAGAGTTTAGCAGAGGCACGTGGACGCTGCATCTTTATTAACATTCTCTGAATATCCTTCAGATTGGGAATGAGGATCTTTTCGATTTGATTACCGCTGCCAACTATCTGGAAATTGAAGAAATCTTGGATATCGGCTGCAAGAAAGTTGCGGATAAGTTCAAGGTGTGCATCTAAGAAGAAATAAGAAAAATTTCTAGGTATCCTCAATTGCTTATTATTTTCCAGAATAAGTCGCCTGCCGATATTCGCAAAACTTTCGGAATTGTCGATGATTTATCTAATGAAGAAGACGAACAAATCCGAATGGAGTCGGCGTACTTCGGTGAGTTTCTTTCAGGGACACTGTTTCTTTCGACAGATTCACTCACTCTCTTTTAATTGTAATACTTTCCAGACTGCGCGTTTCCGGCTGCACTGAACGATTGCGATGAGATAGAGATGGTTTTTCGCCTCTTGGACCTTCCGAATGAGATTATATCAATCGTTTTCCGAAAACTGAACATTGTGGACAGATTCCGAGCAAGAGTATCCAAAAGACTTAACTTGGTCAGAGTTCATGGTGTTTACATCCAATTTCTTATGGTTTAATTAAGCTCGAACAACAAGGAAAATACCACATCAAGCAGCTCAATCTGATTAGTGGAAATTATTCCACATGCAGCCCGGAAAAGTAAGCATATTGTAACTGTCTCAACTGAAATATTCTTTCTAGATTGGTCATCGCGATGTGCAACTTTGATGAGAATGTGTGCTTCAAGGTTAACAAGGAAAGATATATCGCTCTTTTACAGAAGATCTCGAGGAATACTTCTGTAGACAATTTGACGATGTCTACTTTCCATTTGGATCACACGGAGCTTATGTCTTATGTCAATTCTATTTCAACTCGAGAGCTGACAATTGTAAGTCATTTCTCTAATTGTCTGCTTCGAATCATTCCGATTAAGACCAACCTTGGAACGGGTCAACTCGACGTAGATAAAGATTCGCTGAACGAATGGACTAGAGAAAGAGAAAGCCTCTATTTACCACGAACGAAGCTTACTGGCGTAGGGCTCGTGAGCCTGTATGATGTGAGTTTGAGACTGGATCAATAATAATATTTTCAATTTTTTTAGGATATGGCAAACTCGAAGATTCCTCTAAGACGATTTCGCATGGATGCAAAAAGCCCAACTCTGTTCTATTTTCTAAGAATCATTGGAATCACCCTCGTTGATAATAAGTTTGTTTCGACGAGAACTGACGTTAGGGTAAGTCCGGACATCTTGAAAGCATTTGCGCTGAAATCTGTAGATCATTGTCGAAGTATGCGGGTTGATTGGCTCGAAATACTTCTTCTTGATTGGCGATAATATGGTTATTACAACTGATAGAAGTATCGTGCAATATGACGAAGGTAAATTGTGGATCGAAAGATGCGAGGATAATAGATCTCTGATGGGACTTCCCGGCTACAAACAAGATATCCTGTTTAACAGCGAACCTTTGAATGTTGTTTTTAACTATCCTAATATATTAAACAGTTCCTCTTATTATTCCTATCTGACAATCCACATACTAGACTGATGTATCTCGTTGTTGTATTTTCTGATTCCACTAATAGCACTTGCTCAGATAATGAAAATTGTAAATCATTAATGACGGAGTGAATAAAACATTCCATGAAGTTGTGTTCGTCTTTATCACACTTTCCAACACAAACTAGCTCGTTATTGACAGTATTAATTCAATCTTTTAGTTGTCGTCAAATTCGATGAATAGGTGGAAGTTCACAAACACAACATTACAAACAATCCGAATCGTCCCTCTACCACAGCTCAAGCGTGAACTTCTCATCGGCTCCAACATGCGACTGGAGGGAAACTCTTCCACTAGGTTGAGCACGAAGATATGAGCCATGCACACTTCTGAACGACCACGATCCATCCGCATTCTGATACGCGTCCCACAGAAGACCCGAGGCGGCGGACTCGGCGAGGTCTACTGATTTGTCCGAATGGGCACGGAGGTAGCGGATTGGTCCATTGACAGTACGGATTGAGATCTTAACGATACAATATAACATACAATATTAATCAGTGTCGCCTTCTGGGTGCTGATCGAGACAAGGTATCAGATGGCCGTTCTTCTAGTCATTTGGAGGAGTTTGGGAATAATGGATTTTTGAGATGAATATTAATCTGTGCTTACCTTATCTCCCCGTCTCTCAATTCTCCACTGCTCACAGGCTTTCGCATGCGAGGTCATGTCCACCATGAAGGAATCGCTTCCCGAGTTGCAATACACAGCTCGCAGATACGTGCCGTGAGTCGATTTGATGTAGCGCGGCCCAACGAGGCTGCTGCCGAGCGCAATGACTGCGATCGAAGCGAGGACGAGAAGGATACGCATGGTTGAAGTGGAGACTTGAATGGATGGAAGAAGATAAGAAGATGCTTGATACGATTCTACGGTTTCTTTTATACTAGATATTTCATCGCGAAAGAACAGTTAACAGTACACTAACGCATCTGACTGTGTTAGACTGATATGATAACGCTTATCAGCAGCTTACAGACAAGAGGCTGAACCTCTATCCTAACGTACACTCATATGAGGCGAGGACATAAGAACATTTTATTGTATCGTTTAGTTTCGGGAACTAAATGAAACGCCTCTTCAACTGAGATCGAACTAGATAGCAAAAAAAGAGCGCGAAATAGATGGGTAAACAACTGGGGCGTGCACTGCTCTTTCCGATTAGTCATCATGCTGCTGCCTTCGTTTCCCCCAAGTTCCGTCACTCTGACGATTACTAGTCACTGATTTACCTTTTCTCTCTTATTCAGGCTGATTAGTAAGAGGTCACTGCAGTTGGTGTATAAGAGCTCTCTCCGCGACTCATGCGCCCTTTCATTTTCTCGCCTCTCTCTTGATTACAATGTTGCCCAGTCGTTCACTCTACACCAAGGGGCGGGGGGGGGGGGGGTGTTTTTCACGCACTCCTATTTTTCAATGCTCTCTCGTATTTTTTCTGCTCACCGTATTGCGACATCCTTCACATCCCTGCTCTACATCGAGAGAAAGAGAGATAGAGAGAGATCACGCTCAGAGATCGCGCCGGCAATGTTGCACAATTATGACAAGTTGTTTTCTTCGCGATCTCTGTCATCAGCCTTCGTTCTTGTAGCTCATTTACTATGCAGAAAAGTCTAGCGGTGATCGAACATCTTTCAGCTAGCAAAATGGTGACGCTCGTTTCTTCCGACAGGCAGTGTTTCCGCGTGGACACATCAATCGCACAACAGTCTCAAACCGTGAGCCGACTGCTCGAGGTTCGTTCGTATTCGAAAGATTACACCCCTTTTCTAAATCTATCATCATTCAAGGCTCTCGCCGCAAATGAAAATGAACAAGTTAATGATGTTCCACAAATTCCGCTTTCGAACGTATCAGCTAGAACTCTTGAGAAGTTTATCGCCTGGTGTACCGATCACCAGGACAATACGGCAGAGGCTTGTGCTAGTTGCCTCTTCATTTAACTCTGATGACTATAACTCAGATCGGAAATGAGGAACTGTTCAATTTGATTGTAGCGGCCAACTATCTGGATATCAAGGAACTCTTGGATTTGGGCTGCAAGAGAGTTGCGGATTTGTTCAAGGTGTGGAAGAAAAAAAAGACTTCTAGGATCCCAAAAAGCTTACCATTTTTAGGATAAGTCGCCGGACGACATTCGCAAGACCTTCGGGATTGTCAATGATTTATCTCCGGAAGAAGAAGAACAATTCCGTAATGAAACGTCGTACTTTGGTCAGTTTTCTCTATTTATATTTTTCTAAATTCCCATTTGGTTCCTCGATAAACATCATCTATTCCAGACTTCGCGTTTCCGCTAACTCATGAATTCCACGAGAGCGATACCGTCTTTCGCCTCTTGGATCTCCCGAACGAAATTATCTCAATTATCTTCCAACAATTGAACATTGTCGATAGATTGCGTGCAAGAGTATGCCAGAGACTTTTCATGGTTAGAATTTCAAAGTTTTCTTGTGAATTCAGCATACTTAAGCTCGAACAACTGGTTCGATACCATATCAGAAAGATGGAACTGATTATTTCCGATGTTTCATCGATCGAACCGCTAACAGAAAAGTATAAATGCGTACTATGATTTTATTAACATAAATATTAATTACAGGTTGATTATCATACTGTGCAATTTCAATAGGGATGTTTCGTTCAACTTCATCATAGAAAGCTATCTCGCTCTTCTGAAGAAAATCTCGAGCAATACCATTGTAGAAACCCTGACACTTTTCAAAAGCGTAAGTTGGAAAAGTGCAGACTCTTGCATTTTATGAATTATCGTTTACAGTATGGCTCGACTTCTGATTTTGATCCCAAGGAGCTCATGCCATGCATTCAATCCATTCCAACTCGAGAGCTTACAATTGTAAGTCTGAATTAGAAAGAATATTGGTTTAGAATTGAAGAAGAATAGAGAAACTTCTAACTGTGATAAAGGAAAGAGAAAGACTTCCTAGAATAATACGGTGTTCCGTCTCTAATTCGACGCTCTCTCCGATTTAGTTCGACGTTGGAACAATCGATGTGAAGAACGACTCGCTGACCGATTGGACGAGAACAAGAGATAGTCTCTACCTTCCTCGAACTAAGCTCACAGGACTAGGACTCGTACGATTGTATGATGTTAGTTTAACCACTTTTATCATTGAATACGTTGCTATCGTGTAAAATTGCTCGCATTTTAGGATATTGCAAGTTCGACCATCGCTCTGAGACGTTTTCGCTTGGAAGCCACGAACCGAACGCTAATGTATCTACTGAGAAATATTGGCATCACCCTCGTCAATAATCAGTTTGTTTCCACAAGACCTGACGTGAGGGTAAGCATGATCGAAAATTTTCGTAGTATTAAAATTGTCATTGCAGGCGTTCGCCGAAGTTTCCATGTTCTTTGGATCGAAATACTATTTCTTGATCGGCGAGAATATGATTATTACTACCGATGGAGGAATCATGCAGTATAACGAGGGTGAGCTGTGGATCGAAAGACATAATGATGACGGATCGATGCCGGATCTTCCATGCTTCCGAAAAGATATCCCCATCTCGTATATCGTGGATTGTGATCCTTTGACTGTTGTTTACAAATAAATTGTAAAAAAAATTTAAAACTGAGGGAAGTACTTTGCGTTTTCAAACGCATATTGCCTGCAAAATCGGCCGTGTCTAAATTGATTTGACTTGAAGATTATCAAAATAATGGTCCTTGTGTATTTCTGCAATACCTTCCAAACCAGAGTGATACGATCGATCTAGAACTTTATCATGAATAAAAAAATATTATGCAATGAGTGTTGCAGGTTCACATGTGAACTGCGCGCGCGATGTCTGCAGAGTGATAGTCGGAGTGATATCGTTCAGGGTAGTCACTGCAAAATTGGAATAGTGTTGTTTTGTTAATTTGTTGTTTTGTTTTGTTTTGTCCCACCTTTCCATTCTTCTAACAGAACTGCCTCGTTGCATCGAACAGATTTGCCAGCCTCGTCGAGCGTCCAAATTGTTTTTTTAAATATTTTTTCTTATAATTGACAGATTTTAACGCACCACCAATCGGAATCCCTTGTCGCATGAGAGCACGCAATTGCCCTTCGTTGCAGGAAGAGAAATGAGCTGCGTTTTGTCGCAGCCGGCGCATTCGAAGGTTGTGTACTTCGAGGTGTCACATGCTAAGCAAATATTTCGAGCTTCTCATTCCGCCTTTTCTTGTCCCCTTCTATTGACAAATATTTCATAAAACAACATACGTGTAGGAGTCGTGGTCTGTGGCACACAAGACGTAGTCATGAATCCAAACGGAGCGGCCATCCAAGAGGAAGTCAAGGTAATCGACGATGCGGCTTCAAAGAAAAGTATTAGTGGTGGAATGCGCAAAACTGTAAGCCGCCTCATCATTCCGCATAATCTCTCTCGATCGTTCGGGAGAGTGTGTGAAATGAAGAGACGATTACCCGTATTTCGAACTCTACTATCTTACCACTCCAATAGCCACCCTTGCACGAGATGATTGTGGTTTCGCCGCCCTGAGAATTTGCGATTAAATAGGGTGCGCAATACGGGTCACTTCGTTTCACATAATCTCTGGAAGATAGAGATGTGTGAAATGAAGAGACCCGAAGAGCTGTAGAATAAAACACACTTTATCGAAGTCAAAACACAGTAAAAATTGTACCGAAACATCCAACCGCATTATTCTAGGAAGTCTTTCTCTTTTCTGTGCCTCAGTTAGCAGTTTTTTTATATTCTTCTTCAATAATAGATTCATTCTAATTGACATACCTCAAGAACGTATCCCTTTGAGCATCCGAGGGTGCACCTTGCACTATACGCACCAAATCCATCGAGAAGAAACAATTGCTTGTAGTCACAATTGACACATGCCGAGAGCTGGTACCAACATCCGCAGGCTAAGAAAGGGTGTTATATCATCAGAAAAAAGGTAAAGTTTTTCAGTTAAGGCATTTGCATCCCGAGAAATATTACAGAGAAACTCAATCAGAAGAATCTTTTTTATGATCGAGCTTTAATAAAATAAATTGCGAAAATATCTAACTTGCCTGGTTTAACGGTGTCGGGAGGGGTACGTAAAATCTCGGCAGGAGGCTTGTATCTAAAAAAAATGCTCATCAACTTGTAAAAATAGTATTTTAACCTCACGCAAGTAACCGATACTCCTGCACCAACATCCGTTCTGCTGAAGTCACCGTCCATTTTCCGTCCTGAATATGGCCGCAGATTACTCTCGTGTACATTTGACTGCTCACCCTTCCACGTCCCTCCTTCATAGGACAACTCGGCCATGTAGCTGTTGGTGTTTCCTTCCTATAAGGGTGAAGTTTGTTGCACGGGCAGAAAACGGTGTTTCCTTTGTTGAGCATAATCTGATCTAAGTAGTGGAGATACCATGATAACCCAAGAATACCATGATAACCCAAGAATACCATGATAACCCAAGAATAGGGAGCACACCCACCCATAGTCGGTATCCCTTGGCGCAGCTGAGGATGCAGTCGCTCCTCGATCCCTGTACGGAGCGAATGGCGCCGGGATAACAGTAGCCGGCCGCTTCCGGCGGGCAAGCGGCCGATCCATACGTCTGGGCGCAGGCTAAAATGTCAGTTTTACATTTTTTTGCTGAGTTCATTTTCTGTATGGAGGCATCGGCTAGTGGACGAGTCGTTTCATTTGAGAATGGGGACCGTAGAGCATTCCTTTGGTGGCGTACCGAAAACTGTAGTCAATTTCATGCAATGAGACATTGTTTGGAGATCATCATTCCGATGAGAAACCTACGATGAGCGCCAAACAACAAGACAGATCACTCACTAGCCGGTGCCTTTACGCACGAGAATTTCGCTTCGACCGTTCTAAATTCGTCCTTGTTTGCATCGACATCTGAACAAATTATGAATTAACGATGTAAAGATATTATGCAATTTAGAATGTAAGAAAGAAAGCAAGCAAGAAAGTGCGGTAAATACGAACAGAACCAATATCCATTCAAACATGATGCGTACGAAGCCGCTTGCGTTCCATATCTCTGAAAGTATGCAATCAATTGAATCGGCTGTGTCCTACGGCAAAACTTTTTGGTGGCTAACGTATCCTCACTATACTTTTCCTTCTCAACTCACTGTAGTAAGTCGATATCCCGTATCGCACTGAATTGTGCAGTTGCCTTGTCCTGTGCCCGATGAGCTCTGTAATTGCATTTTCTACGTTTTCCGCTGATGTTTGCGTATGATACTACTCCCCATTCCGGTGATGGAGCAGGCGATTTAAAGTAGAGATGGCTTGACAAGAAATGGTCCCTTGATTTCACGCACTCTCTCACCGGTCAGAGGAACGAGAGTCGCCTTTTCAGCACGCGAAATGAAAAGGCGATTCGCCGCATTTCCAACTCTACCTGAAAACCACGAGCATCACCTACCTGTACGAAGAGCTTCGACGGATTGCCCGATGCTACGGTGGTATCAGCGACATACGGGCATCCGCATTCTGAGAGTAAGATTAAACTCAGATTGCTATTCATATCATACGATGGGGGAAATGGCTAAGCAATTGATTGCTCAATACCAATCAAGTCCGTAAAGGCGAAATTTCTTCTACTTTCCGATGGTCACAAATAAACATTTTATCTATACTCGAGGCGCAACACGGCAATAAAATGTAGTGAGAAAAAACATGTTGCTAGTGAGGTGATTCAACTCCAAGTGAGAACAAAACGGGGAGGCATGTTGGAAAGCCTCACCTTCGACATCTACTCCGGGATTCTTCTTACATGTAAACTGATTTGCTTGAGCAGAAATTGATAGAATAGGATTCGCGACTGAACTTAGAATTTTCGACGGAAATCGTGTAGACGAAAATACCTGACCAAACCGCATTGATGCAAAGTGCTGTCGTAACCTCAGCGGTAGTGCTTCCGTATTGTGCCTGTGATTGGTAATTGTCAAGACTAAAATAGATCGACATTTTGTACCGAATTGATTGTGCGAGACACATCTATTCTGATTGCCAAAAGCTGTGACAAAAAGTTTTTCTTTGAGATTAAATTTACATGAACTCGGCACATTCGATGGAAAGATAACGATTGTTTGCGACACAACATGTCGACACTAATTTGACCCAAACTCACCAGCATTGTGTAACCCAAAGGACATTTCATCGAGGAAGCTGTGACGGTGTCGTAATCGAGATACAATTTGCTCACATCGCAATCGGCACACTCGATGGCAGTGTACGGGCATTTGATATCTCAATTTTTTTATGCCTGCGCATATATAGAAAAGTTCGAACATTTTGATTTAAAAAAAGGTAAGTCGAATTTATTTTTAAAAAAACATATACTCACTCAATATTTGTGCATTTGCGCACAAAAGTAGAAATGGTCCGGCCAAGAATAGCCGACGCATCTGAATATATTACGAGTAATTAGAGATTAGCATTGACATCGGGAATCGAGGTTTGCAAGCTGGACGCTCAAATGGGCGCTAGCGATTGTGAAGCGAACAGTTAAATAGGTGAAACTACCCGATCCCATGCGGTCACGCTTCAACATCGAATAAGAGTGTGTGCGCACTTATCGTCGCCTTTGTAAGAATGGTTGGATCGATGAGGGTTCCAAAATGTCGTTGCAAGGGGTCTGTGAGTTTGTATGGGGACTGGACCATTTTAACTGAAAGAGGGAGGAGTTGGTTTTTTTCATCGCAATGTTCAATTCGGAATCGGTGGGGGATCAGGCGCCTAGCGAAAATGTATCATACTCGCATAATCTCTTCATATCATCAATCTCAGAAAAATCAGTTAAAGATATACGAAAACGTACCAGCGACGGTTATCGCTTGCTCACTTCACAAATGATGAAGAGTGTGACCACTTCGGGGCGTTTCCCACTTCTCTTGCGCACAAAACGTGGTGCAGTTCCTCATTTGAGGTCAGCGGTTAAACCCACTCCTCGCCATTGATCATAGCAGCATCTCTCTTTTTGCAGCTGCATCATCGAGAACGCCTGAAAGAATCTATCTCGACGTTCAGCTTGATCGGTCATTGGATATTTAAGCACATGTTAGAGCTACCCACAAATCGACCTTGCACCCTGTTAACCTGTGCGAGGAATAACTTTGCGTTCTCTATGCGCATCTCTTTCTCACTTTCAAGAGTGTGACCGCCACTCCTGTGGTGAAGTGTGACCGAAAGATTGCTGAATGATCATTATATTCTCGCTTGTAACAAACGTGTCCAACTTTCTCGAGAGCATTCCGATAATTTGATGTTCCCATTCAGCAATATCGATCGCGAAATAACCACGAATGTGCAAGGTTCGCAGATGAGTCGATAGCTCGAGAAGAAGCTCAGCTACGATATTTGTAATTTGTAGTTCGAGAAATCCGTAATCGCTCACTCAAATTCGGCGTTGTTGTTGTGATAGAGATTCAATGTTTTGCAATTTAAGAGTTTCGAGTAGCAAATAAATTTTTATCAATATAAGACTCGAAAAAAAATGAAAAAAAGCGGAATATCTTCTATAGAGGAACGAAGGATGTACATTTGGAAGTGTTTCATTGGCGAGATGAAACGCTTTAAAGATACGTGGTTTAAGATCAAAGGAGGTGTTGAAAGCATGCTCAATTTACAACAGAAGAATTGAGTATTTCATACTATAGAATATTTAAAAGTAGCATCTCTAGTTTTGGTGTTCTTAATTAAATTTCCAAGTTTATGTAGAGTATTTTTGGGATTGCGATTCTTGAGCGCAATCATCTTGACTAATTTCCTACTAATGCTGATTAACCAGTGTCTTCTGATCTTTTACTCTTCTGAACAGTTGAGGCAAAATATACTAAAATTAAGGTCTCTCTTTTACTGATGTGCGAACTATCAATTGATTGTGTAAACTTTATCTGCGCTTCTCGATCAGGTTATTTTTATATTCACGCTTTATCGTAGACGATGTGGATGCGTTGCGAGTTCTCGAGATCCTTAACGAAGTTCGCAAGACGACAGTAGGTCTGAAAAGGGATAGTTTGTGAAGGCTCTATTTCAAAAACATATTGGTACCCGTGAGAAGGCAATGAAAATCAGCGTTAGGAAAATAGTAACTAAATGTTCATAGCTCATGAATAGTTTCACTATGAAGTCCTTTGCTCCTTCGTTGTGTTTAAATGTCTCGTCGTGAACACAAAAAATATGCGTGTTAAGGTGAACAAATTCTTACGTATGTGATAGCGATCCTGATCGCGATGTATGCAAGGGTGAGAATCATGAACAATTTGGCGGATCCCGAGTTTTCGATCTTTATGCCTGTAAAGTGAAGTTAAAAATTTTGGAAAATTCACCTTTTTAAAGAGTTTCAAAATAAATTTTACTTACCGAATTTTTTTTGAAGGGCGAGCTTGATCGACTCTTCTGCCACCATACCAACCTATGATTGAGCTCGATACTTGTGTTATTGAAACCAAAAATATTTGAATTGAAACGTTTGTTCCTCTTTTGAAGACCATTAAATTGAAATAAATAAAAGCCTCACCACAGTCAGCGTAATGGAAATGAAGATGCCGATCAACTGAAAGGAATCCATTAAAAACTGATAATATTTGTCTACGATACCGTTAATTCGTAGCTCTTGAATATATCAAAAAAATGTCTTACATTGATCCCAGTGTAGACCAAGAGACAAGTGCGAGACGGATGAAACACACCGTACAACCCTATTCCTACGATAAGGATGGGAATGAGAAAGAGGAAGCTGCCAGTGATTATTGTCAGCACCAGGTCGATAATGATGAATATGCTGGCGAGTGTCTGCAAATAATTATGTTTTTACTATATTTATAATAAAATACAGAAAAATAGTACTCGAATGTGTGCTCCACAGCAGATCGTGTGGTATTTAGAAGCGTTCTCATCGAAGATAGTAACCGCACTATTCATTCCTCCTAAAAGTTCGTTGTAGTGAACGAAAAATTAAGTAGGAAAGGTCAAACAGGGAAATGCGACTGTGAGGAAAATAAGGAGATGAGCAACCTAAATACTCTTAAAGCCCGATTGCTAATCACTCTCTTAGTAATCGCATTACCAGCATTCGTTAATTTCAAGGTTAGAGCAGAAAAAGGTTGAAATGGAGAGGACGGTTCATCCTAAAGAGACATACCTTTTAGATCTTATCAGATGCTCTCATCACGGTCGGCGAACTGTCTATTAATTGAAAGATGTGAATATTTGAGACCACGATGCAAAAAAAATGATGCGTGGATCTCAAAAAGAAATTCCTTGAAATCGATAACGTTATCAACAGCTTGAAAACGATAGCGTTATCAACAGTATTGCGCATTCAACCCCTTTGCATTTTCGTTGACCTTTCTCCTAGTTTCCCCAACATGCTAATGTCACTCTGTCCATTTTACACGTAAGAAATCAGTTTGCAAATACGAATGTATTAAGATGTCTGCATGCGCGTGAAACAAGCACATCGTCTCCCCGTCTTACTTTAAAAACAGACGCCACGAAAACACACGCGGAAACTGGATGGCAGCTTACAATTATTTAGTTCTTCTTGAATACACTTTTGGTTCATTTTACGAGAAGCATGAACACGAGTCTTCTAGAAAATTTTCTTAATAAATACGTCATCAAGGATGAGGTATGGAAAATGCATTTTTCTTCACCATTTTCAATAAGACTAATTGACCAATTTTAGTATATCGCTCCCATTACCGAACAAACGGCCTTTTCTACCTTTTCGGCCTTTTTTTCCTTTGAGCGAATACGCTCTTAATATTCTTGTTTTTTGTTTCATATTTTTTGTCCACCACGATAAGTGGACGAATACAAAAATTGGCCGGTGAAATATTATTTTAAATGGGTGAAAAATTACAGCCGTAATACAGAAAATGTACGGAAAATGTGTGATGACGTGGAGATTACGGTAGAGCCGTATTTTAATTGAAAATAGAGGCAACGGCTCTCATTTTTCACCTATTTAAAATAATATTTCACCGGCCAATTTTTGTATTCGTCCACTTATCGTGGTGGACAAAAAATATGAAACAAAAAACAAGAATATTAAGAGCGTATTCGCTCAAAGGAAAAAAAGGCCGAAAAGGTAGAAAAGGCCGTTTGTTCGGTAATGGGAGCGATGTACGATATGCCCGTCGTTTACGCTTTCTTCGGATCATCAGTTGCATTCGCATTCACCACATTCCCATTCTCATTTTATACGTAAGATTCTTTTTTACTCTAGAGATCTGCTGATCTCCTTCCTTCTTCGCTTGTAAACGTTTAACGGATCTCTCTCATTTCGCAATGCTTTCTCGCTAGTTAGCAACACCGAAAGAGCATTGCGAAATGAGAGAGATCCGTTAAACGGTTTCCAGTCGCGTTCCCCACTACGGGAGAGTAACTTCCGTTTGCGTGGATTGAGAGGAGAAAAGAGAAGAGGAGAACGCTCAAGTCGTCATAGATCTTCTGGATGACTCATTTCTTCAAGAACCTCGTAGGCTGACGGAACTCGTCTCTTCGCGTGATCTCTGGTCACTCTGACCGATGAGATAGCACACGAATAGAACAGCCGGATTCCTTCATCCTGCGAGGAGCCCTTCTCACATTACCTGAACCCCCCCCCCTCGAGAGGTTTCCGTTTGAAACTCATTCGGCTTTGTTCGTTCAACTCGGCTGTTTGGTTTCCTACTATCTGTGAATGATTCTTATGCTATATTCGGAATTCCTCTGCCAAAACTTGATCTGCGAACGAAAAAAAATCATTCAGAATGTTCTCGCTCCGTATTCTAATCGTGTTATTGCTTTTACTCGGGACCGCCGATGCCTGTTCATGCATGCAGAGCATTCCCGAGCAAATCTACTGCCGCTCACAGTTCGGTGAGCTCTTGGATTGATGTTCACCTTTTTCGCTCTAATCGCCCTTTTTTATTTCAAAGTAAGACAAAATTAATCACTCATTTTCAGTCTCTACAGTGAGCGTGAAGCAAGTGATCGTCAAGCCGTTTCGTCTGGTGTACAACGTTGAGCACCTCCAGATATTCAAACAGGTTCATGCTAGAGTGCGCAATACGGGTCGCTGTCTCGTCATTTCACATACTCTCTCGCCCCTCTGACCGCTGAGAGAGAACGTGAAATAAAGAGACGATCTCTAATTCCAATTTTAATATTGACCAATTCAGCCCGCGAACTCGACTCTTCCAACCAAAATATCCACGCCCTCTCAAAGTGCTACCTGCGGAGTGCGGCTAACGGTCGGAAAGGACGTCCTTCTTGCTGGTGTGTTCCAACTTCAATTTTATCCTTCCCGATTATTCTTCTCGTTCTTGAAAATCTACTCAATTTTACATTGTATTGCAGGAGACTTCGAGCGCGGCCGCCTGTCCATCAGCTCCTGTGCAATGATCGACGCTGAGTTTGACACTTCGAAGTTCAAGGGCTTCACTTGCAAATCGAGCCCTGCAGTGGATCCCTTGAGCAATATTGCAGCAGCCAACTGGCTACCCCCGATCCCGAGTGATAGAGTTCAAACCAAGTCTCCCCCGATTCCGAATTCGAGAATTCAAACCAAAACTGCAATCAGACGCTGTTAGCAATAGCTGAGTGAGTGAACTTAGCCTTGTGGGACTACCAGAATGGATGTATTCAAATAAATTAAGTAATTGAAGTGATTGACTGAGCAATGTAGAATAAAGTAATATTTCCTTATTTAATTTTGTTTTCATTCGACTACATGCAATACTCCAGATCAGTGAAATTTTGCACTCTTCAATGCTCCAAGGTGCAGCATTTGCGCGCTAAAAAGGTAAAAATTGAGTATTTTTTGTCGTTGTTTCTCGATTTTTTGCTTGCTCGCTCATTCCAGTCTGTTATGTCGCCACGCAGTAGCTGTTGTATTCGGTGCAACGGAAGTGTAAACTGAGGAAGAATAGCGAGCAGAGAAGATCAAAGAAGAGGAATTGATTCGGCATTATGATAAAAGCAGTGTAGCGAAAAAAAACTAATAAACTTTTATCAACTACCAGCCGGGACCGCGCGCCTACGGCGCGCTCCCCGTCTGGATGACGCCGGGTTATGTACTTAGCTGGGTTGGGTGAACCATTACCCTGCTATGCCCGTCATTTTCAACCCTCTGGAATCTTCTGGACCTGTTCTCGTCATTTCGAACCTTCTAGAAGCCGCTGGACATGTCCCCGTTGTTTCGAACATTCTAGAAGCCACTGGACCTATCCTCGTTACTTCTAACATTTTAGAAGCCGCTGGACCTGTCCCCGTTATTTCGAACATTCTAGAAGCCGCTGAAACGTTCCCCGTTGTTTCGAACATTCTAGAAGGCACTGGACCTGTTCCCGTTATTTCAAACATTCTAGAAGCCGCTGAACCTGTCCCCGTTGTTTCGAACATTCTAGAAGCCGTTGGACCTGTTCCCGTCATTTTGGAACATTCTAGAAGCAGCTGGACCTGTCCCCGTTATTTCGAACATTCTAGAAGCCGCTGGACCTGTCCCCGATATTTCGAACATTCTAGAAGCCGCTGGACCTGTCCCCTCAATTTCGAACATTCTAGAAGGTCCTGGAAGTTTCCCTTCAATTTCGAACATTCTAGAAAGTTCTGGAAGTTCCCCCTCAATTTCAAACATTCTAGAAGGTCCTGGAAGTTTCCCTTCAATTTCGAACATTCTAGAAAGTTCTGGAAGTTCCCCCTCAATTTCGAACATTCTAGAAGGTTCTGGCACGTTTCCCGGTAGTTTGGTTACTGTAGGGTTACGGTAGGCATACGGTAGTCAGGGTTACGGTAGGTATACGGTAGTCAGGGTTACGGTAGGTATACGGTAGTCAGGGTTACGGTACTATGGGGAGGGGCGCCCGACTTGTTTACACTTGTTCCCTCTGCGTCTCTGCCCCAGAGGGTTTCTCTGGCGCTCTCGCTAGGCGAACAAACGTACACACACACACACATCGGGAGACATCTCTCCTTTATTAAGGAGTAATGATTTTTTGAGTGATAATTCCATAATTTCGTCCACCAATCTTCTTAAAACTTGACAAAGCTGTTAATTTTTCTAGCATTATCTGCGAAATGATCCTCGAAGCTGTACCGGAACACTTCAGTCTCCGTGAAGCCGACGTAGTCCTCATGAGCGAGCCTACTAACATCTGAAGCAATTGATCAGTCTATTTTCTAGATGATAAATCCTTCTTTTACGTCACGTGCATTCGCCGGGAAGCGAATGCAAATTTTTTTATTCGCAAAATCGTGCCTAAAGCCCGCGTGTTTCACTGATCATTTGACGTGAGGAGCTGTGTGTGTAGCCTCATCCACTAACAGGTCGGTGTGTAACAAGGACGAGAGGATGTTTCAGAGTCGTGGGAAGTAAAGAGATACATTCAAGTCGTAGTCAAAATAATGGACAGAATCGATGAACAGTAACTTGAGAGTATGTTTCAGAGCTACACATACAACACTCATGATATATTGTGTCTATGAGTAGAGCTGTTCTAAAAATGAAATGTGAGATAGTATGCGGAATAGAGTACGAAATACGGGTAACCGTCTCTTCATTTTTCGCGCTCTCTCACCGTTCAGTGAAGCTAGAGAGTGTGATAAATGAAGAGACGATTACCCGTATTTCAAACTCTAATGCGGAATGAAGGGGCGGATTCTCTACCAATTCATCCGTAATGGGCTCAATTCATCCGTAATGGGCTCGCTACGATGAGAAAGCAGATGCAGATGATGAGAACTCGTTAGATTCTTCGGAAGGAGCAGCGAGAATCTCCCAAATCTTTTTGAACGTTGGTCGCCCTTTCCGGTCCTCTTTCCAACACTCTTGCATCAAACTGCTGACCTGCGGTACATTTTTGCAAAATATGGAACAAATTGCACTCACTGATGTGGGGCAGTTATCTGGAGGGATCAGCCGATAACTATTCACAGTCAATTGTTCATAAATTTCGGATTCTTGAAACTCGCGGTATGGTGTCTGCAAGAACATCGTCGAACATTAATAAATGTTCGTTTAATCGATGTTTGAATCAACCCATTTCCTCCTCTCGTGTGTACACTTGCTCTACTAAGAAGACACAGTTATCTTCAACCATACCGTGAATTATCGAGTATCACTTATTGTGTCGCCTGTCCATTTGTGTACAATTCCCACAGAACGACGCCGAAACTCCACACATCGGCGGCGCTCGTTACCTTGCCTCTGGTGGTTGCGATGATAGTTTCACCTGAATGCATGGTCGTTTCAATTTTTATCCTCTCCTGTTCATATGTATTTCATCCTATCTTTAAAAACGACGAATCCTTCAGGCGCCGTCCATCGCCTCGGAAACAACTCATTGACAGTGTAGTAGTAGAGATTGTCAGCGATGACACGAGCTTGACCGAAGTCGGCGATCTAAAAATGTATGTATTTATATAACGGCAAATTTCTTCAAAAAAATACCCTCTCAATTTCGCATACCCTCTCTCATTTTTGTGGCTGCACGTCAATACAATTCACGCTATCAAGATCTAACCTTGATTGTGCCGAGATCCATCCCAACTAGAACGTTTCTAGTTGCTAAATCGCGATGAACGATCTTCTTGCTGGCGAGATATTTCATTCCGCATGCAATCTGGGTTTAATTCAGAAAACTTAACGTTTATTTCAACCTACCTTTTCCGCAGCCGATTTACATTCCGCAAGTGACAGGCTATTACTTGACATGTAATCTTTCAAGCTTCCATTTTCGAGGTACCTAGCAAAACTATCTTATGTGTACTGCAAAATAAATTGCATTACTCTGTGATAATCATTAACATTTTGGAACAGATGCCGATAGTTTCTACGACATTCGGATGCTTGCAAGGACGAGCGATTTGTGCCTCTCTGGAATATGAACAATATGATAATGATAGAACAATATGACCATGATCAGCATTATGTTCAACTTATTTTGGTATAACTCACTTCAAGAAATCTTCGGCGAACATTTTCTTCAGTCTCTTGCCGGCCAATTTTTCATCACCGTACAATGTAATTTTGAAGACCTGATGAGATTTTTAGAGCAAAATATGAATTACAAAAATGCGATAAAGCCTAGCAAAATAATTAAAATTATCTCACTTCCCCGAATGCACCCTTGTTAAGGTACTTTTCCTGCACGATATCTTGTGCGTCGTATTCCCACTGAGTAATGAATTGATTCTTCTTCACAGAAAATGTCAAATTGATGTTAGATGTGTTGCGTCGATCTTAATATTGTTGTGATTTATTATTTGAATCATACAATTTAAAGTTAACCCGAACCTGCGTGATATCTGACCAATTCGGACAATGTCTTGAAACGCCTTGATCCGTTATCAATTCTGAACCCTGTGCCCTCTCGGCGAATCTTGAATTCTACAGGATCTTGGCTTTTCTGCATTCTGATAAAAATTACCGTAAAAAAACTGTGTAAATGATAATACACGTACTTGACAACAAGCGATAGCGATACACTAATGCTGTTGTTTTCTCGTGGCACAAACATAAAGGCGCCCGATGTGAAATCGTCGCTCATAAGCAGCATTTTGGAATCTTTACTTGAAATATTTTTCGAAATCCACCTGAAAATCCATATTATTATTTTTTAAATGGACTTGATGCTCACTCGTCATTGTAGAACAGATCACTTCCTCTCACGAGAAAAGTCGGTCGAGCCCACACTAACTTGCCATTATCAATGTGTTTCAGCTCCCTGCAAAAAAATAGATTTCACGCAAATTATGGAATATGATTACCACCAATAGCAATCTCTATCTGATTCCAGGAGGAATTGGTCTCCTCTCTTGAACGTTATTTCAAAATTTTCGCCTTCGGGAATATTATCAGCTAGTGCAATTACAAATTCCTGAAAGAGCCAAATAAAGTATCGCTAATAAAGTGAAATAAAATCACTTCAATTATTGTATTTCTCAACTTGAATGGTCTCTTATGAAATGGAACGCAATTTGTACCTTTTTCTTTTCAGCGCTGCTGAATGCTTTTCTCACGCCCTGTATTATTTAATTAAATGAAGAAAAAAATGAAATACACACGTAGCTCACCTTGACAATACTATCGACGACATCGCTCATGGTTCGAAAACAGCCCTTAGAACTGATCAATAGTGAAACGATAAACAACCCATAGATAGGCACCACTCTCCTCAATACACAAAAATTCTCTCTCAGTCTGACTAAATTTTGGTAATATCAGTGCGATCGCCAAGAATCGCCAGTTCTGGAAAAACTCAGTACAGCAAAAAATTAAAAATTTAGCTTTCACACGTCTGAGCATGTTTTCGACTCGTGTTCAGCGTTATGAACCTCATAAGAAAATTTCACGCAATCAGGGATTGATCGATATCATAGTAAACAATAATGACATCCCTGTCTGAAATTCTTTTTAAAACCATAATTTATTCTTGCTCCTTCGTCCACGAAAAGGATTGGAGAACAATTCAGGTATATTCGAGAGTATAGTTCGAAATACGGGAATTCATCTCGTCATTACTCACACTATTTCATCGGTTAGAAAGGCTACAGAAAGTGGGAAATTAAGAGACGGAGACCCGTATTTCGAGCTATATTCGAGAGGCTTCAACTAGTCACTATCATAGTCATCGTCAGTGTCCGATTGCGATAGAGACTCTCCATGTTCCGCTTCACTCAACAGTAAAGTGAAGTACTGGTGTATTTCAGCAAATGTAGGTCGAGCCCGGCGATCGATGTTCCAACACTTGAGCATATAGGTGTAGATCTAGAGTTTTACATTATTTTACAGAATTATTGCTCATCAATTTACTCTTACTATCATCAAGGCATTTCCCATAATATCACGATACAACAATCAAATCAGAAAATTACCTTTCGCGAGCATTTTCCCGGCTTGGGAAGTCGATAATTCTCCTTGGTAAGCATGTTGTACAGCTCTGATGAGGGGAACGGCGAATAAGGGTCCTGCAAAAGTCAATCGATTATTAAACTGACATCCGTACTTAGTCTTCGTATGTTCATATGAATAACACAACGGAGTAAAAAATGAAGAATGAAGAGTGAAGAATGAAGGGTAATCGTCTGTTCAGTCAACGCACTATCTGACGGGTCAGAGAGGAGAGAGAGTGTGTGCGAAATAAAGAGACGATTGTCCGTATTTCGAACTCTAGTATCTATATACCTGCCCATTCGCGTACAGCTCCCACAGGAGAACGGCAAAGCTCCAGACGTCGGAGGCACTACTAATGTTGCCTTCTCTGGTAACTTCCAGTCCATCGAAGAGCACGAAAGCTTCCGGAGCCGTCCACTTTATGGGGAATGTTTCCTCAGTAGTTATGAAGTTGGAAGTGTCCTCTAGACGTTGGGCGAGACCAAAGTTGGCTACCTGAAGATGCGATAATGAGAAGATGAGCGCGTTTGTCTATGATTGTTGCAGAACAACCTAACTTGGAACGTCCTGCCTAACGTCTAACGTAAATCAAACAACATTTTACTGGTTTTCGCCCGCGCGAAGTGCCGCTCTCGTTAGTAAGCAGCACGCGTACCTTGATCTTATCTAGCGACCCTCCCACGCACATTCAACGTTCATTACTCGTTCTCACCTTGATGCTATCAAGAGTATCTCCAACCAGGATATTTCTCGCTGCAATATCACGATGCACTATATTCTCTCTAGCGAGATAATCCATAGCGTTTGACACCTGTGTAAATACATTTCAATTTGAAAATTTGTGTCGCAAACTCACTTTTTCCGCCACTGATAAAAACTCAACAGATGATATCTGGTTGCTTTGAATATATTTCTTCAGATTTCCATTCGACATGTATCTAAAATTAACTACTTCACCGAAAATAATCTGATGCAGGACTCACTCAGTTATAATAGAAGACGTAACACGACAAATGCCGATCGTTTCTACAACATTCGGGTGCTTGCAAAAGCGGGAGATTTCAGCCTCCCTGATATCAATTTATTTCTAAATCGATCTTTTTAATAATAATAATAATATTTATCCGCACGATGTTATGATTGTGGGTGTGGGGGTGGGAGTGATAGGGGAATGAGAACAAGATGAGTAATGCGAATGATATGCACAACCGAGTAGATCATCTAACCTCCTTGCTCATCACGCTCATAAACTCTGAGTACTTCGTTGGAATCTTTCCCTTACGAAGTACATCATAAAGCACATTACTTATACGGTTTGCAAAACTTTTCTCTCGCACCTTCGTTTTGAACGGATCTTTGCACACTTTATATCCAGCTCCTCTGAGATTCGACTTGCTCAGAGTAAGAAAGTGAGCTTGGTTGCGAGACAGGCGCGAGTTTCCAAACAACAGTTCATATGAGGCCGTTCGCGATAGAATCAGACAAATCCGAATGAGCCTGGCACAGGTCAAAAATGTGAACTCTCTGAAACTTCGCGTTTTGGGGTTCTCGAGGGTGCTGATGACGATAGGCATACTCATGTTGGACATAGACTCCACGTTGGCTCCAGATGACGTCACGTCGAAATCGATTTTTCTCCTCTATTTCGGTCCCTAGTAAAGCTAAATTTTCGATACTACGGCACATGGGGCAGAATTTGATGGCGACCACGCCTGTTCACTTTATTTTTCATTAAATATTTTAATTATTGTGTTAATTATAATTATTATGAAACTTTTTGCTAATTGTAGTGCGGTTGTGGAGAGTAGTATAGATCGGATCGGAATGTTACGAGGATTCCAAATCTGTTTTGATCTTCAAAATCGATTATGCGAGTTTTGAAATATTCAACTTATAGTGTACTTGGCTTGTAAGTAAATCTGACCATCTCTCCCTTTCTGGCTTCCGATCTTTTGATCTACCCGAGTCTCTCCTCCGTGGCCTCTTCCCTATCTCTGCGCTCTCTCCATTTCCCATGCTCTCTCGCCTCCCTCGGGAAGGAAACTCCGATCGATAGGAGGAAGGAAGTAAACAAGGGAGAGATGGTCAGATTTACTTACAAGCCAGGTACACTATAAGTTGAATATTTCAAAACTCGCATAATGGATTTTGAAGATCAAAACATATTTGGAATCCTCGTGACATTCCGATCCGATCTATACTACTCTCCACAACCGCACTGCAATTTGCAAAAAGTTTCATTTTAAACAATAATTAAAATATTTAATGAAAAATAAAGTGAACAGGCGTGATCGCCATCAAATTCTGCCCCATGAGCCGTAATATCGAAAATTTAGCTTTACTAGGAACCGAAATAGAGGAGAAAAATTGATTTCGACGTGACGTCATCTGGAGCCAACGTGGAGTCTATGGCCAAAATGAGTATGCACATCGTCATCAGCACCCTCGAGAACCCCAAAACGCGAAGTTTCAGAGAGTTCACATTTTTGAGCTGTGCCAACCTTTGTCTGATTCTCTCGCAAACGGCCTCATATGCCTGTTTGAAGTCATTTATCTTTCGTCGATAAGTCAACGATTTCAAATTGAGCATTTCGTTACGTTCCTCTGGTCGTGGCCGATTTTCAAAAGTATATCCAAAACACTTATAACTAATCAATCTAGTTACTTTGTTCTGCAGTTTCTCCAGTTTTCCTGCTTCTTTTTCATGAACTGGAAAGGCGACACTCGGGCAAAATTCTACCATAGGTCTAACGTAGGTGGTGTAGGCATTCACCATTACTTTAGCATTATTCGTAGTAAGACCACGAAAGATAATGTTAGCACGGGTCGCAGCTTTTTGGGTGACTATGTCAAAGTGGTCTTTGAATGAGAGCTCATCGTCGATTTGAATTCCAAGGCCCCTAATGGAAGACTTAGGCTCAATTTTTGAAGTGTTCAAAAAGTAATCAGCTTTTGGATTTCCTTTGCCAATGTGAGGGACATTGCACATTTCACTAGCAATGCTCAGTTGCCATGTGTCACTCCACTTTAAAATTGCGTCTATACATTGTTGGAGTCTCTTGGGCGCGCTCAACTCAATTTTAAGGTCGTCGGCAAAAGTAAATCCTTTACAACCTTCTGCTTCAATTACACTCGGCAAATCTGCCGTGAAAAGGTTGAACAAAAGAGGACCAAGAACAGATCCTTGAGGCACTCCACTAATAACTGGTCTAAAATCAGAAAGCGTCTGGTTCACTCGGACTTTAAATACTCTGTTTGACAAGTATTCACGTATCCAGTTCACCGTGAGCATGGGAAATCCCATTAGAGAGAGCTTTTGGATCAGTTTCTCATGACTCACGGTGTCAAATGCTTTAGCATAGTCGAAGTAAATCACGTCTACACAATGGCGGTCGTCAATCGATTTAGACCAGTCATTTACCACTTCAATCATTTGACTTTCTACGGAACGGTTTTTTCTAAATCCAAATTGTGTATCTGGGAAGATACCGTAGTTTTCGCAATCCGAAATCATCTGTTTAGCAATGCATTTTTCGAACACACGGCAAAAGAAACTAGTGATAGAGACAGGTCGGTAGTTCAATGGGTTTGAATAAGGAGCCTTTTTCTTGAGAGGCGTAATCGTGGAGTATCGCCACCTGTCTGGAACCTCGGATAATTCGTATGATTTTCTAAAGATAATTTCAAGAGCCGCGGAAAGAGGAACAGCGGTCTCTTTAATGAAAATCAGCGAAATGTTATCCGGAGTCCGACAGGAAGACGATTTCCACTTCTCAATCAGCTCGCAAACTTCAAAACAGCTGAACATGTCCTTGTACTCATTCGAAACATATTCTCTCGCATGCGAAAAAGGAGGCGTTTCGCCATTGTCTTTGGTGAATACTTTTGAAAAAGTTTCTGCCAATAGTTCCGCTTTGCCCTTTTCTGACTCCACTTGATGTTGCATATCATCAATAAGGCAGTCTACTGCGGAACTACGGGCATTCGACAGTTTGGATTTAATGTAACCGTAGAATTTTTTCCTGTCATTGGCCTCTATGATTTTTCTTTCTAAGTTCTGTTGGAACTTTGTTACTTCACGATTGTATTCAGCATGAAGTTTTTCGAATTTTATTTTCGATGATTTTTATCGTCCATCAAAAATTGACTCCATGCCAAGTGCCGTCTTTTTGAAAGTCGATGAATGTGGTCAAGCATCGGCTTTCCGGTTGAGTCAATTCTCATCAACGGAATATACTTCTCGATAATTTCATCGAGAAGCGTGATGAAACGTTCATACATTTCGTTCACGGTCATTTTTATTTCGAAAAATGCATTCCAATCAATGTTCGCGAGCAGAGTGTTAATTTTTCCGTAATCAGCTTTCCGGAAGTTTTTAACATACTTTGCTCTTTGCTCCACAGGGGCCAACAATAATTGGAATAAGAAGGCAGAATGATCTGAGTTGCCGTAATTCGGTAGCTGTTCGACATTCTGCGCAACTGAATTCGAGTTCGAAAGCAGTAAGTCAAGAAACGCGTCTTTTCTAGTTGGCCTTTGAATGAGTTGAACGAGCCCAATTTCATCGCAACATTTGATAAAATCCGCACTTGCTCCACTGTAGTGCTGTGTGGTTTTAGGCCATTTGATCTCGGGAAGATTGAAATCTCCAACTATTACAGTTGGATGCGCACATTTCGTATAGTCATCGAGCTTCTCCCAAATGTGCTCGCTACAAGCTTGTGAAAGTGCAGGAACACGGTAAAGTAAAATTATTCGTGAGCTCTCAGTTCCAACTCGCAAATCGACGACAAGTATCTCATGCGAATCCAATTTGGATTCTGAAAAAAAACAACTTTAGAAACAATGCTACAGCGGATGATCATGCATACACCTCCGCCACGTTTTTTGCCCCTGTCGCACCTCATTACGCAGTAATTACTCGAAAATGATCCTATAATTGCCCCATCGGGGTCAGTTTTGCGCAGCCACGACTCAGTAAAACAGTACACGAAATACACATTTGCCCGTAGTTTTTGTATTCAGTATATACCTGAAGAACTCCTCTGGGTCGATTCGTGCTACTTTGATCGCTACTTCTTCTTTATCACACAATACTCCTTTGTAAATCTGGAAGATGGCAATTTTTTAGCGAGGAAATGTGTTGCTAACCTCGCTAAAATGACCTCTTGTAAGTCTCTCGCCTCTCACTATTGACTGAGGTTGGTATTCCCAAGGGGTTACGGATTGAGTTTTCTTCATTGAGAAGGCTAGTTTCAGGTTGGATCCGTTGTATCTGCCTGAATCGATAATATAATCTAAATTTTCTTAAAAATAGGCAAAACCTGCATGGTGCTCGACCAATTCAGTCAGCGTTTTGAACACATTTTGTCCTCCTTGGAGACGGAATGATCCGTCGGTTCGATTTATCAGGAAGCGAACTACGTTGCATGTCGAAGGATCTGCGTTATTCCTAAGCCTGAAATTTGCACTTATTGAAAAAAATTTTTAAAAAATAATATATAATAATAACGAACTTTACACTGAGCGAAAGGGAGTTAGTAATGCCTTCGGCGGATTGAGGACGGATTATGAATGCGCCAGCCGCAAATTTGGGGTTCATTAGTAACGCCTCCTCCGTATTTCTGGTTGCCTCGAATGAGATCCACCTGAAGCGACATTTCGTTTTATCTTGATCAACGACAACGATCCGACGACGTCAACGTTGAGAATGAGGGCTCAACGTTGACGTCGTCGGGTCGTTGATCAAAAAATAGTCAGCGGTGAACTTACTCAAAATGCTGAATATCGGCTGTTTTCGCGAGAATTCTTGATGGTGCGAAGCCCACACGACCGGAGCTCCTTGACTTCACTTTCCTGCGATGAACTTGATTATGAATAATGAAAATTACAGCTTACCACCAATTCCCCGGGCCTTCGGATCTTAGCAAAAACCGGTCATCTTTCTTGATTGATAGGGCAGATGTCGATCCCAAAGGCTTGTAATTCTCGATAGCAATGACTTCCTAAACGATTAATTAAAAAGAAAGTCAGGAAAGTAAAAAATAACCTGTTCTTCAGTGCGGTTTTTACAGCAGCGAACTGTTTCCACCATGCGATCGATAAGTGCGGTGCACATCTGAAAGAAGATTGTACTTTTACAGCAAAAGCAAAGATCCACTCGACAAGATTGGAGGCAAATCCCTGCAAATTACTAAGAATGCTTCTTATATAGCAAAGAGCGGCCAGACGGGAATGGTTAGTAATCGCCGACTCAGTGCATACATTACCAACCGACATTGAGGCGTTAGTGATGTATCCTTAACCACGTGGTGATGATACCTGCATCAATCACATTTAATGACTGATAAACCAATGTTTGTTGTCTTCTTCCGGTAATTGTGAATTATGATTGTATGTATGTGATACAAACCGCATATTTTTCTGTGAAAGGAGCTTCGTTTTTTCATTATTATTATATTTTTAATCAAGTGAAATTATTCAATTATGCGCTTAATTGATCAAACAATCGTGCAATTTCACACTTCGCACGCGCGGACCGAAACTATTTAGCCTTGAAAGTTCTCACGCGCGTCTTCGATTTGTTACTCACACATCTCACACGCTGTTTTGCACCATCAGCATACATTGTAGAGTTGCTCGTCATCGTAAATTTTGTCCAGGGTGATCTTTTCCATGCATTTGTTTCAGCCTTCCGTGATTGCGCAGAAAATACAATCTGACGGTACTCTCGAAAAATTATCTGCTAGTTCAATTTGTGCTTTCTCGTTGTTTATTTAACCAAGAACGCCGACAATTTTTCGCTTTTGGGCAATACGGTAGGACGTAGAATTATTGACACAGAACTATGATGTGATAAAAAGGTGACTTTTGGTCGAAAATTGACCGGATGTTTGCGTTTGTAGGCAATCCAGAGTGTGCTGCTTATTAACGTTTGCTTTCTGATACGTGATCAGTGATCACGTTTGGTTCTCTTTCCGTTATTGCCGGATACGGTACTCGAACAAGGAGTGGTATTCGCATGACGGCTGTAAAATAACATTAACACTTTCACTTTGAGATTCAATCAATATCGCCTGTTTCCAGATGAAAATTGAAACGATTCCTTCTCGAATCAATATTCTTGCAGCGATTTTTCTTGTGTTGTATGTTTGTAGCTGGAAAGTCTCCTTTGTATCGAACGCTGTAAAATTACTAGCCACTCTTTCCAACTCGAACGTGATCATTGATCGGCGATCATTTTCATTAAAGAATGGTGGCCATTAATTATTTTCAAAATTTGAAAAAAACTATCTTTTCAGAGATATTTCAGACGTGCACAATCTTGAGAATCCGAGACAGATTTGAATAATAATCGTATTTTTAATGACAGTATGAACATTATTCGGGGATGCATTCATTATGTTTCGTAGATGCAGGGATTTTTTTACGTTGCTCGAATCTTCATTGGCAGTTATTTTTACGGATAATTCGTTCATTCTATCTTAAAGGATGCGTATCATGAATAGAGATGGGAAAGCAAGAGTGAAAGCAAGAGACGCCGCTTCGCGCGGCGAGGAATGAGAGGGAAAGCAAGAGTGAGGGGAGGGGATTAACTCTTGTACAAGATTGAGAGGTCTTGTACAAGAGTAGATTCAGAATTAGTCCGTTTTTGATGGCGGTTTAATGCCAATTAGCTCTGATATTAATCAATTATCATCGTACAGCTCATCAAATACTTGTGGCTCATGTTTTCAATGAGCTTTGCCTTCTCCTACGGATCAGGCTCTCTGTCTTGAAAAAGAGGTGAAGCAAATTGCCTGCGAGTCTCAGCATTTAGGTGTCGACATGAAAGTTGTAGAGGTGCCTACGCTGCTTGAAATGGAAACAAAAAGACAATTGTTCAGCCAATACAGTCTCATTTGATACCAATTTGAGCTGTTTCGGATAAGCAACTGCCTTCACGTTTGATGCTGAGAACTTGTGCCAATTAAAAGTAGTAAATGCCACTCGAAAATCTCGTATTTAGTGTGCATTTCAAAGCTTATCAACCACTCTATAGCATTACCCTGCCAAATCCATCCTAGAAATCGACGATGCTTGGCTAAACATGGTCGTACAAACTTGCCAGTGAGTTCATCGGAAAGAGAGGACTCAGATCTACAACTTCTTTCTTTGTCACTAAGCGCCAAAACCAAAGGGAAATCAGTCAGCTTTCATTTCGTAAAGAGGAGTCTTCACTCTTGCGCAAGAGCTCTCACTCTTGTACAAGAGTTGTCATTCTCTCTCACTCTTGTACAAGAGCGCGACTCACTTTGCATACATTCGCCCCTCTCGCCTCTTGGATTCCCATCTCTAATCATGAACTTTTGAAATTCAAATGTAGCGACTCTTACAACGATATGCCGAGTCTTGCAAGATTTTGGAAAATTGCCAAGGATCTTTTGACAAATTGCCAAAGAGTAGATCAGATTTTGTCGATGGGAAGAACCTGGGGGGAACAAACAAAAATCTCTTCCTTTCGATCTATCCTTCTTGATCTACCTCCCCTTCCTCCTCATTGGCGCTGCGTAAAATATTTGAATTTTCGCGGGGTTTTCCCTGGCCTTTCCTGATACTTTGGAAGGGGATATCTCTCCCCAGAGTTGACGTACAACTTTCAAACTTCGGCTTCCTAATATCGTTCTGGATTCCAATCGGATTATGATCTCAAGAGCATGAACTAATTTTTCATGATACGCCTCCTTTAATGAAATTTTGAAATGTTGTTAAAAGCATATTTTCTTTCACCCACCGCATTTATCATGTTTACCCTGTTCTCCGGCTCACGCAACATTGACGGCGCTGGAAGAGAGTTTTTAAAGTACTTTTTCCGAAACTGTAGGATATGGATGACGAACCACGCGATACAACGAACCAGTTGTGTTTGTTCCGATCCAATGCAAACAACATCTAACAAATAAACAAAATGAACGATTGTTTGTTCAGGAAAGTAGAAGACCAATAATAAATCGCAAACGCTCGAACTGCACAATATAAGCGAGGGGTGCGGGCACGAGTGTTCCTCGATGGAAGAGAAACAGCCCATCACGAATCTGTGCGAAATGCGATTCGTTGATCCGGTCAGACTTTTAAAAAGAACCCCACTCGCATGATGTCCCATATATAGCATTGTATTAACAACAATATCTCATTTATTAACTTAAAAAAACGAAAACGAAAGGTTATACTATGATAAAAAAGAATAATTTTTGATGCGAACATTCGACTATCAAATTCGTGTTTCCAAGACGTTGTTCTCCGTTTTCTGTAAATATGGAAATGATCTGTTCAACAAATAGGACTCGAAAGTTAAAAACCGAAGAAAAAATCAGCAGTTATTACCAGTAACTTCCTTTGGCTCCCATTTGTTCGCTGATTCGGAATATTCGAGTTATTGAGCATCTGAGGTTTACCGAAATGATCCATGAATTGTCGTATAAACCTCACCACACTTCGACGATAAATAAAGAAAGGACAGAAAACTAAGAAAACAATGAAAACTGATGCGATAAGAATTGCGACTTTCATGTGCAGTGACATTCGATGTATGGTCGAGTCTGAGTTCGCCTTATTCTGTAGTAACACCTCAAAATATGAAGTTTCGAAATTTAATTAAGGAATAAAACATATTACATCAGGTTGACGCCTAACTGTAGTGGAAGGAGTTGGAGTAGTCGTTGAGGTAGAAGTTGGCGATGATTTTTTTGTAGTTGCAGCAAAATATCTGCAAGTGGGTGCATCAATGATAGTTCAAATTGTGACTGCTTATTCATTATTATTTTTCAGAAAGAGCATACTCAAATGCAGATGGAACATCAACTGAGCCATCATGTGTAATACACGAATAGGGAGAATTATCAATGGCAGGCACTCCGTCAGTCCGATCCACATCTCGAGGAAGGCACATGGAATCCTCTTGGCAAGTGTGATTCTCGCACTAGAAGTAGAGGCTGCACACACTAATTTGCGTTCTATGCACTTTATTGGGGAACTCTGGTTGAACCGCTCTTTGGTAGATCCTCACGTCGTTGGTATAACTCACGTTCGACAGAATCCTTGTCAATTCGGATCCATTATACTATAAGAGATCGAAGAAGAATGGATTTCTGCGGATTGAGTAATACCTTATTGATCGAGTTGACCGCTTTAAGCGTCCAATCCGTGTAGAATATACGATCTTCGTAGACATTTAGCGAGAAGGGCCGTGTGAGGAAATATTGAGAGTGATAAACCGAATTTATGTTGCCGCCGGTGTAGTCAGATGAGTAGATTGAGCCATTAAAATTGAAAAATTGAATTCATCATAAATGTAATTGTTAGATCTCCTGACCTTTCCATCAACCCAAAACAGTCTTTCGTCCAGCAAATCGAGAGCCAGGCCGATCGGCCATATTACTGTAGGGCCAGAGTGAATGACTCGTCTGCTCTGTCCATCCATTCCTGCTCTCACAATTTTCGCGTTCAATCCGGAAGAGCTCCAAAATATTATGCCCTAAAAATACGCTTTTTTCTACCACTTCTTAGTTACTCCGACATTAATTAGTTTTTAACTGAATCTGTTATTGATATTAGCTTTGTCAGGGAGAAGATTCCGTCTCTTCATTCCTCGTATTCTCTGACAGTCCAGAATGACGAGTGAGCACGAGGAATGAGGTTCGGAATCTTTATCCTGACATCACTAATTGTCAACTTTTGCACCTTCCTCGGCTCTACCACGACGGCTCTAGGTACATCGATTTCAAAAGTGAAAAGAGTTCGGCGAGTTCGGCGCGTCTGCAGATCCATCACCGATATCTGCAAATGGAAGTTTGTGGCCCTTTATTTGTTTACGATGCGCGGTTATCATTCAGGGAGATTTACTTCCGCGAGCAGAATTTAGTTTATGGAGTCTAAAAGTTAGGAAAAAGTAAAAATAACTTATCATTCTTCCGGTCCATTGCTTGATGTCACCTAGACCACTTACCGTGCGTAGTTCAAGGTGAGTCCAGTAGAGCAGATTATGAATCCAATCGACCGCTAGTCCGAAAACCATGTCCATGCCGTTGGTCCGCGCCATTTCGTCGCCACATCCAAAATATGTATATATAAGAATATAAAAATATATAAGAAAATCAGGTGGCCTCACGTTTTCTAAATGGGTAACTTTAAAACTAATGTTAATTTCCTAACCGCGGGTTTTGGAATGATTGAATACCTACTTTATTCTGGCGATGTTTCTAATGATCTGCCAATCGTAATGGGATGTGGAAAAGGACTCAAAAAATGAGACATAGATTGCTAAAAAGTGAGTTCTAAAACGACAGATCTTCAAAATGCATTTCAAATAGCGGTGGACTTAAGTTTGAACGCGCTCACTTGGCTGTCAGTCGATTGTGTCGTGCCGCTTGTCGCATTTCGCACATGAAGAGTGTCTCCCATCCTATGTCCGAATAGATAAGCGTCTGCAATTTGAACATTTCATGTCGGTCTTGCTCGTATCTACATCATCCATCACTTTACAAAAGTTTAGGAAGATCTGTTGTTCGATTCATTGGTGAACAATTGTTGACAACTGCAAGGTAAGATTAGATCTTTCCAAGCCCTTCAATCCTAGTGATATTTCATGCCCATTCTGTTAATGTCCGGATAAGAGTAAGTATCAAATTATATGGTTCGAAATACGCGCCTGATTTGACACATGGAAGTCCATTCCTCCAGCTTCACTTCGAGTATCGGCGAGAAATTTGACCGTGCCAGTCACCAGGTCCATCTGACTGATTCGGCCATCATGCGCGAGCAGCAGGATGGGATCTTAATCACTTTATCGTATGTTTTCGAATCCGCGCTATGACTTGATGGGGTTCATCATGTGCTCATCTTGAAACTTTCTGTGACTTGCCAATAGAACTCACCGTCGGTCGGTAGCGACAAGCTCCCTTTTTCAATTCCGATTGCAACCGCGGAGAGGAGAGTACACACTAAGCCGTGTCGCATGATGAATCGCAAGTATAGCAGAAAGTAAAGACAACAAAACAGCTCATTTAGAGTAGTGGAGAACTCGATATTTGGCGAAACAACGGGACGGTATTACCAAAATGCAAAAAATTACAGCAGAAGAGCGATTTATACAATACAAATAATCTTTAAAAAAACGATTTTGAAAAACATCGCAAGCATGTTTTTAATTGTTTTAAACAAAGAAATGTCGAAATCTTCGTCGATCCCTCGATATTGTGCACAGAATATTTTCATTCAACCCTCGCAAGAGAGTAACAATCAACGGTTCCATTTCCGGTTGTCACATTGATTACGTTGTTTCGCGCTGACATGCACGTTAGGCGTTGGGGCAAAAGGCCTTGAACATTTTTGGATTGAAGTGTCTTTACATAAAAATGAGGCACAACACATATTAGAAATACTCTATTTAAAAAATACTGCGATAAAGACCAACAATTAATCATCTTCTTCACCATCGACGCAAAAATCATTAAGAAAATTAAGTAATTGAGCGAAAGTCGGCCGATCGGAAGGTTCCAACAACCAGCATGTCCGCATCTTGATATAAATCTTAAATATTCATACAAAAATAAATTTCAATCGCTTTCCAAAAACCTTTGAAGGAATGACCTCTGACGGATTGTCAAGTCGCAGATTCTCTTTAGTAAGTTTGTAGAAAAGTTCGAGTCCTCGAATATCAGCATATGGATCCTGAATATTATTGCGCACGTAAACAAAACTTCTCATAGGATAATACGGATAATACGACTAAACTTACCGCTCCAAGAGTGTACAGCTCCCAAAGAACGACAGCGTAGCTCCACACATCGCCTTCGCTCGTTGACTTTCCTGCCTGAAAGGATTATCGAACGATTGTGGAGATGACATCATTTGCAAAAAGCTCTAACGCACTTGCTTGATCTTGCCATCATTGCCCAATATAACGAACGCTTCTGGCGCCGACCATTTATGCGGGAAAAGGTCTTGATTGTTCAAGTAGTACAACGCTTCATCGTCCAGGCAACGAGCCATTCCGAAATCGGCAAGCTAAAATCATCGTTAATTCTGGCGAATTAAAATTCAGATGCATCGACCTTAATTGTCTCATGTGTCTCTCCTACAAGAATATTTCTCGCTGCGAGATCCCTGTGTACAATTCGATTCTTCTCCAGATGAGCCATCGCACATGCTATCTAAATGTACTTTACACCCAATGTTACCTGGTAATCCTGACTTTTTGAGCGATTCTCAAGTTTTCTTTGTCGTTTAGCTTATGCTCTTGGCTAGCTATATATTCTTTAAGGCTGCCACCAGAAAGAAATCTAGAAAAAATGGAAATATTCTTCATTGAGTAATCAAGTGAAACTCACTCTGTCACAATGAACGGAACTGACGCACAAACGCCGATCACCCGCACAATATTCTCGTGATAGTATTGGCGTGCAATATCTGCTTCCCTGAAAAGAATATGCAATGATCGAGAATAATGATTGCTCACCTTAGCAAATGTTCCTCGGAAATCGCTCCACCTACCCGTATTTTCTTAACGGCAACTGTCTTTCCGTCAAGACTTCCCCTGAAGACCTGTGAACAATCGATTTGTAAGCGTCACACTAAATTCACGGAATGAACTTTCAATACCTCTCCAAAATTTCCCTTCCCTAGACGCTCCTTCTCAATAACAACTTCATCATCCTCAATAGTCCATGTATCTATGAGAACATGCTTTTTCACTGAGTATGTTAGCATCTGTGGCATGCCGCTCGAAAATCCTGGAATTTCATCAATGGATTGTAATGATATCCGTAATAATGTTACTCACTGGCGTGGTGCATTATAAGCGTAGTTAGGGTAGGAAATAGAATATCCTTTGAATCGTTCTCATGGAATATTTGAAAAGTTCCGTTACTTCTGATGATCTCGAAGTGCAAAATGCAGAAATGTTTTGTCGAAATACACCTAGTATAGAGAATTAATAAAAAACAAACAAAAAATTGTAAAATATGCTCACTTCACGGATAGAGCAAGGGCGTCCGACTGATCCTTTCCTGCTGTGGATCGAATGATGAATGCACCCGGCTCATATTGAGGCTTGCTCAGTTCATCGATTGCATCTTGTCGAGTATTGCCCAAATTCGACCATCTACAAGCTCACGAAGGACCATGAATAACATATGCAAGAAAACTGACTGAACAATATCCTGATCGCTCCTTTTCGCTACAAAGTTCCGCGGAACGAGCCCGGTCCTTCCTGATCGGAGATGCCTTGCTAGTCTCAAATAAATTAAAAATTATTATTTTTGATTGATCTATTTGATGCGAAAAGTATTCGGTCAAAAAATTTACATACAGCCATTTTCGATTAGTTTCTGACCGAAGCTCGAATTCATCGTCTTTAGTAAACGTCAAATGATCAATTTGGCCCTCGGGCGGAGTGAAATCGAAGAGTGCGACAATTATCTGCAAAATTGACTTCAAATAAATAAAATCATATTATTCCATACTTCATGATGCATGTTCCGTTGGTTTCTCAGACGCTGTACTAATCCAGAAAAAATCTATAAAGCGTGATTAAGTTCAAAAACAAGAAAACATGTAATCTCGCCTTAGAAATGGTTCCATTCTGCGAATGATTCAGTTGAACAGCCATATAATGTCACCGACCGATCTTTGCTGCGTGGTAAATTGAAAGGATGTTCTCACTCCTCTTTGCTCTATTTAGAAACTCGTATAGGAACTCTTTTACACTGACATAATAAAGTACTACCTTGCACGATAGAATCAGTATCAATCACGTTTATGGAGAAATGGTCGATCGTGAAAACAATATTTTTATTTTCGGTTCAATTGTCAACAATTTGATCGAGTAATTCACAAGTTACATCTTGAATATCGCATTTTTCACTCTTCTCACGAGATCTTCGATTTCTAGGTAACATAGGCAATGTGGCGTTTAGGCGCAGTTCGGTTAGTATCATCTGGAACAAGATAGATCTGGATATTTAACTTCTGCATTGTTTAATCGATTTTGACATGGTTTATTGTAGTGGCTAAAACAGAGAAAGCAAAGTATTGATTTTTTTGGAAAAAATGTACCTCGAGATAGGCAGCTTTTCTCCAAGTGCCTACAACCAACAATGACAAAGTAACGAGAATTAGAAGGTATAAAATAAATAGGAGTGAATAGACTAGTGGGACCTCATCACCAGTATTCCTGCTTATACAAGGAGCGCACTGAAATCAATGAATGTAACGTTTTCGAATAATATTCATAACTAATCATGTGTATGAATTACTGCTGAAGAATAATTCGCTAAATAATAATAATAAATAAAGAGATATTGGCGTAATTTACCTTCATTGATGGTCCGGTTCCTATTGCACCATGCGGTGCATATCGTTTGATGCACTTATTTAAATAGGTTTCCACAACAGCATCCTGAAATCCGCTAATAACAACTGAAATTGTTAAACATTTTCAGACAAAAAGAGCAAATAAATTAATTCCATCGATAGTATGCACTTCATACTCACATTACAAAGTTGTTGGTCACACATCAGGATTAAAGAACCATCAAGTCGAAATTGACATGGCATTAGCTGGGTGAGGCTGTGATGTGCTTCTAAAATCAATTCTGATCATTCTTCCTATTTTTCGTGGGGTTTATTTTAGGGGCAAAATATATAGGCAATAAACATTTTCTTTATGACTAAAGTTCACTTTTTTTAAATTCAATAAACTGACTTGAATCATCCTTTAATTTCCAGAGTTTATATGCTGGCGCGTATAGTACCCAAGGAGCAGACAGATCCCATTGATAAAGTGTTTCACGATTTGGCCCTAAAACAGTTTAACACGGAAATACAATATCTGAACAACCAGTAGTCTCATACCCGCGTTATTCAAGAGATCCCTTTGGCGAATGGTTGACGTACCAGGAAGAAACTTCCTTTTCACGTGTTTGACACAGTACAGAAATTTCAATTCACAGTTATGAATAAAGTGTTTCAGAAAAATAATTTTATTTTTAGGTGAGTAAACTTCGATACGACTTACCTTTGTTCCGCATGTTATCTCTCTTGTTCCGCATGTGCTATTACCTTCAGTTTCACTATATTGCTTCAAAGACAAATTTATATGTTTCTAATGCTTCGTTTACCTCCAGTGAATATGATGTGATAGAGAAAATTGAAATCAACAGCAAAGCAACGAAAGTGGGATACATTGCACAAATCGTGTTAGTAAGAATGAAAGGAGCGATGAAACTTCGAAAGGCGAGCGTTTGGTTGAAATGAAAAAGTGATTACATGACATAGATTTGATTTATACGATCTCCGTTATCATTGTATTTTTTCGTCAGTCGTAGGTTTTTGTTCGTCTTGGCACAATTGCGGTCGAGGAAGACTTGGAAGGGGGCCGTTCAGTTGTATTTCATCTTGCACCTCCTGATTAAAAAAAGATAAACAATAAAACCTTTTTCAGTTAAATCATAAATCGTTTCAAATAAATTACCTGAAGCTTGGCTGCGTTTCTATGTGTGCCAATTACAAGAATTAAGTCGAGGACAAAAATTGGGAGAATGGCTATCAAGAATAGAATTGATAGCTCGCTCATGTTGATTACTTCTTCTGTTTCAGCAGCACACGGTTCGCACTAAATATCACTTATCAACTTTTAATAGTTCCATTTTTTGCATTTTACTTATTAAGTATTCGTTTTTACCCACTGAAACGTGCGAATTGCTGCTACTATTGAAAAAAGAGCCGATGTAATCGCGAATCGAATCATGCCAGCGACAAAGAGAGCTCGAATTAGGCAATATACTGGGAATGTGAATCAAATATCGAGCAGATATAACACTCCCCACGCCCACATAACAGAGCAAGATCAAGTAAGAGTTTATCGGGAATAAAATATTGACATTTATTCATCCTGAAGTAGATGGTACTGTGGTGTATCACTTTCTTCGAACTCCTTTTCGACTTTCAAATAGTGAACGTAGTTAGAAATTTCATCTTGTAGATTCTGTAATGATATGCAGTAAATAATCAAATCATTGTTTCTCTTATTTATCTTTAGAATGTAGATATTACCTCCAATCTTCTGAAACTTTTATTTGTACTGAAGTGCGATACGCAAATGAGTACATTTGTGACGATGGCAATACATAAGGCTGCTATGGAGGCGGAGTACACATATTCTTCGACTTTAATAGGAGCCTCTGGTGTTGGCAAGATGTGTGCCTGCAAAGCTAACAGATAAACTTTATTGGTGATGTTGAAAAATTTACGCTAATTTAACATTAACAGAATTTCCAACAATCCGTCAAACCACGATACGATCTTTGTTTTAATCAAATTATCACCTGCCATATCTTGCTTCTCAATGGGGATTGAATTATGCAGTTTTTTATTTGCTCTCCCATTGTGAAATCCTGCAAAATCAAATTCAAGCATTCTGCACATCCGGTGATGGCCCACATAATTTTATATCGTTCTATTCGTAGAAAAAAGACTACTTTCTTGAAATACAGGTAGTCTTCATTTCGTTCATGCTCTCGCCGCACTAGCCGGATAGGGAGTGTGCGAAATGAAGAGGCGAATGCTAGTATTTCAAAGTCAACTCACATCACACCTTTCCTCTGAACACACGATCATCACACTTGACTTTCCCAAGCCTAAACAGCGCATCATTTGAAATGCGTTAGTTGAAATAAAAATCTGCCAAGGTTCGGAGAAATCCCAGTTGAGAGAGCTGTCGCGATCTGTAAATACAGTTGAACAAACAATTTTGAATTTTCATATCGTAATATCAGTAATTTAATGATACCTATCTCTTTTCAAAGCAAAAAATATTGGAAACGTAAATGCGGAAATAAAACATACGTATAACTTTGACGCAGTATAGAAAAGTAATACCGCGGCCACAATCTCCGTTAATCGTTGTAAAATTCTACAATTATACGTAACACCGATCTAAGAAGGTAAGTTAAATTTGGTTTGATAAAAAGCTTTTGGGTAAGATCACACTAAATCGTGATGTCAAATTTGGAATAAATATTTTATTACATAACGTGATTACCTGATTTCCGCAGATGATAGAATTGAGTGGATCGCATCTCGGCTCGTACTAATTTTGATTAAAATTGATATATATTTGATAAATTTTTTTATAAATCTGTTATTTATTAAATACTTTTCTCATTGCATTATCATCTTTCATATCTGATCGATAACATTCGATTTTAATGATGATTGTGAGTAGAAAAAACTCACCCATTCTGCATCAATTCCTAATGGGACGAGAAAAATAGAAATGAGAGTAGACGATCGCATGATGGAATTGTAGAACGCATTGCGTGTTAGAGATGTTAGAAACTCTCTAACATTCTTCCAAAAGGGTAAGCTTGAGGAATATAAAAAATACAAAAATATGGAATTTATTTTATGCTTCATTCTTGAATTGATTTATGATTCGACTCGTATATAAGATGACCGTAGCCTTCTTCGTTAATGACTTTCACCGATTTGTTTGGTTGATTGGACGAGGAAAGTTGGACGTGAAGATTCTGGAATGGTTCAATTAAACTATTTTTTTTATTTAAAATGATTTATGAAAATAGTCATTAACCCACCTTAAACATGTCGTTATTCTTACTAGAGCGTCTTTGCAGGAAAATCAAGGATATAAGAATGGTAAGAAACGTAACCAGGCAAACTATAGAGAGAATCCGAAAATTCAGAAAATTCGTAACAGTGGTTTCATGAGGCCGATCTTCCTGAAGCGCGAAGAAATATTCTCGCACATATTTATTTATATTTACAGGGTGGGGCATAAATATTGATACACTTTTCAAGGTGATATATTTCTTCTTTACGTGGACCAATATCCTCCCAATTTTAATCATACGCTCTACAAATATGGGCCTCAAATGTACGAAAGTTTGATGAATTAACTCCTCTTAGATCGTGAGTAAAAAAAATGTCAAAGAAATGTTGAAAAAATGATCCAGATCTGCGCCGAAATACCTTATTTTCAAACTAATGCCACTGTTGCTTGGACAGAGATTCAAAGCTGCCATTTTTTTCCTAGAATGGGCCTATGTTACTGAATTTATGTGTGTGAAAAAATCGGGTCGAATTCACTATTCATCATCAGTAATAAATTTTAGAGTGCTGAATTGTGAACGGCGCAGCCATTTTTATTTTTTCATATCGGGATGCCATAAACCCAGGAAATGAGATATCAAAATGCAGTGATTTTTTACTGAAGCCGCAACCATTAATTAGTGTAACACCGGTGTTTATTTCCCTATAGATACTAATTGAGCGTCAGAAAAAAATCCGATTCATCGGCAACTTCGCTTTTTCAGCAAATATATATTGTCACGATACATATATTTAACGTCACCCAATCTTCAAGCTTATAATCTTAAAACACTTCAAATGAGTGCCTAATTTTCTGGAAAAGATACTGATTCAAAAAGAAAACTTTAAATAGGAAATCAAAAAATCGAATCTTTTCAGTCGGAATCACATGGGTCTATTCAAAAAATTGGATCTATTCTTTGAAATAAACTATGACCAATTTGACTCAATAATATTAAAAAGGAATGGTTTTGCTTATTTATGAGCATTTAAAATCTTAGGTATATGCTACCGGTCAATTTAAAATCGACTAAAACCACTCAAACCAGTAGCGGCGGCGTATCAACTTTTCTGGATTTTATAATTTATCGTCTTTCGGCAACAGGATAATCAATTCAAAATCTGTTTGCCATAGTTTGGACATACAATACCCATATATATGTGGGGAAAAGCCGGAGTGATTCCTGCAATTCATTCATGAGATATTACACATAATGTGTGTATCAATATTTATGCCCCACCCTGTAATGTTACCTTTGCGTGCATTGTTTTCTCGTATTCCGCTAAATCGTACTGGTTGACCGGTTGGTAAATAGAAACGCAAGTATGGCTTCGCTCTTCGCGAACAGACACTTCCTCAAGTAAGGTTGTTCACAAGTGCAGTATAATTGTTTTTTGTTTTTATCATGTAACACAGGTATCAGGAGAGAATGTACCTATAATGGCCTTCCGAGGAACTAGATTTTTCAAACATTTTTTAAAAATCTCTTAAAAAAAAAAAAATTTCCGCATTTTTTTGGGCCCGGTGCCATCTCTCTAGCTCATCTGGGAGTTGAGATACGGTAGAGCCGGGTCCGGAGCCGGAAAATCCCTAAAAGCCGGCTCTGGGACAAATTACCGGAATACATCGAATCCTCTCCACTAGTGTATTCTCCCACCAAAATAAGAGATTTTTAAAAAATGTTTGAAAAATCTAGTTCCTCGGAAGGCCATTATAGGTACATTCTCTCCTGATACCTGTGGTAAAAAACCAACCGTGCAAACATCCTCCTCGCATACTATCATCATTGAGTTGAAATCATCGATCAGGCACGGCATGGTGAAGACAGGCGCAGATGTGCGTATGAGTTGCCAGGGATTGTCCGTTTTTTGAGCATTGGTAGCTGTGTTTTTAGCATCTTTTTGAGAATTAATATTTAAAAAAATAATTAACACTTACTGACGATTTTAACACAGTACATATATTCGAGTCCTCGCTTGCAATCTTCCTCGGTCAAATAATGCTTCTAGTAGTAAAAAATCGATTAAGTGTTATAAAACATAAACATACAAAGTAAAAAATATCTGACACTCAAACCTGATCTCCGCACAAAATCTCTTTATCGACTTGGCGAACCAGGTTGAACTTTGATCGGCAGTACTCGGATTTGTACTAAAAAAACTATTTGAACAAATTATCAACAGGATGTCGTTACCGGAGATTGCGCATTAACGTGTAAGAATTGCACTACCAATACGGCTGCGAAGAAATCACGCATTGCTCCAACGAGTTGTTCTGTCTAATGAATCAGCGTCTCTGCCATTAGAGAAATACTAATTAGAGCTCTAAATATGAACCGCAGAGGTCTCTTCATTCGCTATGCTTTTTAGGTTGATCGGACGAGTGAAATAAAGAGACCGCGGCTTATATTTTGAGTGATGAGTGATACCGATCGTGCAATAGTGAGCTTCGCTACATTTCCCTTAACGATTTGGATTACTCGATTACGTGCATTTTTCCATTGTTACTCTCCTTTCAAGGTATTTATGGGAAAAAATTTTTTCGCAGGCTAATGGATACTAATTAGAGATACTGCGCGTACCAAACAACGATATCGATCGTTTATTAACCCATGCTCTCTCTCTGAAAAATCGTCAATCTGTAATTCTAACATGCGTTGTGAGATCGCATTCGATTAAGAGAATGGTTTGCAGTTCCATACACACGCAAATTTGCAATACAGCGCTCGACGAACTCGATAATTTGACCTTCACTTGCCAACTCTATTGAGCAATTGCTCTACCGATAGCCTATCGACAGGGACTTTTCCTACTCGACAAATAAGATTATTTAAGGGAGATTTTTAAATCATTTATTTGTGAGCGCAGAACAGAAGCAAAGAACGAGAAATAACACTAAAGCTTCGATGAAAAAATACAGCTATGGACCAAAAACTACAAAGGATTCAATTTAAACCTGGTCCTTAACAACATCTCTAAATATTGCGAGTATTTCAACAGTGTAACTACTTTCATATTTATCACGCGTGTCACCTAAGAATCGAATAAGAGCTGGCACATCAAAAAATCCTAAAATGAGATTACGCTGGTTTTAGAGGTCCCTCACATGATATCGTCGAGCTTTGTTCCAAATTTTTGATTTTAAGGGCATGGCACCTCGTCAAACTTTTAAAAACCCAAAATTCTCCGACTTTGGAGCTCCGTATCTCCTTCCAAAGAGGTCGGAGAGCTTAGCTCTAAAAAGAACATAAGTTCCTAATACCATGGAGAAGACGACTGACACTTGGGCCCATTGATAAAGTCATTTGCATTTATGCAAATCAACAAAAACTTTTGATTATCACCACAATTTCGGGCCCAGATTTTTGAAAAGCTGTATGGATAGAGCTCGTTGAGACGGTTCGAATGGTATGCTGAACCCCTAGTTTATTTGGTTGTGGAAATGGCGATATTAGCGTTTGAAGTGCCATTTCGGCCTTTCATTTCACTTCCTCTCAACTTTTCATTCTCATTTCGCTCGATTATTGCGCGCGGTCATTTCGCGACTCTTCGCCAACCGAGCGGTCACATTGTTCAAATGAGTTTCATAAGAGATTGTTCACCCAAAACCATCACAAATGCAAAAAAAAATATTGTGCAATATTTATTTGCGTTATATAGATGTAATTTAAGCAATATTACTGGTTATTCACTCTATTCACAAGAAAAAGTTCATTGATATCTTCCTGAATAACTCTTCTAACAAAGTCGTCTTCGTGTTCTTCGTTGTCTTCAATGTCCCCCATATCTTCAAATTCATCTTGTTCAGAGATGGCATCATCTGAGTCTTCCGATTCCTTGACCACTACACGCTTTCTGGTTCCTTCTTTCGTCGATCGCACACTAGACTTCGAACGTGTACTTTTCGTTGAGTTTTTATGAATTCCCTTTGTCTTTGGCACTTTTGCAGCCTTCGCATTCATCTTCAATAACCTTATCAACAAATAACCTTATCAACGACTCGTCGCTCCTCAGCACTAGCGGGTTTCTGGTGGCTGAGTGGACATTTTAAGGCAGAGTAATCGTACTTCAATCGTGACTGCCTGCGATTTTTCAGTTTATCATCGCTGCCATTCCAGTTGGTGATAAGAGAATCGAAATGATCGTTGCAAATGAATCTCGACGCCAGTTGATCCTGTAGTATAATGATTTGAGAATTTTTTTTATTTGGAGACGCCTATTTGGAAGGTGCAAATACCTTATTATCATTATCTGCAGGCTCTCCGTTCGCTCTGACATTCATCAAATCAAGAACAGAAGAGCACCCGAAAAGTCCTGCATCATAGCGGCCATCAATAAATGTTGAAACTGAGTCGATCTTGGAAATAAATAGCAGAAGTACTCCTTGAAAACTCCTCAATCGCACTGTCCACTACACGGAATTTGTGAGAGATCGAAGGGCTTAAGACGCTGTTCTGTTTCATGCGCCCCAGGCGAGTTTGTAGCGTAGTAACACTTCCGCATGGCCGGACGCCCTAAAGAAATTATTGAATTTTTCTTAAAACGATGTTTTACCTTGAAAACGCAGACGAACCAGTCAACTCGGGCGAAGGGCAGGGAAAGGAGAGAAGAACAATAGCTAATTCAAATGGATAACTCAATTTCAAGTATGGTAATTGGCCCCGACCAGATCAATTGTAATATTATAAAACAAGTAATGTTAATCGTTTTAGTATGTATTCGTTAGAAATAAAATTGTTGTTCCTTTACTGAAAAAAACAGGTAAAATTTGTTCCACGCCGTGATATTGATTACAAGCTTTACTTTTTATTAAATAGAATGATAAACATGAAAAAAATGGTCAGAAACATCACAAGGACAGTTCACACACGTAATACAACACTATAGAGACCGCTCGGCAAAGGAGCAGACGCGGAATGATAGGGTGAAATGACTCTCAAAAAGTGAGAAGACGTGAAATGAAAGGCCGAAATGGCACTTCAAACGCTAATATCTCCATTTCCACAACCAAATAAACTAGGGGTTCAGCATACCATTCGAACCGTCTCAACGAGCTCTATCCATACAGCTTTTCAAAAATCTGGGCCCGAAATTGTGGTGATAATCAAAAGTTTTTGTTGATTTGCATAAATGCAAATGACTTTATCAATGGGCCCAAGTGTCAGTCGTCTTCTCCATGGTATTAGGAACTTATGTTCTTTTTAGAGCTAAGCTCTCCGACCTCTTTGGAAGGAGATACGGAGCTCCAAAGTCGGAGAATTTTGGGTTTTTAAAAGTTTGACGAGGTGCCATGCCCTTAAAATCAAAAATTTGGAACAAAGCTCGACGCTATTTTGTGAGGGGTCCTAGGGACTGTCAAAAAATGTATTCGAATATATGGGTAAAAAAATGTACCAACCACCCCTTCCTTCTATTCGATTCTTAGGTGACACGCGTGTTATGATTTATGCATCCTTCTTTCCGTACAGTGCCTGCAGCTGCGCGATGGTATGAACGTCCAAGCGAGGAGCTTTGTATTTTCCATTTTCATCGATTGGTACGAATTTCGCGCACATTACCGACGTTAGGTCCGATGAATAGTGGAGTCCTGAAAATGATAGAAATGTGTCATCGTATCGGGATTAAATTTCATGATGTCAGTAGCGTTCGAAATACGAGTCGTCGTCTCTTCATTTCACAGACACTCTCGTCACTCTGATCGATGAGAGAGTGATCGAAGTGAAGAGACGCTTACTCGTATTTCGAGCTCTAGATGTCAGGGAGCATGTAGAAAAAATCACCTAGTGCTCGGGCGATTGATCGAATGGAAAATGAGAGAATATCCTTGTGTGTCTCACTCTTCAAGCTGCAATAAAGAGATTTCACGATTGAGTGAGGAACTAAATTAAAGTAGAAACCGCTTGCTCAACTCGCATACTAATTTTGAGTTGTGAACTGTAAACTTTTTCCCCCTGATTTCGTTCTTATCATACATACATAGACTCACTCTCCGGTAGCCTTGTTGAAGACTGCCCAAGAATGTTTAGTGTTGAAATATATGCGGCAGCTTTGAATCTCATCCTCATTGCTTTCACAATGCTTGCGCGAGTAGATATTTCCTGGAATAGAAAAATCTTTTAAAAAAAAAGTTTATCTACGCCCGAGACGCGACGTGAATTGTGACACTTCTGTTCCTGTTTTCATTATGTTTAACAAAAGTGTGATGGCAGAGAAAAAAATCCTGCAAACGCAAAGAAAATAATACACAAACCTCTTCAAATCTCAATGGAGAAGCATCAGAAAAGAGTTTGAACGCAGAGTTGATCGCATTGCTGAAAGTATACTAATGAGCTGTGTGATGTACTAGTTTTGCTAGAGAAGTTCACAAAAAATCTAACCGAGTTTCCGTTTCGGAATCGTTGGAGGCGATGCTTTGGATCGTGAAGGTGATGTTCTTCTTGTGCCACTTATCCGGTAATCCCGGTCCTGAAATTCATTTCGCGTAATTGAAATTCAAAAAAAACTGATAAAAGACAGCAGAGATGTCCATAGCCTAACCGTTCTTATCACGCGGAGCCACGGTGGTCTGATCGTCTGATCGATCATCCGTTTTGGCGGTAGTGGCGAGTGCTTTCTGAAAAAAATGAAAATATTCACCAAAGAATACGAAAATATAAAAAATCGAACCGTTTGCGTCGTCGGAGTCGTGGTCACATCTCCACTTCCGTCAACGGCCGGGCCAATGATCACGTGGTCACCAAGATCTTCCTTCATCGATCCTCTTCGCGTTTCAACCCTCTTCGATGACGTGAATAGATCAGAAATTCCAGATAGCTTGGAGGTCAAGAATTTTGCCATGTGCTCCTGAGAAAAGATTTTATTTACACCCGAACCATAACCATGTAAATGGCAACATTTTCTCTTTTATTTACAAACGAACCATAACCATGTAAATGGCAACATTTTTCTCTTTTTTTGTATTTCTAAAATCGAATGTTCTCTAATGGAATAACTGGAATAAGTCCCCTAAAACATGTTAAAAAAATAAAATAGAATAACAGTGCCTAGATTGACGGGATGACTTCGACTTTATGATGCATTTAGTGTCACTGCTCTAGACGAACATAAAAGCGCGGAATGAATGGGAGAGACGCGATATTAGTCGTCTAGGGTAGACCGAATCGCGTCTAGTGGAGACCGAAGAATGAACTAGGGGAGACGAGAAATGAGACTATTTCGTCTAGAGGAGATCACTTTTCGTCTCTCCTAGTTCATTCGTCGGTCTCCACTAGACCTTCGAAAACGAGCACTCGCGCGAAAATGAGCACTCGTTTTCCCTCTCATTCGAGTGCTCGTTTCACTCGCGAGTGGTTGGAAGAGAAAAACGAAATGACGAGCAAAACGAGCACTCGAGTGCTCGTATTGCTCGTCATTTCGCGAGTGCTCGCGGAATGAGGGCGGTCTGAGATGATCGAATGAGAATGGATTTTGTTGATTTCATCATTCTTGTTCATTCACGAACTTTACTCCATAAGTGTCAGGGTGGCGCAGTGGTAGTATGCGACAACTCTAATGTGTATGGTGTCGAGTTCGAATTCTCCGAAATTTCTCTTTTTGCACTTTTGAAATAATTCGAGCAAAAATATAAACAAGTTGGAGATTCGATTTTGAAGGGAGGTCAGAGGAGAGCGCATAATACCACTGCGCCACCCTGACACTTATGGAGTAAAGTTCGGGCATGAGCAAGAATGATGTAATCAACAAATTCCATTCTCATTCGATCATCTCAGACCGCCCTCATTCCGCGAGCACTCGCGAAATGACGAGCAATACGAGCACTCGAGTGCTTGTTTGACTCTCCTCCAACCACTCGCGAGTGAAACGAGCACTCGAATGAGAGGGAAAACGAGCACTCGTTTAAAAAACTCGTTTGGTGCTCGCTCGTTTTCAAAGGTCTAGTCTCCACTAGACGCAATTCGGTCTACTCCAGACGACTCATTCCGCGCTCTCATTTTCGACTTGAACAGTGACACTAAATGCACCATAAATGCACCATTACGAAAACAAAGATCGAAGAACTAGACTGACTGACCATGTCAAAATTGAGCGAGGCCGAGACGCTTCCTTTCTGAATTCTTCCACTGAATTTGCCGTCCTTGATGCTGATATCGCCTTCCAGTCGATCGACGCCATTCGTCGTGTCTTCTGGCTGCTGAAATCACACTAGTGTTCAAAATGCGGATAATCCTCTCTTCATTTCACACTCTCGCTCGTCGACCGAGCGGGCGCAGAGAGTGTGCAAAATCAAGAGACGGCGGTATCGTTTCTCGAGGTCTATTAGATGCGGTGAGAAAGCACACGGAGTGAAGAGACGGATTCTTCATCCTGGTAGTCCTAATTAAAACTTTGGCTTACTCTATTCTCCGCAATTCGAGCATCACTGGGTTGTCGGGACGAACCGAGCCGAAGCGCCCTGTGCGCATTTGCGTCCGCGGGTTTCTGAGAAAGTCGTTGTTTGAAACACTGGAAAGAAATTGCTAAACCATTCGGCCCTAGTTCCGGGTCAGTATTCAATATTTTTTGCAGCAAATAGAAAAAAATGGAGACAAAGTGGAGTTTGTTGTTGTAACTCACTTTCTTGTCGTCCTGCTTCTCCTCTGTGTGCGTCTCTTCCTCCTCGCCCTCATCCTCCTCAACGGCGTCTATGTCATCCTCGTCCTCCTGAAATATGCAACTGTCGAGTGCTCTAAAGCAAGGCTGGCGGGGTGAATAATCCGTCTCTTCATTCCTCGCACTCTCTATCCGGTCAGAGTGACGAGTGAGCACGTGCAATGAAGAGACCATTACTCGTATTTTAAACTCTAGATGGCTCTGAAGCCTACACAAAGATGATTCTCACCGCATCTTGGGCGCTGTCGTGCGTCAGTTCGAAGTCACATCGCTTTTTCAGCCAGGCCCTGAACGCGGAGATGATCAGTTTACCGCAACTTGCAATGTTTCCCGCAGATTCGAGCGATCATCTATTAGAGGGGTATCTATAGTCTATACCGTATAGAATATGGGATGGTTTGATTGTAAAGAGGCACATTTTGCTGTTACTTAGTGAGTTACTTAGTCAGTGCTTACTTCAGTTTTCCAAAATTGGCGAGGTCGTTGAGGAAGAGGTCGCGAACATTTGACTGCAATTGATGCATCTTTTTCGGAAATTGGCTCATTAGCTCACCCATTGTCGGGAGAATTTGATCGATGACTGATTGTTGCGTGCGAAACCGAGATGGAAGGTGCAGTTTTTGTGGAGGATATTCGCAGCCTACAAAATTCAGATCAAAGAATGCCTCTTTCTTCAGCAACCTTGATGAAGTTGTGGAATGCTGCTCCTTCGCCGAGGGTGGTGAATGCGCCAATGACATGGTGCTTCTTGAACTGAAATTAAAGGGGGAGGGGCACGAATCGAAATTGGTGGGTCCCACCACGACGTGCCTGCACCCCGCTGTAACTACAGTAATCAGCACAGCGGTTGACTCTGTCCTCTCCCTTAACTAGACCGTCTAGACTCAACGAAAATAACGGCACTTAGCCTGGTGGTTGTGCTTTTGCCTCGCTATCCGGCACCCGCTGGTTCGACTCCCGCCGTGTGCAAACCTCACTATTGCTGCTATTTTCGACTGCCAATCTATTGAAATCAATACAAGAATACAGTACCCCAAATCGTGCCTGCACAATCAATGAAACTTCAAACATCCGTAGTGAGGTTCAGAGGCGTTTCTAGAACTTCGGATAAAGTGATCTGTGATCGGGTATAGCATCCCTATTACCCCACAGGCTCAGCCTATATGAGAAAATATTCGTGCCCCTCCCCCTTTAATGTAAATAGTTTAGTTCGAGAAATGAACAGCCGTATCTCCATTCACACACTCTGTTAGGAACGAACAGACGGCGGCTCATTTCTCGAGCACTTATAAATATTGTCTGTCTTCTCTAGATTTATGTTCTTCGTTGATGTTGCTAGACAATAACTCGAACAACTAAAACCAGACCCGTTTCAACAAATACTCACGGTGATTTGCAACTTCAACTGTTCCTTGTCAACATAATATCTGATCGCCTTCGTTCGGAAGTAATCGAGGAAGTTGTCGACTGTCCAACTTTCGATTGTGTCCCTGAGTCAAATACAATGAATATGGATCTCTTGACTGAGTCAAATACAATGAATATGGGTCTCTTGACTGAGTCAAATACAATGAATATGGGTCTCTTGACTGAGTCAAATACAATGAATATGGGTCTCTTGACTGAGTCAAATACAATGAATATGGGTCTCTTGACTGAGTCAAATACAATGAATATGGGTCTCTTGACTGAGTCAAATACAATGAATATGGGTCTCTTGACTGAGTCAAATACAATGAATATGGGTCTCTTGACTGAGTCAAATACAATGAATATGGGTCTCTTGACTGAGTCAAATACAATGAATATGGGTCTCTTGACTGAGTCAAATACAATGAATATGGGTCTCTTGACTGAGTCAAATACAATGAATATGGGTCTCTTGACTGAGTCAAATACAATGAATATGGGTCTCTTGACTGAGTCAAATACAATGAATATGGGTCTCTTGACTGAGTCAAATACAATGAATATGGGTCTCTTGACTGAGTCAAATACAATGAATATGGGTCTCTTGACTGAGTCAAATACAATGAATATGGGTCTCTTGACTGAGTCAAATACAATGAATATGGGTCTCTTGACTGAGTCAAATACAATGAATATGGGTCTCTTGACTGAGTCAAATACAATGAATATGGGTCTCTTGACTGAGTCAAATACAATGAATATGGGTCTCTTGACTGAGTCAAATACAATGAATATGGGTCTCTTGACTGAGTCAAATACAATGAATATGGGTCTCTTGACTGAGTCAAATACAATGAATATGGGTCTCTTGACTTTAATAGGCACTTTCACGAGCGTTTTAGAAAAAATAACTAAAGTCAAAGTTGATTGATCGTACCGTATCTCATACTCTTCATTTTCTTCGTTGTATGCCAAGTTTCGAATCGACATGATTCTACCCCTCATCTTCGCTCGTCCTGAGTCTGAGTCTAATCGCTCGGTCTACTCTCTCGCGGAGTGGAGTGAGAGGAGCGACAGGGCGACAGTCCACGCAACGGGGCGGCCCTTCTCGACCATCTGTTGCAACTACTCGTGTGCGGTACTCGGACTACAGTTTCTCGGAGGAAGTGGTGTGTTTCCGTGTTTTTCCTCGTGTGTAGAGGACTACTGTAGTGTGTCTCGGACGGTTGAGCTTTGTGCTTCCCTCTCGGTTCTCTTTCGTTTGCAGATCGAGGCAGTCGGAGGAGTGAGGCAGTCTCAGTGGCAGCACAGCGTTTCTCGGTTCGAAAGGACGCGACCAACTACAAGTAGCCACCTCGATACCGTAATCGGACGAGACAAGGTGAAAGGTAGTCTGTGTGAGGGCCGAACCAGCTACAGTAACCACCTCGGGGCCGTAATCGGACGAGACAAGGTGAAAGGTAGACTGAGTGAGATCAAAGATCAGTCCGTGTGCGACCCACAGCGGTACTGCGAGGCCCGGCCAGTGAGCCACAGAGATCAAAGATCAGTCCGTGTGCGACCCACAGCGGTACTGCGAAAGCCCGGCCAGTGAGCCACAGAGATCAAAGATCAGTCCGTGTGCGACCCACAGCGGTACTGCGAGGCCCGGCCCGTGAGCCACAGAGATCAAAGATCAGTCCGTGTGCGACCCACAGCGGTACTGCGAGGCCCGGCCAGTGAGCCACAGAGATCAAAGATCAGTCCGTGTGCGACCCACAGCGGTACTGCGAGGCCCGGCCAGTGAGCCACAGAGATCAAAGATCAGTCCGTGTGCGACCCACAGCGGTACTGCGAGGCCCGGCCAGTGAGCCACTGAGATCAAAGATCAGTCCGTGTGCGATTGTGCGACCCGTGTTGACTGGATATCAAAGATCAAAGTACGCGAGTGGAAAGGGCGTCACAGACAGAACGAGACAATTTGCATACTCCGTCGATAAAGACGCACGTACGAGACAGTCAAATTAGTCATTGTCCGTGATTGATTGAATTATCCGAGGGATTTGCGATCAAATCGAGAACAGTCTAATCAGCACGTTGCAATTTGACTGTGAGATCTGCGAAAATGAGATTGTTGAAAAGTGAATGCACTCGCTTGGCCACGTTGAATATCGGAACTCTTTCTGGAAGGATTATGGAGATTATTGATATGATGATGAGAAGGAGGATTGAAGTACTCTGTCTGCAAGAGATCCGATGGAGAGGAAATAAAAGTAGATTTGTGAACGGATACCAGATTGTGTGTGGAGAAGGAGATGGATTGAGGAATGGAGTAGCTGTGGTTCTCTCCCCTCGAATTTCCAAGTATCTCGTAGAAGTCAAAAGAGTCAACGAAAGACTGAAAAAAGTGATTCTGGACATCGAGGGAGAATCCATTTGCATAATATCAGCATATGCACCTCAGACTGGATTAGATAAGAGGACGAAGGAAGAGTTTTATGCAAAGGCGAGTGAGATGGTGGAAAGACTGAACCCAGAGGATACTGTAGTGTTGGCGGGAGATTGGAATGGACATGTTGGCAAAGCGCCCGAAATATTTGGAGACTACAGTGTGCATGGAGGAAAGGGTTATGGAAGGCAGAATGTGGATGGATTGAGATTGCTTGATTTTGCTCAGCAACACCATCTGGCCGTATTAAATACGATGTTTGAAAAGCGTGAAAGCCATTTAGCAACCTATTATTCAGGTGCTGCGAGAACGTGTTAATGAGGAAAGCAGATAGATGGAGAGTAAGAGATGTGAAAGTTATCCCTTCTGAGGACACGGCGCCCCAGCATAAGCCAGTGATATGTGATATAAGATTGAGAGGGAAGATCGAGAAGATGAAGGCTGAAGAGATTAAGCTAGAAAGGAAGCTGAAATGGTGGAAGTTGAAGGATAGAGAGATCAAAGATCAACTAGAGAGAGAGATCATTGTACATGGAGCACTTGGACTCGATCCCTTGAACACGGCAATGGATATTGATGAAGTGTGGCTAGAGACGAAAGGAGCCGTTCTGAAATGCGCAGAGAAAATCCTTGGTACCACAAGTGGAAAGATAAGCAGTGACCGAGAAACATGGTTCTGGAAAGATGATAATGTGAAACTGGCGACAAAGGAAAAGAGGACGGCATTTCGGAACTGGTTCAGAAAGAAGACCGTGGAAAGTAAGAAGGAGTATGTGAGGAAGAAAGTGGCATGCAGGCGGGCGATCTATGTGGCAAAGATGAAGGCATACGATGATTTGTATGATCTGTTGGATAGGCCAGAAGGGGAAAAAGCCATATACCGTCTCGCAAAGCTGAGAGATAGACAGAAGAAGGATCTGAAAGAGGTGAAGATTGTCTATGATAGAGATGGGTCAGTACTGAGAACGAAGCAAGAAGTGAGGAAGAGATGGGAAGAGTACTTTGACGAACTGTTGAATGTGGAGAAGGCACAGACACGGCTTGAGGAGGGTGAACAAGTTGATTAACCGATACCCGAATGGACTCAGGAGGAAGTAAGATGGGCCATTGGAAAATGCCCATGGAGGAAGGCATTTGGGCCAGATAAGATACCTGTTGATTTATGGAAGGCAGCAGGAGAAGCCGGAGTTTGGTGGTTGACAAGACTATTCAATAGAATATTGAGAGATATGAGAATGCCTGATGAATGGCGACGAAGCGAAATTGTAACACTATTCAAAGGGAAAGGAGATGTAAGAGAATGTGGAAACTATCGTGGAATCAAACTGATCTCTCATACGATGAAAATCCTTGAGAGATGCGTCGATAGAAGATTGAGAGATATGATGGATCTCAATCCTTCCCAATTTGGATTTGTGCGTGGTTCGTCAACGTCAGAGCCAATGTTCTTGTTGAGTCAACTAGTGGAGAGGAATATTGAGTTTGCACAAGGAATGGCAGCGGTTTTTCTTGATCTCGAAAAAGCATATGACAGAACGCCGAGAAGACAGATATGGAGGAGTCTGAGAGATAAAGGTGTTCCGGAACTGTATGTGCAACTAATTCAAGAGATGTATAATGGTGCCACTGCCTTCGTACGAACACCATTCGGACCAACAAATGACATTACGATCAGAGTGGGAGTGCATCAGGGTAGTTCTTTGAGCCCCCTGTTATTCATTGTCGTTCTCGAGTCAGTGTTGGGAGAGTGCATGGAGGCCGCACCGCAATGTTTGGCCTATGCGGATGACCTGTGCCTCATAGATAGATGTTGCCACACTTGAGAAAAAAGTGCACGCGATTCAAAGGCGACTACAGGCGAGTGGACTTACATTGAACACTCGTAAGACGGAGTTCATGATGATTGGTGGAGGAAATGAAGCCATGAATGATGTGAATGGGGATGCGATAGAACAAGTGAATGAGTTCAGATATCTCGGATCAATGGTCGATGAGCATGGTGGATCAGAAAGAGATGTGATCAACAGGATACGATGTGGATGGGCCAAATTTAATGCGTGCTCTGGCATCCTGCACGACAAGAGAATTCGAATGCGATTGAAGGGAAAAGCCTACAGATCAATTATCCGGCCAGCATTAATGTATGGCAGTGAGAATTGGGCGTTGACTGTGACTTTGGAGGAAAGATTGAGTGTAGCTGAGATGCGGATGGCCAGATGGATTTGTCGAGTGCGAATGAAAGATCGGGTGCGGAATGAACGAGTAAGAGGCATGCTTGGCATTACGTCCATTGTGGAGAAAGTGAGAGAGAAGCGATTACGCTGGTATGGTCACATCAAGAGACGTGATCGAAACCACCCGTGCAAGAGGATGCTCACGTATCAACCACCCGGAAGAAGGCCAGTGGGAAGGCCAAAAATAAGTTGGATGAGATGCATAAGGCAGGACTTTGCATCCAAAGGACTAACTGAGAGACATACTCTAAATCGAGAACTGTGGAGTGTGCGTACCGCACATCCAGACCCCGCCCCCTAGCGTGGAGAGAATAGTATGCGATTCGACGACTACAAATGAAGATTATTGATTCCCTTTTCGTTTCTTTGTTCTTTTTTGTATGACCCCATATTTGTGTGCTATTTCGACCTGGATAAAAATGATGATGATGATGATGATGATTATAGGAAGGATATTTTCGTCTACAATTGGCAAATTCAAAATTATAGATAGTTGCAGCAGTGAGATGGAGTTTAGAAGTGAGATAACGAAGCAAACTAGACCCAGGAAACACCACTGGACAATGTTTTCGTCTCTTCCTTTCGCGTGATCTCTCGTACACCAGAGATGTTAGAGAGTGTGAGCAATTGAGAGAATAAGATCATACATCCCGTTGAAACGCTCGCTCCACGAGCGACAGTTGGCAGTTCACGTAGTTGCAGTGGTGCGATGGAGAGAGAAGAAAGAGGAAGAAGCAAACTAGATCGAGTGGAAAATGTTTAGGTGGACAGTGTCACTTTACCGGAAAATTCTCAGGCAATAATGTGAACATATTTACAGATTTCTGTAGTTCAAGAAGAGTATTTATCAGCATTCAGTTTATTAGGAAACATTAACAAGAGCAATTTACACCGATCAATGGAAATCGAAAGAGGGGACTGGCTACTCACAGAGCAGTAACATTCGAAACATTATCAATGATTGCTGCTTCATTTTCAGTTCCACCAAGAGCTGCTCCAACATGGATGAAATCTGCCAGATACTCGGAGGAAATCATGGTCATTTTTATATCGATGAGCTCTCCGAGGTACTCGGGAGACTTCGTTGATAGAGGTGATGAAGAGATAGAAGGAGATGATGAAATACGCTCGGGGAACAGCGATTTGAAGAAGTCGACTATCTGAAAGGAAGAAATTTAAAAAAAAAGGTTGGTTCCGTTCTTCATCAGTTAGTTTCAAACTGAAATCATCTTCACATTTTGGCAAATCTCAAAAAGTAAATAGAACTGACCCCATTCAAGCTGACACTCGATTCAAAGCGACCAATGCGGAAATGAACTTTCAGAATAGAATCCTCATAGTCCACTTTGAGGGAAAAGTAGTCGCCATGCGAGAAGGCGGTGGCGAAAGCGGGTTTCTGTAAACGAACACTTTCTCAGGTTCATCCACATGCTTTCTCGTCGATGACAGATGTATTTATCCCGAAAGAGTCCCCTTCAAATGAGAAAATATGGTAATGGTGTAACGCTAGGTGGGACCTACTGGTAACGCCAGCTGTTTGCTGAAATCCGAAAGGCGTTTTGTCGTATAATTCTCACCGCTGCGCTTCTTGCGATTGATGCATCGGAAAGCACATCAGAAGCGTGATCCGGAACTGAATCATTCTGGTCGGCGATCTCATTGTTTGAATACTGCTCGGGTATCACTTTCGCTTGGATCAGGCATCTGGTGCACAGTAGAAACTGGAATTATTCATGTTATGCTCGAAATGGATTGCACTGAAAAACTCACAATTACTACTGATTCAAGATGCGGCATGTTTGGTGAGGATTCGATCTGCAATAATCAAAAGAATACCTCGGGTGTTAGAAAATGAACGATAATAGGAATTTCAGGCCAATTAATTTTTAGATGCATTAAAATGTGAAAATTGTTGATCTTCTCAAAGAAACCCTGGGGGATAGAGGTAACAGCCGCTGCATCTACGAACGAGGAAGCCGCAAATGTTCACGTCTCTCCATGTCACCCTATCTCTCGCCGGTCAGTGATGAGAAATAGCATGAAGAGGAACCTGGCTTGTTTCTCTCATTTACGAGCACTCTCCCATGTCTCTGACCGACGAGAGATAAGGTAAAACGGAGAGAGATTTATCTAAGCAGTGGACGAGAAACAGTTGACAACACGAGTCAACACGTAGCTTCGCGAGGGACAGATGATGAAGTAATGAGAAAGATGAAGAAGCAAACTAGATAAAGGAGGATGTGATTCTCGGAAACGGAGAAATTGTTTATTATGAGCCTCCAACACGACGTGCTTATCAAGTTTATCAAATGTGCAAAATAACACGTGAGCAACAAATAGACACGAAAAGCCGAAGTTGTCCCGCTATCCATTAGTCCCACATGATGCATCGTACAAGCTGCGGTCTCGACTCTCCGAAACAGATGTATCCTGACCACAAATATTTATTAATTTTGAGTATTTTTTTAGATTTACGCGGTCCAAAAATAATCAAATGAAGTAAAACTACACCTGCACCGTCGCATGATTCTCCATTATTGATCTCTAGACAGTCCCTTGTCTCATACTCTTGGCCGGAAGGCCCATTAAGTTGAACCAGATTCCAGCACTGGGAAACCACCTGAAGTGCGAGCATAATTATGATGATTGAAAGAATTCCTAAAAAAAGTAATGCCTAAGGAAGCTCAATATAAAATACTATAGAAACTGACAGCCATCGGTCTGATCACAACGTTAATCACTGCTTATCCTGTATTGTTGACGATCCTGATAGAATAGTCGAACTTCTGCTGTCCGTCTTCCTGTTTTACGACTACTTTTATTTATCGTTTTTGATCAATTTCTATGCAAAAGGAGGCGAAATGAATTGAAAAAAATACTAACAACCCATTTATTCTTCAGTACTGCTTGAATAGTCAATCCAGCCGGTGCGAAAACAACCTGCGGCATCCGAGCCCTTAAATATTTTTATTTAAAAAGACGACATAATACGCGACGAGGGAATGGTCGAGAGAACTCTTCTATCCCGTGAGATACAGGAACTTTTATAGGTGCTCTCTAACTCTTTTTCGTTTGCTCACCTAGAGAGAAGATTTGAAAAGGTTTGTAAGTGATTACTGATTACGAAATCGTCGCACAGTGGTCGTAACATATTTGTGACCAAAAAATAAAGCTGAAAATATTATCTCAGATCTTATTTCCGACTGCCTATCGCATAGCTTTCTCAATGAATGTCGAAGGATAATTTTAAATTGCGTGCTTTTTGCTTTTTGATTCACTATCCATTCATTCATCTTTACGGGTACTTCTGTGAATTGCTTTGTGTCCTCGCGGAAGGAATCAAATCAATGTGTGTAAGGCTAACAAAATATGGCTAAACCAAAGCAAGTGTGTAAGGTTAGATCAATGTCTTTGCACAATCATTCATTCCAAGTGTTTGGTGTGCCACATTCGATTCGAAATCTATCGATAGCAAACATAACGACTCTGATAGAGTTAGTGAGCACATTTTCTCTTCATTGCACAAGTGAATACGAGCCGAGATTTCACTTTGATCACAAAGCTTTTTTCGAAGAAAGAGCATTTTCATGAAGCTAAAGTAAAACAGATACTTTCGTACAGCACAGGCTATGGATGTGCCTATTTCAATATTTCGATTCAAGCGAATGAGAAGGACGATCGCTATCATTCGTTTCCCAAAAAAAAACTTGAACGATTGTACTCAACGGTGAGCGATACGAAAAAGGAGGTTGCTAACGCCAGTTAGTCACACGAGTAAGCGATCTAATGCGTTACTTCTCCGTCTTTCCTATTTAGGCACCGAATGAACGTTGTTTGCACTCACTTCACCTCATCTGCAATCCGTTCAGCAGAATAATATGAATTCAGATCAAGTTCAGGTCAGTTCTCGATTCGATCGTCCCCTGATTACCGTAACCGTTTGCTAGAGTGCGCAATTCGGGTCGCCGTCTCTTCATTTCACACACTCTCTCATCGGTCAGAGAGGCGAGAGAGTGTGTGAAATGAAGAGACGATTACGCGTATTTCGAATTCTACTGCTAAACTAGCGGTGCTAACCGCAACCGTTTGTGCAGATCCTCGACGACCACAACCATTATCGAGCGAAGCATGGAGCCCAGGCTCTTCGATTAGACGGGAACCTGAACAGGTGCGATGGTTGCCCATTAAATAATTTTGGCTCTGTTACGTTGACCATTTTATTTTCATAGTACCTACTCATCGTCATGGGACCTTTTTACTGTAACAGAGCCACCACTTTCAGTTCAGCTCAAGCGTGGGCGCAGCACCTGGCCTGGCAGGATTCCGGACTGCCCCACTCTTCCGGAAACTATGGCGAGAATCTGTTCTGCTGTGGCGGAACGGCAGGTGAGCTATTGTATACATGAAACACCAATAACGTGCAATAATTTAAAAATAGTTGTACTCGACTATGAATATCGAAAACATATTGTAGAAATGCGCGGTTGAAATTATGCATACTGTTTTTGTAGCAACCGACGCGACGCATCTGTGGTACAACGAGGTGTCCATGTACAACTTCCACACGGGCGGTTATTCAACGGCCACTGGCCACTTTACGGCGCTCGTTTGGCGAGGTAAGGCCTCTTCAATTCTCTTCATTCATCATCAGTATTATTCAATGCATTTCAATTTTTTTTCTTACTTCTTTTCGCATACTCTTTCACACCTATCTTCTCTATTTCTGAAGGTCACTATTCTTCCTACACAGGCACTTCCTCCCTCGGGGTCGGTATCGCTCAGTCTGGCAGTGGAAGGACCTACGTCGTCGCTCACTATTACCCGCCCGGCAACCACGCCGGACAATTCCAGCAGAATGTGCGGCCGGCGCAGAACGGCGTCGCTGGTAGGTCTGACAACCATTCATTCAAACTGGCAAAAAAGATGCACAGGTGCATAAATTTTCGTATTATTTGTGTTGAAAATGAAGATGCTTACAATTCAGTAAGAAAATAATCAATATGAAATTCAGCACAACAGAATGGAGCAGCCAACAATCATCAGCAGTCTGCTTCAGCCCAGCTTGATGGGCAGAAGTTCGTTAGGTGAGATTCATCATTATTCTCATTTGATTGATCACGCGAATCTTGACATTCAATTTTATTCGAAAATTGATTCAGATCACACTACGGGGCGTATCTTCGCGCTTGGAGGGGACCAAATTGCGGTCCGAATTGGCTGGTAGACATGGCACCGCACTGTAAAGAGTGCGAACACTGGCACATTGAGGACCACGGTGGAAAGGTGAGCATATTTTGAAAATCATTGGCACGCAATTTCACAGCAATAACTTACAAGATAGATTCGCCTATTGTTACTTGATGATCATTATTCATCAAATGTTTCTGTACAATGTTTATGGAACCTTTTAGATTAAGACATAGCACCGAGGACCACAATACAATGTGAAATTCGTGAAAGAGAAATCGTGTTCAGGTCGTCTTTCGTGCCTATTGCTCGCCTGCCAAGTACCTACGGGCGAATCAAGATGGAAGTGTCGACTTGGCCGGCCATGCGCAAGCATGGGAGATGTGGACGCCCGTACGGAACGCCAACGGGACCTGGTCCTTCCGCAGTCATCACGGAACCTGGTTGAGGGCCCAGCCGAATGGGGTGGTGTCCCTGCAGACACATGCAAAGGCCGATGAACAGTTCACGATCGGGGCGTGGTAGGAGGAAGACGGACGAAGATATTATGCTAATATGTCGAATAAATACGTCTGATTACAAGACGCTCGAACACTATACATTTGACTTTACTTTCCAAGTTTATTTACAACCGACAGAATCGAACTCTTGACGATTTACGAATTTTAGCGATCGAGTTGCAAAGCACAAAGAGACTTAACACTAAAAGCGACACGAATATCAAGATAACTGCAATGTCGGTTTTGGCGAGACTGTGCTGAGGAACCTGCAAATTTTTAAAATAATATCGTTAAAAGTGACTAGATGAAACACTATCGATCTCGTCAGAATGACAAATGTGATTACTAATGAACAAGAGTTCTTAGAAATTAATTGATTCAACACAGACATCATTTTTCGACACCGTTTATCCGTCATCCTTTTATTTGATATTTTCGTTTTGGGCCTGCAAGCATCAGAACTGTAGACATCTCGGCAGCAACGCTAATTGAAGTTGATAGGTCATGTGGTGTTTGGCGGCACTTTTCTACTCCTTGAGTGTACCCTGATCATTTGCTTATAATTGTCAGCGCGACGCCAAAAAAATGAAACATCAGTCAGTACTTCTTACGCACTAATTAATGAGATCCATATATATATATATATAATTTATTCTGGTGTTTCAGTGTTGGGACTTCGATGATTTCAAATTTTGAATACTTACTTCTTGAAGACAGGCTAACAATATTGAGGTTTATTACAGAATATACAATGTCAACAATTATTAACGGTGATGTGAGTCAAACACGATGTCCATTAGGCACGAACTGTTCCTCTGAAGTAGCGTATTCTGACTGTGCCGGGAAATACGCATCTAACGACTGGTCAGAAATTTCTGAATTGATCAATGATCTTACTGTGATCAAGTCAAGAATGCTCAAATGCTCACCATAATGGTACAAACTCTGATTTGAGTAATTCGAAGAGGGTGCTGGTGTGTTGTCAAGAGCGCAATTGATCTGCGGATCCATGGGCGGGTAGTTCTGAAGAATGCAACATTAACTAGAGATAAAACCGTGCCTCTTTTGGCGAATTTATTTGAAAATATTGCGCAATATTTTCAAGCAATATATACAATGAATCTCATTATTTTGTGGCTTACTCACTGAATGATTATAGGTGCTGTACGGAGTTGGTTGTTCGAAGCTCTCGCTTGAAGAAGTTGATGGAGGTCTGAATATTACGGTTTAGACTCGCAACCTTTCTCAACTTGGAAATGGAAGCAAATTTGGAAGCATAATCCGAACCCGATTGACAAGGGTGGATAACTATTCAACATCGCATCGTTATGTGCAGAGGTTGAACCACCACCACACATGGAGATAAAATGCTCGCGGTGTTGCTGAACGATCAATATTATTATTGTACTCTCTCTCTTTTTGCAAATAATTTTGAAATTTTACCCTTGGTGAAACGCAATTGTGTGTGAGCACGTAAGAGAGCAGTTTGCGCTTCTGCAAATATCAAATTTAAGAGACAATTTTCAGGTATTATACCAAAACTGGGAGGAAAGTATGAAAACTCTTGGAACTCACCTCTTTCTCCACCTTAGCTAATCGGCGCTCAGTCCTTTTCGAATGGGCCAGAAGTTGCTCGTATTTTTCCTTGTACTCCTTCCCTTCCTCGATTTCAAGGCGCTTTCGATTTCTACAAGATGTGAATTTCATAGAATCAAACACAAATCTTGTGGTGAAAAGGGGAGAAAATGTGTTTTCGATGGAAAACGTACCGATGTCTCTCAGCTGCAGCTCGATTACGCTTTCTTCTGTCCTCGATCTTCTCTTTTTCATCCCAGTCTTCAGACTCGGAAACAGTCTTCCTCCTGCGACCACGGACCATTGTACTATGAAATTATTTCTTGATTATGATTGCCAAATCGAGAGCGAACGAATGAGAAAAATTTGAAAAAAACAAATAGGAACGAAATTGGTCAAGTAGATATCGAGTTCGTCTCCCTTGCAAACAGTTAGCGCGTGTAATTACTGCTACCGCTTGACCTTTCGATGCGCTCTATTTCAACGCTGATAACGAGAGTGATTACGTAACAGTTACAAGCGATTTACTAATGATTTCCTCGAGAAAGAAGAGATAATCAGCAGATCTAGATTTTATGAAGCCAACTACGTGATAGCAAGTGATACAATTTCTCACTGACAAAATACTTCGATACCTCCTTGCTTATATCCCGTTGCTTACTCATCTGCCACCGCAATTGAACCCCACTGTTAATTAGGCCGAAGGGTGATAACAGTAAGTTAGTTAGTAATCAGTGCAGTCTACAGATTTTTCTCGATCTGTTGAAGTGATTATTTCTGTACAGCTTCTTAGAATAAAAAGGCACTGAATGAATGAAAGCGATTATTATCAATTGTATCATTAATGTATGTGCATTCCTGCATATTTTTTCGAAATATTTTGGTCTTGTTTTCGGTGAAAAAGTATGTTTGTGAAGTTAACTTAGTAAGCAGATCTGGATACACGATACGTTGCGCAAACTGAGTGGCCGATATCATGGAATTGTTGATTTCAATTTTAATTTTCCTTAAAAGGTGATTCAACTGCCCTGCGACGCTTTGCTGATTATTGCAGACCAGAAAGATTTCTTCTCATATTGCAATTGAAATCAAAAAATTCATTTTTGATAATATTGATAATATTTGTATGTCATTTCCAGCTGCTGCGCAATTTCTTTCAAAGTTTGAAATATGGAACCGATGTTTTTCTGATAAAATGTACGTATGAAAAATTCAGACAATATTTTTCATTGAGCCTTTATATGTTTAAAAATGAAAAAAATGTGCTCGAATGGGGCATGATGATGATAGTTAGAAAAGATGACTAATGAGCGAGAAGATTCTGCGGGTTTCTTCTTCTTAGCTTCTGAAAATAAATTGTTTAATCGTGAAGATACATCTTTTTCACACCTCCTTTCTCATGTCCAGTAGCATGATTATGATCAGACCAATGGCGAAGCAACAGCTAAGAAGTGCTATTATTAGGAAGATGCGAGTGATTGTCCTTGTATCGGCTTTCTTCTGCAAACATAGCTTTGCTCACAGTAAATTATTAAAGTGGTTAAGCATTCTCACGTCGCAGGAGTTCGATAGGGCAGTTGTAAACGAGATCGTCTGCCCTGATATTTTATTGGCAATATCTTATTTAGAAATATTGCGCGATATATACCTTCAGGTGAGGTGGAAGAGTGCTTCGGTGCAATGACATTAGTGTGTGTTGCCTGAACAATTTAATATTTGTTATCACACTGTATTTCACTTACTTCAGTGGAAATTTCCTTCGATTGTGTGGTGAATGCAGCGATACTTAGAAATGTAGTTGAAGGAGTTATAGAGGTTGGATCAGGCAGTGTTTCGGCATCAAACAATCCTGAGTGCGCTTCCTGCATGTTCGAAGTCTCAATCGAAGTTGGATGAGATAGTAGCTGAAGGCGACTTAGTAAAGGTTGTTCTTATTTGTGAATCGAATATCGTGCCACCATTCACCAAGTCGGAAACTGATTCGTGTGCATTCGGAGTTTCCTGTGTAGTCGGATATGAAGGAAGAGTAATATTTTCTGGCGCCGTAGAAGAAGTGGTTGTCGCCATAGAAGAAGTTGTGTTTGCAGCAGGCAGTACAGTCACCGATTTGGAGACTATTTCCTCTATTTTCGAATCTTCGTAAGAAGCATCCCGGGAAGGAGTAGTACTGGTTGTTGATGAAATAGAGGTAGTATCAGTCGTGGTTGAAGAGGCAGGTAAAACTTGATTATTCTCCAAGTCTGTGTCTGATTTCTGCTCTGTCGTAGTCTCATGTGTAGCGCGAAGAGTTGGAAGCGCTGTGCTGGTGGCTGAGGTAGTTGCAGTAGTTGTTGTAGAATCAGTAGTTGTTGTAGAGAAGACTATCACAACCCGGCGACATTGCAGCCGCAGGCTGCTTGCCACCCGCAGGGTCTTTCGTTTAACTTTTACACATCCAATTACACGAGAGGAGAACCGAATGGAACGGTGTCCCTGCAGAGACACTGCAGAGCTGAGGAGCAATTCACGGTTGAATGGTGCTAGGAAGACGATGATAATGTGTATCCCTGTGTAATATATAAAGAGTATAAACTGCTGCACTATGGTCCATAAATGATAACAAGAAAACAACCGTATTCGAATACTACTAATTGATAAATCCGATCGCATTTGCTGAGCACAAAGATATTCTTATTTCGCATAGCTATGAGATTTTGCTAACCCTTACGCGAGAGATGAAGAGCTAACCTTGTTTGCTAAGTGGATCGCCGTAATTGTTAGTAATGAGCAGGATTTCTTAAGATTTTGCATCCTGTGCCAGAAATTTCAGCTGCTAACGCTTAATATGAGATCCCGTGCACCACATTCTGTTTTTTCGTTATGTTTCTCGATCGCCGTTGATTATTGAATATTAGTAATCACATATTATATAATAGTAAACATTACAAATATTATATAGCCTACTTAACTGATTCAATGACTGTGACGAGCAAAGAACAGATAATTTATCGAAGCTATGATATTCACAAGGCACAAATTTTTAGATTTCATATTTCACCACTGATGAAACTATTCCTCCTCCAGGCTCGAGATGAGTTGCTGCAAGCTCTCCCGTTCCTTGATGAACTTAGTCAAGTTGAAGTAGGCCTGGAGAATCATCATTAAATTACGGAAACGTATCAAAAGCTTACCCATGTGGGAGCGATTAGCATCGAAGCTAGAAAGATGCAATACATCGCTATTATGATCGGGTAGTCGCCTGAAAAAAAAAGGTTTTTTCTCTATTCTGGCGTTGCTATTCGTTCAAAATCACCTCCGTCGATTTCTTGCTCAATTGCTTGATTGATGCGCGTTATCATGTGATAGATCGTGAAGGCTAAGTTGAAAATGACCTGAACACGAATTATGATTAGAGTCTGAAGTACGCCTGAATTGAAGATCTTTTCGAACTCTAATTGTCATAAATCGATGCAGTTAGAATGGAGGCTCACAGCAACGAGGTGAGTGAGTGTCCATGGTGTTTGATTAGATGACACTCTTCAAACAGTTAAACTCACGTTGAGCGCCGCATAAGCGACAAGCGCGAGCCGGAACTCGGTGAACACTGCCAGGGCGCCGAAAATCGCCAGTGGAATGACGAATAGGGCGCCACATTCGCTGGTCAGACACACTTGGAGAACCGCGAGGGACGCGCCGATTGAAGCAGTGAGAAGGATGGAGAAACGAGCAAGCGTCTGAAAATTTGAATAACATTATTTTATCAAACTGCGAAATGGATCCAACAAAACCCACAATGACATGAAATCGGCCGAAACAGGAGTGATATTTGATGTCGTTTGCGCTGGAGTCTTCTACTTCCATTTTCAGTGAATCTGAATGATAATTGATTAATAAGCGAGCAACTTCATTATTGAGACAATTTTTTGGCTTGCGAGTAAGGGAAGAGGGCCAATGTTATGGGTATTAAATAAAATGTGCAGCACAGAAACTAGAGAAAATCTCTATTTGTTCGAGTGCATGTACATTTAGTAATGTTTATGAGCAAAGAAATTACTAATTAGCAGACGTGAGTCACATAATGAAGCAATAATGACAAAGAATTATCGTGAATTTGAAAATACTTCGTTCAAATGCTCACCCTTTCTGCCAAAATCGTTCTCTTCTATTCATACAATTATGGCATTCGCACAAGGCAAACCCTCTCGAGCGCTCCTAGGGGATTCATTTTTAGGTGATTCATAATGAATCATTTTCTTTTCTGAGGTGGGAGCATTATTTCCATGTTAATCGTCTTTTCATTTCTCACCATGAAAAGACGAAGAATAGAATCCAACATGTTGGCGCCAGGAGTACACACGTTCTGTTTTCTAACGGTATTTGGCCTTTCCCGCCATTCTCTGCTTCTTCGTCTCAGTTTTGTTTAGAAATAGATAGATGTCAGCAATGCTGGCACTTTCGTGAGTGACCCAAGAGCTCTACAGTTCTCTTTTTTTTCCGCTTATTTGACCAAGTTTTATTATTCAGATGGTTTCTGCTCTAAGCCTGGGTATTTTCGTGATCTCATCTCTTAACCTCGGACTAGGTTCGAACGAGCCTCTTGATCAGCACGAAAATATAGTCGATGTACTTCCGTAAGTTCAAGATCATCGAAAATCATTCCGAGTAGCCTCTGTTCAGAAAGCGCTCCGAAACAGCTCATGTTGACTGCGCCCGTCTGATTCGCGGCGACACAGGTTATGCGAAGGTACGAAATGTATCAACTATTTCGAAAATTAGCCATGAACATCAGGAAATCGCCATGAACCGCCCGAAGCTCGAGCCAGTGGATTTGGGGTGGGATTGTAGCGCTATTCAGGTGATTGTTGTTGTTTACACGCTGCTTTAAAATCAACAGTTTAGGCGAGAATTCTGCCAGCTCGCAATCCAAACACCGGCTTTCCAATTCTACACGCAAGGATCGTTAATGAAGTAAACTTTTTCGAAGTGTATTCTTTTAGAAATGAATTGTTTGTTCTAGCACTATGATTTTCTCGAGGATCAACTTGCAACAAATTACGCGAGCGAAAATGTTTACTGTTTTTCGCTGGATAAGAAGGTGAATAATCGAATTTTCTTTGTTTAATACGAAAATCAATTCAGGCGCCGAAGACGTTTCACGATCGCTTCTTTCAACTGGAGAAATGCCTTCCAAATGTGAAACCTTTGTTACATTTAGAATAGAACGAGACACGGACAGCGCGGGACACGACCAAAATGACGTAATATCTCAAAATCGCTATATTTTCACAATAATTATACTGAAATTCAGGCACACCTCGATTGCATGAAATTGGTGCGGGACAAAACGTGGGAATACGTTATACTAATGCAGGTATTGTCTGAATTTCCTCAACAAACAAGATAAACTGATTCAGGATCACGATGTGCTCATTAAAACGCATGGTGAAAGCGAACCACGTTACAAGTCTTAGAATCGACGGTATTCTTCAGTCTGAAAGCAATAATTTGCAATAACAAAAATTAAAACAAATTCTTGGTTATGGATAGAAGAAAAATAGAGAAACTGCAATGATAAACTAAACGCAAATAAGTCATAGATAATTTTACAGTATACTAACTTCACACTCAGCGAAATTGAATTAGTAATGCCTTCGGCGGATTGAGGCCGAATTATGAAAGCGCCGGCCGCAAACTTTGGATTCATTAGTAACGCTTCTTCGGTAATCCTGGTGGCATCGAATGAAATCCACCTGAAGCGACACGAATTTTCATTTTGAGATGACTTAATATTGTACTCACTCAAAGTGTTGAATATCCGCTATTTTCGCTAGAATTCTGGATGGAGCGAAACCCACACGACCGGAGCTCCTTGACTTCACTTTCCTGCGATGAACTTGATTATGAATAGTGAAAATTACGGCTTACCACCAATTCCCCGGGCCTTCGGATCTTAACAAAAACCGGTCATCCTTTTTGATTGATAGAGCAGAACTAGATCCCAGAGGCTTGTAATTCTCGATAGCAATAACTTCCTAAATATAAAATTTATTTGAGAGTAGTTTAATACAGAGTTTAATACCAACATAATGCAACGAAAACCAAAAGAGAATTTTTTAAAAAAACCTCCTCCTCAGTACGACTTTTACAGCAGCGAACTGTTTCCACCATGCGATCGATAAGTACGGTGCACATCTGAAAGTAGATTGTACCTTTACAGTAAAACCAAGATCCACTCAACAAGAATGGAAGCAAACCCCTGCAAGTTACTAAGAATGCATCTTATATAGAAAAGAACGGCCAGACGGGAATGGTTAGTAATCAACTACTCAGAGCAATCATTACCAATCTCTTTTTGGATCATTCCTGCGTTAGTGATGTATCCTCAACCACGTGATGTGATGATAATGTCCACATCAATCACTTTTGATCAGTCAAATAAAATAATATTTGCTAATATTAATATTTGTTGCGAGCGTCCTTACACAAATTATTTACTTCTGCCTCTACTTAGCTTTTATCAAATTTTATTCCAAACTAACCCCATTCAAGCTCACGCTCGATTCGAAGCGGCCGATCCGGAAATGAACTTTTGGAACTGAATCCTCATAATCGACTTTGAGAGAGAAGTCGTCATCATGCGATCGGTTACGAACGCCGGATTCTGAATCAGAAGAGTGGCATCCTCAAGTTGACAATTCGATAATAGATTTCTCCATCGTCAAACTGGAGAAAGGTCGAACACAATGCAAAGGGCGACTTACCGCTGCATTCCTTGAACTAGAGTTCGAAATATGGGCCGCCGTCTATTCATTTCACACACTCTCTCACCGGTCAGAGAGGCGAGAGAGTGTGTGAAATGAAGAGACGGCGGCCCGTATTTCGAACTCTACCTTGAACTTGATGCATCTTCACAGCAGAGGAATGGTCGGAGATAGAATCATTCGGGTGAGAAATATCATTGTTTGAGTACTCCTGGAGGATCACTGTAGCAGTGTAGTACAACCTGATTTTTATTCTTAGCAAGAGAAGCGGACCGTGTTTCTACACATGGATGTAAGGGAGTAAGGGGATATTTCATGTATGAGTGTTAAGCAAGAGTCAATGAATGACTGACGCTGTCATTCGATCGAGGTCTAATCAGAAATGCTCCCGTGGGGTATGTATCTTTCATTAAAATATCCTTATCAGTCTCTCTAGTGACATCAAAAGAAATCCATCTACACTGTGCAAAGTTTCTATTCGCTTCTAAATGATTCCACATGCTCGAAGTGTTCTAAATCGATTGATTTCGCAAGGAGTCGCGATGGTGCAAGACCTCTACGACCAGATTTCGGGTCTTTAACCGTCCTAAAACAAATTTTTTAGGACCTAGATTCGCAAATTATGAAATGAAAAAAATGCGCGGTTAAACTACCATCGATCGCCTTCATACTCTGAGAGTAGTAGGAAGTTATCGCAGGGAAAGTAGCAGGAAGTGGCTCGCTATGGCAATAACCTCCTGGGATAATGGTACTGTGAGCAGATGAGAAGCAGATTTCTGACCTCCTTTGATGAGCGAAAATTTAGATTTTTCTCCATGAATTGATGAATCATAAGTAATTCAGAAAATGCAAATAGAGTGCTTGAGGTGACTGAACCACCGGATAAAATACTTTCGATCGCGTCAGAATGACAAATGCGATTACTAATGAACTGGGTTTCATAGTTATTGTTAGAATCAACATTACTTTATACCTATTGTCATGACTTTCCTCAGTTTGATTGGATCTAATAAAAGGCTTGGGCTGGGCCGGCTTGTAACTGTGGATATCTTGGCAACAACGCTAATTGAAGTTGAAAGATATTACGGAGTTTTGCGGCACTTTTCTCCCCCCCCCCCCCCTTTCTATGTACCCTGATCATTTGCTTATCAGATTAATAGCAGCGACCTGAAAACAGTGAAAGATCATTACGCACTAAATAATCAATAAATACTATTTCATCTGACATGCAGAGTTTCCGAGTCCCTCGATCATTACATTACTGATGTGGTGTGAACAGCATAGACTAACAATATTCAAGTATATTACATAATATACAATCTCAGCAAATATTAATAATGATGTGAGTCAAACACGATGTCCATTAGGCGCGTACTGTTCCTCTGAAGTTGCGTATTCTGACTGTGCTGGGAAATATGCATCTAACGACTGGTCTGAAATTTCTGAATTGTTCAATGATCTTACTGTGATTAAGCCAAGAATGCGCAAATGCTCACCATAATGATACAAACTCTGATTTGAGTAATTCGAAGAGGGTGCTGGTGTGTTGTCAAGAGCGCAATTGATCTGCGGATCCATGGGCAGGTAGTTCTGGAAAATGCAACATTAACTAGAGATAAAACCGTGCCTCTTTTGACGAATTTATTTGAAAATATTGCGCAAAAATTTTCAAGCAATATATACAATGCATCTTATTTAATTTGTGGCTTACTCACTGAACGATTATAGGCGCTGTACGGACTTGGTTGTTCGAAGCTCTCGCTTGAAGAAGTTGATGGAGGTCTGGATATTACGGTTTAGACTCGCAACCCTCTTCAACTTGGAAATAGAAGCAAATTTGTTAGCAAAAACCGAACCCGATAGACAAGGGCGGATAACTAGCCAACATCGTATCATCATTTGCAGAGGTTGAAGCACCACCCCACAAGGAGATAAAATGCTCGCGGTGTTGCTGAAAGATCATTATTATTGCAGTATTCTCTTTTTTTTTGGAAATTTTTAAATTTTACTCTTGGTGAAACGCAATCGTGTGTGAGCACGTAAGACAACAGTTTGCGCTTCTGCAAATATCAAATTTCAGAGCCAATTTCCAGGTATTATACCAAAACTGGGAGGAAAGTATGAAAACTCTTGGAACTCACCTCTTTCTCCACCTTGGCCAATCGGCGCTCAGTCCTTTTCGAATGGGCCAGAAGGTGCTCGTATTTTTCCTTGTACTCCTTTCCTTCCTCGATTTCAAGGCGTTTTCGATTTCTACAAAAGGTGATTTTTATAGAATCAAACTAAAATCTTGTGATGAAAAGGGTCAAAAATGTGATTATTATGAAAAAGCGTACCGGTGTCTCTCAGCGGCCGCTCGATTCCGTTTCCTTCTGTCCTCCACCCTCTCTTTTTCCTCCCAGTCCTCAGACTCAGAAACAGTCTTTCGCCTGCGTCCACGGACCATTATCTGAAATTATTTCTCGATTATGATTGCCAAATCGAGAGCGAAAGAATGAGAAAAATTGCAAAAAAATAGGAACGAAATAGGTCAAGTAGATATCGAGTTCGTCTCCCTTGCAAACAGTTAACTGCGAGAGGGCGAAGTGATAAAAATACTTGCTGACAAAATACTCGATACTCCCTTGCTTATATCCCATTGCTTACTCATCTGCCACCGCAATAGAACCCTACTGTTAATTAGGCCGACGGGTGATAACGAGCAGTAAGTTAATTACTAATCAGTGCATTCTACAGACCTTGCTCGATCTGTTGAAGCGAAGATTCATGCATAGCTTCTCAGAAGAAAAAGGCACTGAATGAATGAAAGCGATTATTACCAATTGTATGAATTATGTATGTGCATTCCTACGTACTTTTTTCGAATTATTTTCAGTGTTTTCGGTGATAAGATATGTTTTTGCGTCAACGTATCGTGTATCCAGTAAGCAGATCTGGATACACGATACGTTGCGCATACTGAGTCATTGCCGATATCATGGAATTGTTGATTTCAATTGAGGTGATTCAACTGTCCTGCGATGTCTTCGCCGCGCTATTTATTTTTTGCAGATTTTTCGCATTTTACACGCGCACAGGACAGGGCATTTTTCATTCGCTTTTTTTCCAATTGCATTCAACAACAATTACCTTTGGAGCTGCACTTTTTTTATTTCCAATTGCGCTTCAATATCTTTCAATGTCTTTCAAATGTTGAAATATGGAATGAAAAATGTTATGCAAAGAATAATCCAGACAATATTTTTCAACGATTCTTTTTTTAGAAATTATTCTCCATGATGGAAGATAGAAAAGGTTATTAATTAGCGAGAAGATTCTGCGGATTTTCTCTTCTTAGTTTCTGAAAAGAATTTGTTTAATCATAATGATACATCTTTCTACCCACCTCCTTTCTCATGTCCAGTATCATGCTTACGATCAGAACAATGGCGAAGCAGCAGATAAGAAGTGCGATTATGAGAAAGATACGTGTGATTGTCCTTGTATCGGCTTTATCCTGCAAACATAGCTGATTTGCAAACGGTTATATTTTATAATGGTAAAGTATTCTCACTTCGCAGGGTTTTGATGAGATTGTTGTTGAAGACATTGTAGACCCTGATATTTGTAATATTTGTTTCATAAGATAAGTTATTTTTTGCAATACCGTCAGATGAGATAGATGGTTGCGTAGGTGCAATGGCATTAGTCTGAGTTGCCTAAACAATTTGAATTTTAGTGATCGTTCTGTATTGTACTTACGTCCTCGCTAGTTGAATTCCATAACGTAGTGGGTGTTGTAGTACTAGTAAGAGGAGATGAAGTTGTTGGAGGTGTAGTCGTTGGATCAGGCAGTGTTTGGCTTACCAACGAGTCTGAGTCCGATTCCTGTATGTTCGGACTCTCATACGAAGTTGGATGAGAGGGATGAGTAGCTGTTGGTGACGTAGTCAAAGCGGTTGGCTCAGGCAGCATGCTATCATTCGCCAAGTCGGGTATTGATTCGTGCGCATTTGGAGTTTCGGTGGTATACGGAGGAAGAGTAGTTGGTGATTGAGATGTAGTTGAAGAAGTTGTAGTGGTCGCATCATGCAGTGCAGTCACCAAGTCGGAGATAATTTTCTCCCTTTTCGGAGCCTCATAAGAAGTATCACGGGAAGAAATAGTAAAAGTTGATGTTGATGAATAAGTGGTAGTTATGTCAGTCGGCGTGGAAGTGGCGTGATCATTAACCATGACAGAGATGGATTCGAGCCTTCTCGAAGCTTCAGAAGAAGCGGGATGCGAAGGAAGTGCACGCGCGATAGTTGAAGGAGTAGTAGAAGAGATTGTTGTTGTTGAAAACCATATTTTGTGATCCTTCACCAATGCCGAGTCGGATGAACCTCGCACTGTGTTCAATTCGGCACTATCTTGCTTCGATTGTGTAGTAGATGTTCGTGTGGCTGTTGAAGAAGTAGTGCTAGCCATAGTAGCTGAAGATAAGCCATCCTTCACTGAGTCGGATTCTTGCATTCTCTTCGTCTCATAATATTTGGATCGAGAAGGAAGAGTACCAATCGTTGGTGGAGAAATGGGGGAAGAAGTCGTAAAGGTCGGAGCCGGCAGTGTATGATCACTCAGAAATTCTTCCGTTGTGCTGCGAGACGGGAGAGTGTTAGTGACGGTTTGAGAAATAATCCATGGAGCCCAAAAATCGGCTTCCTCGTTTGCTCGACGAAACCAGCTATTATGTCGATACTCGATGTCGAAAGATGAGTCCTGATCAGATGGGGAATGAGCTCTACCGAGTAGTGCTACCGAAAAGAGCACGAAGATGACGAGTTGTCGCATTCCAGAGAAGGGAAGATAATCACACTGACTCAAACGACTTATAACAGGTCTCTGAAAATTTCGCATTAGTAAAACGTACATGACATCTAGCGTGCAAGTAGCAAGTAGCGTCGATTACAAATAACAGGTAATAGTACAATTCGGAAAGGCGTATTTCCCACTTGACCATGCGTCCATGCAAATAGGAAAGAAGCGGGCTGATGTGTCAACATTAGTGAGTGAATTGGCGAATATCACATTTTTAAAATGATACGATGGTAATTGCACACCTACTAAACTATTCCGCGCGGCAAACGCGTTAGCTCCACCCACTTTCACTTCGTTTCACGCGTTTTTCGCCCCTTTTTACTACTTTTTCATAGTTTCTAATGATAAAACTCGATTTCTGGTATGGTTTCGCGTTCATTAAGCACCAATTATATAATTAAAGCTTAATTTTAAACGCGACGGTAGTTTAATAGCAATTTCGTTACGCGCGGAACAATAAACAACTTTGCGTCAAAATGTGATAGCAGGTTATGAATAATTACGTACAGAACAATAATGAAGACGCTTCGAACGAATGAGTAAAACGTTACATCTCATTACTAATCTTTAGGAAAAGTGGCTCTAAAGGTTTTCACTAGTTCGTTTCACTTATCTCACTGAACTCGACAATGGTAACACTCAAGATCGCTTCGGCAATTGGGTGTCTTCTCTTGTCTTCTAAGTATTTAAAAAAACATTATACAAAAAAAATCAATTTAGGACGTTGTTGCGCCGTTTGTGGAGGTCATTGTATTTGTCTGCGCAGGTTCGTACTATCTATATTACTCCATTTCCAGTTTTAATTCAACTAAATAGAAACATCATTTCCAGTTACGATAATTCTCATTGGACTATTGTGTCTTCTGCCTCTCATCATATGTCTGATTGGATGCTGCGTTTCTATGTGCGCCGCGCTAAGGAGGGAGTGACCAACGCTTTTCAAAAATGTTTGGAGTGCTTAACTTTTTTGAATAGCCCTGGTACTGACCAGGGAGGAGGGCACTGACATCATTTCCACTACACTTTCGCTGTTAATGTGACTAAAACCGCCGCACGTATTACGATCACTTGCCGAGTGTCTCTGCACTAATCACTGGACTATTCTTCAGTAGTGCTCAATAGAGTTGTTTGCTCGAGTGTCACTCGACGAGCGCTCGCACTCGCCGAGTTCATTTTCATTTTCACTCGAACCGGTCGCCGCACTCGCGAGTGGAAAATGAGAAATCCACTCGCGAGTGTTTTTGTAGAATTTGGATCGAGAAATGATTTTTTACATTAAAATATATTTATCAATAATAAACTACAGACAATTAAAGCTCGATATAGAATTGAAATGCTTAGAAAGTGAATAGGGAGTTGCTAACCTAAGAATTTAAGCAAAGCCTGGAAATAAGGAGAGCTGAGAATATTGAACGAGAGCACGTTCATCACCAGTGCAGAGACGAGCAGCTCAATAAACTTCAGCTGATGATCGGGATGCGCTGATCGAACAGTACCATGCTGAAAAAGGAGCGAAAATCTGTGATATAGAGATCGAGCTGTGACAAAAACGGACTTTTCTGCGATGCGTGGAAAAGTTAGTGGTTGTAGATCCATACTTTCGCTGTGTCCATTCACAGTTGTCGCACTTCCATCTGAGAAAACACATACAATAATGCACAATACAGATCAAACAAACTTGTTTAAGACAGTATCAACGAGAGAAAACCCCTCCATAGAAGGAATGGACCGATCGCCTGGCACAGGCGAGGAGAAAAAGAGTGAGACAAAGCTCATTTCACTCGCGAGTGAATTTGACTGGCGAGTGCGAACAAAGGAATCCGCTCGCGAGTGAATTTGACTCGCGAGTGCGAACAAAGGAATCCACTCGCGAGTGAAAATCCACTCGCGAGTGATTTTCTCATTCTTCACTCGCGAGTGTCGAGTTACTCGGAATAACAACTCTAGTGCTCAAGCATCTTTAAAGGGAGTCGGCAACCAAAAATAAACAATGTCTCATTTCATTTGTTTCATATCCCTTAAGCATATGCCAAAATATTAAAAAATATAATTAAGTATTTAAGGAGAAAACAATTTATTTATAGCTTGCAAGTACTATGATTACGGTCGCTCTCGCATCTTGTTGAAAAGTATACTGTAACTGAAAAGTATACTGATATCGACTTTTTCGCCAATGAACACCACTGGGTTTTCATCAAATATGTTGTGTTTTCGGGTTTTTTTCGGGGGTTTTTTCTCGCTATTTTTCACTTTTTTGATACTCTCTTCTTTTCCTGGCCACGGTGTTTATATTTGGAAGCGGTTTCACGCCGAATAGTCGAGTAGCATTCAGTTTTGCACTTTCTTGAGTCAAGTTTCCCTTTTTATCGTTGATTCTTTTCGGCTCACAAATTTCGCCATTTAAGCCCAATCTTATACGCATCTTATACATTCCGAGTGCGGCGCTCAATACCTGCCGGTCGGTTCGCTTTCGCGCTCCGTCTTTATCTCGTTTTCCGATACCAAGCCGGCTGGTCACCGTGGTATCGTATGACCATATCATGGCATGTCTTCTACTGGCAACTCTAAACTGCCTAACGCTTTGCCAAGACTCAAGAATTGTGGAACTCGAGGAGGCGCTCATCAAGATCAAATGCCACGTCATCGGTTTGGCAGAAGTGAGAAGGCCCAACGAAGCTTCGATGGATCTCGCCAAATCTGGATCAGTGCTGTACCACACGCAACGACTACAAAATCGCATGGCCGGAGTGGGGTTTATCGTGAGTGGGGATGCGAAGCGGAAAGTTGTAAGATTTGGTGGCTTAACTCCTAGAGTCTGTTTTCTTGATATAGAGGTATCGAACAACTCCCTCTTACGTATATTCCAGGTGTACGCGCCAGCCAGTTCGCGCGATGACTCTGAGTACAATGAATTCGTGGACCAGCTCGAAGAAGCATACCATGCGCCTGTGTCTGGAAGCCACCGATATCGGTTCGTGCACAAAATAGTGATGGGGGATTTCAATGGGAAGATAGGATGCAGGCAATTAGGGGAAGGATCTGTGGGGGCATTTGGATATGGGGATAGAAACATTAAGGGACAACTAATTGTGGACTTTTGTGAAAGGCTAAAACTAAAAGTAGGAAATTCTTTCTTTCGGAAGCGGCCATCACGAAAGTACACATGGGTAGCGCCTAATGGTCGGACGGCTAACGAGATAGACTTCATTCTTTGCCCGAAGGGAGTTGAGCTAAGGGATGTAGGGGTGGTCAATCAATTCGATTTCACTACTGACCACAGGCTCGTAAGAGCATCCATTTCATTCCCATGCCGCTTCCCTAGGAGATTGAATGGATTGGGATTTGGGGATTCGCACCTGGATAGAAACCTCTTTAAAATCGGGCTGGGTGTTGAAATTAGGAAAATTGGGGGCAATCTGGAATATGGGAAACTGGTTGAGGCAATAAATGGGGCGAGTAAAATAGCAACCATAGTCACTCCAAGGAAGGGCTGCATTTCCCAAGCAACTAAAGACCTCATAGCGCGCAAAAGGGACCTCAAAATGCATTCGGCCGGCTTATCCCGATTACAATGGCTCCTTCTCAATAGATCAATCCGACTCTCATTCAAAAACGACAGAGAAAGATTGTATCTCGATTACGTCAGCAAAGCCATTGAAAATGGGAAATGTTACAAAAAGGCTGCTGCAAAAGTGGCGGTTGGGAAAGGCAGAATTCATAAGATTAGGAACGAGGAGGGAGGTTGGGAATGCACGCAGGCTGGGATTTCAAGGGCTTTCAAAACCTTCTACAATGACTTATATGCGGGAGATGGGGGGAGTAGTTACAGATCGGAAAAGGAGAGGGACCCATTCATACCATTGTGTATTGCTGAAGTGGAACACGCACTTCGACATTTCAAGTCAGGCAAAGCACCGGAAAGGGATGGCGTAACGGGGGAAATGTTAAGGGCTGGGACTGACTTATTAGCACCTATGCTAACAGGGGTGTTTAATAACATACTCACGGGCGGTATTCCAGAAGGTTTCGGCGATTCGCGCACCATTCTATTACCCAAATCAGGTGATCTGTCTCTAATAAAAAATTATCGGCCCATCAGTCTGCTGCCTGCTCTGCAAAAAGCCCTCACCGGTCTTATAAATAAGAGACTTGCACCTGTTTTGGATAATAGAAGGAGTTGGGAACAAATGGGGTTCAGAGGGGGACATTCCACGGTAGACGCTATTCACACTCTCAAAACGGTAGTAGCTAACTGCGCGGACCATCACTTGCCCATCTATCTGCTTTTTGTAGATATTTCTAAGGCATTTGATTCGGTGTTAGGAGAAGCAGTCTTCAAGGCTCTGGAAAGGGATGGTGTCCCATCGGAAATAGTTACCTTCCTTGCTTCATTATCCCGGGATAGCAAAAGCGCAATCGTTGTTAACGGGGAAGAGGTGGAGATTACGGTGGGAAGAGGGGTTAGGCAAGGAGATTGTCTGTCCCCCAGGCTGTTTACAGCGGTTCTGGATATGGCATTTAGTCGACTTCAGTGGGATAAAAAGGGTATTAACATAAATGGTAGATTTCTCTCTCATATTCTATTCGCCGACGACGCTGTACTAATATCTCATGATGAGCGACAAATCCAATCTATGGCTATAGAATTGGAGAGAGAATTGGGGAAAGTTGGGTTAAAGCTTAACGGGGATAAAACACTAGGAATGACTTCAAAGGGTAACGCAAGGGAGGTACGGGTCGCAGGGAAAGTGGTGGGGTTAAAAAATGAGGTTATCTATCTTGGTTGCGGAATTTCTATTGACGGAAAGGATGGGATGGAAATTGGTCGGCGTATTCAAGCTGCGTATGGGGCATTCCACAAGCATCGATCATTCCTAATTAATCGATCGATTCCAATGGTCCATAAGCGGCGGCTATTCAATGGGTGTATACTTCCTGCATTTCTATATGGGTGTGAAACATGGGCACTAACTGAAGCACAAAAGGAAAGATTATCGGTGGCACAAAGACGCATGGAGCGATGGATGGTCGGTTGCACTGTCTTCATTTATCGAACGAAAGGCTGCGCGGACTCACAAAGGTAGAGGATGTTGTTCGTGCCTCATTGAAAAGAAAATGGCTCTGGGTGCACAAAGTTGCTAATGATTATGACTTGAAGTGGAGCAGAGCCATGATCGAATGGACTCCACGAGGTCCCAAGCGAAGACGTGGACGGCCTAACGCAAGATGGAAAGATCTCTTCATGCGAACAGTCGGACCCACTTTTCTGAGACAAGCAAGAAGTCATGAATGGCCTGCCATGCACATTAGAGCATACTCTTGATAAATGTGTTAAAACTGAAACTGAAACTTATACGCATTTTACGGTTATTATACACAATAATACGCATTTTACCTTTTCACTGGACGGTATCCGTATTGTTCGTCTGGGAAGGTTCGGCATGGGGTTTGCATTTACGGAGTGGAAGATCTTCCGTTTCTCGCAGAATCTAACGCGATAATGGCCAATAAGGTAACTGAAATATAAATGGTTTTTGATAATTTTATTAATATTTGTAGATGATGCCTGACTTCGATCAAGCCGTTTCCTCTTGTATTTCCGAGATGCTTTTCAACAGGACGAGGGATGGCTCAAGTCTAAATAAGGATTTTTACTCAAATATCAATGCCGTGAGCTGATTTTTTGAACCAAAAAAATCACATAAAACAAAAAAAAATTGTAAAAAAGCAAAAAATAATTTTAAAAAATTAAAATTGCTATACATTGCAGGTACGATATCACCGTGAACGCAACAACCCCGGTTTCAATATAGACGATTTCAAGTGTTGATAGCTCGAATATACTAGGGCATTATTTGCAATTGTATGAATAAATTATGTTTACAAAGTGTCTTTTGAAAAATGAGAGCATACGTTCTGAGAAAAAATGATGTATTCATAACAAAGACTGTTGTTGTTTCTTCTGTTGTGAAAATGTTCTTTGCCAGCACTGTAAATAAATAACCAAAGCTAAGAGAAAAAAGTCTGATTTCCGAATATTTCCTTTACTTACTTTATCACTCAAGTAAGTTGTAACAACGAAGCAGGAGATCAATTATGAATGAGCAATATTATACTACGGTGGTAGAATCAGTTGATTGTGGTATTCTGTGATATTGATTGTAATCGTCAGACATCGGCGTTGGAGGAAGAGGTTTCTTGTGACAGCTTTTCATCGTCTAAAAATTTTAAATAACACACATATCTTTTTAATTTGCCAAACCTTCTCTCTTGATATTCTTCTGCAGAAAATTGCAAACACTCGAACAATCACAAGAGTTAAGATAATGAAGACCATGAGATATGGTAATATAATTGTTTGATAAAAAATATTTCCTGCAAAATTAACCGACGCGCCTTACAACCGGAAGCGCCCGCCAGGCAAGCCTAGAGCACGCTGGAGGGACGACTTGGACCGAGCTATTGGGAACTGGTGGAATACACCCCATGAAGATTTTGCCCCCATCCTCATCTAGCAATAATTGCCTGAAATGATAAATTGATTGATTGATTGATTGATTAATTTTGCACACGATTGTTCTGGCGCTAGAATTTTTAAAATATTGGTGCTGAATAGAAATATCTCGCCTCGATTTTCGGACCAATTTTCCGATCCTATCTCCACGTCGATTACGACAGTGTCGTTGTTTTTCCAGTGAACATCACTTTGTGCGAATTCGCTCGAGTGAAAAAAGTGAGGTCGGTATACAATCTGTACATTTTGAATAATTTTGACTCACAAAAAAGCAATTCACCTCGAAGTAATTCGCGATGAATGATTCCGAGTGGGTGCCTTTGGGAAACCTGTAAACGTGTGAAACTATTAAGAAAACAACCGTTGAACTTACGCAATGAGTTGACCTTTATAGTGCTTGCGAAGATGCACTTTGCTCTGGAAGTTTCTTGAATCAAATTAAACTTGCGAGCTCACTAGTACTTATCGTGATTGCCTGGATACGCATCAAAATTTTAATGAATAAAAACAAATTTTTAACCAAGTTCAATATTTTTAACCAAGTTCAATCGGTACACGCCTCCAATTTGATTGATGTTGTTGTTTGTGTGACAACTAGCGATGATAGTCATCGTATCGTTTGCGAATCCATTTACGTCTGTAATGGGTTCAGTGATTAATACCGACTTCATTAGATATGCATAATTTTATTTCTTGCATAAATTCTTACCGATATTTCTGGTTACTGTTTGAGCGAAGAAGGTAATATTAAGCCCTCCATATGAACAGTGAATATGCTATCATAAGAAATTATATTTGTCGGTATATTTAGGGGCCGCAAGCTCCGCCCACTTTGGTGTGACATGATTTCACCAAAAGGCGAGACGGGGTTCATTCTAAGCCAAATCACTCGTTCTAAACTGCTATAGATAGCTCTTAGTATCCCTAATCGATATAGCGCTGTCCGAGAAATGCATATCTTCACTAAATTGATCAAAATTGGACTTAAACTAAGGGAATAGGGTCGATCCTCGACGAAAAGGGACTTTTCCAAGGCTTCCAATATGACAATTCTGCTCGGACAAAGTTTTTCTGACTGCTTGGAATATTTTACGATTTTTAGAGAAAAAATTTGAATTTTAGCATTTTCCCCGGGCTTGTGCATTCACGATTTATAAAGGACGCGCGAGAGGCGGGCGGAGGGGAGCGAGAGAGGCGGGGGGAGGGAGAGAGGCACACGCAAATTGGCTCCGCCCCCTCCCCTCTCGTCTCGCGTTTCCCTCCTCTCCCACAGTGCGTTTCGCGCGTACTTCTCGGTCTCTAGCACAGCTCAGAGGTAAGATATCAACAAACGGCCAAAAGTATGATGTTATTGGGACCATGAGGAGTTGTTTGAACCCGCATTTGAAAAATCGGCATCCTGGGTTGTGGCCCCTAGGTATATTTGAACACCTGCAAACAAATAATTATAATATTTTTTAAAATGTAAGCCTACGTCCAGGTTCGAAGAATTGGGTCCGACGACGAATTGAAACGGGCGAGAATCGAAACATTTCCGAATCCCACGCTCCTTTGTTTTTGAGTAACACACCGGGGAGGGGAGAGACGAAAGTTAAATCATTTCCTGATATAACATCTCACAAACGCTTCTGAATGTATTCGGAATGTATTCGGTCTAACCCCATAATTATAGCATATTCTGGATTGTTTGGGTTGTTTTAAGGTGTATAACTTACATTCAGTGTCGGCCTAGCTATCGACGGTAGAACGTCCGTGAAGAAAACAGTAAACTGCTGACTGCAGTCAATATGCTTGGGACAGTCAGCTTTAAGAATCCAATTAGTCGCCGTTCGTTCGATACAATGACCGTTGAGATAGCTAATGGATGAGAAATTCATGGTAAATTTTCCTGATTGATCTCTACTACCCTTGGCGGAAAGCCTGTCGAGCACGGACCAATTGGTGAACTGGAAGAAACATCATTTATATAATCATAAAATATCATTGAAAAAAAAGATTGACGACTCACATTTTCTTGTGGAACAACACAAAAGAACCTCCTCGAACTGTGTATCGTTGAAATTTGGTTCTTCAGCAGCTGAAATTGTTATTTTACTTATTTTTTAAACATAAATTTTGCAGCACGAATAGCTGACGGGATTAAAATGAGCTCACTTCATATTTTAAAACGATCGCAGGAATAGGAATCAGCGTGGACTTTTGAAATTGTGAAAAGTATCAGCATGAAATGCAATTGCTTCCACAGGAACATTATTTCTGAAACTAACTTTGGTTGGAAAGTCACGGCAACGAATCAGTAAAAATATAGCGTGGAAATATATGATCAACTGTGCGAATAAAGGAGGAGTAGGGTTGGATCTACTGAAATGGAGCATAGCAGGGAAGTGCATGTCGTATTCATAATGTCCGTTTACTAACAACGATTAGTAACAAATTAGCTAACAGCTAACATGCCTGTGTGATGTAGAATAACGAATGAAGTAGTGAAGTAGTGAGTGAAGTGAAGTAGTGAGTGAAGTGAAGTAGTGAGTGAAGAAAGAATGAATGTCATGTAATCTTTCCATTAAAACTGGTTATTTATAATAGTTTATTGATTGTTGTTCATATCAACAATTGAACTCTGAATCTATTCGTAACAAATTATACAGAGTTTTCCGTATTTGCCACGCTCAGGCCACTTCCTGCCGAATATTCGTGCAAGTAGGTGACAATCTGGGCGAAAGTCGGTCGATCGGCGGGATTAAGAGACCAGCACTTGAGCATCAGCTGGTAGATCTGGATTTCAATAATTCATAATTATTCATTCAGTAAATTGGTGAAGTAGGGGGGTTATAAAACGTTCGGAATCTGATAATCATCTCGTAGGTTCTAAGGGACACAAAAAAACGCACTGAGTTCGGAGGGCAAGAGGTCGGACACGCGAGTGGAATATTCTCTGCCATAAGATAACCGTAGATTTCGCCGACATTTTTGCCATCGTAGGGATTCTGAAAATACAAGATCAACGGTAAATGGTGTATCCACATGAAACTATCTTACCCTAATACGACAACGCATGGCCCATCAATGACGCATGATGTAGAAAAAATAGATCAAAACACTCACTGCGCCCATGCTGTACAGTTCCCAAAGCACGACGGCGTAGCTCCAGACATCAGATTTTGATGTGGACCGGCCAGGCTGCAATATGTTACTATTATTCAACTCATCTTCGGGATTGCTAGCAATAAGTAATCCAAATATGTGAATCACATACTTGCACGATGACGTCATTGTTATCGATGATTACGAATGCTTCCGGGGCCGTCCATTTGAGGGGAAATAACTCCTTGTGTGTCTTGTAGTAGATTGCGTCATCCAGATACCGAGCCATGCCAAAATCAGCCAGCTAAAATCGTTAATATTTGATCTTTGATCTGTTGAATATTTCAATCTATTGGAAAAATACCTTGATATCGTTCAGTGACTGTCCAACAAGAAGGTTTCTCGCAGCCAGATCTCGATGAACTATGTTATTCTTCTCCAGATGTGCCATTGCACTCGCAATCTATAATAATAATTTATGCGTGAATAGAGGCAAATTGCAAATATTAATCACATTAATTAGCAAACATGAAAATAATCACACATTCGTTCGATCAAGGAAATAGATGCACGAACTAACCCTCATCGCAACTGCAACATACTCGTTCTCAGTGAGCGTCATCTTGTCCGCTTTCATTCGCTGCAGATACTTTTTCAAATCGCCTCCGTGAAGAAATCTATAGAAAGATAGAGTTTATTTCTCCAGAAACGGTGAACATACTCGGCGACAATGTATGGACCGGCGGTGCACACTCCGAGCGTTCGCACTATATTATCGTGGTCTAGACGACGCGCAGTTACGGCTTCCCTACAATTATTTAATGCTCCTTAATAAGTTTAAACGCCTAAAACACTTTCTGAAATCTTACTGGACAAATTGCTCCTTCGTCATTCCTTGCCCGAGGATTAGTGTTTTCACCGCAACATTTCGTCCGTCAAGCTTCGCCAAGCGAACCTGAACCAAACACAATGTAGAAAAAGTAAATAAAATATGTCCATACCTCTCCGAAATGTCCGCTGCCCAGCGCTTCCTTTTCCCAGTCAATCATTAACTCGCTTGGATCAATCTCCCAAGCGTCAATTCTCTTCTTCACGGAATAGATGAGCCGTTGGTCCAGGCAACCAGGATACTCTTAAATTTTGGATTAAAATTTTAATGAAAAATTGTTCTGATTACGAGCATTGTACTGCACGAGCTTTGAAAGGGTTGGAAATGACATCCTTCGATTTCCATCGCCAGTGATGCTGAACTGTGAGCCTTCTCGTACAATTGGGTAGTGACGAATGATATTCGATGAATGTCTCAAGAGAGAAAAGATATGAAAAATTAGCATTGAAGTTTCGAAAGTTTAAAAACAAAAATTAATAGCAAAACGTACTTCACCGACAGCCTGAGATTCTGCCAATTATTGATTTCAGACGAACATCGAATGAGAAATGCACCAGATTGATATTTCCCATGTCTCAGTTTCTTTTCCGTATCAATTGCTGAGAAATCAAGATTGACCCATCTGAAAATGGATTTATTTATGAATATTGTTATACACTTTTTCAAAGATTTTAGATTTGAAGTACCAAGTCGTCGAGAAGAAAATAAAACGCACTCGAAAATCTCCTTGTCAGCCGCTTTTGCCACATAATTGCTCGGAACTAGTCCTTTCCTTCCCGATTTCAGGTGCTTTACGCGCCTGGAAGAAATACTAGATACATAGATACTTAGCTGCCAGGATGAGCAAAATGTCTCTTCATTTCTCACGCTCTCTCGGAGGAATGAGGAGACGGAATGTTCAACCCCTGATAGTCCACTTTATGAATCACTTACCACCATCTTTGATCCATCGAACCTAACAACTCGAAGTCGTCGTTCTTCTCAAATGACAAATACTTCCTAACATTTGTCGATTCGTAGTTGTGGAGGGCAATGAGTTTCTGTGAAAAATGGTTGTGATTTTTTTTTCTCAAAAGAATAACCTCGTGCGGCGATTTACGGCCAAGCAGAACGGTCAAGATTATCTGTAATAAATTTTATTCTTATTCAGAATTAAAAACAATGAATTACCTGAATCCATGATCGATTAGGTAGTTCGTTAGCCATTTTAGATATCGAGTAGACGTGTAAATGGTATGAAACGTCTCTTTGGGAAATCAGAGCAGCATGTTAGTAATGACGACACGTAATTAGGGGCCACAAGCTCCGCCCCCTTTGTGCGGACATGATTCCCCACTATCGGCGAGACGGGGGTAGCACAAAGCTCATTCTAAACGAAATCACTAGTTCAAAAGCGCGCTGGATAGCTATTACTATCCCCTATCGTTTGAGGACATTGCAAACTATGTCGTTAAAGGTTGAGTAGGTCAAAATCGAAATATTCGTCAAGGACGATTTCTAGCAAAGTAAGTTCTGAAGAAAGATTAATTCCGCATTCATTCCAAATGAATTCATGCGCTCGTATGAATAAAATATTTACTTCATTGCATTCTATTTCATGTAATTATCAAATCGTCCCTTTCAATCGTCTTGATTACTAATCAGGTTCCTTGAGAAGTAAGTATGAAAAATCGACACGCGCAGCTCAATTTTATAATGAATTATCAACGGTCAGAGAGCCGAGAGAGTATGCAGAAAGAAGAGAGGTAATGGTTATCACTATTCTCGAGCAATGTCACTTATTACTAATGGAATGGATTATGCGAAAAAGTTTGTTGATTGGTATGTCAATTAGAATGCAACCAAAACGTCTTTTTTTGTTTCAACGTTTCTTATGTATATTAAATTTTTCGCCTTAGCTATGTTCATTTCTTATTTGCTTCCAGTATTTTTCACCTTATTTATCATACAACTATTTATCATAAACAATACTCGGAAATAGAAGAATTATTGTAGAAAGATGAGCTCTTAGAAGCCGGGTGAATCTGAAAATAGTAATTCTCTATTGTCCTCGTATCTTAACTAATTAACTGACTGACTAACTAATCAACTAATAACTAATTGGTAATGTCCCATAATTATTCATTTTTTAGAGAATTTAATAGTGAGGCATACCGGTGTAATTATTCTGAACGAGGCTTAGTTTGCTGCGTCGTAAGACCAGCTACAAGAGGGATAGGTTCACCGTTTGCACTTTCAGCAACTGGCGCATACTGCAAATACATATATTTCAGCAACATTCAGGGTATTTTCCGGTCTAGTACTGTAAGGATGAAGAACTCCCCCCCCCCCCCCCCCCCCCCGAGCTTTCCATCGCTGTTCAGTGTGATAAGACGGCACGAGGAATGAGGGGACGAATTTTTCATCCTTCTATCCATGATCCTTACCTTTTCTTTGGATCTACAAAGACAGCAGAATAACATGGCTGATATGACGGCGAGTGCTATTCCAACGCATGTCAAATACTGTTCGAGTTCGTAGATGACTGTGGATTCTGAAAGAAGATTCCTTTGCTTCTTTTTGCGATGCGCATTGTGCGATGGCCCAAAGAACTAAAAACGTACCTGTCCAGGTTTCCAATAGGAAGTACCGATCAGGTTCAGGGCCGTAGCCAAGTGATAATTCGGTATTTAAGCGAGCGCCGAATGCATTTTCGAACGTCCACGAGTCGTTTTCCCTTTTGATCGGAATCCACAGCGAACTTTCACCATCGAAGGGGAACATATTGAATCGGAAATGCGACCTAGACCGCGGGTACAGGGGCGTTTCGGCTTGGCTTCCATGACAGTTTGATCTCAGAGCTACCTTAAACAGCAGATATTACTCAGGAATCACGAAGAAGTTCTGACCGCTCCTTTGAAATCCTCAACGAACCACTGAGCGCACTTATCCCTATCGGCAGCCATTTCAACGGTGTTTGAAGTCGAGTTATACCGAAGATAGGTGCCATTTATTGACTTGAGCATTCGCTGTCCCGAAATTTCGACTGACAAGGTCATTTTCTCGACAATGTTGTGCCCTGGGGGTAGGGCTGGTACTGAATGATATATTGATAGAATACCAGTTCGAATTTTTTTCGCACCATGCTACACTCATCTCAGCAACTACAAAAAAAACCCAGTATGATATAAGTGATTGTTACCGAGAAATCCTTCCAATTGAAATTTTTCATCCGGTCCGATTTCGCTATTCAGTGACATTCGGCTGTTGCTGCTAACACTCAGCCAAGTTCCCCACTTACTCTTGATTGAGAAGTGTTCAAGCCGAAACTTGACCGGGACCCACCACACGTCGTCACCTTCAAATCGAGTTCTATTTACATATGTCCGATCAACTCTTTCTTTCACTAGGCTCTCTTGCCGGGCAGACGACTATTGAAAGGTTCCACTCTACCTTCAAGCGAGGTGGAAAGGTCTACGGTTGAATTCGATGGGGCCCGCAGATACATAGGCGAGTGCGTGCGATTCCCAATGCAATTGGATCGCAGGAATGCCTGAATTTTTTGAACCTTAATTAGACTTTAGACCTTAGATCATAGATCTTAGAACGATTAAAATTTAGACCTTAGACTTAAGATCGCAAAACTCTAACCCTTTTACTCGTGTCCAAGACGACCTTCCATTGGACGCAATTTTCGGTTAGTTGTGATAAGATCTTGTCCGAATTCCAGTGCTGATGTCGCAGTATTGTGTTGTTGGCGTACTTGTGAATGGTCGGAAAATGCTCCCGACGCTCGGATGAGGTCATTTTCGCCGCTCTTCTTGTTTCGAATGGGGTGTGCTGAACATCAGTCTTCGAATTATGAACGAATAAAATGTAATAGAGGTCGAGAAACGATATCACGGGTTTCCGGTAAGAGTGTAGCAAAAAGAGCTCTCCTTTCCACTAGAAAAAACTTTTGGTCTCCGATTTCGATGAAAGTTGGTTGGTGGGTACCCTTAGGGGTTAGGAGAAGGTCCATCCACTTGGTTTGGTCAATTATCGATTTTATCGATTTTTTGGCTTCGAACTTTAAATGACCATAACTAGCTTCATTTTCATCGCACAGCGAGCTAATTTAGCGCAATGAATTCGTCTCAGAATTCTCTACAAAAAAGTCGAAGTCGTACATTATGAAAAAAGTTGATCTTCGGTCTCAAAAATCGATAAAACCTATTTTGGAACCATAAAAGTAGGTTTTTCTCGAAGGTGACCCCAAAACACACTCGATATTATTTTAGCAATCGATTCTACGGACCTGTTTCAGGGTCACCCTGTATTTCGTTAGGCATATCTCTGGCCCCCTGACCTCAAACTAGTACAGGGGATCCGGACATTGTTGATCAACTATCTTTTTTGTTCTTCCTCGTTGTTAGTTCACCGTTTAACATATCGATATGCTGGTCCCTCACAATCCCTCTAACCCCTTCGCAACAAATGTGAAGGAAGGGGGAATCGCTCGCTCGTAGTGTGCGCTTTTGTACGAGGAATTTTGAGGGACCAACATAGAAATATGTGCAAAGGTGAATTAGTATAGAGGAAAACTCAAAAAGAAAGATATCAAACGCGGAGGAACTGCAAAAATCCATATTTCAGTCGACAAAAAAGCGCCTTCCCCAGTGGTTTTTCAAAAAAATCTCGAAAACCGTCACTCGTACGAAGTTTTTGCATTAAACATTTATTTTTAGTATTAAAGAGAGCTTCATTTTTCACTTCGATGACTTTTCGTTCAAGCGTTCACGTTCAAGCGAGTTATGGCGAAAAATGTGTTTTTCTTCAAAAAATCGGCTGTCCGGGAATCCACTGTGCTAAATCGGTATTAGGGGGCCAGAGATATGAAAAACGAGTTTCAGGGTGACCCTCAAACGGGTCCGTAGAATCGATTTCAAAAATAATATCGAGTGTGTTTTGGGGTAGCTGACGAGATAAGTATACTTTTATGGTCCCAAAATAGGTTTTATCGATTTTTGAGGCCGAAGATCAACTTTTTTCATAATGTACGACTTTGACTTTTTTGTAGAGAATTCTGAGACGAATTCATTGCGCCAAACTAGCTCGCTGTGCGATGAAAATGAAGCTAGTTATGGTCATTTAAAGATTACAAGCCAAAAAATCGATAAAATCGATAATTGACCAAACCAAGTGGATGGACCTTCTCCTAACCCCTAAGGGTACCCAACAACCAACTTTCATGGAAATCGGAGACCCAAAGTTTTTTTCTAGTGGACGGGGTTGCTACACTTTTACCGGAAATCCGTGATATGACCCGATACCACGGGGCCCCGTGAATGAAGAATGAGAGGGAGAGAAATACGGGCCGGCCCGTCTAAATTCACGAAAGGCCCGATACCGGGGCGCCAAAAGACCTCTCATTAGAGTGTTTCTTGATCTTTTACTACGCAATTTACATTGTGAGACCAATAATTCTCATCATTTCGACCCCGCGCCCTTCTATCTAGTGGTCGCTAGCTAATTTTCTTCGGTTTTGTAGAGGTTCGTGCTTTTCTGCAATGCAAACCATTCGCTCTTTTTTCTGGAAACTTACGAATCATTGATATTTTCAGGAAATGCCTCTAAGACCTTAATTTGACTAAAGAAACTATACGGAGGTGTCCAAAACCTCTTTTTTTAAACGAAATATTTGGTTCGAAAGCGTTTGAAATTGAAATAGGTCGGAAAAAAGGGGCGCTGCTGCCTTGGAAAACTTGCTAAAAGGTTTGTGAGTGATTTGAAAACATTGTGGTATCGTTATGTAGACCAAAGCCCATTAATTCCGACTGATCCATTGACTATTGATCATCCGACTCCAAAAATTCAAAATAGTTTTTCTTTTATGATTTATACAGCAACGGAAAGGGCGTCGATGCGTTAAACTTTTGTTCAGTTTGATTTAGATTCTGACGAATTACGAAGGGCAAAAGTGTTCCGGTATCGGGCCTTTCAACGATTTTCGAGGCCGGTTTCGGGCCGACTCATTCTTCACTCACAGAGCGAGAGGCCCGGCGCGAAACCGAATGACCCGCCCCCGTATTGCGAACTCTAAAATGTAATGATTATGTCAAAACATCTTTGCGTCAAATAGGGATATTAGACTTTCATCATTTTTAATATTTCAATTGTTAAACATACCACATATATGAGCACAAAGAAGAATAAGGAGGAAGCTTTCATTTCTAATCGAATGTGCTGATGAAGATGAGAGCATTTGATCTTATATAGAGTCGATTAGTAACCGATCAGAATGTCGATAAGATCGAAACGAAAAAGGTCTCGCTAGTTTCAGTACTGAATAATAGTGTCTTCAAAAAAACGAAGGTAAAAAGAGAATTCACAATAAGAATAATGCAGTTTTTATCGATTACTCATACTGAATAATCATTCGTCCTTGGTGAATAATACCAGTCGATTGTCAATTGTGTGCGACACATTTCTCCTCTTCAAAGCATGCTATACAAAGCAGCTTCGCAGAAATCAAGTGAACACATGAAGCATTTATTCAAATCGATAACAATCAACACGCTCACCACTCCTCAATCGTGGAACTGTTCAAAATGTTGCAAGATATAGCATTTATTTCGTATTATTAACAAACAAATAGACAAATTTCACCACTCCTCAATAGTGAACTGTTCATCCGCCATGCAATGCGTCTGCAGGGACACTTGCCCATCTCCGCTAGACCTCAACCAGGTGCCGTGATGGCTCTGGAAGGACCAGCTTCCGTCGTGGTTCCGCATCGGTGTCCAGAGCTCCCAGTCTTGTGCATGGTCCGCAAGGTCGACGCTTCCATCTTGATTCGCGCGCAGGTACTTGGCCGGGAAGCAGTGCGCTTTGATCAGGACCTGTTATGAATCATGTATAAAAACAGATTAGAACAAATCAAAATCATGTTGACCATCTGACTCTGCAACCTTTCTATTCTAATCTAGTAATATTGCATCACTAGTTAAAAGGTTGCAGAGCAATCACTTATTGTTAGCGCCCTTCGGTCATCTCAACATCTCCAAAGAACAATTCACAGTCATCACTTACTTTTCCGTTCCTGTCCTCTACCTCCCATCGCTCGCACTCGTCACAGTGCGGTGCCATGTCGACGTACCAGTCGTACTGCCCCTCCTCGCCTTGCCACGCACGGAGATAGAAATTGTGAACGGATCTGCATAGTTGAAGTTTCATGACAATGTTGTTTCTTTTGTCATTGTCTTTGTCATAGTCTTTTGTCTTTTGTCATAGGAGATTGGAGTTGTCTAAACATCTTCAAGAGCATTATGCTATTCATGTCTTCGAGCATTTTTTTTCGTAATAAATATTGATGGGATCATTCTGCTGTAACAGAGGTAAATAGATTGTTCCTTACCTAATAGATCGCTGCCCGGCAATCTGGGCTGAGAGGGACGCGAAAGCAGGCATGGGAGCGCTCGGAGCCGCGAATTCTTGAAAAATAATTATCTTCCATCGCCTCCATTTTCCAATTATTTTCAAGAATACTTTAATCAATTGACTCACCGGCGTAGTGCAGCTGAGGTCGGTTAATCTCTGGCTCCTGAAATCGCCCACAGTAGTTATCATCAAGCGGCGTAGTAGTAGGAGTAGATTCAGTGGTCATCGTGAGCGGCTCCAAATCCTTTTCGTCCTGAACGTTGTGAAATTCATGCAAATTTTATCAGTCTTGTCAAATAGTGTTCGAAATACGGGTAATTAATTTCATACACTCTCTCGCATCTCTGACCGGAGTAAAAGAACGTGAAATGAAGATACGAAGATATGTTTCCTGTTTTTCGAAATCTATTGTCAAACCTTCTTTTCCGATTTGCCGCCGCAACAGCACATGCAGACACATCCGGCGGTGATGAAAACTACGATCAATCCGACAATGAATATGCCAGCTTTAACATCGTCTGAGCTGCCACTAGCTTTCTCGGGTTGGCGAGGAGTATCTGAAACATTGCCATGCATTTTGATCCATCATGATGCTAAATCGGACCTGTCCATGGCTCCATCCAGAACTTCTCATCATCAATCACGTTCTTCTTCAGGGACACTTCACCATCGGGTGCTGCACTTAGATAAGTTCCATGAACACTCTTGAACGAGTAGGAGCGATCCCTGAAGAGTCTCTTCATTTTGAGGTGTTCTCTCCTGTGAGGAGAGTTACCCGTAATCAACCTTCGTCCAGACAAGTCCCGGGTCGCCCTCTCTCCATTCCGACACGTCAACTTTTTCATCGGGCGTCGCGCGCAAATACACTGGCGACTTGCTGCTGCAGTAGGCTTTCAGCGTGTTCTGAATTAGATTATTCATGATCATGGTCAAATCCTATGAAGATGAAAGTAGTGAATCTTACCGTTCAGTTGACTTCCGTCACGAACCACCGCGTACAGGTGTCATTCTGTTTCCCCACATCCACCGTGAATGAAGGCTTGCTACGGAGGTATTTGCCGCTGGTCGTCTTGATTCTTTGCTGGAGTACGGGAGGCTTAGGCGGTGACGGCTTTGCTGTTGTTGTTGTTGTTATTAGATTGGGAGGAGTAGGCCCTGGGAAAGGCTGCGGTGGTGAAGGTGGAGGTGGTCTGGTCGTTGTTGTTGTCGGATTGGGACGAGGCGCTGGGGAACGCTCTGAAATGAAAAGATCTTGCTGAGGAATGCACTCCATCATTCACATAATCATATCGAGGACCACTTTCATTTCTTCACTCACAATGGTCGATAAATATTTGATTTGAATTTAATTGAATATTTCGGTCTTACCTCGAAAGGGGCCGATAGCAAACTGTTCGTTCGCTCCGATGCTGCCAATCAGCGAGAGACGTCCGTCCATGCCAACACTCAGAAACGTGCCATAGTCGCTCTTGAACGACCATGCGGCGCCATTTCCAGTGGCCATAGGGGACCACGAAGAGCCGTCTGCGCCTGGTTGCGAAGTGGCGTTGACGGAGAACGCGGAGTTTGCGCGAAGGAACATCGGGTACGCAGTGCAGTTGGATCGCAGGGCTACCTGAACGACTAGTTGAAATTGTTTCTTCTTTACTCGTCATACTGTACACGCGGAATAGAGGCCAAGTGTTGTGTTCACCACTCCAATGAGACACTGACCTTTCCGCTGTAATCCACACCGATCCTCCACCGATCGCACGTCACTCCGTTCGTTAGGTTCACTCGGATGGGATTCGCGTGAATGAGGTAGGTGCCGTTGGTGATTTGACTTGGCAGAGGGAAGGAGCCGTTGGATTGCGGACGAGCAGCAGAATCTCCCCGGCTGCCGGCTCTTCTCGCGTCGATCGGTGCAAACTGAAGGTGGAAAACGATGAAAGTCGGACTTTCATTTATTCATTTATCGTGCACTCTCATCAGACTGACCAGTGAAAAAGTGCGAGGAATGACGAAATCGGTAAAAAAATACTAACAGACATGCTAAACATTCGTAGAATAATGATTTTTTCTCACCACATGTAGAAGGAGGCAGATCGGTAGAGCATGGGAGTAGTACTTCATTGCCGATCTGATGAAGCGATTGCGAAAATATTTCCACTCTTAAGTAGAAGGGATGAGGGAAGCGATTACTAATTTCAAGGTTTTGCAAGCAAAAAAGTTTGTAGCCTAATGTTTGAGATGAATCAATCTGGGACTAATCATAGAATCGTCAGTACAAATCCATATAGCCGTGCTGTCAGCATAAAGAAAGCGTCTCCTCATTCTTCGCTCTCTCTCACCGGTCTAGGTGAAGAGGGAACACGTGGAATGAAGAGCTCAATTTTTCGCTGACTCTCTGACAACCCTAATATCTAGAGAGAGCTGTGACGATGGATGAACTTTTTCTATAATGTCGCTGATAAGGCTAGACTAGTAACTTTTTCTTCATGTCACTTTATATGCCCCTCTCAATTGTCCGTTATCATTTCTTTATTTTCATCAATACGTCAAAAAATACTGATACCATAACAGGATAATTCTCGGGATTTCGTCGTTATGTTACCGGGCTTTATCGGACGAGAATGCAACAAAATGTCACTCGACAAACTATGATTCGATTTGATGTGCCATTATCTCCTCTGGTTTAAATTGAGGCTATTGAAGACGGGATTCAGATTTGGTATCGACATGTCTAGTTTAAGACTATTTAAAGAAAATTAGGGGGAGCGATAATAGCGGCTCGCGCTCGCGTTTTTACTCTCATTCTCGATGCACCTATCGTCCTTTGTAGGAGTGAAAGTGGTTCGCATCTCTTCACATCGTTCCATTGTCCTCATTCTCCTCGTGGTTCTCTCACTAAGCGATGCTTCAAAGTTGTTTACCACGAGAAAAATCGCCTTACTCTCACTGCTTGCTTACTAATCGCTCTCTTGCATCGCTCTACTCTAGAGATGGCTCCGGTGAAAGGAAAGCACGTGAAATGGGATACTAATTTCTCGCTTTCCCTACTCTACGCCCTCGCGCCGCATTTTTAAGGAACGTTTGAACGAAAGTACCTCCTATCCGAGGGAACGGACACATAGCTGGTGTTCGGTTCAACAAACAGACATTCTACTTTGCTGCTTGCACCACAATTAGACTCTTCCCACGCAAGAGACATCAGAAATGAGCGGGGTGGAGGAGGTGAACTGTCGCTCATTAAAGCATCGAATGCTTGTTTCCCTACTCTACCTAAAAATACCATGCAATAGAGGTAAATAATTGTAATCTATACTGTTAGTAATGGAAATCTGGACCATAAACAACAGTTCTTTAGCACGAAGTTTCCACGGTAGAAAGAGAGGAGGTGGGAGGGCTAAGCTTCTGCTCATACATAACACACTCATCAAGTCTAGCAAGATGGACTAAGCTATAAGTCATACATGACACCTCATTGATCATACCGACTCATATATATTCGTCCGGCGGAGCTGCTTGATTAGTCACAAGTTCTTACTAACGGCGGCGTAATTGGTTAGCAAGCGCTAACATATAAGCGTTAGACGGAGATAAAGGTAAAAGAGATTGACCTCACAACCACTCTTCCAATCATGCTCGCTCCTTGCACCGTGCTACTGATCCTTCAGGTACTTCTCGCATCTGCAAAAACACGCTTGAAAGGTGAGTACTAGTCTTTACATTCACATTATTTTCACAGATAGGGGTTACTTGTTGGAATTGACTCGGGAATTCCAAAAACCACGCTGAACTTTGAGATTATTTGAAAATCATTAGTGTTATTGGAATTCCAATTCCATTAAGAGAGCAGTGATTAAATTAGTGATCTCAAGGAATGCCAGTATCTTGATGTAAATTGTATAACGTATTTCCTTATCGTCGTATTCAAATTCAGAGGAGTGTCGCTATCGTCCTTCCGTGGTGTGCGATGGAGTTCGACAAAAGATGTCCCGAAAAGACTGCGAGGCTGGATATTCGTTCGTCTATTGTGTCAAGTCAGGAGTCTTCAATGATGGCATAGGTACTTTAATAAATTAAAATGAAAAAAGGGAAAATATAGAGGGCATTTGCTTCATATACTTTTATTAACAATTGCAGAAGAGTGGCAATTATCGGAGACCGTCGAATCATTTCATCACTACATTGATGAGCCGAGGTGCATCGTCATTGGAGATCGAGAAATTCGCGTAGTGCTGCCGAATAATGATTATGTGAGTTAACCAGTTTCGAATTTTATCCGATTTAACTCTTCATCTTACTCAATATTGCGCATCACGCAAGATTCATTCACTATATTATTGAGTATTCCTAAATTCTCATTACCACAGCACCGTTAGAAAAAGAGCAACATAAAATACCATTCAGTATTCAAATGCGAATCTACAGATTTTGTGATAAAAACATCTCTCTTCAGGAGCAGATCTCGGACCCGATCAGCGTCTGTGAACGTGAAATGGCGGCTCGCGAACCGAATAAAGCCAAACCACGAGCCAAGAGGTTCCATTTTGTCGCACAACCCACTACGACCGCGCCCGTTCCTGATAATTCTACCACCCATGATGCGATTGCTTCATCGGACCTTGAGGAACATGTAAGTTACCGTTTCTTATTGATTGCATTTTCAGTTTAAAAAACGACATGTCTAGGTAGCGCCTGTTAGGAATCACATATTTCCACTAAAATAATTATTTTGTTGCAGTTCGGGCTCTCCTATCTTACCGTCCAGAATGTGATGTTCATCAACGCTATGGCTATTTTTGTTTTCATCATCGTCATTGCGATCCGACGCTCGAGGAACAACGAGAAAATTCCGTTTTACTACGACGATATTCCTGCCAAATCGGAGTGCGATGGAGCAGTGTACACACCCTGTGTAGGAAAAGTGAACACGATCTCGAATTCGTCCTTTGTTGCATAATATGAATATTCGTGTGAATAGTTGTTGAATAATTTGTCATAGAAACGGGTTTCACTGATGAAATAAATGATTGTTCTTCAAATATTCTTGTTCACATTTTCTGAATGCATTTTTTTTATTGTATCTTGCATCCTGGTGGCTATGAATTCATTTGATTTCAGAACACATGGAACAGAAAAAAGTATTTTTAAAAATAGTATGTAAAGGATCAACCTTTTCCTGACAACAGGGGTCTGAGATGTCTGACGATTATGGAAATATCAGAAAAATGCGCTATTGGACGTTCTATGAGTAAAAGTGGATCGACACCGACTAACCTAATTCCATAGGTCAAATGCGTTTTTCGCGGCCCTTTTTGCCGATGTGGTAAAAAAATTTGCCGACGTGGTTCCTGCGACTTTTCTTGATTTTTAAGCATGCTAAATATTCGTTGTTCTTGGGACACTTCAAAAATAGTTGCTTTTTTGCATTTAAATTATTTTTCATAAAAAAATTCTCAATTTATATTTATCGTAATGAGCATGTGCATCAAATTCGAAATTCGAACGAGAACAAATGAAGAATCGAATGTAAAACGTGGTTGCATTCACAGCAGAAAATAGTGCAAAAATTCAAAACATGTTCGATCTATTAGTGAATCAGAGAGAAAAACTGCGTGTGGGTATAAGAGTCACACACAAACTCTAACACGTCGCTCTATTTCACTGTCTACTAACAGCTCACTCACAGTCGCCACTCCAATTCTCTAATCATGTGCGTTTCCTCGTGCTTAGTAACTAACTCTCTAGACGAATTTCGTAACTGTTGATCCTGATCTTTTCCACAGTTTATAGTCGCGATTGTTAATCAAGCCCACCCATTTGTCTTACGATCTCAGTTAGTAATCACTTATGATCGTATAAATACCGCTGGGATCGATTATCCATCATTTTACAGGTAACAATTTTGATTGGCATCTGTCTGTTGTGAAGTTTGATATCAACATGGCTAGAGGAATTCGGGAAAAGTCCCCGTGCGATGCTAAAGAAAGGGAGAAATATTACGCGAGAAGGGCCAAGAACAACGAGTCGGCCAGAAAGCATCGGTAAGCTTTTTTTTTAATATGACTAAATTTTGTAATATAATCTATAAATCTTTGTTTATTTTCAGTGACCGCACACGCGAAAAGGCCGAAGGCTATGATAAATTGAAGGAATTATGTGAGAAATTGAAAGCTGACTTGGAGCAGAAAACAAGACGTATAGAGGAGTTAGAGAAGGAGGTTAGCTTCTAATTTCGGTCTTCTGTATTTCCAAATATCTATTTATTTCTCAGAACTTGATGTTTCGCAACGTATTTCTTAATCCGGAGAATATGCAATCCTCGGTGAACTTATTCTCCTAATTAGCCGAAACGTTATCAACTAATCTGCAGCTCCAGCGGTCCCATTGTAGCGCGTGCAGGTCCGAACACCATCACAACGCTAAGGCGGCAGCAAACTATCCCCAATTAGCCTCTAGCAGGTAGCAAGCGATTCTAAAGACACACTTATCGAATATTTTAGATTCGAAAACACTCCATACAGCCTTCCTGAACCAAATCAATTATCGAGCCAACCGATGAATAGATTTGACAGCTATTCTTCGATTCAAAACCTACGAGTGAGTGTAATGTTTCCCTGTTTTAAAATATAATGCCATTCAGAATGCCCCTTCTTCTCAATTGCCCATGTCGAATTATTCTGGAAGTGAAGCTGGAATGGAATCCTCCACGTTATACGTTACTGGTACTCAACGTCAGCCTGTGTATCACCAACAGTCGGTAACAAAGTTCCATCTATCCGTGTTTTCAATAATTTTATCTGCAGGGTCACAACTATTCAGACTTAAATACATATGACTACATTCCCCTATGCGCTTTTCGCAATCAATTCTCAAATGGAAATTCCCTTCAACATTTCTTCACGCCCTATGGTAAATTTGCATCTTTAATAATCGTAACGTTAATTAAATTTTCAGACGGTAAAATGACCGCTGTACCAGAATATGCGAAGAATCTTTCAAATTCACAAGTGCGGTCGCTTGATAACGAAACTTTGAACAAGAACTTGACGCGTGATCAATTAATAGATGCTTTGCAAGCCTTGATGGCCTCCCAACGGATATTGCCACCAGTGAATTCCGATCTTAGACATTTGAATGTTCCCGAATCCTTTGTTTCTCTGTCTCCTGATCTGTCACCATGTTTTGCAACCGTGTCATCGTTTTGAGAGTCTAGTTTAAATCAATTAACATCATATATGGTATATACACATTCTTAAAGGAGATCAGACTCCAATTTCAACACATGTCTGAATATCACAAAATTATAAAGTTAAAAAAATAAAACTGATTCGAACAGTACGTATTCGGCCGGAAAATTTGCATAATCGTGTTCACTTAAATCTGGAGATAAGTTATCAAAGCTGCCAACTTGAAACCATCTATTTACAGTTATACGTTTCTACTGCCAGCTTAGTAATCGATTCCATTATGTTATGTCCTCTTTTGCTTTCGCAAGCCGAGAGTGACCTTCACTGTGCAGTTTCACGATTACTAACCATCGTCGACCATTCGGAGTGCGGCTCTCGTCAATTTACATGCTCTCTCGTCTGTCTGATCGACGAGAGATCAGGCGAATTGAGGAGAGGCATTGATTACTAACACATCTCGGTGATTCGCTGCACAGTTTCGTTATTCGGCGAAGACGATAACTCAATGGTCTACGAATCAGTAAGGGTGTGTCACTCTTACTAATGAACATGGTAAAATTAGTAATCGGGGAGAATAGCGGCGAATGCGGGCTAGTGAAGAATTAACAATTTTGCCCAATGATTAGTAACGCTTAATAGAAAATATCATCAGCGCGATAAAGTGTTGACAATTGACATGCGCTTCACATTCTTCGAATGCCCTCTTGACAGTCAAGATATGGAAAGTCGCATGTGTGTGTCAACACTGCCTAGTACGATGGACAGAACTGTTTCATTTGCGAACAACGCTGTTATCTATTGTGGGGTTGTCGGGAATGAAAAGGAATAATTCAGGTAATGAGTGGAACGGGCTAAAACAATCCTTAGTTGATTTCAGTTTAAACTGATGTTGAGATGAACCAAAAATTTATTCTCTCTGGAGATTGATAAAAGTTTATTCCGTTTCAAATAGTGACAAAAATGACGAATAGTAGTGACACAGCAGTCAACGACGAAAGATGCAAGAGTTTGGATATTGAGCAATTCGAGACATTGTGTTTCTAGTTCTCGCACCACGCGTTTTCCTTTCTGATTTGCTCCTCTTCCTCAGGAGTGAAATCATTCTTGATATTGAAGTGCTGGCGAATTTCCTCGGGCGATTTTCCCTGTAAAATAACAAATTTGAATCAATGTAGACCACTTCCGGAATCAAATCTAGGCTGAAAATAATAACGAACCTTGATCATATTGGCGACAGTCTTGCAGCAAGTCTGCAGAAGTCCCTTGATGTCGAGATAGTTCGCAGCTAGGAAAATATCGAAGAGCACGGACTGAGGCTTATCCTGAAATTATTATTTTTTCTTTTTTCCTATTTTTTTAATTATTTCTTTTCAATTTCCGGATTCTGATCTCCCGTTTCTCCGTATTGAGGCTAAGGTAAACGTCATCTCGTTTTCAAGGCTCGTCAGTGATTATTAGGTCAATACCGTATTAAGGCTCTATCAAGATGGTCATTAATTACAGTACCTTCAAGAAATCCTGATCCCACTGAGGAATATCATCAGATCTTCTTTCTCCATCGTCTTCCTTCTCTTCTTTAACGGGGTCCTCCTTGTGATGGTCAAGCCACTTGATTACCAGTTCAAGTACAGGACCGGTGACATTCGGAAGAGGAATAGGCATGGAAGCCTCCTCGGAATCCTCGAGTCCCATGGTCTGAAGAAATTGAATTGAAAAGAGCTTATGGAAATGGATAATAAAATTGGATTTAGGAATAGTAGAGCGGGGTGACTTACCGAGATGAGAGTCTCGATGGTTCCAGCGTGCTTGATCACCAGTCGATCCACAGAGAAAGACTTGTCGTCGGAAGAGGTGAGGGTGATGGGCATGGCGACTTGTTGAGTGAACAAGAATGAGTTGATGAGGTCTGGAGAGGGTTTTTATTGGCTCGAGATCGGATGTGCCGGATGTGATGACTGGGCTCTTCCAGTTTCACTGATTCATTGGACTGGAGGGAATGCTGAAGGGGATGAGGTTAGAAAGCAATGGGTTTCCATAACAAAAACAAGCTCTGCCACGGGGTACATTTAGTATTTATCGCGCTAAAAACAGCGAATCAAGACCGCTGAGTTCACATGTAAGTTTTTTCTACACACTAAAAACATGAAACAGCCATTTCGACAATCAGAATAATCATGGAAATTATCAGTCCACATGTTGCGAGCATGAATATTCCCGAAACGGACCAGAAATCTGGAAATGAATGTGTATTTCTGGATAAAAGGCTAGAAATACTTAGTGGATCCGTCGCTCCTGGCGTGGCAAACTCTCCAGGTGGACACTTTGGCTGCCGAAAGTGACGATTCTGTTGAAATAAATCATTATTTGCTAAAAATATTCATGAAACAACCTCAAAATACCGCCTGCGAACTTGATCAATGTATGGATAGTTCTTCATGATCTCTGCGTTGAGAATGTTAACCCATGGAGAACCTCGTTTGAAGACAAAGTGTGCTGAGCGGAATGGCATGTCTGCAGAGAATAGATCGTTGAAGCCATTTCAGATTTCATTACCTTTAGTGAACACGAAAGTGTAGCACTTTCCCGCCGCAGCAATCATTGATGAATCATCGTCCTGTAAGTGAAAAATACTATGGAAAACACACTATCTAAAAGTACCTGTGTCTGAAAGATGTAGCCTCCCTGGCTCACGAGTCCCAGCGCTTGATCTTCAGAGAGCAAATCAACCTGTAATAATATTACAATGATTTTTTATCTTTAATCAGGCGTACAAAACTGAGATATTAACTCACAATCGGATTGATTTTCGTTGCTTCTCTCAAATCAACGAAGCTCCTCTCCGTGGAAAGTTTGATTTCTTGTGCGAACCTGATTTTTAAATTGTATTTCTTATGCGAGAACGGAAAATACTCACCATTTGCTTCGGTCCGATATTAGCTTGTACCTACCCGACTTTATGAGATTAACAGCATCAGTTTGGGACTAAAACATATTTTGATGGACTATGAACTCATCACTGAAAATAAAATACCTTTATTGGCACAATGTCCACGGGCGTTAGCAATGCAGTTAGCAGGAACGCCGTATACATTGCCTGCAGAAGTCCTTTTTGGAAAATAGTGAACACGAGACGAGCCAGTTTTCCTGCACATTTATGATAAGTTCATAGTCATGTTAAGTTTCAAAACCTGATATGAAATGGAACGGATGATCACCGCCGTTGAACATCTCATCGAAGACGTCCCACGAGAACTGAATAAATTAAACATTTTATCAATTTCACCTGGAGCCCACTCGGAAATCACTAGATTGATCATTACTAACAAAATTAATTGTCTTCCAGAAAAAATACGCTTACATAATTCCCATTCAATCTTCGTGGCCGAAATCCAACCAGCATCTCCGTTTTACCGATTGCCGACCAAACAAACATCTGAGATAAAAAAAAAAATTAAAATTTAACTAGAATTCAGACAAACCTGCACGATCAACGCAATGAGCATGCCGATCCACACATACGTATCGTACGGTCTCAAGCAGAGCAAGATTAGACTCCACAATGTTACCGGGATCTCGCGAACAATGAATGTTGGACGAATCTGGAATTCATCATCACTATATAAATTACAATCCCCGAGAATGAACCTCCGACACGGAAACTGAAAAGTCAAAGTTTGCCAGTCGAATAACCGATTTTTGAAATAGCAGACACGACATGTCGACTTCTCCAGAGTTAATGCGACCGAGAACGCCGGAAAAGCTACCGTTATCCTGAAATTGAATATTTTACGGACTCTTCACCTGCCATACTCATCACAATGCAAAATAGCAGCGCTCTCGTGACTAACTCACCTGATATGTGCCCCAGTCCAAATATCCCGTATCTCGATCGACGATGAATTCGTGTGAGATGTTGCCCGACCGGAGAAGCACGTCGATTATCTGACAAACATTTACAAATTGTTCTGTCTGTACTTTTCTTTAAAGCATAATTAACATTTTTCTGCCAGCTTTCAACGGGAGACATGAAACCACGTGATTCAATTTCCTCCGACACTCTTCAACAATACACACATGCCGCCTTACGCTATGTTGAGGTGCAGTGAACTCAATGAACTGGGACGATATTGGCTAATACCAAATTCGAAATGAAATCACCTCGAGGCACCATCCCGGGTACGCGCAGTCAACTGATGGACTGAACTCGGGATAATATGGGCAGGACCCATTTGCATCGATTCCACCTGAAATATTGTCGAAATTGAAATTCTAGGATTTCATACATCTGCAAATTATTTTTAAAATAAAACGAACTTGGCGCCACGAGAATACGCAGCGGCCTTGTAGTGTCCATTGACGACTTGAAAGTACCCGATAAGTAGCTATGTTGTCTCGAGGAATGAGTGGAGGCACGTTATGCCAAGTCGAATTGTAGTTTCCCGTTTCCTTTCGTCGATCGACAACTTCCAACCACTTATCTATCGTGAAATTTCCGATTCCCGCTACACAAACAGCGTTGTTGCAGGGTTCGGAGCTTATAAGATTTGACGGAGCATAGTTACACGACCAACGACGCTCATGCGACAGACGATTCCGAGTATACCACTGTGAAAAGGTGGCGCGAGCTGATGCAATTTGGCGCGGACATGAACTTTGATCTTTGGTGGAGCCAAAAAGTTGTTCATAGTTACCCCCATTTTTGCTATTCGAAGAAGTGTGGCAGCCTACTATAGCTTCAAATTTCCTGCATATTTTAAACTAATATCTTCATTATCTCAGACTACTTGTCTATCCAGTTAAAAAAAAACAAGCCCCTTGTGAAAAGTAACCGCACACTAGTCTCAAAAGCTCAGATTCGCCATGATGTGCTAGTCCCTTCATCTGCACATTGACGTGATGCCAAAATTGTGCCAGATGTTGCGCTTTTCGTGTCCAATTTCGCTTCGTTCACTCAGGCTTTCTTGTCCGTTAAATCGTATTGAGGCAGAATACTCCGAATACCAACATTAAGTTTTAGAGAACACTCCGAGAAACTTAGAGAGAACTAGATACTAAACATGTCAACGGTATCAACATCAGTTTTCATTGGGATGAATCAGCATCTTCATTTATTGCTGGACTGCAGCATCAGGAGCCGTTTCCTCGTTAGACACATCTATCAACTACAAACTCGACGTACTCTCTGGAATGATTTCCGGGAAACTCTACTTAGTTGTCGTTCAATTACACCCGATAAGTTGTATGTGCCTGATCTCCTTAATTTCTACTCTGTAGTGCTGCGATATGTGTCTAATTTGCGAAGCGTACGATGGACTTTGCTCCCACTATTTCCGATATTTGTTTGTTATTTCGATTTTCAAGCGTTTGAAGTGCAATGTTGTGATGCTGGATTATGGTAATGATTTGAACAATAAGGATACGGTAATCACACTACTTTCTGCGGATGTGCTCCACTAAAACGTTCATAACTCGGCTCAAAAAATGATCGTACCGACTTTTAACCGCTGTAGATCGATTCCCCGTGATCTTCCGCATCTGCCTGTTTTCTTCGATCATACGAAAAACGACTTTTAAGAGGTGTTTGAGGCCGAAAACCGTCGAAAATTGTCGGGTACGGACGTTATTCCACTGCACAACTCGTTCCATGCACTTAGCCGTGGAGTAGGCATCGGTAAACACTCGAAACGAGTGTCTGAATATGGCATTTCCAGTATAGAGTCGATGCCACCCCGCGGTGCCTAGCACGCACGCTCCTTTTAACCGAGAGGCTGAACTGTCTGCGTCGGTTTAATTACCCAAGTTTGAGGTAAGGATTCAATCTGGCTCATGGAAACATGTGGCCTTGCCAACCGAAATTTTGGAACGGTGCTGCCCAAGGGCGGCGCCAATAATCATTGGAATGAGTGGAGAAGAAGTTTGTTTTCAAGCGTTTGAAGTGCAATGTTGTGATGCTGGATTATGGTTAGGGACCGCAACATGGCTTACCGATTCCATCGTAAGGTCATGTTTGGGGGCTCAAAGTATCCCTGTCGGTCTGACTAAGATCATGCTTTTTACCGTTTGTCGATATCTCACCTCTGAACAAAGTTATGAGTCAAAAACCAAGCGTGCGAGGCTCAACAGAGAAGTGACCGAAACCACTCCGAGGCAAAAGAGGGCGGAGCCTATTTCAAGCTCATTCCCAAAGTTCGACGGCGATAGCTTTGCCCAGTCGTGAGAGACATTTTCAGGGGGGATCATACCTTGCCTAGGGAGAGTGTGTTCTATCCACGACGGGTAAGAAAACAGCGATGGGAAGAGGCAAGGAGGGGGGGGGGGGCGGAGTTTGCAGAGCTATGCAAAGGGGAAGAGAGGGGGAGATGGGAAGGGACGAAATTTGAATACGCGCCAGCGGTAAACACCATAAGTCGGAACATCGTCGCGCGCGTAAAGCCGATCTTTGAATGGAGCTGACAAATTCCAAACACTTCCAATCATCGAGATTTCTTCTCTGATCGTCTCCTAATAATCCAAAGAATGAATTACGAAAGGGGGAGCCATGTCCGAACACTAGAAAGCCTTTAATTACGTACTCTGCACCCTTTCAAGTCAGTTTTGACCAACTCAAACTAGTCCAATCATTTTCCCCCATTGGTCTTTTGTGGGGAACGATAGTAGCTTCAAAACGCGATGTTGAACGTCCCAATCGGTTACGAACTACGGCTGTCAGCTCTCGGCGCAGTTTTTACCCCTCTTCCCTGTCCCTCAAAAGTGGGCGGAGCTTGCGGTCTCTAATTATGGTAATGATTTGAACAATAAGGATACGGTAATCACACTACTTTCTGCGGATGTGCTCCACTAAAACGTTCATAACTCGGCTCAAAAAATGATCGTACCGACTTTTAACCGCTGTAGATCGATTCCCCGTGATCTTCCGCATCTGCCTGTTTTCTTCGATCATACGAAAAACGACTTTTAAGAGGTGTTTGAGGCCGAAAACCGTCGAAAATTGTCGGGTACGGACGTTATTCCACTGCACAACTCGTTCCATGCACTTAGCCGTGGAGTAGGCATCGGTAACCACTCGAAACGAGTGTCTGAATATGTATTTTATGCATTTCCAGTATGGAGTCGATGCCACCCCGCGGTGCCTAGCACGCACGCTCCTTTTAACCGAGAGGCTGAACTGTCTGCGTCGGTTTAATTACCCAAGTTTGAGGTAAAGATTCGATCTGGCTCATGGAAACATGTGGCCTTGCCAACCGAAATTTTGGAACGGTGCTGCCCAAGGGCGGCGCCAATAATCATTGGAATGAGTGGATAAGAAGTTTGTCTTCAAGCTGCGCCGAGCGGAAGGGCATGTCTGTAATTAAGAAGACTTCACTAAAGTTCGAAATGTGGGGAATCGTCTCTTAATTTCACACTCTCTCTTGCCACTCTGTCCGGTATCCGTTTCCGAGCTCTATTCTTCATCGAGCTGACTGCGAAACTTCGAAACTAGACTACTTCAACTCACCTCTAGTGAAGACAAACGTGTAGCACTTTCCCGCAGCTGATATCATTGACGATAGGGCTGGCAAGTGAAGGGAATTGCGACAAATGAAGGGGTCCCCCTCTCTATTCTCTTCAATAAGAGTGGCGCGGCCGCGCTCCCCCTTCATGAAGGGCGAAATGACAATGGAAAATCACTCTCATTCTCCCCTCAAAGCCTTCAATAAGGGGCGACTCGTGCGCTATTCCCTTCATGAGGAATGACGCCGATTCGCGCGCCTTTGTGAAATGAAATGAAGGGTGCATTTTGATTCTTCATTTGCCAGCCCTAATTGACGTCCTGAACGATTGAAATCGCAATATAACGAAGATAAATGAGATTTGAAACTGCAAAAAATGCAAAATATTGAATACCTGCGTCTGATAGATGTAATTGCCTTCAGAGACAGCATTCGCTCGTCGGAAACGGTGTCGATCTTAAACAGTTTAATTGTCAGATTTTTTGAGAATAGTTTAACTCACAATCGGATTGTTCTTCGGCCGCCTCACGCGCAAGTCCGCGAAGATCTTCTCATTCGAGCGCGGAATTTCTTCGGCGAACCTAAACGAGATGTTCCTCTTCTCGGTCAATGGATAGTCGTCTTACCAAGTGCTCTTGTCCGATATCAGCTTGTACCGTCCAGACTGAATTAGGTGAACAACGTCGGTTTGAGACTAAATAATTTTACGGCATTTCATTAAGAATACTGAGGTTCAGAGAGTGTAAAACAGGTCGCCGACTTTTCATTTCACACACGCCCTTGCTCTGACGAGAGAGTGTAAGAAATGAAGAGACGGCGACCCGCGTTTGCGCACTCTATTGAGGTCACCTTGATCGGGGGCACTGTCCGAGGGCGTCAGGAGAGCTGTTAACAAGAACGAAGTATACATGGCAGGAAGCGGTCCCTTTTGGAAGATAGAGAAGACGATTCGAGTCAATTTTCCTGTAAACACACATTTTGCCAAAGATTTAATTCTTCATGAGCCGAACCTGAGAGAAAGTAGAACGGATAGTCTCCACTGTTGAATAATTCATCGAAGACTTCCCAATCGAACTGCCACAAAGAAATTCATGAATCGTAATCAACGACTCTCGTTTTCGATAGAGCTCACGTATTGTCCCGGAATCCTCGGTGGTCGAATTCCCACTCTCATTTCAGTTCTTCCGATCAGCGTCCATATTATCATCTGACAACAATAACGTCACGTCACACCGAAAAGTTCTCAGGATGTCAAACCTGAACAATCAGTGCTATACAAGTATGCTAATCCAGAAGACACTCGTATCGTACGGAATCAAACACTTCAGGATCAGGCTCCAGAACGTTACTGGGATTTCACGAACGATGAATGTTGGGCGAATCTGAACTTCTCTTTTCGAAATTGCGAAAATGTCAATCACATCAGACACCGTAACGGAGAAGTCGAACCGAGTCATTCGTACTATCGTCTTCTGGAACATGAGACACGCCATGTCTGCTTATTACGAGAGGAAATGAATTTGTGTACGAATATGTGATTTCAAGGAATTTTCAAATCGAAGCAAGCGAATATTTTCGTCGAACACTTCCCTACAGTTCCCGAAAAAGTACCATTAAATCTCCAGGTTCTACTGCAACCGAAATAAATCCCTTCGCCATAAATTCTGCAATATTTGCAGAAGGGGTTAAATTCCCATGCAGTTTACACAGTTCTGTCTCAATCTTCGAAGAATCTGTCTCTCTCTCTCATTTCGCAATGCTCATTCGTCCGTCTGACAGACAGAAATTAAGACGAATTGAAGAGACGAGAAACTCCAATCTTCAGCGGCAGAGTGCCATTCAAAGTTGTCGCTGAGTAGTTTCGGGGAATAAGTATCACTGGGACTCCGTTCAATAACACCCGACAAATTGCATACTTTCGATCTGTGTAAGAGACGCCTTTTCTTTGCTCTTTCTCTGAATAGTCTATGCGATATCAAGGGACAAAGTCCACTTCTTACCCATTCCATGCCGTCCAACGGGTTCATCTCAGATTCACCTGATACACTTCGCATCCTCGTGGCTCCCAGTAAGCGTCTTTTCTTTCTCGACCATTCCATAATTTCGGCAACATTTGTTATCTCTTTTTTTGCGTAACTCACATTCAGGCGGTATCGACGCGAACAGTTCATGCCCACACTATCCCGAATTCGGCCCGTCCGTTGGCTGCGCATATCCCGGATGGTGTCTCGAGGTTAGTATACTTACGCTCGCTGAATACCCTGGCTCTCTCATTTCGCAATACTCTCTCATTTCTTTGATTTACGTGAAATGGAGCAAAGATGAAGAGACTAGCTTGCTATCAGACTCGGACTCCCGTAATGATCCAGATAATCGACGTTCTTCTCCGATCGGGCAACATTTCTCATGAATTCATCGTCGACAGAAGCGAGGGATATCTGGACTGGGGCATATATCAGGTGACTAATGGAAATACGTCGCCCCGCGACTCTCGTCGTTGCAAATTATGAATATTACGACGAGTAGAAGTCATATATGTGAACTCTCAGGACAACGGCAGCTTCTCTGGTGTCCTTGGTCGCATCGATTCGGGAGAAGTGGACATGGCGTGTCTCATGTACCAGAAGTCCATTGTTAGACTGGACCACTTCGACTTCACTGTGGCAGTTTCTGAGGTGCGTTGTAGAACAGTGGTGTTTAGTATCGCTTGAAAATTTCCTTTATCGAATTCAGATTCGTCCAACATTTATCGTTCGTGAAATCCCAGTGACGTTTTGGACACTAATCCTGAATTGCCTGAGACCGTACGATACGGGTGTATGGATTAGTATGCTGGTGGCTCTGATTGTACAGGTTTACACAGAAGAGAGATCATCAAGGTATATATAAATAATGATGTAGTCGTTGTTCAGATGTTCGTATGGACAGCAATTGGCACGGTGGAGACCACGTTTCGCGTTCGACCACAGATAGTCGGGCAATATGTGAGTCGATAACCTGAGGAAACGTAACTGTTGAGGGACGACATACTTTTATTTCGTGTTTCAGTTCTCTTGGGATGTCTTCGATGAGATGTTCAACGGTGGTACTGAACATGCATTCTACTTCTTATCTGGTTTGTTTTAACTGTTTCTGATTTTCCAATCGACAACATTATAGGTAAATTGGCCCGTCTCATCTTCACGGTCTTCCAAAAGGGTCTGCTCCTGCAAATGTACACTGCTCTTCTTTTGACTGCACTTCTAGCCCCTGGAGATAATGCGCCGATCAAGGTATACAAATAGATTGGCCATTCATATTTTGACTTGTGCTCTGTCACCAAATGATAAATTTCAGTCCCAAACCGACGCCATCAACCTCATCCAAACGGGACGGTACAAGCTGATATCGGACAAGAGCAAGTGGTGAGAAACTAACTTACGGAAGAACATGAAAGTCCGCTTAGGTTCGCGCAAGAAATCCCGCGCTCGTCGGAGAAGATCTTCTTGGGATTACGAGAAGCGACTCGGAATAATCCAATTGTGAGTCATATTTTCCAAGGTGAAATTTCCACAGGGACACATGTCCATCGAAAGTTAGTAAAGGTAGAAAATCATATTCAGGTGGACATGATCTCTGAGGAGCAAGCGATGCGACTCGTGAGTGAGGGAGACTACATATTCCAGACACAGGTATTCGGAGCAGAAAAAGAGACAGAAAATTGAAATAGTCAACATTCCGCAAAATTCGATTACTAAAATAATTTCTTCAACTATTTCTTTTTTTTTAATACCACAGTTATTTCGGAGTGTTTTCCATTTTTATTTTTTTCAGACTGATGACGAAACGATGATTGCAGCGGCCCAAAAATGTTACACTTTCATTTTCAGCAAAGGTATGACTAATTTAAAGCTGATTATGATTATTAATTAATTAATTAAAATTATAGTTTATTCTATTTTCCAGATATGCCCTTTCGCTCAGCGCACTTTATCTTCCGAAAACGATCTCCCTGGTTGAATATTCTCAACGCTGAGATTATGCGCAACTACGAGTACATTGACCAAGTGCAAAAGCGATACTTTGAGGTCAGTATTTTTATGCTCTAAACCTCTTCATTTTTGCCGACCTTACCGGTAAACAAAGCGTGAAAAGAAGGAGAGACAATAATGAATGCTCACATTCCCTATTTCGAAAGAGATTTTATGTGATTTCAGAATCGCCATTTTCGTCAGCCAAAGTGTGAGCCCGGAATGTTTGCGGCTCCCGGAGCCACGGATCCACTCAGTACGCTTACTAATCCGGATCCGGAAACTATCGTATAACATTTTTTTTCAGATTTCTGGTCCGTTTCCGGCATCTTCGTGCTTGCTTCTTGTGGCTTGATCATCTCCATGATTATACTTATTATGGAATTTATTGTATCAAACATGTGAAGCTGGTCAAAAAAGGAAAGTTATAGGAGCGTGATTGCATCTTTCTTGTCATGAGAAAATATGAAGAAATCTTGGTAAATTCGCAATTATTTTTGTTTAACAAGCTAAGGCCCTTATCAGACAGAAGTATAGAGTAACTCGCACAAGGTATCATATCAGAGAGTGCACGGATTACTTGTCTAATATGACTGACTTCGGGGATTGTTATTTGTTTGGCCATACTTGGTTAGATAAATAAACCTACACCAGTTGAAATTTCGGTTAAACATTGATGTTCGTGAGCAAAATTGTTTGTTTAGATAGACTCTCTGTGGGCTGATCTCGGGCGCAATCTATTTGTTTTTAGTTCTAGGTTCTACGATAACGCGCTTTCTTTTCTTGTGTTTGTTATTGTGAATAGCGGTGAAAATCTCGTCATTTTATTCTCTGATCACTGATGAGAGAATACGAGGAAGGAAGATGCGGATTCTTCACCGTGACATCACCAGCTCGTCTTTAAAGATCTCAGTACACTTACTTCATTGTTCTTGAACGATTGACTCACAAGAGCAAACATGATCTTTAGCCTTCGCATTACGTTCAATAGGCGATATAAGGAGCCGAAATTCCCTGGAGGTCATTCTGAAGCTGTTCTTCACAATGAGAAGTGTTCTCTTCATCGTCCTCTGCTCTGCTGCACTGATTTCGGTGAGTATATTCATTCGCTATGATAAGGAATAATTGCAGTGAGCTTCGATTTGTAGGTAGTTTCGTAAGGTGGTGGCTATGATTTGAAAAAATTATATAAATTGTTTTTTTTAGTGTCAGAACTCGCATTGGAAACCTCACTTCGGCGTGAACACGAACTCCGGACAGCGACCCGTCTGGTCCGGTGGAGTCGATGCGAGCAATACGTGAGTTTTTTTTTCTTATGTTACGGTCGACTGTTTCCAAATTACGAGTGTTTTGAGGCATAATTCTGTAAAAAAACCTGAAACCTGTAAAAATCCTACAGGGTCGGAAGGACAACTTGGAACGGCGGAGTGACGCACACGACTGACTTCCGCAACGGAATGACGCAAGTGCGAGGCGGATTCGAGAAAGAGTAACATTTACCTTGTCCCTGTGGTTACTACAGGACATATATGTTCTGAACTTCTGAAAGAGATATATATGTCTCTTTCAGATTTGGCCAGAGAGGCGCGTCGTTATTCGGAGGTGCCAACTTCAACATCGACAATCACGGTCGTACCAGCCACGGCGCGAACGTTGGCCTGAAGATTCCGTTCAAATAAAATCAAATTGAACAAAATAATATCAATCAGCTCAACTAAATGAATAACCATAATAATTTGTATGTATGAATAAAAAAATTTACATTAACATTTTACTATCATCGAATACAAGGCTATTGTAGAAAATACCAAGAAACGTGGAGCGTTGAGCCTAAGAATTCCCAAAATTTCGATGACTCACGGCTAGCTATCCTATCTCTGACCCCATCTCGCCCCCTCTTCCTCTCATTTTTCTCTGTTGCAATCGCTCCGATCACTCGTTTCCGTTCCATCTCAATGAGTTGATAAATTATACCAGTCTTGTATGACATCTTGTTTTTTGCTCTTTGCGAAAATTGTAACTCTTCATATATCTGGCTTTACCAAAACCTCTCCTATCTCAAAGTCGGTCGCCTTGTTCGCTGACTCTCGAATCATGGCCTCAAAGAAATTTTTTTCCAAGATTGCTGTCCAATACACGTCGTTAATCTTCATCTTTTGCTTATACAAATATTATGGTATTACCTGGAATTCCAACGTATCACAGCTCTCCTGCGGATGATCACGACAATCCATCTCATCCTCAGCCCCGTCATTGCAGTCATCTTTCCCATCACACACCAACCACTCGGAGATACACTTGCCATTGCCGCAACTGCAATGACTGACTAGATTAACGTTTTATTTAGAAATCGCATGTCATAAGAAAATTAAGAGAAACCATTAAGTGAGTCTATAGACGATTTAGAAGGAAGAATGAGAACATACTCGAATTTATCGCTTGCGCAGCCTTTCTTCTCTTCGATATTGTTAACAGGCACTTTCTGAAATCATGGCTAACTTTCCTCTTTTCTTGAACTTCATTTTTTGATGAATTTTCTCAGTATTTTTTTCTTTTTTTCCGAGCAAGTGGAGCTTTTTCCGAGCAAGTAGAGCAAGTGGAGCTCTACAGTTATCACCTCTTCGCAGCCGATCTCATCTGCTCCATTGGAGCAATCCGGTTGTCCATCACATCGAAAATCTCCGGGGATGCACTTGTCCTCGCCACAACTGTAATGAGTGATGTATAGAGTTCGAAATACGGGGTAATCGTCTCATCATTTCGCACGCTCTCTCATCGACCGAGCGGGCGAGATAGTGTGCAGAATGTGAAGAATGTGAAATGAAGAGACGGAGGTATATTTTCTCCAACTATTGCTATGAGAACTAACAATAAGAAAAAAATAGAGCGTACTTGAAAAAGCCTGGAAAGCAGAATGATTCGGGGCAATTCTTCTCATCTTCACCGTTCGCGCACTCTTTCTGTAAAAGGTTAAAGGGAAAGATGTCCACGTCAAGCGATTTCACGGCCGTAAGACAACGCAAGGTGGCACCCACTGGTAAGGCCAGCTGTTCGACGATGCTTTCTAGGTTAGGGTATCTAGGGTACTCTTTCTGTAAGGCAAGTTTAGTAGTTTTTTCAGCCTGCCGTCCCACAAATACGCTAAAAAAAGGTAAAGGTCACCCCGTACTCTAGGCACACGAAGTCCTGCGGGAGCCCAAAATAGTCACTGCTAGGCCAGTGACTATTTTATAAGGCCTATTCAATTCAAATACGCTACTATCGGACAAATCCAGAGCAACAGAAGCCGACAACCTGGTTATAGTAGAGTTCGGGCTCTGGTCCGCTTTGGGTGTCCTATCAAAGTTTCCTGGTCCCAAAATAGATTCCTGGTCCTTGAAAAGTTTCCTTTTCCCAGAAATAGTTTCCTGGGCCCATAATTTTTTTTTGAATTATGAGATTTACATTATTTTTTTCACAATATTCGTGAGCAAACAATATTTCACACAATGTGTTATTGATTAAATGATAATAATATGTATAGACATATTGACTTAACTTGCAGTAAAAACAATAGAATCAACGTAGATACAATGATGATACCAGGAAACTATTTCTGGGACCAGGAAACTTTTTGGCGCCCTGATTGCCCGATTATGGGACCAGGAAACTATTTCTGGGACCAGGAAACTTTTTCGTGCCCTGATCGGCCGATTTTGGGACCAGGAAACTATTCGGGGTCCAGGAAACTTTTTAAGGACCAGGAAACTATTTTGGGACCAGGAAACTTTGATGGGACACCCAAAACGGACCAGAGCCAGAGTTCGAAATACTGGTAATCTTCTCTTCATTACACATTTCCCGTATTTCGAACTCTCACTTCTAACCTTCAAATTGCACATCCAATTGCGGTTGTAGCACATCGTGTAGTTGTATTTTCTTGCTGTGCACGCAGATTCGCCATCCTTGCACGTCACATCTGTGATTTAGTTCGAAATACGGGTAATCGTCTCTTCATTTTTCACGCTATCTCACCGGTCAGAGATACGAGCGAGTGTGCAAAATGAAGATGCGGCGACCCGTATTACACAGTCTTATATGAATAGTGGATACTCAGTGATTCTTGTCATATCGGGAATACTGGGTGGGCTTCTTTGTAATGCCGGAAAGGGACAAGAAAGGGAAGGTAGATGAAAGATGTTTTTATCATCGGTTGAGACGTTTCGGGCAGCAGCCCATCATCAGTCGGAATAACACATGAAAAGACAATGTTAGGATCATAGGAAGTGCAAGTAAAACGAGAGAGAAAGGAAATAGGAAGACAAATTGAGAAAGGATGGATGAATGAGGGGAAGAGGGAGGATGGGAAGGGGTGAGTAGAGAGTGTAGGGAGAGAGGAGAGGAGAGAGGGGATATGAGAGATGAGAGATGAGAAGAGATGGAAGAGGGGAGTGAAGGAATGTTGAGCGAATGGGCTAGATATTGAGGGTTTGGAGGGTGATGGGGGCACTCTCTTTCGAGAGCTCAATTCTGTTATTCAAAGCAGGATCCAGTTTGACAATAAACATAGCTTCGGCAATTTTGCGACGACAAGTGTTAGATTCGCGATGAATGATAGTACCTTTGAGTGAGATCGGATTACTGTTATGGTCGCTAATAGCATGAATAGCAAATGCATTATGTTTGTAACTGTTACAAGTGGGATTGCGGGAGGATTTATAGTGATCATAGGCTCTAAGGTGGAGGGGACGCCCAGTCTCACCAACATAAGTGTGGGAACAAAGAGAGCATTCTATGAGGTATACGACTCCCGCAGTTTGGCAACAGCCTTCACCACCGGTAGGACAGAAAAAGCAACGTTCACGTAGTGGGCATTTAGGTGGGTCAAGATATCTATTCCGTGACAACATATTGAGCAAGTTAGGGCCAGGTTTCTCAACAATTCGAACCTCTAGATCAACCTTACACAGTGCATCACGAATATCGCGGGTAAACTCATCACTGATAAACGGGATAGTAAATAGAGGAAGTGGCTTATCAAGAGATTGAGGGAGATTGAGATTGGGGGAGATTCCTGTATTTACTATCCCGTTTATCAGTGATGAGTTTACCCGCGATATTCGTGATGCACTGTGTAAGGTTGATCTAGAGGTTCGAATTGTTGAGAAACCTGGCCCTAACTTGCTCAATATGTTGTCACGGAATAGATATCTTGACCCACCTAAATGCCCACTACGTGAACGTTGCTTTTTCTGTCCTACCGGTGGTGAAGGCTGTTGCCAAACTGCGGGAGTCGTATACCTCATAGAATGCTCTCTTTGTTCCCACACTTATGTTGGTGAGACTGGGCGTCCCCTCCACCTTAGAGCCTATGATCACTATAAATCCTCCCGCAATCCCACTTGTAACAGTTACAAACATAATGCATTTGCTATTCATGCTATTAGCGACCATAACAGTAATCCGATCTCACTCAAAGGTACTATCATTCATCGCGAATCTAACACTTGTCGTCGCAAAATTGCCGAAGCTATGTTTATTGTCAAACTGGATCCTGCTTTGAATAACAGAATTGAGCTCTCGAAAGAGAGTGCCCCCATCACCCTCCAAACCCTCAATATCTAGCCCATTCGCTCAACATTCCTTCACTCCCCTCTTCCATCTCTTCTCATCTCTCATCTCTCATATCCCCTCTCTCCTCTCCTCTCTCCCTACACTCTCTACTCACCCCTTCCCATCCTCCCTCTTCCCCTCATTCATCCATCCTTTCTCAATTTGTCTTCCTATTTCCTTTCTCTCTCGTTTTACTTGCACTTCCTATGATCCTAACATTGTCTTTTCATGTGTTATTCCGACTGATGATGGGCTGCTGCCCGAAACGTCTCAACCGATGATAAAAACATCTTTCATCTACCTTCCCTTTCTTGTCCCTTTCCGGCATTACAAAGAAGCCCACCCAGTATTCCCGATATGACAAGAATCACTGAGTATCCACTATTCATATAAGACTGTGTAATACGGGTCGCCGCATCTTCATTTTGCACACTCGCTCGTATCTCTGACCGGTGAGATAGTGTGAAAAATGAAGAGACGATTACCCGTATTTCGAACTAAATCACAGATGTGACGTGCAAGGATGGCGAATCTGCGTGCACAGCAAGAAAATACAACTACACGATGTGCTACAACCGCAATTGGATGTGCAATTTGAAGGTTAGAAGTGAGAGTTCGAAATACGGGAAATGTGTAATGAAGAGAAGATTACCAGTATTTCGAACTCTGGCTATGGTCCGTTTTGGGTGTCCCATCAAAGTTTCCTGGTCCCAAAATAGTTTCCTGGTCCTTAAAAAGTTTCCTGGACCCCGAATAGTTTCCTGGTCCCAAAATCGGCCGATCAGGGCACGAAAAAGTTTCCTGGTCCCAGAAATAGTTTCCTGGTCCCATAATCGGGCAATCAGGGCGCCAAAAAGTTTCCTGGTCCCAGAAATAGTTTCCTGGTATCATCATTGTATCTACGTTGATTCTATTGTTTTTACTGCAAGTTAAGTCAATATGTCTATACATATTATTATCATTTAATCAATAACACATTGTGTGAAATATTGTTTGCTCACGAATATTGTGAAAAAAATAATGTAAATCTCATAATTCAAAAAAAAATTATGGGCCCAGGAAACTATTTCTGGGACCAGGAAACTTTTCAAGGACCAGGAATCTATTTTGGGACCAGGAAACTTTGATAGGACACCCAAAGCGGACCAGAGCCCGAACTCTACTATAACCAGGTTGTCGGCTTCTGTTGCTCTGGATTTGTCCGATAGTAGCGTATTTGAATTGAATAGGCCTTATAAAATAGTCACTGGCCTAGCAGTGACTATTTTGGGCTCCCGCAGGACTTCGTGTGCCTAGAGTACGGGGTGACCTTTACCTTTTTTTAGCGTATTTGTGGGACGGCAGGCTGAAAAAACTACTAAACTTGCCTTACAGAAAGAGTACCCTAGATACCCTAACCTAGAAAGCATCGTCGAACAGCTGGCCTTACCAGTGGGTGCCACCTTGCGTTGTCTTACGGCCGTGAAATCGCTTGACGTGGACATCTTTCCCTTTAACCTTTTACAGAAAGAGTGCGCGAACGGTGAAGATGAGAAGAATTGCCCCGAATCATTCTGCTTTCCAGGCTTTTTCAAGTACGCTCTATTTTTTTCTTATTGTTAGTTCTCATAGCAATAGTTGGAGAAAATATACCTCCGTCTCTTCATTTCACATTCTTCACATTCTGCACACTATCTCGCCCGCTCGGTCGATGAGAGAGCGTGCGAAATGATGAGACGATTACCCCGTATTTCGAACTCTATACATCACTCATTACAGTTGTGGCGAGGACAAGTGCATCCCCGGAGATTTTCGATGTGATGGACAACCGGATTGCTCCAATGGAGCAGATGAGATCGGCTGCGAAGAGGTGATAACTGTAGAGCTCCACTTGCTCTACTTGCTCGGAAAAAGCTCCACTTGCTCGGAAAAAAAGAAAAAAATACTGAGAAAATTCATCAAAAAATGAAGTTCAAGAAAAGAGGAAAGTTAGCCATGATTTCAGAAAGTGCCTGTTAACAATATCGAAGAGAAGAAAGGCTGCGCAAGCGATAAATTCGAGTATGTTCTCATTCTTCCTTCTAAATCGTCTATAGACTCACTTAATGGTTTCTCTTAATTTTCTTATGACATGCGATTTCTAAATAAAACGTTAATCTAGTCAGTCATTGCAGTTGCGGCAATGGCAAGTGTATCTCCGAGTGGTTGGTGTGTGATGGGAAAGATGACTGCAATGACGGGGCTGAGGATGAGATGGATTGTCGTGATCATCCGCAGGAGAGCTGTGATACGTTGGAATTCCAGGTAATACCATAATATTTGTATAAGCAAAACAAAATAAAAAAACCCCGAAAGATTTTAACCGTTTTTTCCTGGGTTCTTCGAAATGGTATTCATTTCAGTGCGAAGAGACAAGAAACTGCATTGGTTTGGAGAGGAAGTGTGACGGAGTGAACGACTGTAGTGATGGATCCGATGAGAGCTGGTGTGTGGAGAGGGAGATTCTGTGCAAGAAGGAAAAGGTCAGTACATATCATTAAACAACCCTCAAACTGAAACTACATGTCCCTCTTCATGGTTCAAGTGATCTTCAAGTGATCTAAATGAATCTTCTCACTTTTTAGGAATTCCTGTGCAAGCAAGGCCGAAAGGTGTGCATCAACAGCCTGAGGAGATGTGATGGAGAGAGTGATTGTGATGATGGTTCGGATGAGGAGGACTGCTCGGCGAGGAATGCCACCAGTGAGATCGTTTCTAGGAGAACTACCTCAATTATTTTTTACCATATTCGCTTTTTCACCATAGCTGTCTACCACTGACCCGTGACCATACACTAAATCATGGTTGTACTATCTTGAAAACACGGCATATGATTTCAACTAATCCATATGATGGAACCGTTAGGAAATCTCGATAAGCGTGCCATGTTCTACTAGATAAAACAACATTACATCAGGTTGGTGCGGCGAGGAAGGTTGTCGAGGCGAAGAGCCGATCGTTCTCATCACAACTTTCACTGGGATTAGACAGTTCAATTTAATGACCAAGACGGACGCTTCCCTCATTGAGAATCAAGAACATGCAAACGCTGTGGATGTTCATATGACGAAGCAGGTACGGTGAAGGGGTGTGAGGACGATAATGGGAACTTTGATTTTTGACCCAGGCAACCCCCGCAGTGAATGTGGAAGGGGGTGGGGAATAAGAATGATAGAAGTGCCCTATAATAAAAGTAAACTCATTGCAGTTGCTCGTGTGGAGCGATATGCGAACTAACAAGATCAACGTGTGCAAAACTGTAAATGACACCACGCTCCTCGCAGTCAAACAGTCCGTTTCATCAGTCGAAGTTCTCATTGAATTTCCAAGTTCATCAAAATGTGTTGTTTGAAAGAAATTTCGTTTAGATGCACTGAACACGAGTCTGTTCTAGTGAAGAATGAAAAGATACGATGTCAAGAATCTCCCTACGGAATAGCGGTCGATTGGGTACACGATCTGCTCTTCTGGACGGGTGGATCTTACAAAAGGGTAATACAGCTGGAAATACGGGTCTCTGTCTCCTCGTTTCTCACACACACTCTCACCGGTCAGAGAGGCCGAAGAGTTCGTGAAATGACGAGACGCTGGCCCGTATTTCGTGCTCTATTAGAATCGTACATGACAATGCTGGTGTGTGTCCACAGGTGTCAGTTGTGGATCTGAAGACACGTAGGGGCCGTGTTCTCTTCAACGATACTATGCACGATCTGAAACCGAGGGCGATTGTTGTCGATCCCAAGAAAGTGAGTAGTTTCGAAGATATAGAGAGGCGTAGTAGAAGACCGAATGGTACTATGCAGGGCCTAATCTTCTGGAGTGAGTGGTCGTACGATTCGGGGTGCATCAAGCGAGCAGGGATGAATGGCGAGAACAAACAAGTTATACTACAAGGAAACAACGTCGTCGTATGGCCGAATGGAATCGCGCTCGATCTGCAGGAAGAACGGCTGTACTGTGAAGATGCCAAGGTAAGCCCCACATTCACTGCGATCACTTCGATCAAAAAAAAAATAAAAAAAATATTGACAATTTTTTAACAGGTAAAGGCGATCTTCTCCTTCGATTACGATGGCAGGGACCTGAAAGTCATCCTCAACTCGACGCATCTCCTGCGCGAACCCTATTCCCTCGCCGTCTTTGGAGACAGATTGTTATATCCCGATACGGACCATGGAGGAGTCATCGCTGTGTACAAGGTACGCGAATTTTTTTTAAAGATGGCATCTTTAAGATCCACAATCCAACTCCGTTTACCCACCTTGTATAATAAATACCTTCCATGGTGAAGTGCAACCGATCTTTCCGAATTTCCAGTTTAACGGATCCGACCCGATTTTGTTGAAGTCCAGCGCGAAACCCCCCTTCGCTGTGAAAATCTATCACAGTGCCACTCAGCCCGACTATCCAAATAAAGTACGCAATAAGCCAAATAAGGTTTTGCTGAGTAGAATTTTCACATTTTCAGTGCGCAATTCACGATTGCGGACAGGACGAGATGTGCCTGCCCCGCGAAACAGCTCAAAAAGGAGAAGAAAATGACACCAGAAAACCCTACTCGTGCAAGTCCACAATCGTACGAACCAAGAGTGTAGCACCTACACCTTCAACCACTCCGACGACTACAGTGACGCTTCCGCCCGAGGTTGTATTCTTCGGTTAATGGAGTTGGTTTTATATTGCGCTTTATTCAGGGCTTGCATCAAGAAGAAGATGATCAGAGTCTGAGTCACGATTTTCCAACTACATTTATCATTGGATCTGTTTTGGCTGCACTGTTCACGATCGTCTGTTGTTTCTCGATCTATCGACGCGTGGTGAGAAATAACTATATATGCATAGGGGCCACAAGCCCCGCCCACTTTCGTCTGACATTATTTCGCCAAAAAGAAGAAGACGCAAGCTTCATTCTAAACCAAATCCTTCATTCTAAAGTGCGCTGGATAGCTACTGGCATTCCCAATCGATTGAGCACTGCCCAAAATGTGCGCATCTTCATTGAGTAGGTCAAAATTGAACTTTAACGATGGGAATAGGTCGATTTGACGGGTTGCAGTGTGAACATTTTGTTTGGGCATAAATTTCCTGACGAATACGAATATTTTAGGAAGTTTAGTGAAAAAAATAGAATTTTAGCATGCTTCAAAAGCTTGCGGATTTGTTTTAAAGATTTCAGTAAAACCCTATTTTTTCGATTCCGATTAGCGCAAAAAAATTGTCTCTCACGACATGGCGAAGCTCTTGCCTCCGAATTTTGGGAATGAGTCCGAAATAGGCTCCGCCCCCTTTCCTTCTCGTCTCGCCTTTCCCTCTCCACAACAGTCATTTCGCGCGTACTTTTCGAGCTGTAGCGCAGCTCGGAGACAAGATATTGACAAACGGCCAAAAGTATGATGTTATTAGGACCATGAGGGACAGTTTTCACCCGGTTTTGACTGGATAGTGATAATTCGACAATCTGAGTTGTGGCCCCTATATATGCATTCTTTGTCTCTTCATTACACACCACACTGTCTCCACCCGTTTGGAAGTCATCTTGTATGGTGACAGAATTTGTGAAATGAAGAGTTCCAAAATATCTTTAAAATATTTTCTTTTCAGATGCTAAAGAGAAAGAACAGGCAATGCGAGAGAACTCTACAGGTACGAGAAAATATAGAAAATAAAATATGTCATATCATGCAGGAAGCCAAGCACAATCTTCTCGAGGGAAAACTGAATCTTTGAAGACTTTTCTGTGAAGACCCCTTCGCAGTGATATGTTAACCATTCATGTGTGTGTAGACATTCAATAAAGCTGAAAGATCTGAAAGTGTGATCAGCGTGACGGAGTTGGTTTGATATTGCGCTTTACTCAGGGCTTGCATCAAGAAGAAGAAGATCAGAGTCTGAGTAACGACTCGATTACTCGATTGATGTACGTATACACTGCATCCAGGCATACTGATAGTGAATCATTGCAGCCTTTTCCTCTTTTGCGTCTGCCAAGCGCGATCATTTCGACTATTCTTCAACTGATGCGTACGGTCTGCGAGCGAGGGTTAACAGACGGCTATATTTGGTAAGGTTCTTCTTTTCTAGATTTGCGTACCCTGAAGCACAAATCAGGAGTTCTAACTCTTTGAGATATCATAGATGAGCTCTATTTTTTCAGCTAGAGTTTCTGGACAAATATCAACTAGACGAGCTGCACATTGTCAACGGAGAGGCTTCTCCAGTGGATCCTTCAAATTCCAGAAAGTAGGTGATTAATCCGATTGACACTAACATTCGGCTTCAGATTGACGATTGGACTGCGATGGGAGGTCGCCCGCTCTTCGTACCATGCGATCATCGAAAAGTTTGCACGCAACGTTACGGTTGAATCAGTGATCTGCAACGAAGTAAGTCGAAATGTTTATTTGAGGTGGAAGAAAAGAAAGTTTTTTTTGAAGTATGAAAAAATAAGTGGAAACGTGCAACGAAGTAAGTGGAAACGACTTGTTTCTCATTTTCGAGTGAAAATTTGCCGTAACCTGAAAGTAAACCGTAACGTGAAAAAAACGAAGGAATGTCGGGCGGGAGCACCTGGGTCGTATAAGGGCCATACTCGATCGTGCTCGACTTTCACTCATCCCTGACCTAAACGTACTTCGATCACGGGAAATGACGACCATCGCTAATATAAATGTATGCTGGTTTCTTTGTCCACTTCTCACTACAATGGGCGAACACCATCGTGAGTTCATTTATAGCGGAATGGACTATGGGATCGCATGTTCTATCAATATCCATGGCAGAGCATCAAAGTGTGCATGTTTTCCAGTTTTTTTCAGTGGTTTTGGTTTAAGATTGGGCGAAAAGTAGAAATGGTGACTCGTGTTTCTTGATTCAATCGATAATTACGTGTATATAATTTACAAAACGTTATAATGCAATGTGGACGCTGATTCGCTGTATGATTGGCCTGGAGACCGAGAGTTTTTATCTTTTCCATGTATGTCTCAAAGATCTCCTTATTACTAATATTTCCGCAATGATTGAATCAATTGATAGAGAAAAATCTCTCTCTCTCTCTTGTCGAAGAATACGTGCAAACAATAGGAACAAGAATACGTGAAAACAACAGGAAACAATAGGAAAATACAGGACATGGAGGATGGCTCGATTCCTCTGAGCCGCTTTCACATTCGTTCGTACGGCCGACTGTGCTGCGACGACAGGGAAAGAATTTTTTTGAGAGGAGAGGAGACGTGCGGGTGACAACTAGTGTTCGAAATACGAGTAATCGTACCTTCATTCCACACACACTTTCTCGTTAGTGATCAAATGAAGACGCGGACCCAATTTTAAATTATAGTGAGAGATCAACTCAAACAGATGGCTATTTAGAAGATTCTGAAGTCGTTGCAATAGAAACGGATAAATTGAATGACGAAGTGAGGATGAATGTACAATCCAAAGAATCGATTGCTTTCAGATATTCGATGCTGAATCTGAGACCGGCAAATTACTCGAGAATTCGCTACATCGTAGTTGTTAGCAGGACGATGTTATGGTACGTAGAGTTCGAGTCTTCATGTCTCTTCATTTTGCACACTCGGTAGACGAGAGAGTGTGTGAAATGAAGAGACGGCGGTATCATTTCTCGAGCTCTATTCACTTTCTTACACGCTGTGCAAAAGAACGTATGAAGGCTCTGGTCCCCTATTCAAAATGCATTTCAGCTTCGATGTAATAAGGGAGGCGACATCACATTTGAGAGGCAGAATGAGGATGGATAAGAGCTACTTCAAAGGAGCTCGATCTATCCAGAACATTGTTGAGAAACTCCGGCTCGCCCCTGTTCAATACGTCTGAAACTTAACTTGAATTGTGCGAATATTCGAGGAAAATACACAATTAATTCTTGCGCCAATATTGCTAAAAAAAACATTGCTGTGCTATTCCATCTACGACATTGATAAAGTATCTCACATGCATGACGAAATATCTATGCGCACTAGAGTTGTTTGCTCGAGTGAAATTCGGCGAGCGCTCGCACTCGCCGAGTTAATTTTCGATTCACTCGGGCCGGTTGGATCACTCGCGAGTGAAAAATGCGAAATTCACTCGCGAGTGAAAATCCACTCTCGAGTGTTTTTGTAGAATTCGAATCGAGAATTGATTGAATTTTATTTCTCCATTGAACCCCCCAATGAAGTGAGAGACCGGTCACTTTGCATTGGCGAGGGGAGAAGGAATGAGGCAAATTCAATTAACTCGGCGAGTGGATTTGACTCGCGAGTGCGAACAACGGAATCCACTCGCGAGAGGATTTCTCATTTTCCACTCGAGTGCCGAGTCACTCGGAATAACGACTCTAATGCGCACGCCATATGAGTCACCCGGCTTGTTTTTACCCTGTAATCTCGCATACTCTGACTTGTCAAGCAATGACTCTCTTTATTCAGCGTGATCTCTCGCCTCTCTGAGCGGTGAAAGAGCAGGTGAAATAAACAACACACTTCTTGTCAAGCCTATCTCGCATACGCGCACATCGTGAGATACTACAATTACAGCTCACAAGAAAATCTCCAGTCACCTGAGAGAGAACACGCGGGTTTCCATAACAACTACAGCTCTCTGACGTTAGTATCACTAGTTTCATCCCTTTTTTAAAAATCTTTTCGTGACTAATATCGAACGTCAAGGTATACACTCAATATTATTTTCACTGCATCTTCGCCGGTATTATTCTCAATAATGCATTCTCCAATGATAGGGCCCTCTTCAGCTTCCCTACTGGTCCGACAGCAGCATAAATGGGTATTGAAGACGTAATTCGTGCTCGAGCTCGAATGCCCAGCGCCCCAGACCTGCCTCCATCCTACGATTCCATCGTGCCTCAGACATGTAGACCACAGGTAAGTTGGGCTGGTAATCATTCAATACTCGAAACTCGAAATCGAGTGTGTGAATTGAAAGCCGAGTGATGACTATTTTCGGGCTCTCAAAACAAAATGAGTTGCAGCAGCAAAACTACGGCAACACTGCATCCTCACAGGAACTGGTGCTAGTTCCCAGACAATCGGTCGGTCTTTTAGATTGTTTTTATTCCTTTTTCATGACTTCTTGATTAAATTAGACTAATTTAGCCGCCACAATATTCCACTGTCTTTCATTCATCTCAACCAATCATCCTACCCGGCCAACCTGTTAGCCAGCAACAAATCATCTACACTCAACCGCAACCGATGCTGATACTACCGGGGCAGCCAATGTCCGCGGTGTGACTAAATGCATTAAAACCTTTTTTTTATTGTTTAAAATACAATTCTATCAATGACCCAGATGGAGTACGTCAACTACCAGCCAACACTTGGTGCTGCGCCAATAGTGATTCAACCGGGAGCCCCACAGCTTCGTAGGCATTTTACGACTTTATCTCGTTTGGGCAAGTTATTGGTTCCTATATTATAGTGGATACATTAATTCTTTTTCTTATTCTTATTCGTTATTCACCACAAGAGACAATGTGCGTTAAGGGCGGTATGTGTGCAACAGGTGGTATTCGGGCTCAGGCGAGCTTTTGGGAAAGGGGGTTTGTGGCAGTCCGTGTTACAATTTAATATGCGATTTGGGGAGGACAGATAGAGGGGTTCGTTTTAGAAGATTACGGTAGGGTATGCGGGGCAGGGTAACTGCAGGGGTGGAAAGGGAATTCCAGAGCGTTAGCGATCGTGATCGTGAATAACAACTATCTTGTACGATCAAGATTCGTGAAGCGAGTTAAAATAATTTGAATATAAGTTATTTCCAGAAATGCGCTGGATGGCCGTGCTCGCTCCCGTGCCCGGGTGTCCGCCGGGACTGGAGCCTCTTCGAGGTCTTAAGAAGATCACCCTTCGACAGAAACACGAACTTGTGGAATACGATCTTATCTATGTATGGATTGCAGTGTTCGAAATACAGGATCTTATCTTTGAATTGATAGTATGCATTTTTGGTGAATGATAGAATAAATTTTGATTGTTTTATTAAATTTCAGGCCGTCAAACGATACGCCATCGAGAATCAGCGCGGCGAACACGTTTTCCTGGCAACTGGGGTTTGATAAATTATAATTATCATTAAAAAAATTTAATTACAGAAACCAGAGCCGGCGACGGGATGGGGTCCCATTCGAGGCCATCGGATCATTGTCTTGGATGCGTACAATCGGGTGAGCGAAGAATGTTTTTCTTTGATGCAAATGAAAGATCTCGTAACTCTCGTCATATGGGACTTTACTACTATCGTGCGTTTCAAATGCTCAGCAAACTCAATCTGCTGGTTAGCGTATTGACTGTCTGGGAGAGAGAGGACGGCAAGAGGTAAGGGGGAGGAGAGCAGGTAGATCACTAGCCTCCTCCTGGCCTATTCCTCGCTCCACCCACCACTCAGTTCGTCAAAGGTCAACTACGCGTGGAATGGAAAATAATCTCACGATAGGTCGATTTTTTTTGAATATTTTCTTATTTTTTTAGAAATAATTTTTAGAAATCTTCATTACATTATCAAAGAATTCAAGGTAGTTATCGAATTGCAGATTCCCTTCACCATCACTTGTCCTTTTCGCGAGGACCGGCTCAGTTGCTGTGCAAGTCTAGACTGTTGCAAGCAACAAACAACGGTGCGAGGTTCCGGAGAGACGGTGAGTATTTGTTTTCTGATAAGTTTCAATTTCTAATGATCCGACAAGAACGGCTTGATTAGATGGCCAGCTTATTTTGTAGGGGCATGCAGGACGAGGATATAAATTTATTTTTGAAAATTTACCCTTTCCTATTCAGTTTGGCACAATACGAACAGGCCAAGCTTGTTGCGCGACTAAACTAACTATTGCTGATAGGCAAGGAAAGAAGGTGCGTTTTAATTTCATTTAATATTTATACTATGAAAATTTATTATTCAGATAATAAATATCGACGGTTCACCCTGCCTCAATCGCTGTTGTTTCGATGTTGATTACCCGGTAAGATCAAATTGAAATTAGAAGTAGACAACAAAACAACAACAAAACAAAAAACACATTAAACAAAAACAAATTAAACCATATACTTCCAGTTAATATCCGCGACCGACTACTCCACGCTGGGGCAGATCACTCGGAAGTACCGAGCAGATGGGGACTCTTGCCGGCCCGATTCCTGCTCGGCGAGAGACAGAGGCCACGAAATGTTCGAGATTGAGTGTGAGACATTTTTGCTTTTTTCTCGTATGTTATCGGTTAGATGCTAGAGTTGCAGGTTCGGTTTCGAAAAAACCGCAACATACTAATCGCTCTTCCCTCTCTCTCATTCCTCTCCGCGCGAGAGAGACGATATGCAAAGAGGGTGCGGAGACTCCGCACCGTCGCGGTGAATGAGAGGAATTGGAAATCATTCCCTTTTCTTCCCTCCCTCCCTTCCTTTCTTTTCGCTCTTTTCGTGAGGTAAATCCAAAAGAGTGAATCCGCTGCCCTTGCCCCCCCCCCTCTTCCCTAGCGAATCCGCGGAGGGAGAGGAAGGTTATACCCAATCCACACCGCTATCCACATCCCTAGTAAATGCATTCCTTCAGTTTTTGACTTTTTTCAATCAATAAAATACAGTTATTATCGAAACCCCTAAGAAATTTGAGTTACTTCACAAAAAAGAGCGAAAAGAAAGGGAGGGAGGGAGGGAGAGAAGGAAAGGGAATGATTTCCAATTCCTCTCATTCACCGCGACGGTGCGGAGTCTCCGCACCCTCTTTGCATATCGTCTCTCTCGCGCGGAGAGGAATGAGAGAGAGGGAAGGGAGGGGATAAAGAGTGGGATAAATCGAAACCGACTCCGTTCCGGCAACCCTATTAGATGCAAAAGTTTCTGAGGTTTTTTGCACTTCATGTTACAAGAGATAACTCAGCTATTCTTTAACCAATCAACTTCTGCATTTCCATATTGGATGGATTCTCTTTATAGCACACATACAGGCTAATCAATTCCAATCGAAAGGCCGTCACAGCACGTTGTCAAAGTGAGCGCGTTCGCAATTTGTACTGTCTACTTCTGAGGCTAGAAGTTTTTTGAGCAACTCAATTTCCATAAACGAACTTCACTGATCTTACGGGCAATCACAAGGCATCAAAATAAAATTGTAGTGGCCGGCCAGCAGTGACCGCCAAAATAATGACAGGCGCCTTTTTGAAAACTTGCGTCAACTGGATCCCATTGTATTCAGATTATATCAGAGGGAATTCGAAAGAGTGAACCTACACGTTCCGGTAATACTGAAAAATAAAGTACCTGTCCTAATAAAAATACCATGAAAAATTGGTAGAGATATATTCACAAATGAATAAGCGGCGAAAATGTCAACATTCACTTCTAAATTCGAGGGTCGAAAGCAGCACATTTTGATATCCCCTGTTTGCAGCGCTGATTAAAATCCGTGTTTTTTGTGCTCAACCGATAGTGAGACCCCTGCCACGCAACGTATTAATCGGACAAAGCTAGGACTTCACAATTTTTTGTTAAATCGGCGTCGACCCGAAACGAACAAACTCACATTTTTTTGAAGAACTTCGCACCACAGTCTACGTTATTATTTATTTCTAGTAGACCATTCAATCGTTATCCAATTTCAAGTTTCCTTTGTTGTGGCCCACTATCCTCCTAAATAACGGTCTGGGTGAATTGAAGCTCAATGTAAGCAATGAGTAGAAATAAGATGAAAAGAAAAAAACTCAGAAACTTTCGCATCAACCTAATACTAATTTTCGCCGTCTAATTAAAGGTGAAAACACTTTTTGGACAAGAATGAACAAGTTTTTTCACGAGTAAAAATGCGCAATTCAGTTCCCTCCGATCTTTCTGTGCGCACGAAAGCAACGATTATCGGAGCCTGCATCATGATTGTTGGTTTCACTTTTTTCAAATTTTTAAATAATTGGAATGATAATTATTTAATCAAAATTAAAAAAAACTAAATAATTTATTATTCCAGGACTTCCTCGACTTTGAGTCCACCAAAACACGCAGTGCTCACTGAATCTCGAATCTCTCTAGCCGATCGGAGATACTATAGCACCCCTTTCATTCACGGTGAAGAAATGACTGCCCCTCGATGAATAATATTGTTATTTACAGCCCTTTTTACTTGTCAGATGCTGTAGATTAGATATAATAAAAAAACAACTGTAACGCTCTTGCGAAACAGTTCATTCCTGAGACCGCAGCAAACTATAATCTCTCTTGACTCATCGATTTTCTCTTTATCAGCATGCGTATTCATGACACATCGACTTTAGCGTTGATAAATCCGCCTCTCCTCAGTTTGCGTGGTCTCTCACCTGTCTGACCGGACTGCGCCTCCCCTGCAGAGCAAGAGAGTGCGCATCTAAGAGATACAGATCATCGCACTCGCACTAGCTTATCGCTCTTCTTTTCCGAATATAAACACAAGCTTTTGTCCTGCGATCAAGCCCGCGGCCCTTGGGCACTTACTCCTTTTTTCTTAATTTTTGAAATAAACTTCACGGTAAGATGGCCCAAGTGTACACGCAACCACAATCAGCAGTGATCCAGGTGAATTCTATTCTAAATTCCGAAGTGCCGAAGATGTATTCGACCATTGTATGTCAATAGCTGGTTCAAGCATCATGAAAAAACAATCAATCAAGCTCTTTTTTTTCTATTTTTTTTGCGATGCTGATGTGGACTATAATGATTTACTACTTTTTCACCGTTCAAATTAGGTGCCTGAATTGAAACTAATTTAAAAACAGGCTTCTATTGTAGGCGCCCTACGCAACATACCAACCCGGCAACGGGGCTTCACCGATCGTCATCCAGCCGGGAGCTCCACAACTACGTGTGTTTATAGTGTTTTGGCAAAATTTGCATTTTTTTTTGCATTTTTGCAATTTGTAATTCTCCACTATCGTCATAAAAAAATTCTTCTACTAACCGAATGCCTGAAAGCATATGGACTGAATGGAACTCGGGTGAAAAAGTGTCTCGAAAGTGAAACAAACGTGTCTGAAATCAAGTTCTCTGTCATCTTCTCATGATTTTCCATTGCGGTCGCGGTGACTAATTGATAAGAGTTGTCAAGCCCCGATCGAAAAAATTCCGATCGTGAATCATGAAAAAATTAAATATTGCAGCTGCATGCTGGGTGCAAATTCCCGCAATCTCCCTGCCCAACTGCCCGCCTGGTCTCGAATTTCTGCACGGACGGGATAAGGTAAGTACTAGATCATCTGAGTTCTGAGTGTGACCAGGTGATCGCGCAACGGGATGATGATCTTATTTATCGAAACCGGAAGTTCATCACCATAATGCCGAAGATTACGCAGTATCCTATGAGTACTTAATCGTTATCGTGACGAAAATACAATTTCGGCATTGACATCTTACTGCAAACATTTTTGAAATGATCGGCAAATAAACTGTGCTAGTTAGCGAGCTAACTAGCCTCCTCCCATCATCTTCCTACCTTCTGTTCGCAAAAGGGAATATGAAAAATATAATATAAAAATAATTTAGATCGTCATCAAAGAGCGGCAGACGACGATGGAGGTGCTCGTCGGCATTGAGGTAGGCAATACAGTTCGAAATTCTGGTAATCGTCTCTCTTCACTTCACTCACGCTCTCGCCTGACCGGTGAGAGAGTGTGTGAAATGAAGAGACGATCACCCGCATTTCGAACTGTACTAGGCAATGATTATGTGAATTCGAAATATTATTTAGTTTTCTTAATCTCTCCCTGACTAACGAAATACGTCCATTGGTATTCTTGCAATGTAAGCAACGTTTTCAGGTGCTGTGAAATAAATTTTGGACATTTGGGAACAATATTCCATTTTTCAGCTGCCCAACATGTACTCGATCCAAACGCCCACTGGGGAACAGATATACTGTATGGCGGAGGAACCGCGATACTTGCAGGTAAAGCCCAAATATCAAGGTTTATTGTTTATGATGCAGCCGTTCAGAAACGTTTGGATGCGATTTTCACAATTTTGAAATTTATGTTATTTTTTCAGGCAGAGGTGATGGGCGGGCACCGCGGCTACAAGATGCAAGTAATCGACGGGTATAGAAGAGTGAGTTTTACATTTATTGCTCGTACTATGGAAACCAATCTGAGCAAAAATTTGGAGAAATTAGCACAATTTACGGAATTCTTTCACATGACCTTATCGTAAGATTATTTTCCGTTCCACTCGTAATTGACCTTTGACTACCGTTCGATGGGCGGAGTTAGGAAGAGGCCGGGAGGAGGCGGTAGATCAACCTATCCTCCTCTCCCCAACCTCTTCCCTTCCTCTCTCTCCCAGACAATCAATACGCTAACCAGCACATTGAGTTTGCTGAGCATTTGAAACGCACGATAAAGTACCAATGAGTCTCGTCAATTCAATTAGTCTTTCTTTCTCTTCTGAAAAGTCGTATTATAAATTCTCTTCAAATTTTCGCAATTCTGAAATTAATGATCTGTTCTTTTAATTCCAGGTCGCGTTCACCATTCGTCGTCCGCTGCAGTGCTGTGCCAATTCCGCGTGCGCCTGTTGCTCGTGCTGCCAGCGAGTAAGCAAGGTGGAGGGATCGGGAATGGTGGTAAGGTCAATTTCTTCATTTCTTTTTTGACATTAGATACCTGAAGTAAAGCTCAAACACACTTTATGGAAATATTTTGTTCCCCACAAAGGAATGAATAAACTGAATGAGCTGCCATTTTCCATGAATAAACTGTCTCGTTCAGTTGCCCAGTTCACACAAATACATATTTTGCAACGACAGCACATAAATTGTTCGTAAAAAAAGATAATCACAGTTCGGAAAAAATAAAGATGGTAATGTCAGTTCGGTTCGATGCACACGAGGATGTCATGCTGGTCGACGGCCCTGTCGATACAGGACGAGCTAGGCAAGGATGTGAGATGTTAATATATTTAGTCGATAATTTACGACACAATGCCAGGCATGAAAATGCGCAAACTTTGCAGATCATCTACATTGACGGGCCGTGCTGCTGCTCATACTGTTGCAGTTCAGCCGACTTCGTAGTGAGTTTGACAATCTATACGTTTACAAATTAAAATTGAAATATAGCAAGGAAATCTTTGCAGCTCAAATCCGCCATCAACGGTTCCGTGGTCGGGCACATCAAGAGGAAGTGGAAGGGATGCCTGCGAAGTGCCTTCACGAAGATGAATGAGTTCCATATTGAGTGTACGTTTTTATCATATGTTTTCAGTGCGTGAACAGTTTAGGTTTTTAGCATTTTCTCGCTAGAAAATAACACGATTTCGCTAGAAAACACGTTTTTTTAGTCCCCGCCGACATGGATGTCCGCTCGAAGGCCAACATCATCGGAGCGTGCATCATGATTGTGAGTTTTTAATGTTATTCACTAAAACTTCACTTAATTGAATCCGTTACAGGACTTTGAACAGTTCGAGAACACCGAGCACAACCGACATAACGGACAGCGATGATGAATATTTACGTTGTCGTTTACTTGATGCATTCAATAAAGCGTGCAATTGTGACTGCACTCTGTGAGCTAAACGCAATACATAAGCTTTGCAGAAATATTGTTTAAAAAATTTCATTTCGGACCGATTTTCGATTATGCTTCACTCAGCTGCCAAAATTCTAAAAGAAATGTAAGAGAGATTTCTTGAATGCATACGGTGCAAATAAATAAAAATCTTTTGTTAAAAAATATGGCTCTGGTCCGTTTTGGGTGTCCCATCAAAGTTTCCTGGTCCCAAAATAGTTTCCTGGTCCTTAAAAAGTTTCCTAGACCCCGAATAGTTTCCTGGTCCAATAATCGGCTGATCAGGACACGAAAAAGTTTCCTGGTCCCAGAGAAAGTTTCCTGGTCCCATAATCGGGCAATCAGGGCACCAAAAAGTTTCCTGGTCCCAGAAATAGTTTCCTGGTCCCATCATTGTTGATTCTATTGTTTTTACTGCAAGTTAAGTCAATATTTCTATATTATTATCATTTAATCATTAACACATTGTGTGAAATATTGTTAGCTCATGAATATTGTGAAAAAATAATGTGTATCTCATAATTCACAAAAAAAATGGGACCAGGAAACTATGGGACCAGGAAACTATCTCTGGGACCAGGAAACTATTTATGGGACCAGGAAACTATTCCTCGGACCAGGAAACTATTCGGGATCCAGGAAACTTTTTAAGGACTAGGAAACTATTTTGGGACCAGGAAACTTTGATGGGACACCCAAAACGGACCAGAGCCAAAAATATTATACTCAATCAACAGCACAATAATTCTGTATCTTCTCAACTACGAGTTCTCTACTGCCATCACCACTAGATGAAATCTCATATTCCGTTGCAAACTCAGCACACTTTGCGAGAAATTTCCCGTACCTCGCTACAAATTGATCGCAGATAAACAACTTGACCACGTTGCTTTGCGAAAGCTCAAGCATAAGCCCTGTAGTTTCTGCCTGTACCCTGTGCCTCCCATCCAGAACTGAAGGAATGCTATGGTCAGACATAAGTAGAGAGCACGCAACTTGAATAGACTCAGCGCATCGATCCAAGAGCATAAAAGCCGTCGTCTCTACTGATAAGGGGGGGGGGGGTGCGTCATTCTGGCAATGGCTCTTCTACCCTCTCCATTCCACTTACTCTCTGATAGGGTGAAATAGCGATAGATTCGACCCTCTCCATCATACGCATACAGTCATGGTAAGAGATAGCGAGGGAGCATGGGTGGTAGCGATAGTCAGAACGTGGCTCGCCACTCGTCCGAGGGACTGTTTGATCTGAAGAGAGAGAGACAGTCTCAGTCACCCTCCCGATTGATTGCTTCTCTCTGTGTCCCTTTCCTCCTTCCCACGACCAGTGATCGATCTTGCATCTCTCCTCTTCTATTCATTACTTGACCTGAATACTTTTTTATATTTGTTTTTTAAATTTGTTTTGTTGAATAATAGTTTCCACTCATCCAATTGCAGCCATGGTCCACTACAAGCTCACGTACTTCGACCTGCGCGGCCGTGCCGAGTCCATCAGACAGGTACAAGCTTTTCAGTTTTATTTAATTTTCAGCAAAAAATCAAAACGATGGGGTCAACGAACAGCAATGATCTTTAAAAAATCTTTAAAAAAAAAATCTTCAAAGATCTTTAAAAAATCGGATTTTTTCTACCACCCCATTTCTGTGCACTGAAGCGATGAACTTCGCGCGTGGACTCAATCAACGATGAAACTCATCCGAACTGCTTATTTTGCCTTATCCTTGTGTAATCGCAATAAGAAAAAACATAATTAGCACAATACTTATAATAATTGCAAGGTCTTCGCGTATGCGGGCGTAGCCTACGAGGATGTGCGCATCCCGAGGGCGAAGTGGCCCGAACTCAAGCCTCGTGAGTTATTCTCTCTCGTCTAACTCTTGTCGATTCTGACGGAATCCTTACAATATGACCATGATATACAAATAAAAAGTGTAGTGAATTTTTTATCAATTTATACCAGTGACTGCTAGGGCGAAAAAGGACGGTTTGCAAAAATCAATTATTGCTATTCAGACACTCCCTTCGGTCAGCTGCCCCTGCTCGAGGTCGACGGAGCACCGATCGCCCAGTCCGCAGCCATCCTCAGATTCCTCGGAAAGCAGTTTGGTGCGTATACTATCCATCGTATTGTCGCTCTCCTCCGGTTCACACTCAATAAAAAATGTGTGTTCATCGGGCGGAAATAAGTGTCAAAGCGAGCCTTCGGTCGTCCCGTCGTGATTCCAATAAAATATTATTTTTAACACGTGTCTCCTGGAAAGCTTAGAAAGGTCTGGGACAGTAAAAATCAAACATCTCGGAATACAGATTAAATTTACAGAGGTCACGAGCTCATGATATTCGATGGTACTTGTGACCAACAAATATGTTTCACCTGGCACATATCAGCATCAAAACAAACATCCAGGAATACATTCGGCGATCCAATGTGTCATTGCAGAGCTCACGGGAAAGACGCCGCTCGAGGAGGCCAGACTTGACATGGTCGTCGACCAGGTGAAAATGGATATAATTCCAGAAAACACAATGAGATTTGCTAGAAATTCGACGGAAACAACTTGTGCACCGCAAGAAATTTTCTGGAACGCGGTCGCGTGATAAAATACAGATTTTCCTCGTTCAGATCGCCGACTTCACTGCCGACATCAAGACGTACATGATGGTGGCTCTCGGATTCGCCGAGGGCGACAAGGTTGCTTATTTTTAGACATTTGGAAGGTTGAGTTTGCGGTCAACGGAACTCCTATAAACGGACTTCCTGCCAATGCCTCTGAGATGATAAAGATTAGTCAACAATATTGAAAAATAAATGAACGAGCACTCAAGGATCGATAAATAAATTTGCAGGAGGCCCTCTTCAAGGAGGTGTTCATCCCCAACCGCGACAAGCACATGGCCCTGCTCGTCAAGAACATCACTGGGGTGGGAGTATTTCTAGCTCTAATATAGGGTTATCGTAGTTGCGATTCTAAACAAGCAGGACAAACTGAGCGACGTCGGACGTTGAAATCTTGCGGTGAATTATTGATTTTAGACTAGAGTTGTTATTCCGAGTGACTCGGCACTCGCGAGTGGAAAATGACAAATCCACTCTCGAGTGGATTTTCACTCGCGAGTGGATTTCTTTGTTCGCACTCGCGAGTCAAATCCACTCGCCGAGTTAATTGAATTTGCCTCATTCCTTCTCCCCTCGCCAATGCAAAGTGACCGGTCTCTCACTTCAACGGAGGGTTCAATGGAGAAATAAAATTCAATCAATTCTCGATTCGAATTCTACAAAAACACTCGCGAGTGGATTTTCACTCGCGAGTGAATTTCTCATTTTTCACTCGCGAATGATCCAACCGGTCCGAGTGAATCGAAAAATGAAGTTTCACTCGAGCAAACAACTCTATTTTAGACCGACTGTAACTGCAATATTGATTTGCTCGTTCAACATCACCCTTATCGTTGCTTCGAAACATAACTGAAGCAACATGTTTCAATGTTACATTTGTAAATTTGTATTCGCTCGCTCGTTCTCATCATTAGTGTGAAAATTAAATTAAAAATATTATATTGTATTTATTCCAGGACTTCATCCTCGGGCACATCACGTGGGCGGACATCCACCTCGCAAACACGCTCGAGTCGATGCTCTCCAAGATGCCCGACGTCCTCGACGGACATCCCGCCCTCAAGGCTTATGTGCATAGAGTGAGTTATTTTCAGTAAGGGCAGGCAAATTTGGTAACTTTTCTAGTGAATAGAACGATGGTATTAAAAAACAATCCTTTGCTCTGGATGACCCTCATATCTTACACAGAGTGAATTTTTCTCTTTTGGGATTTGCTCGGTGGACGTTGAGAGAGTTCCTCTCGATGCTTGACTACGGCTCCATCCATCTAGGCTACTACAATTCGATCAAAACATCACACAATTTTTTGTGCTATACGCTTCACCATCACTTCAGAAGCCATTTTCGCAGCCTTTCATTTTCTCATTATCTTGGAAACACCAGACCCGATTAACATTTAAAAAAATAACTTTTCAGGTGCACTCCACTCCCCGTCTGAAGGCGCACCTCGCCTCTCGTCCCGATGCCCCATACTGAGCGACGACTACCTACCGATTGTAGAGCTGCCTTTCCTAATAACAAATATTTCGCCTAATTAAATTTTTTTTACTTGAAATTGCGCAAATGCAGCGATAAAGTGTTGATACAAGAGTGTTCCCATGTTGATTCACAATGATAATGTGCCAAGAATTTGATTTGATTTCTTACAATTTAAAATTCCAAAAACGCCGGAATCCATTTCAATGCAACATTGCCCAATCCTTGTTCACTTGATCCCTCTACTACTGCTCTTTTCGAGAGATGTATCATATGAGTCAGAGTGTTGCAGGAAATCCCTGAATGGACTACAAGACCAATTTCGCCCAGTAGGGAAGCCTATGGTCAATTAGTTAACTTTGTAGCCACTCCATTGGAAATTGAACAATACTAGCCAAATAAACGATCTATTCAATACCACTATCCCAAGTTTTATTGATTCTTATCTTCGTATTGGTAAATGAAACATCACCATCACCCAGTCTCTTTTCCTCTCTCCTCTTCCCTTCTAATCTCATTTCCTCTGATATCCCCTCATACTTGTGACTCTGTCTCCTCCCTCTGCCTTTCCCTCGCCAGTTGTAGCTAAGCAACTGCCCGAGGGGGCCTGGATTGTGTCAGAAAGAGAGGCAGAAAACGAGGTGGAGATGTTTTCCATGTGTCTCAATCTCGCCTAGATTCAATCTCATTCCGATTCTGTCAAAGTTGCCTTACGTTTCTCTGATCAACGACAGAGTTCTGTTTCGTCTCGATTTTCCGTGAGATCATGGACATTTTTCCACGTATTCTGTCAGAACGACGAGCATGTATGTGAATTTACGTGATCTCATCTGTCTGACCGGAGATCAAGTGATTTCGAGAGAATCACACTATGGCCTGCTTCTTCCCATGCGAGGGCGGCATGGCACAGATAGACAGTTTCAATGTTTGTTCAGCCACGCGCGTCACTTTGATAGTGGCTTCTCACACCGCGGCGAATCGATAGGGGGTCGCTCTTTCCATTCAAACTTTGAAGCTTTGTCATTTTATTCTGGATCGAATATTACTCAATGCCCCCTATAAACTCCCTTAAAACTTGACTCGAAAGCTACGCTACTTTGCCTGACTTTACTCCGATTGTAATCACATTCGGATTATCACAATTTGACGCAAGGTTGTTTCTTGTTCCGCGCGCTACTAAACTATGGTCGCGTTTAAACTTAAGCATTAATTATATAATTTGTGCTTAATGAACGCGAAATCATCCCAGAAATCGTGTTTTCTCAGTGAAAACTAAGAAAAGATAGTAAAAATGAAAATGCGTAAAACGAAGTGAAAGTGGGCGGAGCTAACGCGTTTGCCGCGCGGAATAGTTTAATAGGTGTGCAATTACAATCGTACCATTTTAAAAATGTGATAGCCGTTCATCCGTTCAATCTTGCTCATGTTCCTCTCTGAAAATCGCCATGATGACAGAGATCTCTTCACATTTTCTCGTCTCCCTGACCTTTCCGTACATATTTCACGGTAATCCTAGTAGCACAGGCGATTCTTCGTAAAGAGAATCAAAAAGCATCGCAGTGCATTTGCATGATACGATTGTTTGCGGTACGGGTGGTCGTCTCTCCTTTCTCTTGTTTCGATGACCTTGCTGATGGATACCCGAAATGTCATGAGTAATATTACGACGGCATAGATCAGTGTCTCCGTGCGCAATTTCTGTCCAAGCCAAGCTCAATCATCTGATAAGGGGCTCTGTCGAAAGTTTATCTATCGGCTCTTCAATCTACATTATCTCTCGTCAGTCAGAGAAACGAGAGAGTATTGCGAAATGAGAAAGCCAGACATGATCTATCGTTGATTATGGCTTTCACATAGGGTTTTGGTCACACGCCCACTCTGATAAGCTCAAAATTTCAATCGATTTATGTATTCTTCATCATTATTGCATAACGATTCATCATTTTAAAAGCTCACTTTCTCTAAAAATTTCAATTTTCTCGTATTTTACCTCATTTTTCATGAAGATTTCCTACATTATTCCACAATTTACGATTCAAATTTCCGGTATGAAACCCACCAAGCGACCGCCCGACTTCTACGCCTTTCACAATTACAACGAGAAGGATTTCAAGACCATCTCTCTGGATATCGAAAACCTCGCAACGGATAAGATTCTGGAAGAAAAGGAGACGCGATTGATTCCAGATGAGGCAAGTTTTCGTTTTCTTGCAAACGTCCACGCTCCTTTCCTATCGCATTTTCTTGAGCAAACAATTCCGCTATCATGCAATGCTCCTTTATTGCCACTTTGCGCCGTGGATTTGGCTATCACTCGCCCATTCATTGATGTATTCCTTACAGCCGTGTGCCGATAATGTTCGCGTCGTGACGCCCAAATCGAAAGCAAATTGGAAAAAGCGATTTGCTATCGTCGGAATCATCATTGTCATCTTCTGCTTCTTCCTACTATTGCTGAACATGAATCAAGGTTAGATAGTTTTCCTTGGTTAATTGAGTACAAAAAGAAGACACACGTCCTTACATTCAGCTCGTTTTCAATAGTGTCATTGATTAGAGCTCGAAAATATCTTTCGATTTTTTGCAGAATATTCTTAACTTGTACTATTCGGAAACTGATACCTGACTTTTTGCATGACTGGTCATTTCCGGCCACCACAAGCACCCAATGTCGCCAAACATCGGTCTCAAAATCCCCCTGTCTTGCGCTCATTGAGCTTGAAAAGTGATGAGAAACAGAGGCAGTGCTAGGCAACGCGAGTGTTTCTTTCTTTCACGAGCGGGCGGGCACAGAATTTGTGAACAGGATGTGCCAGAGGTATAGTGGAGCCTGTGCTCAGCCATTTCTGAGCTTCACAAACAAACACAGGAAAACTGAAGGGGGCAATTTGTTTAAGATCTTATAGTCAGTGTTTCAGAGAGGTAATCAGAAACTGCGCGAAACATGCAATTTGCTCTCTTTTCGAGGCCGAAAACACTTATGTGTGGATCGTGTAGTGAAGACTTGCGGGCTACTCGTTTATCCTGTCAAAATGTTTCATATTTTTCGAACAATTAATCTGAGAAGCAAGCCATTAAAACACAACTCTTAATCAGAAAGATATTAAATGAGCTTAACAGGTTTCCAAACGGCAGTCAAATGTGGAGGATGCGTAGCTGCTGCATACAGTACCGGGTAATTTTCATTTTTTTAAATTTTAATTAATTAAAATTCTTTGGTTAAATATTTTTTAAGAAATCTAACATTTCCAGTCAACTCGCCAAAATCAACGCCACGGAAGACGCCATCTTGTGGGTCGCCAAGTGGGCCTGCTCCACGTTCAGTACCGAACCGTACGCGGTCTGTGATGGAATAGCGGAACAGTTCAGGGTACGATTTTATATGTGAATTGAACTTCAAGAAAGGGTTCTATCAAACCCTGTGCGATTCGTGAAACTCCAAATCCAAATCCACCTAATTAGGAGGTTGCATTTTATGTGCAACTCCCTATCCGCACTAAACCACGGTCATACTTCGGGCACAACGAACCAGCAGGAAATGAGGGTTGCTAGGCCCATCGTCAAGGAACGAATGCATGGTGGACGAGATGACTCAGTGGTGTGGCGATCGTGATGTCTGGCATAGAATTGGAATATTTTTGGCTCAATGAGGGGGATGTCAGAAAAAAAAAGAAAAAAAGGATGTCACCCCCTCTATTAGATGTTAGTATTCGATTCGGGGAAAGAAACGAGATGGGAAATTGCAGGGCGAATTCTTCTACGTCTTTCGACGGCTGGCTGATGATCCAGGGAGAATCTGCGCTTCTGCGATACCCGAGTGTGCAGATGCCAATGACCCGCTGGGAGCGGGGTGGATGGTAAGACAAATCTTTCTTTTTTGACCCGCATACTGCTGAAGATCCGTGTGCCATTCACTCATAGGAAAAAAAAGTATGTTCAGTAGAGTATTCGGCATATTTTCAGATCGACCTCCCACCCCCGCCCAAGTTTCCCTTCCCGAAGCTGCTCCCCAAAACCTCGACGCCCTCAACGCTGAGAGTGCTCCAGTTGACGGACATCCATGTGGACTTTGAGTACGCTGAGGGTAAGTCACAATAAACTTTTTTAAAATAATTAAAAATGCAATTTAGGTAGTGAAGCCGCCTGTCAAGCCTCGGTGTGCTGTCATCGCGACAAGAACGCCTCTGCCAACTGTTAGTTTTTGTATGGAGTTTGACTCCCAGAGGTAGTTCATTATTTCTAGTTAGCCTAGTGTAAAAAATACTTGAGTATACTCGGCTATGACTAGAGTCAGCAATCCAATGGGATAACTTAGTTCAAAGTTATGCTTGTAGTGAACATCACCACTCCGGCCGGGCACTGGGGCTCGATCAGCAAGTGTGACATACCGTACCGGACACTGGAGAGCATGCTAAGGCACATTAACGAGACAGAGGAGGTAATTCAGAGGCAGAGGAGGTAATATATGCGAAAAAGAAGCATTGATCGTGAAAAGTTTAGGGGTTATGCTTCACTGGTCAATAAAATGTGATACTTAATTTAAAATTGTGAATAGATAGCACTCGGCTGTGAAAATATAAATAAATAAAACTGAATCTCATGAAAAATAATAATTGTAAATTCTGCAGCTGGACTACATAATGGTCTCGGGCGATCTGATCAACCACTTCGACTGGGAGTACTCGTGGGAGGGACATGTGGGGGTGAGTTCTCGTAACTTTGATAAAGGGGGAGTCCCACAAATTTCGGGATACCTGAGTTCTCGATGTGAGATCGTAGGTGAGTTTACAGATTTTAGGCAATGCAATTCTTCCATGTAGCGATATTTTGTTCATGCCCTAGTGACGGGTGAGTCTAACTCGTTTGCAATAAATCATTAAACTTCCGTGTCCAAGTATTTACGCCTTTGCATCTGATTGTCTAGGAAAATTCTGTTTTTTTTTATCCACAGTATCCTCTAACGAAGTAAATGAGCTGCATTTTCCTACAATTTTCCTCCCATTCCCAATCAAGCGTTGATTGTTTTTGCAATTACAATTTTTCCTACATTTTCTCACAATTTTTCCCCCAACAAAGGGAAATTATCTGTCTGTGAAGCACTAGTGTCAATCACAATATTGAATTGATACATTTTTAGCGTAATTTTTCATTGAATTATCATTATCAAACCACCACAGACACTTTTTTATTGGAATGATGCAACACAACGGATTGAAAAATTAGTTCTATTGCAGATTCTCCGCAATCTCTCGTCGCTCTTCAAATCGCATTTCCCCTCCACACCTATCTTCTGGGGCGTCGGCAACCATGAGGGAGTGCCTGTGAATAGGTAGAGAATTTCATTAATTAATTATAGAACGGCATTCCAAATCCAATGATTCAAGCCCAAAATATTCAGATTGAATTTCAAAATTCGCATCGTACCATGCACTCTTTCAGTTTCCCTCCTCACACCATCGATCAGGACTTCTCCCCATCTCAGTCCTATGAGGAACTAACGGCTATGAACGAGCCCTGGTTGAAGGAGAAGGAGGAGAGGGAGAGCAGTCGATTGTGAGGATTACTTTGATATCCGATTTATTTATTTTACTATTTTTTCGTTTAGCACATCTGAGCTAAACGCGTTCAGAGAAGTGGAGGAGGAAAGATTTTAATATTCTCGAACGGCATTCGTGATCACACTAGCTATTCTTGTAATCTTCAGCGTATATTAACCCTGTGAAACTCAACCAATTCGCTAATTCATGATTCTGAAATGATAATCCAGGCGCGGCTCCTGGTCTACAACCGTGACGAAGGGATTGCGATTGATATCACTGAATACTGGATTTTGCATCGATACGAACTTGTGAGTTCTCTGCTCACGCCTATACACCTGTACACCTGTACCTATTCTTCATAAACCCTTATAATCTTTTGCCGAACTTGAATAACGTTTTGGGAGTCAAAAGGTTAACACTTTCAGCTTCCTCTACCTCAACCAATCCGACCCCGATGGAACCATGTCATGGTTCGTTCAGGAGTTGTACCAGGTAATACTGTTCTTGTTTAAACGATTTTGTTTGCGTTAAGCTTGTAAGCACCTGCCAAACAGGTGTTATCAGTACCACCTGTTTACGTCATCTATTTGTTAAGGCACATTTCTGCACACTTTAGTGCACATTTCTCAACTGTCGGAATTAGGGTTTCGAAAAAACCGCAACATACTAATCGCTCTTCCCTCTCTCTCATTCCTCTCCGCGCGAGAGAGACGATATGCAAAGAGGGTGCGGAGACTCCGCACCGTCGCGGTGAATGAGAGGAATTGGAAATCATTCCCTTTTCTTCCCTCCCTCCCTTCCTTTCTTTTCGCTCTTTTCGTGAGGTAAATCCAAAAAAGTGAATCCGCTGCCCTTGCCCCCCCCCTCTTCCCTAGCGAATCCGCGGAGGGAGAGGAAGGTTATACCCAATCCACACCGCTATCCACATCCCTAGTAAATGCATTTCTTCAGTTTTTGACTTTTTTCAATCAATAGAATACAGTTATTATCGAAACCCCTAAGAAATTTGAGTTACCTCACAATAAAGAGCGAAAAGAAAGGGAGGGAGGGAGAGAAGGAATGAGAGAGAGAGAAGGGAGGGGATAAAGAGTGGGATAAATCGAAACCGACTCCGTTCCGGCAACCCTAGTCGGAATAATAAGCAGAATTCACAAAAAAATCTTTATAGGCCGAACTCGCTGGCGATTTCGTGCACGTCCTTGCACACATTCCACCCGGCTACTCGGACTGCCTCGAGGGATGGAGCAGGAACTACTACAGGGTGGTGCAGAGGTGAATAATCTAAACAAGCCGAAAATTAGCGCGCGATCGGATGAGAACCATTCCAGTAGAGTTCGAAATACGGGTTATCGTTACATAATTTTTGCACACTGTCTCTCCTCTCTGATCGGTAACAAGTGTGAAGAATGAGGATAGGATTAACCGCATTTCGAACTCTACGTTGTAGGCTCATCTGCCCCCGCATGGGGATGTGTTCCATTTTTGATTTAAAAATTATCGAAATTTTTAGAGATTTCGAATTTGCCATTTCCACAATAAAATAAAACAGTATTATTTAGATTCTCTTCCGTTATTCGTGCACAGTTCTTCGGACACGTCCACTGGGACTACTTCACGGTGTTCTATGAGGACATGCACAATGTCGAGAGTGAACCGGTGAGATATGCATGTTTATTTTATCCAAAAAGTTGCACCTCACCAAACGAAAATAAATCGGTCGATACAGAAATGTCGGAGACATACGAGGCAGTTGAAAATAATGATCGTCTTGCAGGTCTCCGTCGGCTATATCTCCCCATCCGCAACGACCTTCGACTACCTCAATCCCGCCTATCGCATCTACACCGTGGACAGGAACGATGACTTTGTGAGTTTCATTTTTTTGTTCTTCTCTAGTTCTCTGAATGCTTTTAACTTTTTTAAAAAATGAAGAATTATATCGAAACAGATTTAGTCAAGTGCATTTCGCCATTTGAACAGCAAGACTAATGAGTTAACACCATCCATGACTATAGTCATTATTGTTCTTTCAGGGAATTCTCGATTTCGAGACCTTCTCAACTGATCTGAGCGTAACGTCAAGAGAAAGGGAACCGGAATGGAAGAAGCTGTACTCTGCGAGGGTTCGTTATTTGTTTTAATACCAATTTAATTAGTTTTAAAATTATTTTACATATTATCCTGACTGACAACTCATTCAGGACGAATTCAACCTCACCAACCTCTCTCCGGCCAGTTGGAACAGTGTAATAAAGGATATTCACAGCAATGAAGAAGTTGCGAAACGGTTCATCGAGTGAGTTTCACCCACGCTACGTATACCATTTAGAAAGGAACAAATCAGTGCCCATCCTATCTATTCTTTAATTTAAAAAATCAAGAAAAATTAACTACGATATGTGCAATATTCGCAGGCTCTCCTTCCGCACAGCCAATCCCCGTTGTGACGCGGACTGCAGGAGGAGTATAATGTGCTTCCTGCGGTCGGGACATCACAATGACACACTGTACTGTCCCAGTTGATAGGATGAATTCAGACAGAGCGCAGACAGATATAATCCCATTATTTTCTAATTTCTATTATAGTTACAATTACCATCACCATAACAAAGACTCACTATACTGCCCTATCTGATATTCCCAATTAGCAGAATGAAAAATACGACTTTGCGTGGATTCTTACTCCGGACAATTCTTATCACAGCCGCTATTGGCTTTGTTGCACCCATGTTTGCCCGTTACCAATAGTTCCAATTTCCGTCGCCATCCTTGTCCTAGTCTCAATTGTTGCTAATTTTCCCACGCTCGATACGGTTATTATCCTCCTTGATTCGGTTGCATTGAATGATTCCTGTATTTTTTTAGACACACGTTGTGATTCATTGACACACAATCGTCTCTGGTACTTAATGATCTCGTGATAATGAACATTTTTTTCGTTGTTGAATTATTCGAATACAGCAAAATGTTTCGAAGGTGGCACATTCGTAAGATGTTATTTTATCTCATTTGGTATCACACGCCGCGGAAGCCCAGCTGGAAATGAGATCGTTACAAAACAACTGTTATTCATTTCTCACCGCCATTCCCTTCACATGCACTCCTCCTTGCGGGATCCAACTCACTCTAGCGTAGGTAGTGTTCAGTGTGTACGTTGCGTCGGTTATCTCTCCGGTGAGACTGAAATTTTGATTTTTGAAATCTCCATGAAGAAATTCTCTACTTCGCGATCAAATTTCCTCCTTGGTATGCATCGTAGACCGTCAGATAATCACAGCACTTGTTTGCTTCGAGTGTAATCTTGATTTTTCGATCATTTCACTGATTGAAATCACAGTTACCTCAACTTTCACCCGCAGTCCTTGATTCACTGCTAGAAAGAAATCACATGGCGTCGAGGCACTGTATGGATATCCGGGTGATGTCATCTGCAATATCATTTATTTAGAAAAATAAATTTACTATGATCTTAACACTCCTCCATCTTGAACTGGAGTCGTGTCACAAGCAACTTGAACAATCGGTGATTCTGAACTTCTTTTATATAAAAAAAGCATTTCCATTTATTAGATGTTTCCATTCTGAATTTATTTTACGAGATCATCAAGTGTAATCTTTGGCATTGTCCATTCCCTGCGATTTCTAACTTGCTCATGGCGCGCAAAAAGACTGTGACGTCCAGGGCTGGGGCACAAAATGATTCCCGAAACACGAAAACACAAAAAAAACACAAAACACAAAACAAAACACAAAAACCCAGCCCTGGTCACGACGGAACGACCTTCAGTATCTGTAATCTTATTCATTCACATCAGTAGTACATCCTTCCTTCGAGAATCACTGTGAAGCTCGATCGGACGGAAAAGCTTTGAGTGTTGTCCGTTTTACATGTGCTTGACAGAGTATCTCCGTTCCATATTTTCAATCATTAAATTTGTACAATGAAAAAATGTTGTTTTCCATTTGTAGCTTCTGCATTCGGGCTTTATCATTCACACGATTACATCAGCATCACATCCTTGTCCCCTTCCGGCATCATAGTGAAGTTGGATCGAACTGACGAACTCTGAGTGTTGTCCGTTTTCCAGACACTCACTGCATCAGTGTCGCCTTGACGACGACAAATGACGGTGAGGAATCCCTGCAACCAAAAAAAAAATGATTCTGATAAATACCTGATGCTGAAATGAGAAGAAAATGGCTACAAATAAGGAAATGAGAAACAAAGGTAGAACAACTCGTAATTACTAACATTTCGGTAGTCCTTCATGAGCATTGTGATCACAATAGCGTCCTGAAATGTATAGTATTATTGAGAAAAGATTCAAATACATTTTTCCACATCACGACCTAATTACTCAGAAGATTTTCTGTGATCTTTGGGGTGTTTTTCTTCGAATCAAAGTTCGTTCTCGGTAGGACGATCTCTCGTTCTCTAAATGACAAAATAGTTAGCCGAATTATGATCTAATCAGTGATGCGCAAATTTCTGAGAGTGATGATTGAGATAAGCAAAGACGCAATACAGAGATCTTAGTGTGGAAAACATGATACTTTAGCTAGACCAAATCATACAAGAACCATATCTCCTAATCCTTTTAGAAGCGTAAACAAAAGGGTATAACTCACCCAAATCGGGAAGCACGTAATGAGAATGGTGCAAGAATCCGCCAGTCCCTCGTCGGGAAGATCGAAGAAGGGGAAGGTGATCACGCAGAAGTAGGGAATGTACACGCAGATTAGAGGAACGAAGGTCTGCAACAGTGCATTATTTGGCGTTTTGGTCACAGAAAAAATTCTAGCAGCGAAACTATGCCGAAAAAGAAGATGACAACGGATATTTTACCTGAGCCAACAACGCCGTTAATATCATCAACTGCTGCTTGCGAAACGCGAGTGAGATCGTTTGCGCCTTTTGTATGTGGTAGAAGGTGAGGGAGCCGAGCAGGGAGGCGAACTGCAATTATAGGATGATTTCAGGTCAAAACAATAACAAAAACTAGCAACAATAACAACAACAGCTCACCGCGAAACTCGCGATCATTATCCCGTCTGCGGCAGCTAGCAGAAGTGCAGCAGGAACGTTGAGCTTGCCGTCGCGCTGAAATTTTACTGTTTAAATGTAATTAAGTTGTTATGTAAAATTCGATTACACAATAACATACGGGATAACCTAACAATAGAAATAGCTCACCCAATGATCCATCAGCAACCATCCATCCTCGATTTCAATCCCATATTTCTCCTTGTAAATCCCTCTCGCTATGATCGTTCCGACCTCGTCAACTGCGCCTGAAGAGCCCAAGTAGGAAAGGAAGTGCCTGAATGTCAATTCCAATATATATTTTACGTTTTAGCTATCTTGATTATTACCATGCCGAATAGGCTCCCGCAGCGTAGAGAAACAGCAGCAACTTGAAGTATCTTTTCGCGAAGAATTGCAGCTTTTCGGGACTGAAAACAATTCATAAAACAATAGAAATATAAATTTCCATACTCTTTGATGGACCAGTAGCGATAGAGGAAATTAATGTTCATTATTCCGAAAGGAACAGTGAACACGGAGCAATAGACGAGGGTTATTTGCTGAAATAAATAAGTAAGCGTTAATAAAAATAAAAATACAACTAATTTTGGACTAATTACCCGACTCTCCCAGAACGAGTGTGCAACCACGCTAAAAGTCGTCTCGAAGTTGATGCACTTCTTAAAATATTTTTTTTTTAAATCTTAGTTCGAAAATAATTCTTACCGGAGCGATAAACCAATGGCAGAAGCACAGAAATATGTCGAATCCAGAGAAAACGGTCAACAATATTTTGTACTGTCCCATGTTCTTCTTGGAGAAACGTTGGATGAGGTAGATGAGGAGAAGGTTTAGGAGGGCTCCGCAGACTATAATTAAACGATTAAAATATATTCATTCATTATGAAATAATTGATGATATTGACTTACCGATATTGAAATACTCGATACATTGCACGATTAGGAGATGCACGGAAGAGTATGCCATGTCCATATTCTAACTGAAGAGAAATTGACTGAATGATCTTAATCTTACTCTTAAAAACCCGTAGAATACTAATCAGCAGAACAACGAATGTGTTGATTTATGCTTGCATTAAGCATTAAGCACGTATTGAGCACCTCATTACTAAGTAGTGCGTTGTTTATAGCATAATCGAAAGATCAGACAATGTACCCGAATTCAGAGCGAAAATATTAGGTGACCGTGCTGAAGTTGAGTTAACAGAAAACAAGATTCATGAGAAAAAACGGATGATATAAGGTTTGATCAAGAACATGAAGTCACTTGTAAATGCTTGCAGAGCTGTCCAAAATGTCAGTTCTAAGATCATGTAGCCATAGTACGAGTTTTAATCGCATGAATTAGTACATTGATAGGACAGTTCCAATCGAAGGACACCGAGGGTCAATAATTTGATAATTGCATAACGACAGGACAGTTCAGTAATCAACTTAGAAAAATATATCATAGATCATTTGAATTGGATACCACTATACAAGGAGTTATACTAAGAAATACCGTAACTCGACAAACCGATAAAAATAATCACTCTAAGCCGCTATAATGGTATTTGGGCATTTGCGATAAAATCTAAAATATCAATAATATAATAGATTGTTTCCATTTATTACACTTTAAAATTTTAAGTAACTGGAGTGCTGCTAAATTCGATCCTGCTCTTTCTGATTCATCGTTTCTTCATACGTTAAGATATGGAATATCTGATTGTGAAAAAAATAGATTGTACCCAAGAATAACTGCCCTTGATCATGGTTTGACCGTTTGATCATGCTTCTTCTCTTTTCCGAGAAATTTCCAGTTCGTCTGAGCATATTTTCTCCATGCTTGTTATATCTTTGTCATTTATTCCGAGCGAATAATGACCACGTTGCTGCGCGTTTTCGATGCCATTGAGCACGTCAACATCGGTTAGTGGTTCCTTTGCGATAATTGGGAGTTGATCACTTGTGTTGCGTACAAAGAGTTCAGATTCACACTAATAATATTTAACAGCGCAAGGATTGCCTCATTAGAAGTCATTCGAACAAAAAAACAACATATTTTAGCTCTTTGGAGCTCTGCTTAATTCGCTGCTTCTATATCTGATCCACCGATTTTCTCGCAAGGACATTGGAGAGTATCGAATTCTACTCAGCACATTTGCTGGCTTCGATATTGTCTTGTGTTTCATGCACTGGCTGATTGCTGCAGTGCGTTAAATATTTTTTATGATATAAGGGGGTCGAAAAGCCCGTTCGTCAAATATGAAACCGTTTCAATTTTTAGACGGCCGCATCGCTCGGCCGCATCGCCCCTCCCTTTCGCCATGCCGGCGATGCGGCTGAGCGATGCGGCCGTCTTAAAATTGAAACGGTTTCAGATTTGACGAACGGGCTTTTCGACCCCCTTATATGATCTAAAAATCCTGAATGTTTAGAAAGCGTTGTGTTTCGGGAATACTTTCAGTGTGGTTGCTCAATCGTATTGGGAGAGTAGAGTGCGTATTTTATTTATTTATTCTCAATTAATGACATTTGCAATATTCAGCACATCACTATAGCGTACGCATCGATTTACATGATCCCATTCGGCATTATGAATCTGAATATTCTCTACCGATACTGGTCAATCAAAAAGTATGATATAAAGCGCATATCACAATTGATAGAAGAAATGCTAGTCCACAACGGCTTTTACCAACGATGAAAAATATTCAGGCCGCCTCAGTAATCGGAAGCCTTACCTACCGCAACATTGTTCGAGCTCACTTACTCTCAATCAGGGCTCGCACATTTCATTGAAAGTTGCTTATCGCATTGTGTGCTCAAGTATTACATTTCATCAAATTAAAGTTGGTGAAAATATTTTATTTCAAATTTTAGACATTCGTACCGCTAGTGTTCGTCTACGTCCTCTACTTCTGCATTGGAACCTTCCCCTTCCTCGGGTGGCCCGATTACTACATTTCGGATGCAAGTGCCCTTACTTCCTCGTTTCCTGCCTGGATTTGTAATTTAAAGCAACTAATTAATTAAAAATTTCATTATTAATTTTAGGACGCAGCCGTGATCATATATACCTTATGAAAGATTATCGCGAGGTAATTATACATTTTTTTTCTTTAAAATTGTATCTGCAGGGATTGTGGCGGCTGGTTTCATGCGGGAAAAAGGCGACGATTGTTGCGACTGGATGGAAAAGTGTCTCGAGACAGATTGTTGCCGTGTCCACACTGACACATCAGTAAATAAGTATTAGTATTGCTTAGTCGAGTGATGACCCAATTCATACTCACTTTCTTAATTTCAGTAGGGGGGGGGGGGTGAAAAAATGACAAATTACCATACAAATCAATGTCGTTGTTGTATTTGTAACGAAATTAGATAAATATGGAAGCGACAATAAGAATAGATTATGTGACCTACAAATTGCAATATTCGATTGATCGAACAGCTTTCGGGTATACGGTAGACAGGCAATTAGGAGCAACATCGCCACGCATTCTCGATCACACTGAACTCCTCGGTGAATTCCGTCTAAACGAGGGACAGCCATTATTCGGAGGGTCTACTCTCGTATCTCTTCATTTCCTGCACACTTTCTCTCTGTCTGAAACAGGATACATGGATAGACAAGACCAATGGAGCGAGGACTATAGCCGATGTTTGCGTGGAGGAAGTTGGCTGGATGGAAACGACGGGACAATCGGCAGATTGGAGGAACGAAACATCTCGTGATTAATTTCCAACTGTTATAGTGTCATGCAAATTCGTCTTTCTGTGAGTGCTATCGTCGCTTTTTTCGTAGTTTCTTTTGAATTTTTATTTCGACTATTCACGGAGATGTTGCTGATGTAATAATGAACGGACAAAGTGGAGATTTTTTTCCAATCTACAGAAAAATTTCGTGCTCTAATCTCATCTTTGCATAGGGTAGGATTGCTTTTGTATGCGTAATTATGGATGCAATGGTAATAGGAAGGGGTGAAAGTATCAAGGGCAATATCCCCATGCGTTCACGATCACACTGAAACCGTCGGAAAATTCCACGTTCGCTTTTGCGTCGGCCTCGTAGTCTAGTGTCGTCTTGTTGGGCAGAAGGACGTGGATCTCGCACGACTTGAGCACCGTGAATTTAGCAGCCTGCAAGGATAGTGCTTAAATCTAAATCGCTTTTTTTGTTGTATCTCCATTTAGCCGGAAAAATAATCAAACAATGGTCGTTTCATTGCTCCTGTTCGACACATAAAAAATATTTACAAATTAGATTTAAAACATCCCATGTGAATTTAATATATTTCTTTCAAATATTTTTTGCTGTTCATAAATTTTACAAAAAGAAATATTCGAAATCAAAACACAAAGATTTTTTTTAACAAAGATAGTTCAGTAATTTATTTAATGTAAAAAAATCCTTCTGATCTGCTTTGCAACGACACACTTCAGTTAAATACCTACAATTAAGTGTTCGACGCCAAAAAAACACAAAATCATAAATCCCTTATTTTTTGCGTTACCTCTCCCGGCGACAGAGCTGGATCGGGCATATCGCACCCCTCTTGGGCTCCTAGTCCAGGTCTCATCCCGCACGCCTCGATGCCTATTACATAAAATCCAGAGACTCGTGTACCTGACATGGGACGTGTACATAATTGTCCAAAAAAGACCTGCACGAGTGCTGCCAGGTGAAGCATCCCTCTCTTTGTCCTTGCAACTCTACTATCAATCTTACTAGCGCAATCCACTTTCTTGTACACGCGCGCGGGTTTGGCACAGATGGTCCAATCGACTTCTTGGCCGAGGAATCCGCAGAGAACGTGGTCCGAGAAGCGATTCACGCTGTAGGCCACACACTGAATTGTTGTTCTTGATGACGATTTCGTCAGAAATATATCACCTTCGGATCCGCGGCGCATTGTTTATCGCACTCCAACTGGGTAGCAAGAGTGGTCTTGCTGAGAAGCTGGTTCTGTGTAGTGAAGATAGTGGGGGAATAGCAAGTGGTTGCCAGTGCTACCTGAATGTTGAGAGTTGAATGCACAGCATAATTAGCGGCAAAAAAACTGATTTACCTGAATCAGAGCTGAGGAAAAAATGAGGACCCTCATGGAAGGGTGCATCGCTCAGTGAATGAGGACTGGCGGATTTGCGCAGATGATTTGTTGCTAAGGCACAGCTACATCCGACAAGCGATGCATGCGAGTCTCTTCATTTTTCACGCTATTTCATTCTGTCTGAAGCTGAGAAGTGGCGAGAGTAGGCCATTAGATTGAGGACTATAGCCGATGTCTGCACCCCAAGAGGATGAATGGACTCGTCTCTGGCCGGAGAAACGAAACAACTCATGATTCACTTCAGCCTATAGTGTAGTTTCTCGCAAATTATTCATTTGAATGTAGTCGATAAATCCTTTTATTGAATGTTCTCTGTATAAAAAGTTGGTATGCGAAAAAAATCGGAATGAAAAAGTATTTCGAAATAACTTGATTTTATAAAAAAGTGATCACTTTCTGGATAAATACGGGAATACTATAATGGAATGACTGCCCATAGTATCACTGGCAGTATCCCCACGCATTGTCGATAGCAGTGAAATCCTCGGTGAAACTCTCCGTGGCCGAAACGTTATCCGGGTCCTTCGGCACCTAAATAATGTTGCTTCATTCGGAAACACGAAATGCTTTTGCCACCCCCCCCCCCCTCCGAACCCAGCCATTCGGACCCGCTCTTTAGAGGAAGCAGCGATAATACAGGCGCCACTAGTCACAAGAGAGTGAATAGACTGCTGAACCGTTGACCCGCATTTCAAGCACTGGATGAAAGAATTTCGAAATGTTTGTCTTTGATTTTTGCACAAGAACTGCTGAACCATATGTTTCATACGCGACATAGAAAATGCGATTCATAAAATGTAATTGTACCTCATGTACGACGATTGTCTTGTTGGTAAGGAGAACGTGCACCTCACATCCATTTAGAACGACGAACGAGAGAGGCTGCAATGAGGGCAGTTCCGATCAGGTTTGGAGTTCGAAATACGTCTTATTATTTCACATTGCACTCGACAGCAAGATGTGATAGAGACTGTGTGAAATGTAGACACCTTTACGCGTTTTTAGGAGCTCTAAATTTCTTAAACCCCCTTGGTTTTGGGTGGATCTAAGGGCGGGCGGGGTCGAACTCGTGACCTTTCGAATCGCATTCCTGGCACACAACCACTGCGCCACTGCGCCCTCTAAAATCACCACCATTTTTTCTAACAACAAATTTTGAGCATTGATCTTACATTGCCGCTGTTGTTGGCCTCGTAGAAGAGAGACAAGTCCTGGGCCGACTGTCCAACGTTCACAGTCACGAATTGTTGGTAAGCGCCTGCTTTTGTCCATTGCGCGGCCGCCACATATCCATTGTACGCGAAACCTACGAGACGAATGACAGTTTCCGAACGATTTTATAGAGTTCGAAATACGTGTATTCGTGTCTTAATTTCGCAGACTCTCTCGCACCGGTGGGAGAGCACGTAAAATGAAGAGACGTCGTTAACCAGTAATTCGGACTCTATCGAGTTCCCAAAAAATACGTAAGTGTATGTGTAAGAAATATATGTTCCCTACCGTCACATCCCACTTTCTTGTAGACTCGCGCGGGCTTGGCACAGATGGTCCAGTCAACCTCCTGCCCTAGGAATCCGCAGAGAACGTGGTCTGAGAAGCGGCTGACGCTGTACGCCACACACTAAAATGGGCATTTACAGGTACAGAACAGTTGTACAGGAAAGGAATGTCGTACGCAACGAAGGTAGAATATGCATGAAAATACAGAGAATGCAACTAGAATTTACTTTGGTTAGATATCAATGATCTCTCATACATATTTTGCAGTAAATATCAAATTCGAAAATGGTGACTTCAAAAAAATGATAACCTTGGTATCCCCTGCACACTGTTTGTCGCACTCTAACTGACTGCTTAACGTGGACTTGCTGAGAAGCTGGTTCTGTGTAGTGAAGATGGTGGGGGAATAGCACGTCGTTGACAGTGCCACCTGAACAATCGTATGTATTGGCCTCGATATAGATTAACAGAAGCTTATGATCATGGTCTATACGAGAACTATCAAGCGATTGTTACATTAGTGTTGTCAGAAGCTTAAATATGATCATCGTTCACTGGAGAAATATGAAGCAATTGCTACAGTCGTGTTGCCTGCAGAAGCTCGACGAAGAACTCTTACCCCAATCTGAGCAGAGAGAAAGATGAGGACCTGCATGTAGGGTCGCATTGGGTGATGAATGAGGAAGGGACTGACTTGCGGGGTCTAGACATCCTGACAGGTCTCTCTCTTCCTTTCACACTCTCTTGTTGCACAGACAGAGAGATGGGGGCGGAATGAAGGAATGGCCTCTTAATTTCACATGCTCTTTTGACGGTAAGAGAGGCGAGCGAGTGCTCGAAAATAGGAGACTCATTGGTTGCCCGACTTGCCTAGAAGAGACGGCGGTTGCACAGACAGAGAGTTGGGGGCGGAATGAAGGAATGGCCTCTTAATTTCACATGCTCTTTTGACGGTAAGAGAGGCGAGCGAGTGCTCGAAAATAGGAGACTCATTGGTTGCCCGACTTGCCTAGAAGAGACGGCAGTTGACACGTCTGGATCACTAAAGCGTCGTGAGCACTAAAGCGAGGACAATGAGTTGCTATGAGCATGCATGTCTGAGTGAGTGCATTATTCGGTGAGTCTGGTCTGGTTTCTCTTCATTTCACATGCTATTTCGCTTTGTCTAAAGCGGTAGAAATGGCTAGACAATGACATTCATTTGAAGACTATACCCGATGTTTGATACCAGTGGGTCCCACCTAGCGTTGTCGTACGACTGTAAAATCGCTTGACGTGGATACACCTTTACCTTTTACCGATGTTTGCACCTCAAGTAGATGGATAGAACAGACGGGAGAAATCTAAACAACTCATGATTCACTTCCGACTTCATTGTAACGTCTTGTGTCTGTGTATTTTTTCATGTTGTGGTGAAATGGTTTACAATTAACTGAGGACATTCCTTCACATAACTTCTTCATTCACGAGGCGGTGCTGCAGGTTCGAGCGGAACAACAGATGAGTTCACTTGAGACACATTTGAGACTTGAGAGACCCCGACGGAGATCGCTGAAGTTGCGGTCTTCCAGACTGTCTCGCCCGCCACCGTGGACTTGCGGCAACAAATAAGAGTTATCAGGCCCTGATGAATTTTGTTGTTTTTTTTAGTATTTGAAACACTTAAAATGATAACAATGACCTCCCGATAGTCCTTCATGAGCAGAATGATGACCATTGCGTCCTGGAATATGTCCAATTTTTATTTATTTTCTAATTAAATATGCATACCCAGGTCGGAAAGCAGCTCGTTAGCATGGTGCAAGCATCGGAAATATGCGGATCGGGAATGCGAAGAAATGGAAATGTGACAACGCAGAAGTAGGGAAAATACACACAGACGAAGGGCACGAAGGTCTGACAGTAATTTAATTTAGTAATTTTATCGCCATAAATAGCTCTGGAAATAGTGAATGCCTGTTTAAGATAATATTATCACTTTGTTTGTCTATATCTGAGAAGATTAGGACGAGGTAAACGAACCTGGGCACACAACGCGCTCATCAATTTGACTTGAAACGATCGGAATGCCATCGATAACGTTTTCGCCTTGTAAATGAAGTAGAAGGTGAGGCAACCGAGGATGGAAGCAACCTATATTTTTTTGTTTATTCTGTTATTTTGATTTATTTTTTTGAATATTCAAAACGTACGGTAAGGCTGGTGATCATTATAATGTCAACAGCGATGAGTAGTACGCCCGCACGAACATTGAACTCGTCATTTCGCTAAAGGTTAATGGTATTGGCATTTATCTAGGCAAATTGCTCTGATTCAAAAAAAAAGTTATTTTTCACTAGTGCTCATGACTTGGTTGGATAAACAAGAAGAATATCAATAAAATGGTATTCGAATTTGTGCACAAAGAACCAACTTCTTCATTTTTATCTGACTGAATCTGATCTTTGCTCTTCTTACCCAATGATCCATCAGCAACCACCCATCAATAATTGTTCGATTATAGTTCTCCATGTGTAATCCTCGAGCAATCACCGTTCCTATCTCGTCAATCTCTCCAGAGGTGCCCCACCAGGAGAGGAGATGCCTGAGAAACTATTGAATTAACTACCGAAATAATCTCAAATTCATTTTTAGAATTTTACAAAATGCATGAAAAAGAAGGACGCACCACATTGAATAAGCAGTGAAGGCATACAGAAAAACGGCAAGCTTGAAATACGGTTTCGAGAAGAATAGTAATCGTTGAGGGCTGAAAAACTATATTCACATCCAAAAAACAAGAATACAATTTTTGTCTAAAACTTACTTCTTTATGGACCAATAACGATACAGAAAGTTGATGTTCATAATTGCGAAAGGCACGGTGAAAATAGATACGTAGATGAGGGTTATGTGCTGAATACCAGTGATTAACCAAGATTTATTTTCAGGCTTACTCTGCTTTCCCAGAATGAATTTGCGACTACGCTGAAGGTTGTGTCGTAGGATATGACTTTCTGTGATGGAGTACAATTATTTACTTTGAAAAGAACGAGTTTGCTTACAGGTGAAATCACAAAATGAACGATGCATAGAAAGATGTCGAAGCCTGCGAAAGCGGTAAGCAACGTTTTGTATTCTCCCAAATCCTTTCGAGAATATCGCCGAATAAGAAATAGAAGAAGCGAATTCAGTGCAACACCGGATACTAAAAATAGATATTTTAAATTATAAATAAATATATTTCAGGCTCACCGATATTCACATGCTCGATAGTGTCGAAAATAATCAGAAGTTCGTGCATTATAACTTGCGGAGCTTAACGATAGTGTGTAGAAGTCAGACTGTCGTGATAGTGTTGAGCGAAGAAGGTCGTCCTAATGGTGTCACTGCTAATGCGCATCGCGCGTTAAGTACCGCAGACTGTTTACTTGTCTCCTCATTCGGTATTTTCGAAGTTCGGATAGATCAAACAAATAGAATGTATTTTCAACAATATTTACCACACAATCATTCGAGCACAAACTATTTAAAAAAAAACTAAAAGGGACATGGCGCTATTTTGAAATCATAATTGCAAGAACATTTGTACGAATAATTATGCACTGTAGGAATATTTAGGTTTGACACTGTAGGAGTAATTTGATTTTCTGTGAGTGCACAAAATTGTGTTTCAATTGTCCTCCTCGTCAAAGTCCGATTCCGAATGGGCTGAATCATAGTTTTGATCATCGTCGGGCTCCATTTGTTCACGAAGAAATAGTCAAATTCAACGTGAAGGGCGACTAAACCGTCATTGCTCGTAGCCACTTTGAATTCGGCACTGCTTCCAACCTTCAATCAATTTTCAAATATTGCTTCGCTGAAAGTTTCTCTTATTAGTCCTCTGAGATGACTGTCAGACGAACGACAACGCTGTTCATTGTTTCATTGTTACAGTTACAGCCAGTAATCATTGCGAAACAATATTGATAATTTAAAAAATTGAAACCTGCAGCAAATACCTTTTTATTCTTGAGACTGTACTGGAGGCCTAAGAATATCCTTGCATTCGGCAAGAGAGAGAGCTTTTGCAGACCGCTCTTTCGATATTTTTCAGCATCAGTTTTTGCAACTTCCTTTTCAGGAAAAGCGTGCGCAATCTGGAGTTTAATAATATCTCCTCGATTTATATGGCACAAACCTTGCAAAGCAGGACATTTCAACTGTAATACTTTCAAGAGTCATTGTGCGAACATTTTTCATTGATCTTTCCAGAAAATCCATGAAAGTTGGCTCGATTTTAATCTGTGAAAAAATGCATAATTGATTTTTTTGCTAAAATCTACACACATTCTTCATAGTCAAGTAGCCCACGGATTGTGTCTCGAGAAGTTTCTCGAGTCTTTCAAACTCCATTCTTCATAAGACACTTTTTTCTTCACATCGACACCCCTACTCTTGTTCTCAGTTGCAATAGACAGCTACTATATCCCTCTAACAATCGAGTTTGGTCCCAGGAATGTACATCTTTAATGAGATGGTCAAAATTGAGTTCAAAGCCAGGGAGAGGTGCGATTTTACGGTTTCCAGTGCACAAACTTCGCTGGGACCAAGGCTTATTTTTAAGCTTGATTTTGCCGAGCACACGGCACGTTAAGGGTGAATCTGAAATGCACGCAACGAGCGACCGCGACGTATGTCAAACGCGACGCGCCTCTCGTTGACTCCGCCCCTTTTCACTTTCACCGATTTTCACACAGCACCTCGTTCGCTACCTAGCAATTCACTATTCGTGCAAAACGTATGGTGATCGATTCTGCGATGGGAAATTAATGCATCCCCAAAATTAGGTCGAAAATTATACAAATCCAGAGCAGCTAGAGCCGAAAATACACGAAAAGTTGTATAACTTATTGAATAGGTTGACGAATTTCGGTCATGTGTGGCTTATAAGAAGATCTATCGCGAGGACTACAACACCTGCTAGCGGAAAAAAAAGATCACCAGCGAATTCGAAAAATACGGTCAAAGTCAAAACTAGAAACTTGGTATGTCGTGTACAACCTTGTAAAACGTTCACAGCTCAGTTCAAATCAACGTAAATGACTCACCGGTGAATTCCCCAAAGGTCATTCCACAATGTGTGCTAAATAAAAATACTAAAATTCGCCCTGTTCTTCCGCTAAGTTGAAAAGAAAGGCGAATCCGTCGATTTCTGGTTAAGCAACCTTACGAAAATTTGAATGCGAAAAGGGCGGGAAACCGCTCACGCGACGCGTGCTTTTCAGATTCATTTTTCTATTACATACGTAACGTGCCGTAAGCACAGCTAAGAATAAAAAAACAATATTTTATAGTTTCATTAGCTTGTGACTTTGTTTTAAAGATTATAGTACGCGCGTATTTCCTCGCTTCCTACTCACGCTAAACACAGTGTGAGCGCCAGAGGGGATAGTCAAATGAGAGGAGAGGGAGGTGACACACACCACACTCCCTCTCCCTCCGCCTCGCTCTTCTCACCCGGTGGGACTAGCGCGCGCTCTCGCCCTCACCTTCCTTCGATTTCGACTTGAGCGTCGCAAAGCGCAAGCTCGACTTGGTGAAGCTATGACCGGCTGAGATGCGGGGAATGGGCAGAATAAGCTCCGCCACTCCTCCCCCCCCTCTCCAACGGTGCCTTTCGCGCGTGCTTCTCGGGCTGTAGCGCAGCTCAGAGGCAAGATTTCAACAAACGGTAAAAAGGGTGATGTTATTGGGTTAATGAGGGACAGTTTGGACACAACTTTGACCGGATTGCGACAGTTCGGCAATCTACGTTGTGGCCCCTATGTGTAAGGTCAAGAGTGTGCATGAAAACTATTCCACTCTCTAACACAGCGCCACACCCACTGTTTAACAGCCGCAAATAAACTCGCCAAGCAGCGACTCTCTCTATGCCGCGCGAACTCTTGTTACGTCTGTTCAGTCGATTAAGTGAAACTATGCCGCGAGTGTTTCTCCTTACACTGTCCGTATGCTGCTCGTTGCGTTTCTTTCGTTGCCCCTAGCGGCTGCCTATTTTGGTGAGTCTGTTTGCACGATTTTCATGTGATCATTGATAAAAATATTACTAATTATTGATAAAATGTTATTTTTAAACAGAAAAATGCACGTGCACTGCGCTGAACATGTCCTCGATCTGTCCAACTTCTCGATGTGAAGAACCGCTGGAAATGAATTGTGAACTATCCTGCCCTAAAGAGACGATGATTTACGTAAGCTACGTACAAATAAAATTCAAAAAGAAAAAAATACGAGGATGAACACTATTTAATTGCAATAAGCAGTCTCCCAAACTATTCATTTGAGCAATTTTTGAAACCTATTATACAAATCTGGATCAAATATAATCATTTCAGTACAGGACGAGCCTTCCTTGGAAGCGAGCAACCAACATCTCCTGTGTGTCAGGTGGCTCTTTATTTTTATTAAACAAAAAATCCAATAATTACATACATATTAATGGAAGAAGCGTTTAGGAGAATATCAATCTGGCATCGGAGAAAAGCTGAAGAACCTTGGGCACGTGACTTGCGCGAGGAAACCTTGTGAGTGCATCACGTTTCGCTAATATTATTCATCGTATTCGATTCGTGGGAAACGAAATCAATGAATTTCAGCATGCAGCAACTGCGGTGAGCTGCAGTTCTCCGATGTGTGCCCGGAGGGACTCGTGTGTGGAAATGCGCTCACTGAGGTTTACTTTTTGAAGCGAAATTTCAATACTGGCGTTTCATTAATCTCAAATTGTTGGGTTTTGCACAGAACGGATCCAATTCAGAATGATCAACCAACTGAACAACTAATCAACTAATAATGATGATCGCTCATTGCAGCTGTATGCCAACGGATGCAGCCGGGTCACGTGCAGGGAGGGTGATTTGACGGTGAGCTAAAATTAGTTAGGAAATTCTTTTACAAATTCGCAGATAATGCACGCGAACAAGACGGTCACGGAGGCATACGCGCTGCAGTGCTCGGAAGGTTAGGATTTCATTGACAATATGCTAAATATCCCCTTAACGAAAATGTTGGGAAAATTCTGGAATTAATTGCAGGCGGCTCGTGGATTGACTCGCTGCAACGGCAACATGACTCAGTAGTATTCGGTGTGACCTGTGCTATGGCGAGAGGTTTGGAGACTTCGAATCATTCATTCCTGCACGCATACACTCGATGATGATAAACAATTGACACTATCCGAACATATTTTGTATTTTATATTTTAGCATCGAACATCAGAGAATTTTTCCGAAACTTCCTTGAACGTTGCCAAACCTGCACCCTCCCAACAGATCTCGATTCGTGTAGAGGCGATGCTACTTGCATAAAAGGTTGTTTTTAGAAATCAGAAACAAGTTTGAATAATGCTAGTAGCATGGTTCAGGAAAGCTTACCCATCAACAGTCTGCTATAGGAGATTGTCGAATCGCGAAATGCAATGAGCAAGGATTCATGATTCGGGTAGGAAAACGAATGACGAAGCGTTCCAAGACAGCGATTTCCAGACAAGATCACGGTTCAATGAATTAATTACCGTTAACGCCTCGACCAATGCGACTACCGTACCTACCGTAATCTACGATGGCGGTACTGAACTTCGATGCAACGAGAAGGGCGACTGGAGTTTTGAGACGGTGAGTTCGATTTGTATTTTTTCAATATCCCTAATTTTGAAAAAAATCAGTAACGACTTGCGTTGAAACAGGATATTTTGCAGTTCCAAGATTTCGACAAGACAACAGTGAATCTGGGCCGAGATGTGGAAGCCGTGTGCTATTGGCCAAGTGATCATATTTTTGTTTTTTTGTTTGTTTAAAATAAAAACAATTGCAGAATGCAAGCGGTGCGTCGTGAAGGAGATGCCGTGTCCTCCAGGTAATGAGTTCGAAATTCGAATCATAGTCTCTTCATTTCACACACTCTTTCGTTACTCTAAATGGCGATAGAGTACGTGAATTTAGGAGACAATTACCCGTATTCCGAACTCTATTATTGTTATAGATAATTTTTTAAAATTTGCCTGGAAGCGTATGGATTAGCGAATTTACAAGAATCTATCTGCTAAGAAAATGTTGTGAAACATACTTGAACATCATTTTCAACCTTTCGATTTTTGTAGGTATCCATTGCGTGCTGCTTCGTCTAAAAATAGCAATGTGATTGAAGTATACAAAATATCATAATTTGTTTATTCAGGTGATATTTGCTCAATCGATTGGTTGGCCGAACCGGATCGCAATCAGGAATGTGACGTAGCATCGTGCCGGAATGGAAATGAGATGATTGTCGGTAAAAGTTAAGAATATTCACGAATAGAAATTTAAAAATTAATTTTTTATTCCATTATAGTTCCGTGACAGTCTGGGGATCCTTCGCACTGTCGAATCTCTGCGGTGTAACGATGCGACGGAGTGGTGAATTAATTTTTTTGGGAATGTAATTTTAAAAATCACAATTATTCAGGGAAGTAGACACGACACCGCAAGTGCTGACCAAAGAGGAGGAGGTCAAGGCAGCGAAAAAGGTGAGATCGTGTTTTTTTCCAAATTATTCATTTATTTTTACAAGTGGAAAGACACGCTTCTGTCATAGCTAAGAAATTTCCCCCTTGATTTTCCTCTTGAGGTTATCCTCCTTGCAGACCTCCCTATTCGACGATGACTACGTGGACGGCTCAGAGCAAGTAAAAGAAGAGAAGTGAGTCTTCATAATTTTTTTTTCGTATTTAGCCTGTGAGCCAAATAATAATGTTATATTTACAGAGAGGCCCTCACGCCTCCTACCCCGACAGCCCTACACAGCACCAAAGCCGTGATTACTTGCCGAAAGATCTTACCGCGTCAGTGATGTAGCATTGATAAAATGTGTGACATGCTAAAGTTACCAATGATACCGCCGGACAACGAAAAAAGAAAAAAAAGAGTATTTAAAAAAATAGTGAAAAAAGTAACAAATATTATTTTGAGTAAAAATACTTTTATTCTTTTTCACCACATTTCACAGTTCGTGAGTTGTTTCACGAACGCTCGTAACCAGATTTATGGGGAAGGCTGACTATCATCAAATATCTCGTTGAAATAAATATTTCAAAATAAACACAATATTGCTCACAGCCTGCCAACGCTGCGTGGACCTCCGGAAGTCGGATGTGTGTCCGGGAGGCGCGGAGAGAGGATGCAATGACATTGTGGTAGCAGCATGACGTTATATTCATGTTTCCAAGTCACGATAATTTTTTTCAGTACACCGGAGGCGCCGCCATCAATACATGCCGAGTGATGTCGTGCCCAGAATTCAGCGTGCTATGGGTACTAATTGATAGTTGGTCATTGATCTTTGGTCCTTGGCTTTCTCTCAATCTCATCAAAGAAGATGTTCTAGAGCTATCACCTCATGCGCTGGAACAAATTGGACACGTACTTGGAGTGTACGGATAAGGAGGAGTGGAAGTAAGCATGTTTATATTTCTATTCGCTCAAATCCCGTGATATTTCTTGCAGTCTTTATTTGATGTAGAACTCAATGAAGAGGCAGATGAAAAATGTGACGCTTGCAACTTTCGATAATATTTCTTTTGCAGACTGCCCGGTGGCACAGTGATCCCTGATCACGCCGAAGTCGCCTGCAAATACAACGGTAAACAGTGTGTCTTTGCAGTGTTATTTTTTCCCTACACCCCCCTTGCTGTAGTGTGATATTATTTTCTGACAATTCCCAAGCTGCGCCACAGCTGGTCCCACGCAAAAGCAAAAGTCACATGCGTTATTTCAGGTGGTACCCAATCATAGTGTGGTGCATGTGATATGGGACTATGATGGAGTCTGCGAGGCAAATCTGGCCTATGATTTCATATGACGCACTTCCCAGAACTGAGAAAAACAATTATGGAAATGATTAAGATACAGCTCACATTTTATGACCTATTCGCCGATTATAGCTCATGTGACTTGCATCAAACTATGATGGAGCTGATCGACAGCCGATCTTGTTCCTCGCTAGAGTGAGATGCAATAACAAATCAAATCCTCCTGTAGAATTCATGACCTAATCAAGACGAAATTTCACTGAATCAGTAGCAATAGTAGTTATTTTTGAGTTGCCTATGTGCACATCTAAGCACAAACATACCGTTGTGTGTTCATGAAATAACCCCTCCGATTTCATTTACACATGTTTATATCTTGCAGGTGAATGCGCATGCGTGGGAGCGCGATTAGGCACGAGTTCAGCGTGCCGAGAGGATTGGGAAGACGGTAAGGAATGTCCTAATTTCACAAGCTTTCTCACCCCATCATTCATCCAAATACACCACAAATGAGCAGAGTTGAGATGCAAAAATTCTTGTAATGTTTGAATAGACGAAATCAAATCGCAACACCTGACCGGCTTTCTTTAGCAAAATTTCGTTCTACTTTGTGGTTGAGCATGATTCGAAATCACATGAAAAGGAAGATAGAAATCCAAATTTCGACTGAAATGTTTCACTTGTCAATCCTTTAGGGAAATGCATGAATTCCATCAAATGGGCCTTTAACGAACTTTATTTTCTGGGGTTTGATCGGCTCTTTTCGGGTAACAAAGTACGCACAGAAGTGAATGAACAGGATAATAGCTTTGAATGTTCGGACGCGCTTCGTCTCTCGGTATAAAGACCATCGTTTTATTGATGTAGCCGATCGTTGACCGGTTAAAGAAATGGAATAATTAAAATCAAAAAATCAGCCGTTCTTCCATTTCGCTTTTAGAGAATGACTTCCTGATGTAATCGCATAGCGGACCGACGGAATACGTGACGTTAGCAATGATGATTTGCAAGTGTTTTTCGGCCCCGCTGGTACCGCATCCGGAAGGGAACGAGGAGATATTGTCCGATTCTCATCACTATTTGAGCTCTCTCGACGGTCAGAGCGAGCGAGAGAGCATGGTAAATGGAGAGAGAGGAATCCCTCCCATCGCCTCCCCCCCCTGCGGAATGAATGAATTAGAGTGTACATCTCTTTTTGCAACGCGAGGAAACATCACTTGAGACGCACAACTAGCATGCAAACAAGTGTGGAAAACAAACTATTGCAGCTTTGAGATGCAAAGATCTCGTCTATGATTTTTGAGCGGTTCTTTGGATTGTTTGTCAAACTATGAAAAGTGGAGATAATACAATAATAATTATTTTTATTTATTTTTTAGATAAATATATTCAGGCTGTGACTTCGGAGCGCTCGACCTTTTTGCTATGGCTGGCGAATGTAGCAGGATTGAGTGCAAATATAAGGGAAAACTGGCGGTACGAACTTCTTTTCTGGCATATCATGCATTTGAGTTCATTATCCGATAAGAATGTGTGTTTCATTGAGAAGGTCCCATGAGCCAAATCTAGGAATCTTCATGAAAATTGCAATTCTCGCACCCAAACATCGCTGCTCGAATTCACTAATCCATGACCGCGACATCATCTTGTTTTGCCTAATCTTCAAGGCTGATTCGGTTAGGATAACGCTTATCCCGCAATGACAAATCACGCTTCCGGTCGAGCGTGAATCATTACAGTAGAACATCGAAAAAATGACAAAAAAAAATATAAAAATATTCTTCAGGTTTTCAAGCCGAATAGCAAGGAGTTTGTCAGGACGGTCGAGGGACCTCTAACATGCGTTGGGAACGGAACGTGAGTTATTTTTCTTTCTAAATCTGGAAAAATGCACGGCTCATCCCTCTAGTATAGGCGTAAACGCATAGCTCTTCCTTCTTCCCTAAAAACGTGAGCTTTCCCTCATCCACATCTTGGCCGTACTCTGTGTGGATAGCTTAGCGTGCCTCTACTCATCATGCCTACTCTCTCGCGTCTCTGACCGGCGAGAGAGCGTGCGAAATGAAGAGAGCATTTCTCGTCCCTTACTCTGCTCTTCCCCCTCCCATGTTTCCTGTCATTTTGTGCGCGCACAGATTTCCCTGCAGAAAAGCATGCGCACAGGGTATTTGTGAGGCGGAAAAGGTCTATTTGTTGAATAACGCACATCTTGTACGATAGATGTGATCAACAAATGGTGAGAACGTGACTTGTGCAGCAATGTATGTCAAACATCAGTAATGATTTCATAGCTAGGGTTAGAATTTATTACCCATTCCCTTACAAAGAGGTGATGTGTAATAACGAATCCCGCGGGAAAAATAGAGAATGAAGTGTACTTTAGCTGATCGTTCGAATGTGAAGATGAAAAGGTTCATAACGAAAATTGAACGTGAACATTCGCACAAATGCCTGTTTCGCAAAATAATACTCACTTAATCTTGTCCGATTCTCAGAATTTGTAGATAAACACAATAATTCTGTGCCCTAAAAACAGGCTCAATAATATTATTAGGAGAAAATAGGTGCCCTCAAGCTGTTGGACTTGCTTGTCCTCTGTTAAAAGAACTTGCGCTAGATTCTAACAATAATAAGAGTGATGTGATGACAAACGAATAGAGTTCTCTTAATGAAAAAGGATTTTCCAATGGAAAATGAATGTCTCCTCATTCTTCACACTCTCTCGTCGCGAGAGCAGTGGATTAGACTGCTCTCTAGAGTATGAAGAATGAGGAGACAAATCATTTTCCAATAAGAGAACTCTATAAACGAATCTCAGGTATCAAGACAATCTCGGCAACAAATACACTTCTGCAGATTCCTCTGTAACGTGCCATTCCTGGGAGGGAACGAGACGTAAGAATCTTTACCAATACGATGCTTTTTTTAAAAATATAATTATCCATTCTTGACCAATCTTTGATGGGCTTGATCAAATGCTGACCTTGGACAGCATTCGATTGTAATTTAATTTGGCGCCGAAGTCAAAAGTTCACCGAATCCCCACTTTCCTCGTCCCTATTTCTGGGGCAATCTCGATCCCGGATTTACATTGCAATGGCCTCTAGTGATCATTAATTGCACTTGTATTCATGATCATTTCGTATCTTTCTCAGGCATGTGGAAACATGATGACATTGAGCATGTCCTCTCAAAAAAGCCCTTAATTTCGCACTCTTTTTTTTGGAATCATTCAGAGGAATCATTTCTTGGCATGTCATCCCTAGTTCACGGAATGAGCCGGAATGAGAGTTCGCGGACTTTGTACAAATGAAGACGTGAGAATCCCTAGATTTCCCTTCCTAATTTGGGGCAATCCCGATCCCGCTAATCCCGGATGTGCATTGCAGTGGCCTCAAATTGAGGCTCAATCATCAAAGACTCTCTCCAATTCCCATGCTCTCTCGCCTTGTCTGACTTTCTTAGCCTCCACTACATGTATGGTCGTTTGATGCAATCCTCTGCTTTTTTCCAGCTCCAGAAAATATACGTGAAATGAAGAGACTACTGCAGCACTAGCGTCTCTAATTGAATCAAATTATCTTTCGACGTGCAATTTGACATGAGCTTCCTGTTCCAAGATATTGTGGAGCTGTAACAAATAGATTAAATGAATAATACACATATTAATTGCAGACTGTGCCCGAGCGTGCACTTGGGATCCCGCTGACGGCGATACTTCGGCGTTCACTGGTGAGAGTATCTTTTGTCGTAGTTTCGTTTACAACAATGATCATGTGACGTCTTTTGCTTGCTGCTATCTTGCGGTTACTCTTTTCGTGTGTGCATCATACCCCATGCAATCGCGGAAATTGCATTCAGGAGCGGGACTTCTTGACCGAACAACATCCCTTAATTTCGAAATAGGTGCTCCACTATCTATTTTCGTGCAAAACTTGTGCGAGTTCTCGGAAAGTCTTCTCGAAGTTACGCGACGAGAGCTTCCTTTTCTGAAAACATCACTACACGAGAGGAGTGACAGGCGTCGCGGAGCTGTCCAGCAGTGTGAGGGAGGAGAAATTTGTCGAGTATCATGTCAGGAAGAAAAAAACGAGATAATTCGTGGAATGAAGAGTCGGATAATTGTTCAGCATGTCGTGTATTCTATGAGAAGAAGTGTACGTCTCATAGGACAGAATTGAATAAAAAGACGGTCACAACTGTTTGGAAACCGAGATAAAACGCGCTTGGTGCACCCGTCCACAATGTACCGAGCATATTTTTTTCCATCCCTCAAGTGCGCAGTCTCTGAAAACGTTGAGATTCTCCTCCACCCTCCCATGTGAGGAGTCTCTTGAGACACGAAGTGAAGTGTGTGAAGTGTGCTCACTGTCAGGAGTGACGCACTGAAAAGGAGTGTATCCACGATTTGTGCACTTTCATTGTTCGGTAATAAGGAGGAGCAATTGAGAAAAGTGAGCTCTAAAACAATAAGCAAATGCTCGTTACATTTATCATGTCAGCTCATGATCGAGGCTGTTTTTTTTTAATGCTTTCTCACTGATGCATAAAAGTCAACTCAAAAGTCATGCCGAGAAAAAAAACGCCACTAAATCGAACAAACCTTTTCCAGAATGGTCTGTCGATTCGGGTTGCCGAAATCTGCGCTGTGCAAAGGACGGCAAGATGGAGGTGCATTTCGAAACTTATTTTTGTAATACTTAAATAAATTAATAATACTACTATTTTAGTTGCACGATACGGAGAATGACAAGTGGATCGCGCGCGAGAGCATTTCCTGTACCCAATTGGGTGAGTTTTCGCTATATTTGTTCTAAATTCGTAAATTAGGGACATAGCTGAGCAAAATTAGTAGTTTTTTGTTCGCCTCCAAGAATAGAGAGATTCACTGCTGAAAATAGCGGCAAAAATGACTCTTCATCAGCGTTATTTACCGCAAATTCGGTCTTCGGTCTCGAACAATTGCTCTGAAAGGATTGACAAATGAGATTCTCTCATGGAAGCAATGGATCCAACGAGGAAATAAGCGAGGAAATAACTTTTGCTTCCCCCTCACTTATTACGATTTGAGCTCTCTTCTTTTTACACACTCTCTCATAATGTCTGGAAATCATAGAAGGAAGCGATCAACTTCCCTGAAACAACTCTTTGATCCCTCCTACAGACATAGATATCCCAGTTTAAAAATACTGCCTGGATGAACCTCGACTGCACAAGATGTTTGAGTGTGCACTGTCCTCAGTCTTCCTCCAATTAAAATTTAAGGATTTCACTTTTTCGATTCTCACGCAAGCCACTGGCAATTAAAATTGAACAAATTGTTCAGATGTGTGACAGACAGACTCACAGACGTACAGACAGAAACTTGTATTTTATATATTTGCAGGGTTCTGGACATCAAAGGAAGACCGCGGCGCGATGCTCTTTCCCTACAAGACTGTGAACAGGAACTTTATCGAAGTTCGCTGTACTTCTTCATCATAACGTGACTTCGAATTTGAATAAACTATTGAATTTCTCATAAAATATTTGTTAAAAATCATGTGAAAGACGACGTACCTGATTAACCTAGTGAACTATGATTACCGTAGCATCAAAATATGTTTTCCTATCTGAACACTATTCTTATCTGAGCATTCCGAGTAGGCATCTGATCATAACCTACATAATTCAAGCTAGATAGACACTTCCTTTGTTGTCACTAGGGTTAACCGTTCGGAAATAGGAAAGGCCGAAACTCAGCTGGCAAAATCACTCTCTTTCCGGAATGAGAGTCGAACAATTGACAATGGAGTTTCGGACAAAGGAATAGTTTCGGAAGAGTTTCGGAAAGTTCATTGTTCGACTCTCATTCCGGAAAGAGAGTGATTTTGCCAGTTGAGTTTCGGCCTTTTCGATTTCCGAACGGTTAACCCTTGTTGTCACATGAGCCGTTTACGACTGACGATGTTTTCGAGGGGGAAGATTCACCTCGTGTATTCATTACCGATCTTTTGCGTGGGCTGAAAATAGCGCCAAATCTGAGCCAAAGATCTTTCTGCCTCTCCGTTTCCCTGCCCAAAAAGTAGAGTGATTAGAATAGTTGGCAACGATCTTAACGTTTCCATTCTTGCGGAAAAAGTCGCAATATAAAAGTGCTTCCAATCTCCCTTAATCTTCATCTTCACTTTTGCAAAAAATGCTATGAAATTCTCCACCTCTTTGTTGTCGAGATTTGTCCCTTGTGTTATCTTCTCATTTTGTTTATAGAAAAAAAAACTGCCACGATGGTTTATTATTTTCGTTATTTTTTCTCCCGAGATTAGAATTTCTAATTTAGAAACGGTATAGCTTCTTTGTTTCTTCCTAGAACCACTTCAAATCTTTTCTTTCTAAAAATATACAAAAATCTTCCCATAGATCTCGTCCGTATTGTTGCTTTTGGCTCGCCCCGAAAAGTCAGGCGCTCCGATTACCGTATCAAAGGGAAATAGGCAAATGACAGACCATTTTCCGGACGCGGAAACAGAGATTACCCGGTGTTTCCTGGGCGAGAGATTTGGAAATATCTGTGCCTTGAATGTATCGTTACGATTTGCGTTCCAGATGCGGAAAGATTCAATAACTCACATTTGCCTGCAGTAGATAATAGCGTATCGACACATGCAGATAGCCGATAACCACTTATCACCTATCGCAACCTATTTATAATAGGTTGCGACGATTCTTGATTAGCCACTATTACCAGTCGATTACGGTAAGCATCGAATACCCAACGTTAGCTATCACAATATGCATGATCTTTTGGTTGTGCATTCAATATTCGTCCTATTCGTTAATAAATTCAATCAGTGATCAGCGCACGTCAGCTATCACGAGTTATCTTGTTTTGGTAGCCGCTCGGCAGCGAAAAGGTCTTGAAAACAGCGACGGCGCTCTCATAAGGCGCAAGCAAAATGACGCACACGCGCGCATTTCTGCTGTCTATGGGTCATTAGCGCCTGGGATTCACGGAGGAATGGTCTGACTCTCTCATTTTTCCATGAACTCTCGCTTCTCTGACTGTCTAGAGAGCATTTCTAAATGAGAGAGTCATATGATAGTTCGATTCACGAGACGCTCGTTCTGGAGAGTTCTCTATGGAAAGGCGCACTTTCTCGTCTCAGACGTGTGAGCGTGCAGTCATAATGACATATTCCAGCCGGTCAAGTAGTGCTCGTAATGCCGCGTCATGGAGTGTTCACGAATTAGAGTCCTAGAGATGTTTGAAGTGGTTACGGACACCGACTAGAGCGGATTTTGAGTGTTATCTACTCTGACCTGTCTCTTGGCACGATGTCATACTGTGATTGGGTCATTATATGAGATCCTCGAGTGTTCCATTAGCTTCCCTGGTGGTCAGGTGAAACGATAGACTAGCTGTAATGAGGATACGTTACGCTTTTCTCGAGTATTTACTTGCGCAAGCCTCATAAAGTATCGCACGTGCTATTTACCCTTACTGGCTCATGAGATGGGGTCGTGGTTCATTACATGGACACACAACTTCCGCTAGGCATTTACTAGTTGTTGAATTTCAATATTTTGTTTCTTCTCCTCGTAAATGCGCTCGTGCTATTAACCCTCTTTCGGGTCAAAGCTCAGCAGAGGCGCAATACGATAGACTACGTGAGCACGTAATTAAAAGTGGATACGCAAACTTCTCGGATTTTACGATGTGGTGTCACCTATGCCTCAATTATTCATGTATTGCCACCTCACGAACTATGACCGACCAGGAAGCTTGCGATCTTTCTCATTTACATTCATTAACCCCACCAGGAAGCCCGTACCTGCCCCACTCTTTTTGCCGTCCGCCCCCCCCCCCCCTGCATATTAATTCGAAATACGGGTAGCCGTCTCTTCATTTTACGTGCTCTCTCACCGTCAGAGAGGCGAGAGAGTGTGAGTAATGATGAGACGGCGACCCGTACTTCGAACTCTAATATTAATAAGGGTACACCACTTCCAAAATGATCTCGTCTCTTCATTTCCCATGCTCTCTAATCGGTTAGAGAAAGCGAGAGATCAGACGAAAAGCGGAGAGTCCGAATTAGGCTTCAGGGTGAATCCTTGCTGCGCGATTGCTGCCCCAAGCACCGCCCTCCTCCCTCACTCCTCGCTCCTCCCTCATCCATTTCCATCCTTCTTGCTGAGACTTTTCGCTGAACTGGCTTGCCATCATTTTTCCAACAATTTCCCGTTAGCCTACCTAATGAATTCAATTCGAGACTCTTCTAATTTGATGTCTGATAGTCGCGCCGATTTCCGGAAATTTAATGCGGAAATAAAGGGGCGTCTTTAATGGTGATTCGCATATCCGGCGCACATTCCAATGATTATTCTCCTCAGTTTCCATGATCTCTGCGAGGTCAGAGACGGCGAGAGCGCACGGGGAACGGAGAGAGTCAGACGGGGGCGTGTACTCGTCTGTTTCCCGGTGCCGGTTCTCGAAGCTCTGTCCGCTCACTAATCGTCGTCCGCCGCGACCGAAACTAATTTCGCGCCGAGTTCCCCACTTTTTTTGTTATCCAGAGGCTAGTGAGTGAGCGCGCGAAAGTGAGAGACTCGACTCAATTTCACGAGCCTTCTCATTGAGTTGCTGCTGTGCGAGAAACATGAGCTCGTGGAAGGGATGGCGTAATTTCCTTGTTCACTTTCTTGAGCAGACATAGTGCGCTCTTTGGACATCATTGTACGTAAAAAGTGTTGCCAGAACATATTACCGTTGCTCATGACTAGAGAAGCGGAAGGAAGGGGTGAGGGAAGGCCCTGCCGCTCTCTCGCAGTGAGGAATGAGAATGAGGGAAGGGGAGGGGATAAAAGGCAAATCCTTGCGCAAGGGGTCAGTCTGTAATGGGCCGTTTTCGATCGTTTGACGTCGGATTTTCTGAACTTAAAGCGTGAATTTTGTGTAACCACTTCGGAGCAGCAACACTTACACGTTTAATGTTGTTTTTACCTATTCACTACAGCCAAAATGAAAAATTCAGATGAAAAGGATATCAAGTCAAATTTGTCCAATATGTAGCTCAAAGCCCTAAATATCGAAATTATGGAGTCGGTAGAAGTCTCATGAGCTCTTGGTGTCATCATTTTTTGATGGAAAAATATGCCGAAGGTGTACGGTAACTCACTCTTAGAAATCTTTCATTGGCCCATAAGCTTGTAAAACTGATTAGGAATGCAAATGTATGCAATTTATGCAAAATTGGTCAAAACCCGGAATCAAACGATCAAAAACAGCTCATTCCCGGGTCAAACCTTGCGCAAGGGTTTGCCTTTCTCCCTCTCCCCTTCCTCTCATTCGTCGTCACACCGCGCACCCTTCCCCCTTCCTTCAGCTTCTCTACTCATGACTGTGATATTTCAACTGTTTTTTTTTGTTGCAGCCGGTCTCATTTTTACATCCAGAGCGCTTGTCTAGACATCTTTCCAGTGCTTTGGCACTTTTTGTTGTACCTAGCCAGCTTTTTATTTGAGTTTAAGGAAAAAATAGAAGTCGACGTAATTCTCTTTCTCCTTACTGGAATCCGATTCAATGCCCTTTCATATGCGCTCGTGGTCAGTGGTCACATTTCCTGAAGTCCATTCCACACCACTTCAAACTTATTAGCCACTAGCAGCCTACTTTAGCTTGCTTCAATCTCATTCCTCTTCACCGCATCGACTAGTCCTCAAGTTCGTCGTTTCGACGACAGTCTCCTCATATTACCATGGTTTCTAGTCTTATTCCCTTCTATTGTCGGATCCATGGCTACTATAGCAATTCGAGAGAGTATCGCAAAATGAGAGAGGCTATTCCTGAAGCCTCTCCTTCTCTAACAAAGACTGCATTCCCTAGTGCTTGCGTGACAAAGAAATCCCTGATGTATACAAGGAAATGAGAGGGAGAGAGGTGCCTGAGCACCCGAGTATATTATTCGCTACACTACTTTCATACACCATTGTTTCTCTCGCCTTCTCTGATTGGCTCTATTGTTTCTTATCGAAACGCAGAGCGTTCTTGTATGGACGATCTTTTTTCTCTTAGCTCCTACGGCTTTCCTCAGTGACGCCTCGCTCGGATTCTGACCAATCCGTGTCTCAAATCCGGAACCGATCCGGCGCCTTTCCCCCGGCTCCCCCGACTATCCGGCTCCCCGGCACCCTACGAAACCCTCTGTTATGATCGCTCGCGCCGTTTTGCGTTCGTTTAAATATTTTCGCCGGGAAAATACCCTCCCTCATAGTGTGGCGGGTGGGAATTAAGCCGAATAAAGAACCCATCTCCTTATTCGGCACATTCTCTCGTCGGTCAGGCCATTGAGGTGGGAATCAAGCCGGATCTCTTCGGGAAAGAGGCAATATCCTCTCGCGACGCGCCAATCTCAAGTCTGGTTTCGAGAATGCACGTTCGAGAATGATAATTAAACGCCCGAGATTCGAAAAAAAAAAACATAAACCTAAATTGGAGAGACTACGCTTCACGAATGCTAAATGAAGAGACGATCCCCATCTTTCGAACTTTTCTGAGTGTGTCAAACGCATGCCCACTCCGTTAGCTATTCTCGCACCTAGGGAATACATAAATATAGCCAAGCCAAGTTCAGGAGAATCTCTTCGGGCGCGATTCCGGGTATAATGCAATCCCTCTCGTTTTCCGCTTACGACATTCACTCACCTATCGGGTTGATGCGCAAGTTTCTGACTTTTTTTGAGGTTATCTATTTTGAGAGGTACTGACCTTAATTTTCAACCTATCAACTAATTGTGTTGTGTAATCGATGGGGACGTGGATGTACGCACACTAGAACAGACCAATCGATTTTGTAATGCCGTTACAGTGCCATACCATGTAACTCGCAGTGCGAATTCGAACCGACCTGTTAACAGGGCACTACTTCGTTGAGAATTGTGATCGGTACAAAAACACTTCACAAGCTTCAAGCACAGTCATTTAGCACTACTTTAACATGGTTGGCATGAGTGAGCGACGATCGCCCTTCTCAAGACATGATCATTTTCGTTAACCAAGGCCAACCGAAATGGATCGTATACGGTTTTTGACGATGCGTATTAGCTACGTTGATCTTGGAATTTTCTCTAATACAAAAAATAAAGTATGTTGGCATATTAGTTCATGATTTTTTTTGGTAAGGATACTGCTTCGATTTCACAAGCAATAAAAATATAAACTTGTGCCACTAAAATCCGTCGACAAAATCGGGACTTCAGTCGATCTCTTGCATTCCAGGGAAGTTAGAGGCAGGCTATTTCTCGCTTATTGAGAAGAGGAACCCTTGCCACACTACATATTTATTGGGTCACGACAATGGTTGACTAGTTGTCTTTGAATTTTGCATAATCGGAAACATCTGAAGTCGCATTTTTTTGAGCTAATTCGCAACACATTCTGAGCTAAAAATAATTACTCATGAACTATGCAGTCCTACTCCAATTTCATATTACAGTTATAGTGGACCATCATCCCTCTAAATAATACAGGAAGAAAATTTATTATACGTTCAGCCATTCGGCAGAAATATTAAGAAAGAAAAAAGTCAGAAACTTACGCATCAACCTAATACTTAGGCATTGCAACTTCTTCCAGGGTGTGTTTGAATTAGGAGTGCGTGGGTACTGCTGTTTGATTCTACTTACTATTTCATAAATTCTTTCTCTGGATTTCGAACAATTCTTCATGATGTTTGACTCTTTCGTTGCCCGTGAGAACTGCTCTTTTTGAGCATTGAAACCCCAAAAAATGATGCCGAAGTTACTGCATTTCCGTGGGAATTCATGATTTCTTCATTTTTTCCCCTTTTACGCTTTCGAACCCTGCCCAAGTGTTCATGAAGTTGCTGATTCTTCGGTTTTGCGTGGGAACTTCTGTTTACCATTCTCTTTTCTTTCTCGAACAGGGGAAAAACGGGAGCAAATCATGCTGAAAGCGTCGTGTAATAATTGCACGTTTTTCTCTTGTCACCGCTTTTTCTTCTTCTCCTGTCAAGTTTCCGCCGTTCTGTCAACGGAGACAAAGAGGCGTTGCTGTCGGTCTGTCTCATTTCTCTATACTCTCTCGTTTCTCTGACTGACGAGAGACTGGGCAAAATGAAGAGACGAGAACACGGTTCGAGAAAACAGCGCATTCTCGAATGGCAGCTGTGGTCTTTAGTTCTCTCCCCATGTTTACCCGCTGAGAGAGCAGGCGGACTATGGAATTATAGGAGAAAGGAGAATATGGAATTTTGCATCAAGCGGCACGCGCCAAGTCCCCAGAGTATGTTACTTCTAGTATTCCGACCGAGTCCCCCGGGACGATCTTTGAAGAGATTCCGTGCTTTCCAGCGCAATGGATATTATAAAATATTAAAACGGTTTCACTACCTGTCCATTCATCGTTAAACACTGTAATGGCAAAACTGAGCAGTTGCACATTACGGTAAGCAATCATCCATCTCACTTATCTCCTATCTTTATCGATCGCGAGACCTTTCGCCTTCTTGTAGAGATGTAGAGCCGAAGTCTCTTTGTGCAGCACACTCTCTCACCTCTCTGATCAATGAGAGACTGTGCAATATGAAGCGATCCTTCCTTTATGAGGCTGCTAAGAGGAGCTGATATTAGCTTGATTAGGCCAGAGAAAAAGCGGGGATAGATGAGGGATAAATGGGGGATTGATGAGGTCTTCCCTGTCGATTTTGCGCTTGTAGTCCGCGAAGTTCGTCTGACTCTCTCCGTATCGCATGCTCTCTCGCAGTCTCTAACCGGAATAGTTTGTAATTGGGGCGTGGACAAGTAATAGATCTCTATCGTCTATCGAGTACACATGGTCTCTCTCGCCGGTCAGTCACAGTGAGATAGCACGGCAAAAGGAGAGAGTCAGACGATTGTTCATAAATGGTCAATGAACATCTCACAAGTGACACAACTCCTCAAACTTTCGTCAAGCAGCAACAACCTCACATCACCAGAATTTCTCATCAGACATGTAAAAACGATTCTCAGACGCACCCAAAAGTGAGCTCAGACTAATGTAAAATCCCACGTACTGGGTGTTTTTGACGCGTGCACTCACTTTTGACTTTCTCATTGGATTGAAATCGTTCTCAATCCATCCTCACACCTTCATGAATAGGCGCTCCGGATTTTGTCTATCCTTCCTTCTCCCTCTCTCTCTCCTCCCCTTCTCCTCCCTCTTTTCCACATCTTTCTTATCTCTCCACTCCCATCTATCGCTCCTTCGCTCTTTCTCTTTACATTGCTTAGTCGTCAATGAATATCGCACTGATTTACTGCGCCGGAAATTTCCTGGAAACCCCTTCCTCTCGGAATCTTCCGGGTGCTCCATAAGGCACCAGAAAACCATCGGTTTTGCTCAATGTCACGTTTTCGATCCATAATTACTGAAAAGATACATAACTTTGCCTGTTTGTTCTTTGTATATTGTGAAGCTCCCAATTATCAGTCTAGCTCTCTCTGTGTTTCCAGATTTACGCTTCAGAACCCCATCATTTACTGTTTTTCTTCTTTCTAATCTACCGTAATTTTCTCCTGCCCTGTAATTTGTGTTTACTAATGCATTAGACCCTTGTTGTCTGCAGGATTTCTGATTTTCCAGTAATGTTCGTTCGCGATTCGTTCGGATTCTTCTGTAAATTGTTCGCGTTTTTTTCATCTTCAAGTCGCCCTTTCCTCAGACGACAAATTCTTTCGACAAAAAGTGCAATTCTCTGCCTTTATTGGTCAAATTTTCGTTAATTTCAGACCGAAAATGTTCGGAAACGCCGAATGTTTTCCGCGATGTGATTTCCAATTGGCAGGAAGACGAACGGTGAGCATTATTACTATTAATAATGATTAATTATGTGTGAAAATAAACCTAGAACACCGGAAAACACGGCGCATTTGCAAAGACCGCATATGGGAATAACAAAGCAGGCAATTGCTTTGCGCAGGCGTGATTTATGAGCAGCAGCTGCTGAAAAAAGTAGTGGCTCTGTTAGTGCCATTTCTTAGAGAACCCAAACTCGACAAGTGGCCTGCGATACGAAAATAAGAATAAAATCAACTTTAAGCAAGCTACGACGGCGATCTCAATGCCTTGCCCGGGACAGAGGAACATGCCGGGGATCGAGTTGTTGATCAATATTCAGGTATGAATTTTTGTTACAGTAATCTACCAGCGGAATCCGTTTTTTTCTCTTTTTTTTTCTCTGTTACACGTCTTCCAAGATGTGCTAGCGAACACCCTCAGAAAATCATCCGAAACTAATGTTTGCGTCATAACATGACAGATTAGCTGCAGTTGTTTTGCTGACAGGGATGCTCTCGCTCAAAATTGAAGCACTAGTCTCTAAGATGACGAGTCTCACTTTTTCGGTGTCACCTAAAGCTCGAATTCTAAATTAACAGGGAAAACTTCCAAGTGCCTTGAGTGCATTACTGATGAGACTATCACTAAAAACATGCTTTGCCTGAATTCGACACACTAATTCGCTGCACCCGTCTGGTAAGCGTCTGGCACTCAGTCGCCTCTCGGTCTTTGGTCCCACACATCTTAGATCGGCAGTTGTTTTGCTCTTCGCTTGGATGTTCTGTCTAGATTGAAGCACTAAACTCCCTAATATGACGAATTCTCCCTCCTACTCAGATGTACCCGAGTTAATGGCCTGAATTTACTCTCGTCTATTCGTATTTGGCCACTTTTAAACATCTTACATCTGCAGTTGTTTGTATGTGAGCCACTAGTGGTCAATTTCCATTGCAAGCTGTTTTCCGTCTCAGAGGGATGTTCTCTCTTGCTAGAGGGAGCACTAGAGACTTGAAGATGACGAATTCGTCGTACGCTAATGCAATTTGGGGCAAAGAAGCCACGAGAACTCTGAGAAGTCACTGGCAAATTGGTTACTTGTGAGCCCCGTTCAAGGAATGCGGTTCCCACGAGACTTCAGTGGCACTTCATTGAAACTCGCTTGATTCCCGGAATGGCTTTACGACTCAATAAAGCGGGTCGCCTCCTCGTTTCACACACCCATTCATAGGTATTCATAGTGATGGAAACCCGCATTGCGAACTCTAAATTCGCTAAAATTCAATGCAATTTCCACGAAGATTCTCCGAAAGTCGACCATTCAATTCGTGCGCGGAAAGTGAGAATTCCGAGGCGTGAAATGAAAGAGGGCTCGCGATCTTTGAGGCGCGAACTCTCGCTGAAATTGAGATGAATAATGGATGATGTTTTCAAAATTGACGGTTAGAGAGTTCATAGATCAAAGATCAAATCCGGCATAAATCATATAATTTTTTCCAGTTGCCTGGAGGTCGTCAGCGATCGTCCTTCAAGCCGAAATCGTACCTTCCTGATGTTAGTTTATTGGATAATAATATTTGCAACTTGGTGGCTTGGCAAGAAATGTTCTCTTCATTTTGCACACTGCTTCACCGAGTAATTTATTGCGCAGCCCTAATTAGCAACTACATACAAAGGCATGTCAAAAAAGAGAAACTACACTGAAGTAGCGAAAATTAGCCCTGTACTTAAGCTCATAATGAAAAACGGGAGTCTGGCCATCTTGTGCATAGATAAGTCGCTCATATTTCGTCTAGGATGAAAACATGTGAATTGAACATGTGGCATCTTAATATAATTAACTTAATATAATTAACTTATTTCAGTACGAATCCCACTTTATCGGAAGCGAATTCTCCCTGACCAACCTCGAGGTCAAATTCTACGAGTACAATGCGGATGAATTCCATGTAAACGTGAGTTTTCTTGATACATTCGAGCACGATTGAGCTATTTTCGTTCTATTTACAGTTATGTAAATCATTACTCTGAGGACATCAATGGGTGGTAAAAATAGCGTGTGACCGCTGTGTTATTGTTATGCTTGTTATTTCTCTGGTCATTGAGTGCGTGCGAGTAGATCTTGACCATTTTCGAAATGATTTTCGAAACGTCTCTCGATTTCGCGCACTCTCTCGTCGGTCAGAGTGCGCTTGAGCTGGGAAATTCCCGCGTACTCGCCGCTGTTTTCGTCGAAATATGTGACGGGCGCTGAGCACGACAGGCGCTTGTTCGCGGGATTTGCTGGGCAGAATTATTGTCTGACAATGTCTGTTACTTCGACCACAGATCAAGTTGGGAGAGGAGCATTTTTAAAGCAAAACCACTTTGCTGACCTGAAAAAGCCGCACTTGCAATGGATACTTTTGCAATAAAATGAAGATGTGCTGTGCAATTTTGTACGACTAGCACTTCCACATGGAAAAGTGTCCAATTTCGCGCGGGATTGATGCATTTCCGGGCAAGGAGCACAGCAAGGAAATACATCTCCATCTTCCTCAGTGTTGTGGAGCATCCATCTCTCTTGTCGAGGGGCTTTTCTCCATAGAGATGCAAAAAATCAATTTGTTTGGTAAACTCTCTGCAAATCCAACAATTTTACGTCAGCGTCTCGAGGGAGCAAAAGCAAGAAAACATATCATGATTTATTCATTTAAATATATAATTCATCCAGGCCTGTCTCACTCCCCGCGAAGCTCCTCGAGTCTGCTTCATGGACCAAATAATCAGCAAGAGGGACGCCTATGAGCAAGCATGCGGCAGTATCCGAGGTAAGCGTGCCTTGTTTTTTCGCCCTCTCAAGGCTTTTATTCGAACGAATTCACTCTTAGCCTGGCTGAGAAGGATTACATTAACTTTGCCTTATTGCAATCGCAATAACGCCTTCAAAACCTGTTTTAAAAATTGGAAATCCTACCCTAAATCTGTCCACAAACGGTGAAAACCGAGATTACAAAATCTCTCAATCAGCGGAAATGTTGCGGATCTATGCACATTCAATAGATGCTATCTAGGATTCACTCTGTTTCTCTGGAAACAAGAGAAAATTGATAGATCACTGATAGATAAAATATGGATAGCCACAAAACTAAGGGTATTAAACATCGAAAATATCTGATTTCGCTGATCTTTCAACTTCCTGGATGTTTTCTATTCAGAGGCCAGAGATCCGTAACATTCGCGCTGATTGCAAACTTTTGATCTTGGATTTTCTGATTGTAAACCTGATTTAGAGGGCGTAAGTGTAGTGCTTGAAAACTTTTTCATCAGAGTAAAAAAAGGGGTTTGTGCTGGATATAATCCGAACATCCTTTGGACATTTGTGCGGATTCCGGATTCCCGGAGATGATTTCATCCGATTGGAAAGCAAGGGATTTGTGGGGCTTGAAAGAGGAAATTGGTTGAACGAACACGTGCGTCGGGCGAATGGACACAAACACGCATGATAGGCGAATTGTAGTTCCGCCTCGCACCCTTTTTTCGTTTTTTTTTGGTAAATTGTAAGTTCAGGACCCATAGAAGCTCTAATGTTTTGCGGAATCCTTACGTATCATTTCCAATTCCTACGATACACAACGTGCAATTTCCTCGAAACATGAGCGATGAGCAGATTCAGAAATATCCGCCCAGAAATAGCCCGACAAAATTTGCGTCCATCATTGCATTAAAAGCAAATGTCTTCACCTGCACACATTTTCGTGTAGAGAATTTGTCACATACTAGCTTGAGTGCAAAAGTGACATAATTCTAGCGGCTAATCTCAAGAGTTTCGTGCGCAAATTCACCTGTAGGCCCGCAGAGCACGTGCTGATTCCGCTGACATTTCGAGTATTTTTTCACCTGCAGATCGCCCTCCAAAAAATTTGTCATGCATGAAGCATGGTCAGGTTTAAATATCGCTAAACTATAATATTTCGAAACTCCTCCCTTTCGTATATGTTTCACCGTGCGCTCTCAAGTTCTTGGTCCTATGCTCACATTTTATGTCGTATCGTCGCAAAAAAAAAATCCAGTCACATAATAATTATGATTCTTGCAAAAGCCCGCCAGCCTCATTTATTTGTCTCGTTTCGCCGTGCGCGTTCATTGTCCATCACTAGAAAACGGTTATTCGATTTTTTCGACTTTTGGAATTACAATAAATAACTAATTATAAAAAAATATTTATTAATAATTATTAATTTCCAGAACCGGGCGGCGTCTCGTTCCTCTTCATGTCCGCTCTGCTCGTTTTCGTGTGCCTTCTGATCGGCATGGCCGCTACTGTTCTTATCTACAGATTGTACAGGAGATTCAGGGAGCGGAGACCGATGAGAGAGGTAAAATACCCCAAAAATTGCCCAGAAATCAAGAAAATGTTGTCGGTAAAGCCTCTAAATCGTACCCTATTGTACTCAAAATTGTATGCAGCACTTGACCGAACGCTTGCTTCAGATGTATCTGACCTATAGAAGAAAGAAATACGTAAACTGCATCAAATTCAAGCTTATGAAATTCCTTTTTTTTCAGTTCCAACCCATCATCTCCGACCCGCACAAGCTGTCCACCTGCTCCCCTCCTCGTCCCTTTCATCAACAACTAACTGTCGTAATGGAGGAAGAGGAGGACAAGTGCAGTCCGAGTACGCCCATTAAGGACCTGTTCTGGAGTGAGTCATTCCATTTTTTTTTTAAATAATCATAATGCAAGATTCTTATAGATTGGTTTTTCTTAGGAAAAGTTTATGAAATATTCCGCTAAAAAGTTGAATGCGATAAACGGCTTCTGAGTCATGCTCGTTTCACCACTTGGTTCCACTTTTACCTCGATTGACGACAATCACGAACGCTTTTCAAGCTCCTAGAGATCCCGCGCACTTTGCATGCGTATCTCGCGCGCTCAGACTCAATTAGTGCTTTTAGTGCAGCTCTAGGGCTTCAGGTGACCATGTTGTGGTTCCGAGAGCTGGTCATCAAGAGGCTTTTTTCAAGAGAAAAAACGGGCTAGCAACTGAACTTGAACACAGTTTAGTCTTTAGGTTTATCTTCAATACACTCGCTGACATTCCTGGAATTGACAGCTAATAACCAGAGTTCGTAGTGGCTGAGCCAATCAGGAACTAGCCCCACTACAGCTCACTAGATAATTCCACATTTATTGCCAATAACGAAAATAGATACGCACTACAAGCCGATGAAGCAATGAACCAAATCCGGAGCCACTATTTTCAAAATTATTCTAAATTAAATTCAAAAATTAATTGCAGGATCCTCCTCGCCCACTCCTTGCAACACGCCGAAGGGCACAATTTCAATGCAGCGATCATCTCCAATCCTGTCCACTCTCCTCCCCACGAAGAAACCCACACCGAAGCCAACGAATGTCTGACATTGATGTGCCACTTCCGGTGTAGGGCTTTCAAAAAAGATTCGTTATCCCGACAGCCCTTCGCACAACATCACGTCCGGTCCTGTAGGCATTCCGTGCAAATTCTCACACTATCGCATGCTTCAGGTCTTTTTCTTCTGATTATTGTTGACCAAATAGATTCTTTCTCCTTCTCCTGAGCCAGTAGCCAGCTTAATTATCGCTTCACCTGATTTGTTATTGTTTCTCACCTTGCTATCTTTGATTTTCCCTGCTTCCCAGCGCGTTCCGTGTTTCCCCCAATCGCTAGGTACTTTCTGCCACGGGTCTGGGCAGTGTTTGATGATTTTATTCAATAACCATTGTCTTCTGAATCACCAATCCTTTTCAAGCTACACGTTTCCAAGCATTGCTCTGATAAAGTTTACGTTCTTTATTCATCTCACCAATATAAGCAGCAATAATGCAAATAAACCTTGAGATTAAACAATATAAAAAATATGAGAAAGATCATATTTATTCACATTGCATGCACGGCGCTGAAGTAATTCCATCTCCAATGACAAAATAATAAACAATAACAGCAGCAGTTTGTTCGAAGATAAAACCGATAAAAATTGAACCTCAATCTTCGAAAATAGTGATACATTAGATCCAGAAATGAGCCTAGTTGAAATGGCATTTCAATTCTACCCACTTCCGTCCTTGGCGTATCCTCCGCAAGTGCCGAGTCGCAAAGTGCAGAAATCTTTTAAAATCTTGATTAATTGTTTTTTTACAAAGTAATTTGCCTAATATACTTATATGACTTGATTTTAATATAAATTAATCATTCCATTTACATATACCTCCGTCCATCCCCCGTTCTCCTCTCGTCTCCTCGCCTCATTTTACCCTCTTCCTCGTCGTCTTCATTGGTCGGTCGCGAGTATGCGGTTGATGTTCGCCCTATTTTCGCCCTATTTTATCATTAATCTATGTGGTCTGTGTGGCCGGAGGATACCGTAGTAGTCAGTATGTTCACTTTGACTTCCGCGGAATACCGTACTCTGTTCGGAGTGGTCGTCAAGGTGCTCGTCGACGCCTATGAGCGGGAGGTCATTTATTTCAACTTTTGATTCTCTTGATGACGTCCTTTACTTCCTTAATCATTCTAAATATTCAATTGCCAGTTATGCTTTGGCTGGAATGTCCATAATATATAGTGTTGTAAATTATTCAAACGCACATTCGCACAAATGTCGAACAAAATGATCGCACAAATTCAATTATCTCATTTCTCGCACTTCTTTGTCTGTTCGCACATTGTGCGATTTGTGCGACTCTGTGCGAAATTACTGTATTTCCATAAACATAATTTGATTAGTTCTTTCATTTTGTAAAATTTTCCCCATCCTCCCCTCTCGAGTTCAAAAGTTGACTGCACCGCGAGCTCTTGAAGTGGGGGGAATGAGTGGAAAAATGAATCGAAATGAGCTCGTTCGCACACGTTTGCATAGAAATCGCACAATTTCGAACAAGTCGCACGTTGTTCGAACTCGGACAAAGTCGGACAAATTCCCATTCATTGTTCGTCTCTCATGTGCGATGTGCGGGTTTGTGCAAATTCGCAACACTAATAATATAGAAAGATGTGCCTTGCTTTTCGGCAAGCAAATGATATACGATTTTTCGAGCGAAATCGCCAAACCCGTCGCGGCTATAACGTATCCCTCGTTCAGGAGTCGACCCCTCAGCAGAAGGAAGAGGCGATCGAAGCTATCCTTCAGCTTCATAAGTTTGAGTAGAACCACGGCGGCGAGTGGGAGGTCGGCCACCTCATTTTCGATGCGCTTCTTTTTTTTTATTCCATTCGATTTGCTTATCCTAAAACAAAAATCGCATTAGTTTTGAATTTACCCCCTGCTGCTACTCGTAAGGAGACATTGTGAACAAATGAATATGGTCTTTGCATTTATAGGGAGAGGAACGCGGTCACATTCTGCGCGTCTGCGCCGCAGAAATCCGTCGATGCGCCCCTGATACTAACGAGGAATCCCGTGAGTTTATCATTGATCTTTAGTCTTCTTCTTTGAATTGATCTTTAATCTTTGGTCTTCTCCTTTGAATTGATCTTTGATCTTCTCCTTTGAGTTGATCCTTGCCCTTTGGTATGACTCTCCTTTTGCGATTGAAACGAGCGTGATTAATGTCTCAATGTGTGTAGAATTCGAAATGCGGGTCGCCGTCTCTTCATTCTCTCACCGGTCAGAGAGGCGCGAGAGAGTGTGCAAAATGAAGAGACGGCGACCCGTGTTTCGAGCGCTAAATGTCAGAGGTGAGCACGTCTCAATTCGCCGATGTCGTCGGCCGGTGCCTGGGCTATACGGAGGACGCGGAGAACGCGGAATTGATGGGTGCATTTTCGCCATTCTGATGTACCGTTGAATGACAGAGCCGTGGGATGTCCGAGCCGCAAAATGACAAATCCGCAAAATATCATATCCGGAGAATAGAATCATTGAAGGTTCATTCGCTGCTGCAAGATGGCCACTTCATCCAGTGGATGTTCGATGGATGCATGGCCAGAGACATCGACATACATCGGTGAGTTTTAGAGCTCAAAATATGAACCGCCGTCTCTTCATTTCACACACTCTCTCGCCTCTCTGACCGGTGAGATAGCGTGCGAAGTGCAGAGACGGCGACCCGTATTTCGAACTCTAGTTTATTGGTCTGCGATAGCTTCAGGACGACTATGTTTGAAATTCAACATGATTTGAAAGTTTGGTACTTATTTTGAAAAAAAAAATTTTTTAGAGATTACTCCTCCATGCTCGTTTTCCTATTGGGACGGGCTACGTTTCACGACGAATGCAAGAGCCTGATCATCCGCTTCTACCCGCAGCTGTGCGCTGTTCTGGTCAGTCATACATTGCTTTTGGCATTTCCCTATTAAAGGAGGAGTAACAGGAAAGAATGCTAGAGACTCTCACACGGAAAACCCGGGACTTGCAAGACACTGTAGTCAAATGAGGGAAGGGGAGGGAGGGAGGGGAGGGAGGGAGACAGGCGTATGTAAATCAAAAGCGCACGCTTAATCAAATCCTCTGTTCAAATTCACCGCCCTTGCCTGGACTCAGGGGAATTCTGGAACTATGCCAAATCGCTATAACTCGGTTCATTGATGTCGTAGAGACATAGGAGTTTCAGATCTCTGATATGGTTATGGATTGCCATAATCTGACGTTGACAGATTGGTCACAAAAATATTCATGTTACTCCTCCTTTAATGAGGAACTTCTTTTTGGCCCGGGCTATCACGAAATATTATTCGTTTCTCAATTTAGCTTACCAGCGCTACTTGGTAAATGAGCAAAAACAAGCGTACTTCCTATAACCTAATTATCGTTTATTCTTGAGTACAGCATCACTGAGATCGGTTCCATCACAGAGCTCGAAATACGTGTCGCCGTCTCTTTATTGTACGTGCTCTCTCTCCGATCAAAGAGGCGAGAGAGAGAGTGTGTGTGCAAAATGAAGAGACGATTACTCGTATACTCGAACTCTAGTCAACCATTAATCACCGCAGACTGAGGATCTACAAGCGCGAGGTAGACTCCTCCCCTTCCACCTTTCGGCATCTTGCTGTATTCCCCGAGATCGCCGGCGTTCTGGAAACCGTAAGTCAAGAGATCAGAGATAAACTATAAAATATCAGCCGTCATAGGTCAAAGTCCAATTGCCAATTGCTAGTCCTATCTTATGACTTTAGCAACCTAGCGCTAGAGATAATTGACTGTTCTACGCGAAGGAATCAACGTATCGTGAGGAGGTATCGCAATTGCGAATTGTGCATTGCAGATGCCCAGTCTGTTCCGCGATTGGTACTGTGAATGGTGGAGCAAAGAGTGCGATCAGAAAATGTGTGAGCACATCTATTTCATCCCCACTTATTTCAACTTTTCGAAAATCCACTCTAAACACGGGAAGTTCTTTTTTTTTGCGCGTGCTATGACAGTTCGGAATGAGAAGGGGCAGGGAATGAGAATGATAAGGAGGGAATGCTCTGCGAGAAAAGGCTAGGCCAAGAAATACTCGAACAGTTACCTCCTACTGCGTGCCTCCTTATTGTGTCACTGTAACTCGAAGTCACACACAATAAGAAGACACACGACGGGGAAGAGGTTGAAGGTAAGTGACAAGAGAATCTTCTGGCCCCTCAGTAGCTAGAGGGCGGGGCCAGCGAAATGAGCGAAGTAGAGAGAGAGGCGAAATGAAGAAATATGCATGACTAAGAGGGGGATAGAGATAAGATAACAATGGGGAATGCAATTGACTAGGCGAAATGGAAGGCAATAACAGGGGGGCGAAATAACAGGCAATGATCTACTTCTGATTGGCGATCCACGACACCGAGCAGAACGTATCTTGCCAGTCTTTCTTGCTGATCTACTTGGTAGATCACCACAGGCTCACTGGAGTGTCCACCCTGCAGCAGCGGTCTTTGGAAGGTAATCTCGTTCTTCGTTTCCTCACTTATCGTCATCAATTAGATGCCTGATATGATCCGATGCGGGGGAGACATTTTAACATTTAAACTCAACTTTGCCAGCCGGTTATGGGTGGAATGGTCGCAGCATGGTTGCCAATTGAGTTCTTAATGATATTTCTGAATTTTTGTTTCAGGATTCTCGACATCCACCCGAAGTGGAGACAGCAGTTCCGTCTGTGGACGATAAACGGCAAACAGGGAAATCCGATCGCGGATCTCGGCCGCTCCATCCCGCCAAAGTACGCTTTCGTTTGTTACGTTGACGTTGTGTTAGATGTTTTCGCCCGCCCGATACCACTTTTCATCATTTACACTATCGACCATACCACAAACATTTCGGTTATTGTGTCACAAGATTGCAAAGACTGATCGATTTTTTGATTAATTTCACATAGTGCTGACACTGATTACTACGGAGTAGACCTCAAATTATTGGCTGTTCTCTCTTCATTTTTCTCTCTATCTCCCGTACGAGTGACGAGAGAGTGTGCGAATTGAAAAGACGAAGAGTTTGAGCTCTCCTATTGAGATATCGAACTGTTGTTCAGGCCCGATCGCGCTGGATGCGATTACATATTCGTAGAAGACCAATGGTGATAAATATTCATAATCAATCAATTTAATGTTATTTGAGTGATATTACCCTAGGATTTGACAGCAAACAATGGAGCCAGAAATGGTCGGTCATTCATGCGATTCACAACATTCAAGCTCAAAAAAAGATGGTCGTGTACACCCTAAAGTGACCTTTTTTATATTTTTATATTATATTAGTGGACATGCTCTTTCATATTCTGCAATAAAATTCCCTGCAAGTTACACTCTAGATAGGGCCAGATTTTTTTCAAACTTAATAAAATCGTATTTTATTTGTTGTCATTGTTGTTTTTTGTCCATTGTCTTCGGTCGAAATATATAAGTTATTTGAAATATTTTTCCTCGTTTTTTGAGCCAAACCGGAGGTCTCTAGCTCATCGGAGAGCTGAGATATGATATATCCGGACCTAGAACCGGAAAATCCCTAAAAGACGGCTCTGGGACAAATGTCCTATATTTTTCGAAGAATGGTCCCTAGTTGGTTCTCACACTATAGTATGGTCGAAATCGGTTGAACTTTTTGCAAGATGTTCCGAAGGGGGCAAATATTGCTACATGTTCTCGTGATACACGTGTTAAGTAAAAAAATAAATTTAAAAAATTGAAATTTCAGGAAATCGACGATTGGCTCTACTTTAGTGACGACGATTTCGCCGAGCCTTTGGTTATATTTTTAAAATATATATATATATATATATATTTCAGAAACATAAATGTATTATATTAAAATAAATTGCAGGAGTTCGAGCCAAAGGACGGCCAGACTGAAGTGCACTTCCAATTTTCCGGCAAGGTTTGACTTATTATCTTTTCTTTCGAATTTGTTAGGTAAAAATGAATTTTGTGTGATTTTTTTTTGATATTTTGAATCGTATTCAGGCTTGTGATACATTCTGGGGCGAGGGAGTGGAACCGAAACTGGTGATCAAGTACAGTTGCTATGGATGTGAGACGCTTATTTTTTTAGATACCCGTGCATAAGGAACCGCTCTCCTTTATAATTAGTAGATATACCAAAAAAAACATTTTTTTGCAGCACCAGTGTGGGTATGCAAGACGTTCGGGACGATTCACGGAGATTTCCGCCTGAACGAAGTCGTTAAAGGGGGAGGGGCACGAATCGAAATTGGTGGGTCCCACCACGACGTGCCTGCACCCCGCTGTAACTACAGTAATCAGCACAGCGGTTGACTTTGTCCTCTCCCCTAACTAGGCCGTCTAGACTCAACAAATATAACGGCACTTAGCCTAGTGGTTGTGCTTTTGCCTCGCTATCCGGCACCCGCTGGTTCGACTCCCGCCGTGTGCAAACCTCACTATTGCTGCTATTTTCGACTGCCAATCTAGTGAAATCAATACAAGAATACAGTACCCCAAATCGTGCCTGCACAATCAATGACACTTCAAAAATCCGTAGTGAGGTTCAGAGGCGTTTCTAGAACTTCGGATAAAGTGATCTGTGATCGGGTATAGCATCCCTATTACCCCACAGGCTCAGCTTATGTGAGAAAATATTCGTGCCCCTCCCCTTTTAAGCTCGACAGTCCCGAGGATCTCACGAAGAATGGCTACCGTCTTTGCACAGACGAACGAAAGGGGAAAATGGCGTGAGATGTTGTGCCGAGACGCATCAAGTATATTTGAAAATGAGTTGTTTCGTTTTTCCAAGCGAGAATAGCACAAGCAAGTGAAATTCGGGAGTCAACGAAGCTCGTTTTGGCAACTTGTGGTAGCTCACTGCTGATCAGACAACTCTTTTAATTACCTCCCAATTTGCATTGTGCTTTATTGTTATTTCCACTCTCTCCTTATTTCATTCTTTTTCTTCATTCTCGCCTCTCGCGCTCATCTGAAGAGGTAGGTTGCTTTTATTTTCACGTTTCACTTTTTTTTGTATTTTTGTTGTAATTACGATGAATCCTTTGTTTGATGTTGCAGATATCAACAATGAAGCTTCTCGCTCTTCTAATGGCGATTGTGGCTATCTAATGTGTCGGAGGAGTAAGTACATTTTTGAGTTCATGGAGGAGTTTGATCGTAGTTCCATCATTGCTCTATTAGGAAATTAGCTCATCATGTCTACTAGCGACAAATGCGTTCAAGATGTGCTTGAATAGTTTCCTCTCATATTGGGCTTGGCATGAACAAATTCAGGAACCAGCCACCGTCACGGGCGTGCTAAAGTGCGATCGACCCTTTTCCGCCAGGATTCAGCTCCGGGTAAGCCTATTTTACGGTCCTGGTCGCGGTTCCCTATTCCGGTTTAATTTTCCAGATCTTGAAAATGCTTGAAAAAACATATATTTCGCTGATGTGACAATAAAGTAGGGCTGAAAACAACAAATATTATTATTAAAATTTAAAGCATTTATAAAAAAATATTCTATAGGAAATCGATGGAGGACTGTTCGGCTATGACGATCAATTCGGCGATACACAGGTATAAAATATTCGTATTTAAACATAGAACAATATAAATTCAAGGAATTACCATCGAAGGATGGCCAGCTTCAAGTCAATTTCCACTTCTCCGGCAAGGTTGGTGTTTGAAGAAGAAACATCGGGATCTTTTTTTTAAACCAATATGTTTTCTGAAAAGAGAAAACGGAAAATTTGCTCCAGATCGATATCGTTCATACTTGCCGGAATATCAGTGCAATTCATGCGTTCTTAGTTCACTTTTCCCGGGGTTGAATTCTGTGCAACAACGAGCCAGAAATATTCATTATTCAGTAGGGATGGCTTGGCAAGAAAAGGCCTCTTCATTTCTCGTGCTCTCTCACCGGTCAGATTGACGAGAGAGTGTGTGAAATATATAGAGACGGCGACCCGTACACTTCAAACTCTAATATATTAATGTGGATACACCACGTTCAAAGTGATCTCGTCTCTTCATTCCGCATGCTCTCTAACCGGTTAGAGAAAGCGAGAGAACAGGCGAAAAGCGAGAGTCTATATCAGGCTTCACTTTTAATTATTCAGGCATCCGATCCGTTCTACGACTGGGATGGAGTCGAGCCGCGTCTCGTGATCATGCACACTTGTGGAGGAGGCAAGCATTTTATTTTCGAAATAGACCCCCTTTTTTATGTTTCTGAACGCACTTCTCTCCCGCACTTGTCTTTTCAAAAATATTCATCAATTTGTCTTCTCAGAAGTGGAGCACTGGCTCTGCAAGGACTACGGAAAGATTGACAAGGATTTCGAGCTGAATGAGGTCGTTTACCTCAAGAATCCGACGGATCTGAAGCAAAAGCAGTTCTACAATTGCGATAGCGTCTACAAGTTTATGGCAAGAACGAAGACGCCAAGAATGGGATAAGATGTGATGTAATGAATGACATGTATTTGATAAATAATGATTATTTGTGCCACATATCACGAAATGAATAAAAATGCAAGATAGATTCTTGGTGTAAGCAGTGGATAAGAAGTCATTTTATCTCAGATGAATGAAATAATTTTGGAAAAAGAATTACTTCGCGTTTCCACACGTCTATATCTCAGTTTTTGTTCGAAAGACGAGAACAAAGCTCTTTTAATCTCTATAATTTACATTGGGATTGTCCATTGTCCATTGGTCCGTTGTCTTCGCTCTTTCACAACTATTCTTCTCCATTCTCGTCTCTCGCGCTCGTCAGAGGAGGTTGGTTGCACTTTTCTCACTTTCAAATCGGTGTTTATCGTAGATATGGTCTCGGCACGATTTTCGCCGTAGTAATTACGGTTTCGAGTACAGTACGCCTCGTGATCATGGATACGATATTACGTGGATACGATATCATGGATACGTGGATACGATATCATGCATACATGGATACGATATCATGAATCATGGATACGATATCATGATCATGGATACGATATCATGGATACGATATCATGGATACGATATCATGGATACGATATCATGATCATGGATACGATATCATGGATACGATATCATGGATACGATGTGATGGTGGATACGATATTACGGTCGGGTAGGGATGCCGGTTCGATGGCGATGGCGATGACATCGCACTTGCAAAAATGCGATGACATCGGAAGAAAGGAAGAAGATGCGATGACATCGCCATCGAATTTGCAACACTACGGTGGGGTAATCGATCCATGTCAGATATCAACGATGAAGCTTCTCGGCCTTCTGATATCGATGCTGGCGGTTGGCGGTGCAAGCTTCTTCAACAAGGTAGCGAACAGATTTATTTTAAAAAATCTCTGAAATCGTGGCACAGGATTTCTCTCGTACAAAAACATCCATATTATAAAACGACTATAAAGCCCACGTCATGGGTTCGCTCAAGTGCGATCGTCCGTTCTACGCGCGGGTTGAGCTCTGGGTTAGTTGCCATTTTACGGATCTGGCTTTGGAGCATTTTCCGTTCCGAATTGGGAATACTGCTCGCCGGATTTGTGGGGTGCCTAATCTTCGGATTCCAGGAAATCGACTCTCCCCTTCCTGATGACTTCTTCGGCAGCCAGGTAATATAATTATTATTTATTTAACAAAAATAAATTCAGGAATTTTGAACCACAAGACGGCCAACTGCAAGTGAACGTCGACTTCACCGGCGAGGCAATCTTTTTTTATTGATTTATTTTATTAGGCGGGGAAATTCCAAAAAATGTCGCTAGATAGCTGAAGCCAGTCACTCTTTCGCCAGGTAGACGAGCCAATTTGGGACGAAGCGCCCGATCCCCGGCTAGTGGTCAAGCACACGTGCAAATGAGATTCGATGATCATTTATGAAATTGAACCCTCTGCGTTTCCTTATAGAAGCTTTCTTGCTCTCACACTCAATTATGTTTCAAACATATACATTTTAAATATGTTTTGTTAGTTTTTGTGAGGTACACCACGAGGCGTGGTTGTCTCATGACAACTGTAAAATCAATATGTTGTGGAAGCCACTTTACCTTTTCAAAGGTGCAGGCGCTTTGTAAGGGCTACAAATCTGAAGCGCTGGAATTCGATGTGACTTTCGACCTGGACCTCAAATGTAAGCTCGCTCTCTTTAGTCTTTCATTAATTAATTTATCGATCTATCTGACTGCTGAGCGATTATAAGAAAAAAATGGGTTTGTCGATACTTGTACCCAAGACCGCTATCTTAAAAAAATAGCGCTCTTCCTTTCTGTATTAGTGTAAAGAATTGTCATGGAGAGCAGACGCGAGTTGTCTCTATTCAAACGCCTTTACTTCCAGCCACGACGCTCCAGAAATTCTAATCTGACTGCACGCCCGCGAGTATCACTTCACGCGGCGAGCATTCGGCTCGAGATGGAACCCGGCCGGTGGACCCGGAAAATAGGCCTTTCATAACGTGAATAAAACTATGTTGATTAAAACAAGATGAAATCGGTTAAAGCTTGACGAAAAACCAATTTGAACGAACGGGTGCAATTGTTGCAACGGTCCAAAGAGTCGAATATGAATTACAACAAAAAAATACGAATTCTTCGATTGCATTAACAACTTTCATTACATATAATTTTAATTGTCTGGACGATGGCGAGGTGGACAGAAATGCACGTGACAAGAAGAATATAGTGATCAAACCTATTTTCCCCGAATCTGTTGTTTTTTTTCATTTTCATTAGAATTGTCGAAAGTAGAACAATATATCATTGTTTTTTTGTTTTTTTCCAGACTTTCTCGTTATCAATTTATACGTCTCTATTGTGTTCGAGAAGCAAGTAGTCACAGGCGTACGGTAGGGGTGAGTACGGTAGGGGAGAGGAGGGTTGGGGTATTGTAGGGGTAGGGGGGGGGGGGGTAATGGTACGATAGTAGGGCGACAGAATATATGAGCTGGGAAATATATAGGGCCGGGAATCGGGGAGCCGGGAAATGGAAGGTCGTCCGGGCCGGCTTATGCTTTGCGCTCGTCCGTCTTTTCGGCCGATGTCGGGCCCTTGGCGCCGCCCAGCGCGCAGCCATAGTCCTTGTCGAACACCTGAGCGAGAGCCGGGAATTATAGAAAGCCAGGGCCGGGTTTTGCCGCAGCCGGAAATTAAGGAGCCGCCCGAGCCGGGAGCCGTCAATCAACCGTACCATGATGTGGTAGCAGTCAACATCGTAGATGGCGCCCGTAGTGTCGTCCATCTCGTAGCGACCGTCTGCAAATGGATACGGTAGAGCCGGAAAATGAGCGACCAGAGCCGCGATTTGTCGAGAAACTGGGCCGGAATCTTCGAGGGCCGAAGCCGAGAATTCCCCGAACCGGAGAGCCGGTATTTCACCAGATCCGGAGCCGGGAATTCCCCCAGAGCCGCGAATTAGTCCTCACCAATGCAGGGCAGCTTGCAGCTCGTGCAGCGCAGGCAGTCCTTGTGGTAGAGGCGGCCGGCCGCCTCGAGGCACGTCTCGAACAGCCGCTTGCCGCATGCTGCAACAGGGCCGGGAATTAGGGGCGAGGACCGGGAAATGGTAGGAACCGGAACCGGGATCAAAGATCAACTGCCAAAAAACAAAGATCAGCCTACCCGCGCAGTCCGGATTGCTCTCGACCATGTAGCAGTCGGTGCACATGAGCACGTTCGGCTCGGTTGCAGACTCACTGGAAGAGAGAATACGGTAGATTAGAGTACGATAAGGGACATTGGATACTACCGTAGCCTGGATTACAGGTTGGTACGATAGGGCAACCCTTACAACAGCAACGTTACTCGGCTAAAGGCACGTCACCGAGACGCTCGCCACAATATCTCTAGTATCCTTGGTACCATGAATCCTGATACCGTAACCCATCCCGGGTACCGTACCAGAAGGGAATCTCGGCCACGTTTATCTTGCATCTCGCGCACGTCATGTGCTGCGCGTGCCAGAGACCGCCGAGCGCGAAGTAGGCGTGACCCTGGAATACGGCATGATAGAGATCAAAGATCAATGCAACGATCAAAGATCGTTTGACCCTGAATCAAGGAAGGTCACGGTCACGGTGTTTGATTCGTAGATCATGACACACTAAATAGGGAACCAAAGAGCAATGGCTACGCGTGACTTGAAATACGATGGGATAAAGATCAAAGATCAAAGCCCACATTTTGGATTGGCTACGGAACCTGCTTCAGAGCAGCTGGCGCTAATTGATGCTAATAGGAAGTGATCGATGGGGTTGATCAAGAATAATCACATCAGTACAGGAATAGCTCGCCTATTTTTATCCTATCTCCTCTAATCTGGGTTATTTAGTGGTCACGATACTCATTTCTGTCTCTATCTATTTCGGCCACTGCATGATGAGAGAAGCGGGTTGCGATACATAGCTCTATCGTTTGCGCACTTTTGTGCATTATTGATTGTCAGGTTCGCGTTCGCCGAATTAGAGGAATGGTATCGTTGTTTGGCGTATCCTGTTCACGATATCGATCTTCCACAGTACCCTACCGTACCCTGAGGGCGTCGGTCGCAGTCACGCGCTGCTTGCACGAGATGCAGCGCAGCTTCCAGCGCACCGCCTCCTTGTTCGGCTGAAATGGCGGGATACTGTAGGTATACGGTATGGTGGGGTTACGGTATTGAACAGATACGGTAGTCGGGAGAGATTACGGTAGGATGGGACGGTATTAAGAGGTTGGATTACGGTAATTGAGGGGCATTCGTACGGTATCCCCGTTGTTTAGCAGTGAGATGTGTGGAATAGAGTAATGCTTCATTACTAGGGTACATTATTCTGTCATGGTGTGAATACAGAAAGAACATGGAGCGAGCTACTGCGATGATTTCTTTGGACTCTGTGACTCAACGATATTGCAGTTTCACAACACTCTTTTCTCTGATTGTTATCATCACAGATCAAACGAGCAGGCTCTGTTTTTCGCACATTCTGTTGGAAGTCTAGTCTGCGAAGGACGAAAACATGGGCTACAAAGTGCACTGAAACACCGTTCAACCTTGGGGATACTGAAAGGCAACGGTAGTGACACGACTGGCAACAGTCGAGAGGAAGGGTTCATTGTGGTTACGGTACATGCGAGGTACGGTAGGGATGCGGCAGTGACGTGGCTTAACCGACAGTCAACGGGAAGGGAGCGTCGGTCATTGGGGTTACGGTAGAAGTGTGGTACGGTAGGAGTACGGTAGGGTATACGGCGAGTCAAACTCACATTCATCGGGATGTACGGAGGCGCCATCGCTCGAATAGTGGAGGAGAAGAGGAGGAAGAGACCGTCCGAGACGAGAGCAAAGGGAGGGAATGAGGGGAGGAGGAGAGATCGACGCTCTTCAATATCGAGCTAATTGATTTGCAAATGTAATTGTTCACTTGCAAATGAAGAGATTTACGTGATTTATGAGAATCAATTGAATTTGTTGCATTTTTGAATACTTTCCAATGATGAAACCTATTCTACAACAAGGGAGAGATGTACAGATGTTCTTGTTTATTCGATAGGCGTGTTTGTCCAATCCGTGTTTATGTTTCAATACGCTACTGATCATTGTTCTCAGTGATCTGTGGTATGTTTATTAGTTGGCGCCTTTCTCACTTTTTTTCCGAAATCCAACTCTTCGATGATAAATATTGTGAAATATAGTAATTGTTTCCATTTACCGAACGAGTTGCGATCGCTACCCATTGTGATGTGTGCTCGGAGTGGACTCCCATCTCCATTCCATTTACACTGCACGCACGTGTTTTCGGCGTGCTATGTGTACCCTCTCTCTCTCTCGGGGATCACTATCAGGAAGAGAAGGTGGGATAGAACGACCCCTCTTCATATTGCGCGCTGATTATAGGTGCTCTGTCCAGTGATGGATCGCTGAAATGAATGAGATTCATCCCCATTGTGCTCACAATCTCAAGCCCACAACCTCTCGGCTCTTTCCTGGCCGTAAAATACGAGACAATCGACCTCTCTCGAACTGTGAGCATCAACGCTTATCTTTTACGGCTACGATTGACGTTTCCTCGATTCCCAGGCACTGACTCTATCCAATCAGCCCGATCTCTCGTTTCGTCTGACAAACTTGAGATCGTGTGAAACGGGGAGAGTCCGGACATTTTTCCTTGAAATGGTCATCACAGTCACGCAATCGTCGATCCGATCTGCACTGATAGATGCCGAGGTGAATGGAGAGAGCGGCGTGGTGCCACGTTGCGAATGGTGATTCAGGCAGGGGTCCTGCTTGGAAACTTCGGGCTACGGTACAATAGTTGCAATGTTTACGTGACTAACGAACCACGGTTCTGCACCGATGCGCAAAGTGATAAGGGAACCTTCTCCTCCGTATTCCACGCTGACAACAATGTTCTCTCGGGGACAACAGCAAACTATGTGATGAGTAAATGTGATTGTTGTTGGAATGCACTACGTGAAAGGACCAAGAAGAATCGGCCAGATCTCTCACAATACGATTTTAATTGAGATGAAAACTACAAAATCAGCATGCATGATAGCGCCGTTGTCCTACATGTTGTCCACAACCCCGGTCGTAGTCTTTGATTACGTTTTTGAGTCACAAAACGAACCATGTTTCCGATTCAGCATCAGATGTATGAACTACAATTCTGAACGGTTCATCTTATAGATTTTTTAATATTATTTTGGAGCTCTTTTCCAATCCGAAGACAACGAATCGAGAAGAATTTCATATTCAAAAGCGCGCTTTATCATCGTTATCAGTTGATCATTGACATCAAACACGTTGTCGTCGAAATGCATAGATGTGGAGCTTCGATGATTCTGTTTTTCGATTCTGATCTTCTGAATCTCTGAAAATGCTCATCATTTGTGAAAATTTTGACACACATTCACAGTTGAGAAAAAAAGCTCGCAAATTTTAGATGAACTTCTCTCGCAATAGGTCAGCAGTCGACATTTGCAGCTGAAAGCGATTGATGCCTTTTAGATAATCCCCTTTTCTCATTCGATCGTATTGTGCTCTTGATCAGTGTCTTCTTGAAGAGATTCCAGAGGGATCCCAGGATTGATTGACTGTCCCTGTCTCTTCTCATAGCGTTGTCTGTCGTGGAGTCAGAGTCGCCGGGGATCAGTGCCAATCAAGAGATCAGTCTTAGAGAGCGGACGAAACGAAGAGACGGGAGGGAGAAAAAAGGGATGATGAGAGAGTGTGGCGAAATGAGAGAGTCCGATCATAGTTGTGGGATGGTAGAGAAAGGGGCGGAGCCAGCGATAAGAACCAAAGTGAACGTAAGGGCTCTCCTTCTTCTTATTCATTTCAGTGAAAACGTGGCGCGCTGTATCATCGCTCTTTCTTGTCAATTGTGCAATACCGTCTGTCTCTCTCGTATTCTCCTGATCTCTCGCACTGTCTGTCCGGCGAGAGATCGTGGCAAATGAAGAGAGTTAGCTTTCTCTTTCCCTTTTCTGCAGACTGACACTGATAACCATTGACGTTTGCTCTTGCTAACCGTAATTTCATCACTAGTTGCTGCTGTGAAAACGAGTTTTCCTGAGGAAAATATCACATTCTTAGGTCCAATAAAAAACACTTCTCAGCACAGAAAATCCACGCTAAATTTTGATTTCGCCACTTATCGTTTAAAAACATAACGTGTTAAATTTCGTTATGACGAGAAATCGCAATTTTGAAAAAAAACAATTATCATTTGAAAATGTTGACAACTTTGCAGCAAGCAGTCTCCGACTGCACTCGCCGCTTCAAAGTTGCCAGCCCTCCCTCAACTCCGCGTCTAGCGGAACCACCTACTACAAACAGCCAGTATTCGTTAGTTTCTTCATTATTTCTAAAATCATATAAAAAAGCCAGTATTGGTGAGTCCAGTCCAATGATCAGCAAGTTGCTTGGATTTCACAATCGAAAAGTAGATAGTGGTGATGCGCAAAATTAAAAACTCCAAAATGAAGCGCGTTTCACAATGATCTTATAATCACTGCACGACAGATGGCGCAGTGATCGCTTGATTGGGGATTTCAGAAAAAAAATTACAAAAACATCATAGTCTCTCTATAGTTCCTATCAATGCATCCAAACCCATCTTCCCCTCCTCCTTCTCTTCCCCATACCTATTGCAAGAAAGTAGTGAAAGAACGGAGCGAGGGGAGGAAGAGAAGAGAGAACACTTATCGATGGAAGAGGGTCTCTCGGCTACATTTTTATTCCGTTTTTACTGCTCTATTTTTGAGCTGCTTGTTCGTTGCCAATCATCAACACTTCAATTAATAAACTTGTGTTGGCCCTGTCGAGGGAATAATGCGAGGGCATCTAATGCTTTACCTCTTTTATGAAATGCAAGTGAGCCTAACAATCTGATCCTATCGCCGACTGATTTTATCAACTGGATGTTCATTTGCCAAGAATATAGCGAAGGTCAATCGTTAGCGCTGGTGATTTACGAGTTCTCTCGATAAAAGCGCTCCCAAACTTTTCAGCGCGCTTTTCCCCGTTCTCTTGTGAAAAGGCCGACTCCGCACTCTTCCCTCCCTTCTCTATCGCTCTGGAGTTCAAAGTGCGACCCGCTGTCTCTCTGTTTCGCTCGCACATTCGTCAGTTGAAGAGCGCAGTGCTCTTTCCCTCCCCTTCTTCTTCCGGGGTTTCCTCACTTTGAAAAAATCGAAGGGAGAGGAAGGAAGATGTGCGAAAAGATTTTTATTAACGGAAGAGAAAGCAGATGGGTTGCTGAGAATATAGTGACAGAGGGGAACGGGGGATCTTTTAGATAGAGCAAGAGAAGAAGGAAGAAGGGGCGGAATGACATGATCTATTCATCCTCTCACCCTTCACCAGAAACCAGAGGAACGTGGCGCGCTAAAGAATAAATGATAGCCGCGACGCTTTGCTCTCTCTCTATTTTGCGCGTTCTCTATACACCAGGAATAGCGGAATTGGAGGAGGCGAAGAAGGAAGAAGAGAAAGAATCGGCGTTCTTTCCTCTCATTCCTAGAGAAACACTCGCTGTTTGCTGTTCCTTCTCTTATTTTTGTTGCTTTGCACAATAACCTAACATTCCAAATTTTACGATTCTCCAGTGCGGAATATGCATTCAAATATGTTTCAGAGTGATTGCTTATTCGCTCAGGGAGTGAATCCCACAGTATGAGTACGAGAGTTGATAAAAAAAATTTAAATAAGCATCGAATTTTGACTTTATGTCGTACTGTGTCTTTCCTGGAAATCACATTCTCCCTAATTTTATAATTGCTTTTGAACGCTAGCCCATCCTCTCGATTCCCTACGAGATCAAAGCAGCCACGCAGGCTGCGTATCATTCGAGATTCACGTTGTCAATTGCTAGCGTTCGTGCTGTCTCAGCTGAGCACAGCGATACGTCTTAGGGTTTCAGGGACCGTTTTTGGCCAATATACTGTGCATAAGTCCTTTGTTCATTTTTATTCAGCTGGCCGTTAATAATGTCCGGCTTTTCAGGGTCATCTACCCCGGCCGAAGCCTTATCGTTCAATCTGCAGTCGTCGACTGTCAACGCCCTCCTCGCCCGTCCCGGTACGTGTTGGTGCAATTATCCGGTTCCCGGTTCCCGGCTCTGGAAGGTTGCGGATTCGGGTTATGGTTCCGTATTTCGGACCTGGACTTGGATTCAGCATACAGACTTTTAGCGCTTGAAAATGAGGGGTTCCGGGGAGGATTTATGACAGCTATTTCGCCGCTCCCGAACCCTCAATTTCGAAGCGCAGATTTCTCCAGGATTTTGAATGATTCATGTCGTAAATCCATGTGATGTTGAAGTAGTTTATGTGGTTCGATAAATTGAAAATTATCAAAAAATAAAGAATATAAATCATGATAATAAAATAATAATGAATTGCAGCGGATCTCGTCTTCCTCGCTGAGGAGAACGACTTCAAGCAGCGCTATCGCTGACATCGCCAACCAAAAGTAAATTATTGTATTTGAAAAATAATAATGAATAAAAAAAGGTGAAGGTCATCCCGTTAATCAAGGCCCTTGCGTTCTGCGGGAGACACTGCTAGGCCATTACTTATTTGGCAAAAAATATTAGGACAATGAAAGTTGTTTCATAAATGAAAGCTCGGGATTAATCGATAGCGAACAGTGTGAAACAGGATCGAGAAAACAAGAACACGGGATCGGTATTCGGAAATGAATCATGCAAATTATAAAGAACACCAGTTGGTGACGTCACAAAAGATGTTCGCTTTCTCCCTTCCCCAAGCGTTCGCATCTCTAGATGCCCTAGGGATACCTCTCCTTTCCTTTTCGCGGAGAGATAAGGGATGTAGAAAGAGTGCCATCAACCAATGCCCTGCGAGAATGTATCCCATCAACAAGCACAAACAAGCTGCATTCTGAAAGAAATATGAAAATAAATGAATGATTATCTTTCAGGAGTCCTCAGTAAGCCGTATCCGGTGTATGCCTGCGGTCATCAACGTAAGTATAGCTATTTATTTTTATTAATTATTCAAATTATTAATAACTAATTAATTAATTAACAATTTAGATCTTCCTCGTTCGTTTCCGACCTCCTTAGCGGGTCTATCCCAGTCAATCAATCGATAAATCTACTCCTGCGCAAGGTAAGCAAGATTTGGGTGCCCTTCTCATTCTGCTGGTCAGTCTGGCAGTTGAGAGCTGGTGGAATGAAGACATTTCATTCTTCAGAGAGGAAGCTTAAATCAATTATTAATATTTCAGCAGTTCATCTTCTACAGTTCTCCTCTCAAGCAGTCTCAATCAAGGTTGGTTGTTGAATGATTCATGGAGTTATCTTATCCTGAATCTATTCTTTGATATTCATCTTCTTGGAGAGCATAGTCTATGCTGCATAGAGCGATAATGGTGTTGAAATATCTCTGATGGTGCCCTGGGGTGTTTATCTATGCTACATCAAAAAGTCACAAAGAGAAGCCGAATCGCCATTTCATTTGCAGATGCAAAATATATATGCAATTGAACACTTGCGATAGCTTCGGCTTTTTCTTGTGCAAAATGAATCGCCCAAAATTGGATGCAGAATGCAGGGATGTTGCCAGTACTGTAAGCAGAGGCAGCAACAAAAATCCCCTTTCCACTCGAAAGTTTTCCAATAACATCTTCAACTGAGACAAAGAGTGTTTATGTATCGCTTCTCCCCTCTGACCCGGGAAGGAGGAGGAGGATGAAAGAAAGAAGTAGTGTCAGGGGATAAAGCAACAACATTCGAGATCTCAAAACAGTAGCGAACTACGTACAGTGAGCAGCCTACGAATGTAGCCGATTCTCAGCAGATTATTTAACCCTACCTTACCCATTTACAAGCGTGCCGATTCCTCTATCGTTATTAGAGACTTACAAAAAAGTCACTTATCGATTCATTATTCCAATTACCGTATCCCCCTTGCAGCACAATGCCCGCCCAGACCGCTGTCGCCGTTCTGCCCACCGCCGGTCCCGACAAGGACGCCCTGGCCACCTCTCCCGACTACTTCTTCGAGGGTACGGTAACTGGCAATCGATAACTGACCTCACTATAGTTACCCTAGTCTTTTTGATAGTACCTGTCGACTTTCAATATCGTAGCATAACGTGATTACTTCTTCGATGATTCGATAACTAGTCGATAACTGACTGGATACCGTAACCAGTGCCAATTCGTTGCAGGAGCGGAGAAGCTGCTCGAGGTGTGGTTCGGCTCGTCGTCCGAGGTCGACGGAGTTGCACATCCTTCGATGAATGGTGAGTATCGACTACCGTAATCGGACTACAGTATGACGGGGTGATCGAGAAGTGATTTTGTGAATTTTTTTTCGAAGCTACTTCCACAGTCGATCAGATTTTTAGAGAATCGTTTTAGAGAAATTCAATTCAATTCAATTCAATTGTTTAGATAATAGCATGCTCCTTGCACAGTCCAAAAATCGTCACAACGAACACTGTACTCCTGCGTAATCGATAATTGACTTTTTTTTCCCAGGAGCTTCTCTCTCCATGCGTTCCATCCCTCGTGAGGAGTGGGACGATCTCTGCTCCATCGCCGCCTGCAGAATTCTGCACGCCATGAGCAACAGCCACATGGACTCCTTCGTGCTCTCGTAAGTGTCCTATCGACTACCGTAGTCTGATCGCACCACGGTTCACACCACACTGTGTGATCGAGGAGTGACTTTTCAAAAAGATGCTGTTTGATCGAGGAATGGGTTTTCAATCGATTATAGTACCACTATCACACCGTACCCCTTTACAGCGAGTCGTCCCTCTTCGTGTCCGATCGCCGCGTGATCATGAAAACGTGCGGTGGGACGAGATTGCTGGCCGCCCTTCCCCGTCTGCTGGAGCTGGCGGAGAAGTACGCCGGACTGGATCAGGTACTACGGTACTGGAGTTACGGCAATCCATGCGATTAGAGGGATAGTGGTCCTGTGGAATGGATACTGTAGTTGGGTAGTAGAGTTCGAAATACGGGTAATCGTCTCTTCATTTTCCACACTCTCTCGTCGTTCTGACCGTTGAGAGAGTGTGCAGAATGAAGAGACGGCGACCCGTATTTCGAACTCTACTGCGTAGGATAGGTTGTTTGTTTGCTGACCGCCCTTCCTCTCCTCCATTGGACAGGGAGACAGTGCACTCCGGTCTTGTCGATAAGCATTTAGTGAAGTCTGAAACTTATTAACTATTATTTGTTTTAAGATGATTTTCTCATGAATGACTAAATCGAACAGAATTGTCATACCTTTGAATTAGTTCTGAAACACATTCAGAAAAGAATCTCGTTGAGCGGGCAAACCAAAGCATATTTTCTGCTGTTGTTTCGTGATAATTACTTTTGAAAATACTGATTTCAGGTTGTGAACGTGTATTATTCACGCAAGAACTTTGCCCGTCCCGACCTACAGCCGAAGCTGCATCGCTCGTTCGATGGCGAAATCGACTATCTGGACAAGTACTTCGATGGTACGCTTTTCAAATCACCCTCTGGGACCCAGGTTCCAGCTAGTTATATCGGTGTAATAATGGTTATTGGGTCCGGCACCAAGGTCAACTTGGATCATGGATTTGGTACAAGACGCCTTGGCTGCACTGGGTGCGGCACCCGCATTAGTGTGGTTGTTGGCTCCGTGTCAATATTGCCCATTCCAGAGTCGAACGCCTACTGCCTCGGTTCGATGAAGAGTGACAGATGGTACCTGTACACGTCGTCCCTTCCCCAGGCCGTGTCCACTTACCCGGTACGAATATTTCAAATTTGATATTTTCGCCGAAAATCCTGGTCAAATAAATTGTATGAAATGACCAACTTTTCATGTTTCCGAAATAATTGGGCGACAAATTCAAATTCGAATACTTACAGGACCACACCCTCGAGATTCTGATGACCGAGATGCCGCAGCACGTGCTCGACCTCTTCACCAGGGAGACGTGCGTCGACGGACCCGACTGCACCGTGGTACGGTATTTCGATTTCGGAAGTGGAACGGGTTGATATTGTATCAATCAAGTTTTTCTGTCTATGCCAATTTTCGAACACCATAAAACAACGCATATAATAATGACAGCAAAACGTGCAGCGATGCTTTACCCTCGACGACAGATATTTAATGCACTAACTACAGTATTCCTATTCCAGAAGACCGGTATCGATCGCATAATGCCCGCTGGAACGGAGATCCACGAGGAGCTCTTCGACCCTTGCGGCTACAGCATGAACGCACTCGTGTCCAACTCCGTGAGTGGAACACTTTGTTCCGGGCGTACTTTTTCGTTCCGGTAGTAACTAGAGTGCGAAATACAAGTCGCTGTCTCTTCATTTCACGTGATCTTTCACCGGTCAGAGTGGCGAGAAAGTGTGTGAAAAGAAGAGACGATTACCCTTATTTCAAACTCTAGTAACCGCGGATTCCGGTCCCAGACTTCCGCTGGATAGCGACGATTTGCAGGACAAGTACGCCACGATCCACGTGACGCCCGAAGCCGCGTTCTCGTACGCGAGCTTCGAGACGAACCAGGACCACGTGTGCTTGTTCGCCCAGACCAAGAGGGTGCTCGAGTGCTTCCAGTGAGTGGATTGATTTATCTGTTCCGGGAGTAATTTTAATTTCGTTGATAATTGGAAAAATATTATTATTATCATCATTTCGAAGCGCAGAGCTATTGATCCCTGTTGAAACTCAACTGAAATCAGAAAGATGGGTTATGGGAAGATACTGTAAGATCACATATCATTCATTCATTCATTATTTATTCCGTCAAGTTAATGCACATGGAATTACGATAGAGTTTACTACAGACGGATGTCCGTCGACGTTGTCGAATCGGTTCTTGCGGCAGCAAGGGTAGGGGGCATGGGGTTGGGGAAGGGTAGAGATGATTTAATTATAGATACAGGGAAAAAAGAGGAGGGTTGGGACGAAATAAATAGACGGAATGAGTCACTTCTAGAGGATACAGTGGCGGAGGGCAATGAGTTCCAGAGACTGATAGTATCGATCCATTCCAGGCCGCACAAGTTCCTCCTGACCATCTTCTCGAACGAACACAGCGAGTCGGCCAAGGTACGGTATTTCTAACTTCGATATTCAATAGATAAATCAATAAATTGATAAATCAATAAATCAATTCGTCTCAGGCGACTCAGCAGCAGCTTTGGGAGCGTGAGATGCTGGGATACCGCAGGACGAGTGTGCAGTTCGTCAGACTCGAGGTCGGATATAATATTTATCAGTAGCTGTTCCAAAACCAAATTTCAAACCGCCTACATGAAACGATCAATTTTTTCGATTTTCGGTATTTTCGGCTCCAAATTCAAATTTGAATTTGCAGACGGAAGAGCAGCTGGTGTACGCGCACTACGTGCGCAAGCACAACTGGGGATCGTCGTCCTCGGAGGATGAGGGAGAGAGATCAGAGTAATCGACAATCTATCCCGATCAAACTACAGTATTCCACCCAATCTATAACTGAGTACCTCCTTCCCACTTTGTTCGAATTTGTAGTTCAATCGTTTACTTCATTACTATAGTTTTTCCATTGAAATTGTTCCGTATTGCAGTCATCTATCGCCAGGTGGTTGACTCAACGTAATATCCCATAATCGATAACTGACTTTTCTGAAGCCGCTCTGTTTGTAATCGATTTTGAGTTTGCATCGACTGAGGGAAAGACGACTATCTGATCACCTCGATAATATTGGTGGTCAACCGTAATCTATTAACTAAATTCGATAACTGACTTCCGTAATCCAATACCTTTTTGTATCCTCTTCTTCCGGAGAAGAGGAATTCATTCTATTTTTTTCACTCATCTCTTGTCAATTCACCTGAAAAGTGTTCGCTACAAATGTTCGACCGTAAGCGACCGATAATTCATTACAAAATTTCTCGTTTGAGAATTCAATTGCATTTTTACTCACCCGTTACGCTTTTGTATTTGTATTTGTACTAATCATGTGTCCTGCCTCTGTTAGATTTTCGAATATGTTTTAACTACTCGTTGAAGCATCCAATCTCATTTCATTGTGATTGCATTCACTCGTCTCTTTGCACTGCACTCAAAACTAACAAAAAAAATGCACTCGCATCCAATTGTTCTGTAAAGTTGCCATTGGGAATAAAATATGGGGAAAAGTCTTCTGAGTTTAATGTTCTTATTGTGTTCATTGCTTGTCATACAGATCTTCCGATTATCATATCCAACAAGTTGCTTTTATAACTGTCTTATGCAATCCGGAAGCGAAAGACCAAAGGTCATTTCATGACATCACACCAATCATCTTAATTTCTTATCACACAAATTGACACTCTTTCCGTCCTATCAAAAGTGCGTCTCATCTCACACTAGAAAAGAGGAACAGAATAGGACTACAGTACATGCTCCCTCCAACTTATCACAATTCAATCTTGTGCCAGAGGGGACGTTGTCAGAAGAGGCAATGCTATTCGATCAATGTGCCAAATGACCAATGATACCAACCAAGTATGGAAGATATCTGACCGACTGATAGCCAATCAGATACCACACCCCCTGGTCTCCGATCATTCCCGCCATAATATCGGGTTGTCTGAATGATTAAAAGTGAGGGAGACATGCCCAATTCTAATCATTCCCAATCATAACATCTGTCTGCTGGCGCCGAGGGTCAATAGACCTTGTTGACCCTTCTATACCGCGTGCATTTTGACCAGGTTCACGTGGTTTCCGAGGCTGATTACTTTGGATATCGATCATAATAATTCTTGTTACTGACTTCGATATTTAGTAGCGCGATATTTATACTCCAGAGTAGTTGTGGCGCGCTATTGCACTAACATTTGTTGTTGTAGTCACTAATCACCACCCCACATTCTTTCTCTACCGCGCGCGATTTCTCTCAATCTATGAATATCTTCATTCGTTGCGCTATTTCCTTTTGTCCGATCGCTGAGAGAGCATGAGGAAAGCAGAGAGCAGTGCGATTTCTCTACCCAGCGCAATCCCCCCCCCTTTCTCATCCCATTTCTCTCATCTACTCCGTAGTCACCCCTAGTCGGCCAAAAGTCAATAGTTTCCTTCCATTTTGTCTAGTGAAATGGATATTCCCGAACTACTAGAGGATGATGCAGGTTCGTAATATAATTTCATAGAAATTGAAATCGGGAAAAAAAGCTTATTTTCGAACTGTTTTACCCCGATTTTCACCGCCGTTATGATGATATTTTCACAACAAAATGCCAAGAATTTATTAACTTTGTTTACTTAGTCACTTTCATAAAAAGATCCTCTAATTTGTGTTAATTTATTCTCATCGAGTGCAAGATTTTGAATTGCTAATATGAGCGTATTATCACGTTGCTAGTTTTTTCGTATTATCATGTTGCTAGTGTAAAGTTGCTAGCTTTGTAGTCCTAGGATTCATGTTAAACACGCTCTTTAGCTTTGCCTAGCTTCCCAGGTTTCCTCGCTCTTGGGCAAACTGACAAGCTAGTTTTGAATACCCATTTTGAAAAAAAAAGATAACTGAAAATGTCAAGCATCGCAGATTTCGAATATCATAATAATTGATCATGCAATTCTAACTAATATTGAAAATTCATCACAATCGAATATCAGCCACAGATCTGGAACACCCCTCAATGTCTCAATTTCTAGTCCATTTCGGAGTCTGCCCCTGTCTTCCCGCGCCTTTTCAACAAGTGCACTTCCCGAGCACAGACTACACTCCCGATATTCGAATATTCTGCTATCAATCCCGTCTGACTCTCTCAAATTGGCATGCTCTCTCATCATCTCTAACAGATAAGATACGTAGAGACTGAACCCCGCGGTCTGCCGCTCTCCACTTCGCGATATCTCTCGCCCGCTCTACCCGATTAGATAGGGAGAGCAATAGGAGAGATCGAGACCAATTCCCATTGTTATCAGTTCAATCGACCTAACAACGCTCGTTTCCTCTCCCGTCTTTCCTGCCAAATTCCCCTGTCAATATGGCTATTGATTGTTTACTGACGGCTAATAGAGCGCGTGCGATTGGGATTAACTCATTATCATACATGAGCGCCTTTTCTGATTTGCCAGAATACCCATCAATGTGCGGACATCGCATTCTTGTGAAATCGCCATCACCTGTCGGAATTTCTAAATTTTGCATAGTAAGAATCCGCTCATTTCTATTATCAAAGCCTTTTCGTGATACCACTCGCACGAAATATCATCTACTTTCGTCCAGGAAATCACGTGAGAAACGAATTATATAGCTGTATATAGCAATGATTAAATTGGATTTTTTTGTTTACACTTTTTTCTGTGATCCTCGGCTGCAACTTCACCGCTGGCATTATTTATGATTCTCTGATGAAAGTTATTCCTCACCATCCTCCTCGCATTCTCTCACTGTAGCAAAGATGTGCGCGGTCTAGCTCGCGCGCAGTTGTGTTTCAGTTGTGTGGGCCGGCCAATGCGCTTCGATATTGTGCCCTCATACCCGATAAAATAATTATAAATTCCGTCTACACAACTTCTATTAGTGAACAATTCCCCCCCCCCCCCCTTCCAGGTCCATCGCAGGCAGAGATCAAAGATCAACCCGGGTTAAATAAAATGGCCAAGAAGAGCAGGGACGAGCAGGTCCCGCTGCTGCCCACGCCGTCCACGAGTAGTTATGGATCAGAGAGGTGAGAAGGGGAATTCTCTGGTTTGCCACAGGATATCTAGCGATGCTTGGCCGGCGATTATTAGAAGATGCCGATTGTAAGAACAGAAATTGCGTGTGATAAGAAATGGAACTGAATGCTTAGTGTTAGAGAAAACACATTTACTGCACTTCCTCTGAAACAGTTTACCCTATTTTATCGATATTTTTGCAGAAAGCAATCCGATGGGAAAAAGAAGGGCTCGGACGGACAGATCGGCACGACGTTCACGCACACGAAATGGGGAATTGTGAGTAGGGGGCGGTCAGGATGAAGAATTCGTCTCTTCATTCCGTGTGCTCTCTTGTCACTCTGACCGGTGAGAGAACATGAGGAATGTAGAGACGGATTCTTTACCCTGACTTTACCCGATGGGAGTTGATTGGTACTTGGGGCATTTCGCAGTTGAAACTCTGCTAGCCTCTTGGATTACGTGACAACTAACAAAATCTGCTTAAATTTGCGTTTGAGAAAATAAATAAATACGTCATTTGCAGTTGTCGTTCTGCTCCACGTGCGACTACCTACTGCTCGCTGTGGGCGTGCTGTTCTCCATACTTCACGGAGCTGGTGAGTCAATGAAAGAGAGGGGGACGGTTATCATTAGGGCAACAGGCGTATTGCTGATACGAAATCGTATATTTCCATGTCCGTAAATGCATCTAATTGCAAGGTCGCTGACTGTTTATTGCGTCACTCAATATTTCTGCTGAGCAAAGCATGCGGAAGTGAAGTGAGCGCCTGTCCTTTTATCACGGAATCTGACACATCACAAAAGGGCTCGCTCGGCAAAAGAGCGCTTTCGGTTCGGGCTGATAAGCGGTAACGTTTGGAAAAAAGCATGCAAGCACTTTATGACGCGAATCAGAGAACGATTACGTGAGTAAAAAACTGAGGCGAAAAATGTAAAAGGAATCTCTGTGATTTTTACTATTACAGTATACAAAGTCTCAACCATAATTTTCTTCTACCGCTATACCATACGTTCACAGGATTTCCCCTCCTTTCGATCGTGCTCGGAGGCATGACAACCATCTTCCTGCGAGCGCAGAACTCGGAATGGGTCGTGGGCGCAGGGATGAGCACGCCTGATGGAATGCCCGGCATTAGTCTGTGAGTTGAGATATAATTGAGTCGATATTTATTTTTTGAACGTACGAGCGACTCAGTAATACATAGTCTGACGCTACTCGTTTCTTTACGTACAAGTGAAACACATTTTGAACAATTGCTCAATTTATTTGCAGAGAGGATTTCAAAGAGCAAGTCACTATTTTCTGCTACTACTACCTCGGTTTGGGCGTTGCGATGTTTGTCGCTTCCTATATTCAGGTAATTAATAAATTAATAAAGTTAATTAATCAAATCTATTAAGATCGCCTGTTTCGAATCGTTCGCGGAGCGCGTGGTGCACAAGCTTCGTCAAAATTATCTTAAGGTCATTCATTATAGTTTTAATTATTTAATTAATTTAATTTAGGCGATTCTCCGTCAGCAAATCGAGTGGTTCGACCTGCAGCAGACCGGCAACCTCACTTCGCGATTGACCGAGTACGGTTGATTAGGCCACGATATCTCTGATTACGGTAGTCAGTGACAAATCGATAATTGCAGTGATCTCGAGCGAGTGCGCGAGGGACTCGGTGACAAGCTGTCCTTGTTCGTGCAAAATGTGAGGATTCGGCTATTTCCATTTAAGATTAAGTTTCGATTATTTTTCTGTATTCATTCTGTTTTCCTTTCAACAATCAATAGACTACCGTATTCAATCAATAATCAACCTACCGTAACCCAAATAACCATTGTTCAGGTCGCCGCTTTCTTCGCTGGCTTCGGCGTCGGCTTCATGTACTCGTGGCAGATGACGCTGGTACGATGGTCGAGAGATCAAAGTTCAAATACCAAATATCAAAGATCACACTTCCAGGTAATGATGGCCTTCTCCCCGCTGATCATCGCGTCCGGCTACTTCATGGGCAAGATGATGGCGTCCAGGTGAGCGATGGACTTTGTAGTTTGTAGTTTGATCTTTGATCTCTGTTCTGTTCCAGAACACAGCTCGAACAGAACATCTACGCGGTTGCCGGCGCGATCGTGGAGGAGACCTTCTCGGCTATCAGAACGGTGCAATCGTTGAACGGACAGAAGCGAGAGATTAATAGGTATGGTATCGTACATCGCTCCCATTACCGAACAAACGGCCTTTTCTACCTTTTTGGCTTTTTTCCCTTTAAGCGAATTCACGCTTAATATTCTTGTTTTTTGTTTCATATTTTTTATCCACCCCCATAACTGGACGAATACAAAAATTGGCCGGTGAAATATTATTTTAAATGGGTGAAAAATTACAGACGTAATAGTGAAAATGTACGGAAAATTTGTGATGACGTGGAGATTACGGTAGAGCCGTATTTTAATTGAAAATAGAGGCAACGGCTTTCATTTTTCACCTATTTAAAATAATATTTCACCGGCCAATTTTTGTATTCGTCCAGTTATGGGGGTGGATAAAAAATATGAAACAAAAAACAAAAATATTAAGTGTGAATTCGCTTAAAGGGAAAAAAGGCCAAAAAGTTTGTTCGGCAATGGGAGCGATGTACGATAGTTTTTTTTTCTCGATTGAATGCACGAAAACAATCAGTTCAGTGAAGGCTCTTCTGTTTTCCAAGGTCACATGTTTTTGCACAAACCACTCAAGCGACAATCGCTCTCGATGCCTTCGCGATGCTCTCGTAGCGATTGTGAAACATATCGGCGCGGTCCATTTTTTTCGATCGATCACACTTTACCTCGACTTCACTTCCTTCTTTCCAGATTCGAAGCAGCCCTCGAGCGCGCCCGCTCCGCCGGTCTCGTCAAGTACTTCTACATGGGCATCTGCGTCGGCTTCTCGATGATCTGCATGTTCGGATCGTACGCGATCGCGTTCTGGTGAGGATTGTTGTTGTTGTTGTTGTTATATTATTTTTGTTTTGACACAATCGGTTGCTGTTCTAAGACGGGGATATTGGTGTTTTTATTGATTGGGAATATTACTGGCCCATAGGCTTTCGGATCGTACCTATCGCGTTCTGCTGAGGGTTGTTGTTGTTGTTATTTGACACTTGCAGTTGTTGTTTTTTCAAAACAGCTTGATTCAGGTACGGCAGTACGATCGTATACGCGGATCCCACGTTCGACCGCGGTCTCATCTTCACGGTGAATTTTCTAATTTATTTCAAAAATTATTATAGAATGTGCAAAATTGTAATTTACGATGTTGTTGCTCACTTGAGTTTCACCAAGCATTTTTCCCAATGGGTAACGGCACGATTTGTTGTTTGGATCGAATCCGTTTGAAAAAAAAATGAAATGTGCAAGGTCTTCTTCTCCGTCATGTCCGGATCGACCGCCCTGGGCGGTGCTCTTCCCCATCTCGGCAGCATCGCGATGGCTACGGGAGCGGCCAGAAGCGTCCTCAAAGTCATCAATCAGGTAACCAGAACGCTTCCATCGGAAAATCAAAGCAATGTTCAGCCAGAAAAGGGTTTTTTTCACATGATAGTGTGTCCTATGCAGTGGCTCTCTACCCAGCCAGAGAGACAAGAGATCATGACAAATGAGCATTGCTTCCTAAACAATCCTTAACCTTCAGCACCCCGTGATCGATCCGTACTCCGACGAGGGCATCTTCCTCGAGAATCTCAAGGGAGCAGTGACACTGAAGAACGTGCACTTCACGTATCCGTTGAGGAAGGATATTCCGGTAAGCTGTTATGTTGGAGAACAGTAATGACCTTTTCATGACTCAGAAGGAAATGATTACAAGCAAACCAGGTGTATACGTCTCCGCATGGGACTTTGCATTGAAGAGATTTAACTTTTCATGACAGGATAACATCAAATTGCAGATCCTCAAGGGCGTCTCACTCGAGTGCAAGGCCGGTGACAAGATCGCGCTCGTTGGTCAGTTATTCATTAAAATAATTAAAATATTAAAATAAATATTTCAGGCAGCTCTGGTTGCGGCAAGTCAACGATCATAAACATGCTGTTGAGATTCTATGATCCGGTCAAGGGGAAGGTAAGCGAATTTTTATATAAAATTTTATATTATTTTAATATTTGCAGATTTCAATTGACGGCGTTGACGTCAAATCGCTGAATGTGAAGCATCTAAGGGACCAGATTGGATTAGTGTCACAGGTAAGGAACTCAACATTTAAGCCGACTGAAAAGTGTTGAAGAAAACAGTTGATATCCAAACAGAAAACTCGCAAGATGAAATTGTTCTGAGATTTTTCCCAATTCCTGTGAAACATCAAAACAGTGTTGGCGTATCGGTCTAGGGTCTCACCCATTAGGCAATGCTCTCGCACTTTTTTGGCAGGCGGGAGTGGATTGATTGAGTTTTTGAACAGAAAAAAGCGTGCTTAAATTCCAGGAACCGATCCTCTTCGACGGCACACTCTATGAGAACATTTCAATGGGAAGTGATTCAGCAACGCAGGAAAGCGTCATCAGAGCCTGCACTATGGTGAGTGTGTTGTGTGACGATTAAACTCCGAGCGTAGGTTCATCAATTGATACCTTTTTCGCGTTAGTTATACTTTTTTTCGAAAACTCCATGACAAAATCAACACTTGAAAGTCGAACTGAACTTGAACAACGCTCGAAACATATCTGATAAGCGACTGTGGTCTCTCAAGTCAAAACATCAATTTTTTCGACTTTATGAATGAAAAATATTTACGATTTTCAGGCCAACGCGATGGACTTTATCAAGCGACTTCCCGACGGACTCGGCACTCGTGTGGGCGAGCGAGGAGTGCAGCTGTCCGGAGGACAGAAGCAGCGAATCGCCATTGCGAGGTGCGATTTCTCGTCTGGCTCTCTCAATTGCGTGCGCTCTCTCGCATTTTCTGACTCTCCTAGCAATGCGTTATTGAGATTGCGATGCCCTGCCCCTTATTTTTCTTTCTAAATTACCCATTTCCAGAGCTCTGGTTCGCAACCCACGCATTCTGCTCCTCGATGAGGCCACTTCGGCACTGGACACGGAAGCGGAGACGATTGTGCAGGCGGCACTGGAGCAGGTTCGATGTTCTAACAGAAAACAGCTTTAGGCAATTTTTAAATAATTGTTAAAACATCGTTTCTTCGTCAAAACCTTTTGCACAAAAGTGGTTGCGTTCATGATGCTGCATCACATTGCTGAAAGCCTAATAATATTTTCGTCATAAAAATGAAGAAATAAAGATGAATGTGAATAATAATAAATAATAGAATAATAGATAATAGAATAATAAATAATAGAATAATAAATAATAGAATAATAAATCGCAGGCGATGGCAGGCCGCACCACGATCATTGTCGCGCATCGACTGTCGACCATCAGAAATGCCGACCAGATCTTCGTCTTCAAGGTAATAGAATATTATTATGGGCAACAACAAGTGATGGATAGTAGTCTGGCCCTCTCAATCACCACTTGGCGAAAAAAAAGGAACAGCGAGAGAGGATGGCAAATTGAGAGAGAGTTAGGCCATTTGGTGGTATCTCAAAGCACGCCACGATGTATCGTCTCGCATACCGCTCACACAAAACTTGGTTGATAGAGAAGACCATCAGGGCCTACACATGATGATTCTTCCAGGACGGCAACATCGTGGAGACGGGTACGCACGAGCAGCTGCTCGAGAAGGGCGGACTGTTCAAGTGGGTAAAAAATAGGGGCGCAACACAGAAAAAGGGGGAAATATGGGAAAGTGAAAGTGGGCGGAGCTTCGGAAAATGGGCGGGGCTTGCATAAACGAATTTCGAAATCATTCACATTATCAGGGACATGGTGCACGCGCAGCAGCTGCGCCAGGAGCAGGCGGTCAAGGAGGGAACGGCGAAAGGTAAGGAAATCATCGACACTCACTCCGAATTATACAAGGACTTGTTCAATATTTGGCCAAACGGGGCATTATACTGTCATCATCATCATCGTCATCATCTTTATACAGATCGAAAGCAGAAAACATTAGCGGTCATACAAGTATAATGAAACGAAAATGTGATAGCCCACGAACGTCAATCGCTGGGACTTGGGTTGGAAAATGAGGCGCGAAGTATAGCGATATAATGCAGAAATGGACGAGGTCGAGATGGATGCGGCAGCCGAGGACGATGAGTCGTCCATGCTGTTGAGGAAACGATCTGCAGCGAAGAAATCGTGGGTTAAAAAAAAAATAAAAAAATGAAATGAGCGCATAATTGCATTGTCATTAGTAGTCGTCATTGCATATACCTTTGAAACATAACGGGAACATTTTAACTGTTTAATTTAATTAATTATTTACTTGCAATAATCGGGGAAATTAGGGGCAATAACGATAGTTTAGCACAGAAAATATGACGATACGCTTATCCTCTACAAAGTGTTCTGTTTTTCTGATACGGCACCGAATGTGAAAGGGATGGGAAAAAAGATTGCAAGAGAACATAAAAAATAGAGAAAAAATATCATATCTAAAATACATTATTATTCAGATCACTAGCCGGCCGTAAAATCACAGAGGACGGCTCGGTGCTGTCGCTCGTGTCGTCCGTGCGGTCGATGGAGATCGAGATGGAGGTTTGAGATCAGAGATCAAAAATTAATCTATGCAGATCAAAGATCAAAGATCAATTTAGAATCTGTTTAGGAATCCCACCTGAAGCCGACGCCAATCTCGAAGATCTTCAACTACAACAGGGACAATTGGCACTGGCTCGCGTTCGGTAAGCTAAAATTTATGAATTTTTGAATTATTGTCTCTAAATTCTCCAATTACGATGCGATTGAAGGAACGCTCGGCTCGACAATTTCTGGAGCAGTGACACCCATCTTTGCGCTGGTCTACGCCCAGATCTTCAATGTAAGCTCACTCATCGATCAAACTGAGGATCCATCAAAGATTAAAATCATCAATCTTAATGATTGAAGAATCGTACTGTAACTGCCAATCATTTTATCAACAATAATTTTTCTTTTAATCTTACCTGATCTTACCGTATCGCTCAATTATCTATTGACCTACCGTACATCCTACAGTATCCCTAAATTATCGACCTGTGCAGGTGTTCGCTGAGCCACCGGAGCAAATGAAGAGAGATGCTCTATTCTGGTCCATAATATTCATCGTGCTCGGACTCACACAGGCGTTCGGCTTCTTCATTTCCGTAAGTTTGTGGAATATAGTGTTCCGGGAGTAATTGAGATTCCGTACTTGCGTTGTTTATCATCTTGGGTGAATAGGCATTATAAAATCGTTAAATTTTTTATATTGGTAGCCGTCGAGTGAATTGAATGACAATAACCAAAGCGACTTTATTTGCGTTATGAAACATATCTGAAACAATCAATCAATGTTATTGAGAATTAATATTAATATTTCAGGCGCAAGCACTCGGCAGATGCGGCGAGGCTCTCACCAAGAAGCTTAGAATGAACACGTTCACCAACCTCCTCCGACAGGACATCGCATTCTTCGATGATATCAAGTGAGTTTTGGGGAGAACCGCGACGCGACCGCAACGCGTAACCTCGAAAATGAAATATCATATATGATGTTGCAGGCACGGCACGGGCAAGCTGTGCACGCGTTTCGCCACTGACGCACCAAATGTTCGATATGTGAGTTGAGCAAAATTTTAGGGTTAAAATTGAAGTATGTTTCACAACGATGACAAAAAGGAGTGAATCAGGATTCAGTCAGTATTTTGTAGCCCTCCAGACAAGATAAAATATATTCTTTTATGATGTTACTGGTGCTGATTGGCGGCAAAAAGATTCCTAAACATACGAAAATTAATGGACGTCATTCAAGGTGTTCACCCGACTGCCCAATGTGCTCTCTTCTGTGGTCACAATTGGAGGAGCGATCATAATTGGATTCATATTCGGGTGGCAACTGGCTGGTGAGATCAGAGATCAAAGATGAAATATTAAAGGTCAGAGATCAGATGGAATATTAAATTTTCAGCGATTCTTCTCATAATGGTGCCTCTGATCATCGGCTCGGGATACTTTGAGATGAAGATGTCGGTGAGTAACGATTTCATTTTTTAAATATATTATTTAAATAAAAGAATTAAAATACTAAAATTGATAAATTGCAGTACGGCAAGAAGATGCGCGATACGGAACTTCTCGAGGAAGCTGGCAAGGTTGCGAGTCAAGCGGTCGAACATGTCAGGACTGTACAGGTATAGTCAACTATATTGGACTCCCTAATCCAAGGAAGTATTGATCTTTGATCTTTGACAGGCTCTTAATCGCCAGGAGAAGTTCCACTTCATGTACTGCGAGTACCTGCGCGAGCCGTACAAGTGCGTTTCCCTACCGCATCGAACAAACTAAGTTGATGACAAAATAAATGAATAATGAAATATTATAGGGAGAACCTGTGCACCGCGCACACCTACGGTGGAGTGTTCGCCTTCTCGCAATCCATCATCTTCTTCATGTAAGTTGTCGAATTTCGTAGGACGCGTTGCGGTCGCGTCGCCGTTTTTTCCAAAAATCAGTCAATTTCTGCAGGTACGCGCTCGCGTTCTGGCTGGGCTCTGGCTTCGTCGAGCACGGTCAGATGCAGCCGACTGATGTGTACAGGTAAATAAATTTAATAGTATTGTTATCGATGTTTGAAAAAATTGCCGCAACCCCTGCTATTTCATGTTGAAAAATGCTATTTTTCATCACCAATAATTAGTAGAGTTCGAACTACGGGTAATCGACTCTCCATTTCACGTGCTTTCTCACCGGTCCGAGAGAAGAGTATGAGCAAAATGAAGAAACGATTACCCGTATTTCGAACTCGTTTTACAAAAATTAATAATTATTCAGAGTGTTCTTCGCAATCGCCTTTTGCGGTCAGATGGTGGGCAACATCTCCTCGTTCATTCCGGACGTTGTCAAGGTTCGTCGCATTTTAGCTTCCTTTGTGTACAAATACGCTTCAACAACAGTATAAAGTACAGTTGGATGATGAGCGTAGATTGATTTGTTCAGTCTGTTCGTCACAAATAATGAGAAATATTTCCTGATTTGCAGTCCCGCCTCGCCGGTTCGCTCATGTTCCATCTCATCGAGCACCCGACGGAGATCGACTCGCTGTCCGACGACGGAATTAAGAAGGTGAGCGTCGCGGTCGCGTTGCGGTCGCGTCGCTTCGCGGTTCCCCCTTTAAACTCGTATATCAGGAGCTCAACGGCGAAATTTCGCTGCGCAATCTGCACTTCACCTACCCCACGAGGCGGAATACGAAGGTGCTGAGGGGACTGACGCTGGATGTGAAACCAGGTAATAAGATTGTACAATGTGGTACAAAAAGATGTTTTTTGGTATACTAACAGATAGCTTGTGATACCAGGTAAACTGTATTGTTCATGGACTAATGATGGTTTTAAGTATTTTCCATTCAGGTCAGACAGTCGCGCTGGTCGGCCATTCCGGCTGCGGCAAGAGTACGGTGATGGGACTGCTGGAGCGCTTCTACAACCAGAGCCGGGGAATTATCGTGCGTTGTTGTTGTTGTTGTTGTTATTGTTGTGGTTGTTGCTTTGTCAATATAAAATAGTATTTTCAGCTCCTCGACAACGAGAACATCCGCAACCTGAATATTCGCTCGCTGCGAGAACAGGTTAGTGATGTTAATTATTTTTTTCGTATTGAGTCTTGGAAGCACATTTTGAAACATAAGTATAGAATTGGTTATCAACCAACCACGTGATAAGAATAAACGCGTGAAACATAAATGTGAACAGCTTTATTCAGTATTCATTTAGGTGTGCATCGTCTCGCAAGAGCCCACGCTCTTCGACTGCACCATCTCGGACAATATCGTCTATGGACTGGATCGATCGGTTACGTACCAGGTAACACCGTCCTCACGATTAATACTTTATGGCTGCAAGCTCCGCCCACTTTTTGCAACCATACAAAAACCCGTTTTCGATACCAAAATCTTCTTGATATTAGAGGGAGGTTTGACCTTATTTCAAGCTTCGAGAATTACAAAAATAAAGAAATATCTACAGGAAATCAGCGCGGCAGCGAAGATGGCCAACATTCATGAGTTCATTCTTGGACTGCCGATGGTGATTAATTGATTAAATTAATTAGTTAATTAACTTATTAAGTTTATTTAATAATAAACTAATTAATTATGGGGCTACGATACACGAGTCGGCGAGAAGGGCACGCAGCTGTCCGGCGGACAAAAGCAGCGAATCGCCATTGCGAGGTGCAAAATTTCGTCTGACTCTCTCCGTTTGGAGTGCTCTCTCAAGTTTCTCCGACTCAATTTTTATATTTTTAGTAACCTAAGAAGACAGTCACCAATGTTCAAAAGAATAGAAACACTCATGAAACACAGCCGAGTTCCACTTCTAAATATAAGTATCTCAGAGCCCTCGTGCGCAATCCGCGCGTGCTCTTGCTCGACGAGGCTACATCCGCGCTAGATACGCAGAGTGAACAGGCAAGGATTGTTGCGGAAATTAGGCCTATTTGGGTTCCCTCTCTTATTTCTCTTATTCTTTAAAGATTCCGTCTCTATTAAAAGACGTATTCTTCAACCTGGTGCATTTTTCGAACTGTTGGTATTGCTATCGTAAGATTCAAATGCTCAGCGGAGACACTACGGTGTTTAGCGCATAATACGGAACGTTTTTTTCGCTAGCTCATTATTGATTATTCTTAAAGTTCTCATTTTCTCAGTAAGTGCTACTAGTACTGCTAGGAAACGATTAGAAACAAGAGCTCGGGTCGTAGTCCCTCCAGTCAAAAGTCGAAATGAACAATAGGAATCGGATTACGCGGAACGGTTTATTATTTTACGATAAAGAAACCTTCCAATTACTATCTGAAATATTAAATTTAAAAAAGGAACAATTCACAGGTCGTGCAAGAAGCACTCGAGAAGGCAAGGGAAGGCAGGACCTGTCTGGTGATAGCGCACCGCCTGAGCACCATTCAGGTATAAATTTTATCAATTAAATAAATAAATTAATTTACTAATTATATATATTACTAATTATATATATGACAGAATTCGGACCTCATCGCAGTCGTCAGCGACGGCAAGGTCGTCGATCAAGGTAATTATTATTGTTTATATTTCGAAGAATTAAGTAAATGCGAAATTATCGCTTGATTCTATCAGATAACACTATTCGATTTTTAGGAACTCACGAGCAGCTCCTCTCTTCCTCAGCTATTTACAAGAAGCTTTGCGAAACCCAGAAATTGGTCGAGAGCCAATAATTAAATGCTGATTATCCAATTTGCTCTTTAATTAATTATCATGTTATCATTGTAAGATTGAGACACATGTAAGATATCATATCATGGTTGTTTTTAATTCATTGTTCTTATCTCAAAATCGATTTTCTAGCCGAGAGCTTTCCGCCGTGTAATTTCTCTAGTATACGTGTTTGATGTCCGTTGTACACTAGGCTGAACAGGATAAATGATATTTTATGAAGAATTGGCCTTGTTCTGAGTGGGAGTTATTTCTGTTTATGATATATTTTTCTCTGCAATATTGTTTGAAAATTTGAGAAAATGCACTGGAGATGACTTCGAATCATGAACGCGTCATCTCCTTATTGAGGAATCAAAAGGAACGCGCATTTTATTATTATTGCATTTGTCATGAAAAGAAATCTACGCGGCTGGCTTCAACCGCGACGCGTGACGATGCGTCATACGTTTTTTGAAAGGTTATCTTCTTTACTCAGCATCGCGTCTTATCATGTTTGGCTCATTACCTGGTTAGACGTTTTATTTATTCTCTTTTCACATTCACTTCTCTTTGCTCGCTATGTATTGTTTTTGTTGATTTCAGAAATTTGTACAGTATAGTTGATTTTGACATTTTGTACCAGTTCTTACTACACTATACATACGCGTGCAATTTATCATCTAATTGTAAGCACATTGTCTTATTGATCATTTATCACCTTTCTTGCTCAGTGTAATGGACCTTCTTGCATTGCCTGAGGACGTGCTTTACGAAATAATTTCCAAACTAAAATTAATGGATCGCCTAAGAATGCGTCGGACCTGCCGGTTCGTTTGCTTGGAAAAAATAACAAAATTCAATGAACAATATTCAAGATCCAAATCATTATACAATATTTTTGGTAATTGTGTTTTTTCGAAATAAATTATGAATCGATTTGAACATGAAATGTGTCCATTTAGGGCGTTCGCAGCACTCATCGCTGATTCTCATTTCTCAAGCCCTCACGAACAAACGATCACTATTTCTGCAGCGTTTATTGAACAACATGTATTCGACACTAGGGACACATGGTGCAAAAAGGAAGTGGTGAGATTTTTGGTTTGGTTGGTTCGATTTTTGATTTGGTGAGATGAGTGAGCATTTTTTTAAAAATGTATCTCCAAATATGTTAAAAAATAACAAATAATGCAGCGAAAGTACACCACTGAATCAGCGTTTAGTGATATTATCGCCGGGGAAACAATGGGAAACAATTATATTTCCGATTGTTTAGCAGTTCCACCCTAATCAGTAACGGATTTCAGAAACGCACGATCACGAGCAAGATAATGATCAGAATCAGCCTCGGTGAGCTTTGGTTCAAGCCTATCGCACGGGACGATTTGAGGGCAGTGGAACTCATGCAGGGACTGTTTCGAAGCTGCAAGGTGGAGAAAGTGAATATTCATGTGAGTTATTTGTCGACATTTTAATTATTAAGAAAAAAAATATTTCTCAATTTTTTTTAGCTCCGAGGCAGAGTTCTCTCTGCCGATTTTATTCGCACTTTGATTGGTAATTTCAAAATCGAGGAGCTCACCGTTCATGGGACTGAGAAGAATATATCTATGTCAGTGATTTTGCATGTATTTTAAATAAATTACATTCCGGAATTTCAGAGCCATTGATCTCTTCAAATACATCTCGGCGAGCAAGCATTGTTTGGTATTCAATGCGTTGCCATCACGCTATATCCTCTTTTCACTTCCATCACTATATCATCTGAAGCTGACGGATGTTAATGTCAGTTGTTTGGTTATTTTTTGACAAATTATATTTTGTAAACATTCAAGATTATCCTGTTGATAAGTGAACATTTCAATTATTTCCAATCAAGCTACGAATGCTTTAGGACCTCGACCCTAACTGGGTTCTTAGCAGTAGTGACCTGACCCACTTGCTAAGCATGCATAAGAATATTACTTGCGCAAAATCGACAGTATCGGTATCGGGAAGAGAACTCAAGGAACTAGCCGAGGTAAACTGTTGACAGCGACTATGCAACGGAGATGCTTTAGGTCATCTCAAAGAGTATCGATCGAAGTGTCACTATTTCCGTTAACAACTCAGAATCGAAAAATATTTTGCTACAGTTCGGCATCACAGAAAAGTCGAAAAAAGTGAGAAAACTACCATTTATTTGCAACATAGAAACAATTTCAGTTTCCGATTCAACGGAAAGATGGAGTGAATACTATCTATTCAAATTGTATAATTGATCTGCACGGAAAACATTACGACAAAGTAGTAGATTTAACACTGAGGCATTTCGGAGTCAAAACGCCGGCATGAAATGTTGAATTTTTTTTTTAGTTGTATCCTTATTTTTATTTGTTCTGCATTTGATAAATTAATTTCATGGATGGTTTTCTGGGGTGAGAATGCGCAGAAAAAATCAGCATCAAATCAGCAGCAATCATACAACTGCTTTTCGTAACCGTTGCTGTCACGAATCATTGTAAACATCATTGACGATTCAATAAATACATGTTGCATGGATCTTAATCGAGATTTACTTGATACTCATATTAGCGTAACACTCTTCTCGATACAAGCAAAATCACATATTAGCGTTACACTCTTCTCGATACAAATCGTCATCGGAAGAGGTCGAAAGACCGCTGAGGAGTGTGGCTCGCTCGATATCTCGTCTTTCAAAGCTTCTTATCTCTTTGTTTGCGCTTTTCCACGCGCATTTCCACACTTCTCTCTCCCCCCCCCCCCACTTTCAATCGTTACTTCCTCACTCTATTTTGAAAATTCACTTTGTTTCTTTTCAAGATGGATTTCTTCGCTCTTCCCGACGTATTTCTTCGCAAATTGATGCGCACTATGGAGATCAAAGACCGTATGAGAATGCGCCTTGTTTGCCGGTTCGGAAGAAATATCTTTCTAAATCAATGCGATTACTTGTTAAAGTGCTTTCGAGAAACTGGTCGCGGAAACGCATGCGGGAACGTTTAGACTTTTCTCCATTAACACTTGGCTTCACGGGAAACAGCTGGTGAGTTTCGGTTTAGAAATTCAATATTTTAAGATAATATTTGTTTATTTATAGATGGCCTTTCACATTTCTGGGGTGAGACAGGAGCTTGGATGGGGTGCTAGGGGAGTTGATACGTCGAATGCAAATCCGGCACTGCCAATTCGCAAGTGGAATCGATTCTTCAGCGGAATCACCTTTGAGAACTTCACTTTGGACGTTGGCTTAATACTCAAAACATATTTTACTAAATACATTTGCAGTATCCATACCAGGCTTTCACGATACCATTCATTCGAGATTTGCTCAGAAATGTGAAGATTGGTCGCTTCAGCTTCAACAATGAGCGCTGTCTGGCGGATATGGAGCGGTAGCGTATTTTATTTTAATTTTTCGAAAACACAAGAAAAAAATCCATTTTAGCTCCCTGGAACTCGCCCGAGGCCATCCTGCGAGCAAAATTGCAATGAAGCTCACTTTCGTTCCTCCCTTGAACAAACTTCAATCGCTTCCACCGATGGAAACGCTTACCATCTGGCCAACAAATGTAACCGCGGCACCGCAAAATCGAACGGTGATTAGATCTGCTCTTCTTTGTTTTTTTGACATAACCTTTTTTGCCCTCCCTATCACTCTCATTCTCACCCCTTTCACATTCATAGCGGTTGTTATCCGGGTGATAAAATAGCGAAGTTCCATCAGATCCACACTTCCTTTCTGATCCAGTCTCGTAATTTTCTAAAACTTGACTTTTTGAGGACTATCCACCGATCACAGCCGACATTTTCCTCAATCTTGTCGCGGCTCATGCGAGTGTTCACGTATTCTATGCGACCGTTGGACCGGAGGAAATCATGCGTGTAATTGAGGTATTTTATGGATTGCCTGATAATGAAAAAGCTCAGTATTCTTGAAGATTTATTTAAATAAATCACTTCTAATTGTTGCAGATAATACTTTCCGCAGATAGCCGCAAGCGCAGTGCCAATTGGGAATCAGGTCACGCGCCGATTCTCGCATTTTTGAAATGCCGTGGCCTCACTAACAGGAGTCAGGCCCGTGAACGAATAGGAGAGGTCAGACTTATTTATATCAATGTGAGGACATTTTGTATAAATTTCAGTTCACGATAACGTGCGTAACGCGCGCAGTGCATCTTCGCTACAGGAGCTGCCTGATTCGATTTGATCACTTTGAGTGGGCAGGTACATGCAACGGGATTTTTGTTTGATAATTTTATTTAGGGAATATACTTTTTAAGCGAGAATGAATTTTCCAGGAGATCGAGACGTATCCGTAAGCATCGAAAACGGACAGGGCGCGCCGGGAACGGAATACGCGTATTTGTACGCTGATTCGGATTCAGAATGAGAATTCATTGTTGTACGTTGATAGTTATCTGATGCGATAAAGACATTGAACTAAATTTGTTTTAAAAACGGAAACGGATTACACTGAAAATATTATCTTTGTGAACAATTTCTCAAGAAAAAAAAACAACAAAGAATAGGTGATGGATGAACGAATAAGTTTCTGAATGCACAGTGAAATGACGATTTCACACGTTTCGAGCGTTTTTGATCGAAAAAAGGCGATGGCGCGGGCTACTGTAAACGGGATTAGTGGTTCAGACCATGACTTATTGTTCCTTTTCCGACGGCCAATTCGCCTCCCTTCTTCGGATCGGGATCGAATTCACACGTGCACGATTCCATGAGAAGATTCGTCGTCATTTGCAGCTGCTGTGAATAGGCTGCCCACCTCTGACCCCTCCCCCCCCCCCCTGATCTTTCTGACCGTAATCTAGTAGTTCGATTGTGATCATTAATAAGATTAACCCATTTCATGACTACTATCGTGTCATTGTCAACCGGTTTTCCCTGATCGTCCCGCCCCATTCCGTGCAGTTTGAATTGTCATTTCTACTACTGTCCCAGCGTACACGGCACACCCTTTAGGCGCATATTCCTTTACTGAAGATCGTGTATTGTTTTCCAGTATTGAGCCACATAACCCCCCCTGATCTCGTATCTTTCTGCCCTGCCCCATTCCGTGTAGTTTAATTGTGATTTTACCCTCTGTCCCAGCGTAAACGGCAAATCCTTGCCATTGTCACCCGCCTTTAGCTATTTATTGTCGCCCAATTGACTGTTATAGTTAGCATTATAATATTATCCCCCCCCCCTGTAAAAAGTACCTATTTTTCTCCCCCCCCCTCATCCTCCTTTTTTTCCCTCTGGAACCCCCCCCCCCCCCCTTTCCCCCGCCCCCCTCAACTCTGGTGTCCGGAATCAACTTGAAATCAAGTAGAAATGGGTTTTCAAGTTGGAATCAAGTACTGTACCCGTGACCCATTCCCACAACTTGGAATCAAGCAGGCTTACGTATCCGCAGCGTCCAGCACATACATCGCCTATAAGGTCCCTTTTTGCAGCCCTATTCTGACTGCCTTCGGGCACGAGTGCGCTTGACTATCTGCGGACCCCAGTTGCACCGCCTTTGGATGTGACCTCCCCACATGGTCGTACCATGTGAGGTCTGTGGTTACGGTATGGGTAACCCATGATCTCAATCAATCAATAATTGAGAAAGCTATCGTAGTCCTCGCCGATTTCAAACGATCCCACAAGTTGGAATCAAGCTTGATGGCAACTTGTGGGAAGTGCAATTGCTTGATTCCAAGTTGATTCCGGACATCGGAGAAACTGTTTAAATTTTCGATAAATAACTTCGATAAAAATGAGTAAATTGCATAGATGGGTCGGGAGGATCCTTGCTCTGTGGTTGTTTCGTATTGTAGATTTACAATTCTTTCATTCACCCATTCCTTTTTTATCAATTTCTATCTCTTTATTTTTTCTTTACAAAATTGCTTCTCTCGCGTTCTTCTCATTTTTACCATTTTCCTTAATTATTTTATTCTGCTGACGTGCAAGGCTCACGCTGAAAATTGCGATTCATTTAATTTCTCGCGTATCAGCTCTCGATTGATTTATCTAAAAAAATCGCTCACTCACTCTTTTTGTATTTATTACATGAACATATTTACTTGATCATTCATTTATAATCGCTCTACGCACCATCATTCGGTGCATGGTTTCTGGCTCTCTATCAGCATTCACTCCTTTGTTGGACGCTTATCACTCGCAGCCTTTGTAAGGGGTGACTTGGCCCCTCTTCATTTCACGCACTCTCTCACCGGTCAGACAGTCGAGAGAGAGTATTATTGCCAAGCCATCCCCATTTCTTTGTTTGCTCTTCTCCTCAGATTTTCACCTCTTTCTCGCTTTCATACTCTTGATTTATCACTCATCTTTTAGTATTATCAGCATCTTTATTCTGCACACTCTCTTGCCACTCGAGAGGGCGAATGAGTGTGCGGAATGAAGAGGTGCGTGTTCCTGCTAGATCATTTCAAGAAATGAATATGTTCAGCATGGACATTTTCGCACTTCCCAACGTCTTTCTTCGAGAGCTGATGAAATCGATGAAAATGAAGGAAAGAATGAGGCTACGGCTAACGTGCCGGTTCATTTATCATATTTTTTTTCATTTTCAAAAAGTTGTCCAGGTCTTTCGCTAAACTTGTTGCTGACTCGCATGCAGGATACTTTGAAAGCGGCCGTATTTTCTCCTATTTCGTTGATGGACATAAAAAGGTATTTTGAAAATTTTGTACTGGATAAATTAAAATAAAATTCAGAATATATCAAATATTGGTAACATGCAATTTGTTGATATTGATACAACTGTTGACCGAGCTGAACGTTTTGTTCGGTTACGAAATAGTCTTTTCGCAGGAATTTATTTCGATCTTTTTGTGATAAAGGTAGATTGTTTTTGTTATTTGTTATAGTCTTTCAAGTTTCTTTTAGTGTTATTGCGATGTGTTTACTCTCAACTTTCTTTCTAATTTGACTGAACGATTCACTATTGGTGCGTTAAGCCTCGAAGCATATAACGAAGAAGCACTCAACAAGTGCGTTTGTTTATGTCTCCTACAAAAAGTTGTTATAAAAAGGTGCAATTCAGCTCCCTAAAACTGATGACTAACTTTCCCACCAGCAAATTGATGCTGAACCTCTATTTTATTCCTGACGCGGACAAGTTTCTAGCATTGCCTGCGATGGATGAATTGTGTGTCGCTGCAAGAAGCGAGGTTAAAATTTAGAAACATCTTTCTCACGAAGGAGTTATTTGAGGAGCTCCAGCCGATTCCTGCTGATACTTTTCTCAAACTTGCTGTGATTCACAAGACAATTTATTTCAAACGAGTAACGATGTCAGCCGATGATCTAACGCGTGCAATTAGAGTATGAACGTTTTTGAACATTATTTAAAATTAAATAATAATTTTTAGAAAATATCGACAAATGATGCCTGCAAACGCACAGTGCAATGGTACGCTTATCCGCCGACTATTGTCATTTGGCTGAATAGTCAAGGCGTAACGGAAGACAGTGAGGCGGGACAAAAATGTGGAGAAGTCAGTTTAGCTTTGCTAGGGTTTCCTGTGCAAAAAAATGACCCCCCCCCTAACACACAATCTAACCGAAGTAGGACATAACTGAAAGTCAAGAGAGCCTATTTTGCGATTTTTTTAAAAATTGCAGTTCCTTGTCAAGCGCACTGTCCACGATGGCGGATCCATGCACCTTCGTTACCGTGATTGGATGGTGCTATTCGACGGCTTTAGTTGGACGGGAGCGAACTATTCGATTGTTGTGTCCGTCTCGAACGAGCATGAGGATTTGAAGGAGGACACGAGTTTCAATTAGCAAGACTTTGCAAGCTAGTTTTCAGTGATAAACATGCTACATCTATGAAATGTTTTTTTTGTATTTTCGTATCCTGAACAAGCGAGAAAAGAATGCGACAAGTGGAAAATTGCTCAACACTCTGCACAGCACGCGACGCGTGCTGCCGCGACGCGTCTCTCTCTCTCTCTCTCTCTATCTCTCTCTCTCTCTCTCTGCAGAGTGGACGCAGGGCACAACAATCGGCGAGGGGCCACACGCTGGCTGTTTGCAGCGACGAAACTGCACAAATACTTGTCAATTTCTCTTCTCGTTCTTTTTTCGTAGTCTCTCACTTCCTGTAGAGTGCGCAAATTGAGTACGCTTGGTATTTCGAGAGGTGATGCGTACAATAAGCGAAAGTGACTCGATGCCACGTCCTTATCGCTCGTGTTTGCATCTAGTTCTTCGCGTTTTAGCTCGATTTCCGTGCTCTTGACGATCCAAATCAGAAGAGAATCATTGCACACTTGATTACGGCAGTTCAAAATCGTTTTTTTCCCGATTCAGCAATGGACATACTCGCTCTTCCGGACGTTTTTCTTCGCCAATTAATGAGAACCGTGGAAATTAGGGACCGCCTGGCGCTCCGGCTTACTTGCAGGTACGGGTAGTCGGTTCTCACTAAATTCCTCAATGCCAAATCATTCTAAGCAGATAATCATTCAAGCTAAGATGGTTAAATTCAGATCATTCGAGAAACTCGTAGCCGACTCTAACGCGGGATATTTTGAACATGCTTTCATCAGTTCATGGATACCCGATAAGTGAATATATATGTTAATTTATTATTTTAAAATGTTATTTTTATGAATATTAAAAAAAATATTTTTTTAAATATTTTCGAAATTTAGATTCACGATGCTCCTTGGCGACACTGCATTCTACGGAATTGAATGGAGTGACGCGGGAATGGGGAGGCGATTGGAGTTGAGGCAACGTTTGTTCAGTCGAATTGCGATTGGAGAATTCGATTTTAATGTGAGCATTTCTTTTGCTTTTTCTAGTACAATTCGGAATAGATCGATGACGACCCGAAGGCTCTCGAATTCATCCGAAAATTTATCGAGAAATTCAATATCGGAGTGCTTGGTTTTCGTGTTGAGACAGAGCATCAACTCGAAAAGTAAGTAGTCTATTCAAATAATAATTTATCCTTTTTTCCTCATTTATTCAAAACAGTATTTCTGAAATTTGTTCAGTGCTCGTATGCTTATGACAGACTTTCCAAAGAGCAAGTATACAATGGATCTATGCTTCCTTTCGAACAAGAAAACGCTATTGTCCCTCCCTCCTATGGAAGAACTGAGTATATTTTCAATGATTGAGGTAATTTTCTGCCTATTTTATTGTGGAAATACACTCCTCAGATACCCTCAAGTCTATGCATCAAATTGGTCGGGATTCACAAGAATCTAGATTTGGGCGATATTCAGATAACATCGGAAGATTTTAAGAGCGCCGTTCAGGTTAAACTTTGCTCCATAGTTACGCAAATCAATGAATGCATTCAGATAATTTCCAGTGATTCTCGCCCGCGGAAAATTCGAATGAAGACGAAGCGCAAATACGTAGTCTCATGCTTGCGAGAGTACGGTATTTCGGCCTCGACAAAGACTGGAGATATCTGCAAGCAGGTTAGTGCCTAGACCGGCCAGGATAAAGAGTCCGTCTCTTCTTCTTCCAATTGTCAAAGGGCAGAGCGACGAGAGGAATGAAGACGGATCTATTGTACAAATCACTAATTTTCATCGTCAACTTTCAGTTTCAAATCGTATTGGTGAAAAATATCCTCAAGCGGATTCATCTTCGCTACGACAAATGTTCCATTGAACTGACACGATTTGCGTGGACAAACCCGGATTCCAATGTTGATGTTGTGCTAACTAATGTTGATGAGAAAAATTAATTGTATTTGTTCATTCGTGAAACGTTATTATTATTTTTCATTTGATAAATGGTTCGAGCAGATGAAATTTGACAAGTTACGTAATATTTCTCGCAAGGCATCACAGAAACACACAAGGCTAACAGTGTGGCATTTATTGCTCACCTCTTCCTCTCTGCTTTCCTCGTTTCCCCTCACCTCTGTCATGTTGAATTTCCGTTTCTTTCCTTGCTTGTTATCTCTTTGAGCTAATGCCGCGCAAAAGTCTTGAAGTTGAACGATTCTTAATTTTCCTAAATTTGATTCTTCATAAAATTTGGAGACTAAAATGGATTTCTTCTCCCTACCCGACGTAATCATTCGCGAAGTGATGAAATATGTGCATATCAAGGATCGATTGAGGCTGCGACTCACTTGCCGGCGAGTTTTTTTTCAAATTTTGATACGTTTTTTTTAAACTAACAATTACACAAAGCTTATGCGTGAATCTGTTCATTGAACGGTAAGATTTCGATTAAAGAGCCTTCGAACAACTCGTTGCATCGACACCCACAGGCTACTTTGACCACGGGCACGTTATGCAATGGCCACATGAGGTTTGTCTTTCGAGCGGGATTGCATTTTGCGAACTTTGGACAGATCACGCTCATCTTTGTGTTCCAAAAGTGCTCGTTTGTGTCAAACACATCTTTCAGTGCAACTTTTCCATTCGCCTCGGTCCTACAAGTCTCAAGGCCAGTTACCTGGCGGGCGATGGGTTGCAGCGATTTCTCAGGTAGGGACAAAATGAAGAATCCGAAGAATCCCCCTCCCCCTTCCATCGATTCCTCAAATATCAAACATGTATAAACAATATGAAAAGAAAGCTTGCGAAGCGAGGGATATTTGTAGACAGTGTGCCTAATAAAACTAACTATTTGTTGCGAAGAGAGATCCCTTCTCATTGTCAGAACTCGCCATCGGCTCTTCAGTGGAGTTTCTCTAGGGAAGTTCAATGTTCACGTGAGTTGTTCTTTATTTAGGCAGCTTTGTTTATCGGCACCGCGTGCTATTTTATGATTCGAAAAAAGGCACGCGGAATTCAGATTCCAATCTGGTTACTCAAATTCTAAATTATGATTCAGATAACTGACCAACCACTCGCTCTCAACTTTGTCCGCGATTTTTCTCGAAATTTTCATGCAAAAGTTCTGCATCTAACCGTGTATACGGAGAGCCAACTGGAAAGGTTATTTTCTAAAACAGTTATTGTTTCAAACTATTTATTTAGCCTCCGGCATCTCATTTCGGACTTTCCTCGTAGTGACTGCGTGCTCGAGCTTTGGTTTCTTCCCGATATCGAAACACTTCTCTCCCTTCCACCTCTGAAAGAAGTCAAGATTCCGCACGAACAGGTAGCATGGGGTAGGTTCGGAAAGGCTGTAGTTTAGTCATTTACGGGTTTTCTACTTTAAAAGGCCAGAATTGCAATACTAAGGGCTACCATTTTCCCTACTTCTATTCCTATTAACACAATGTACTAAGCCTAAGCAGCATAGAAAATCATCCTTTTGTTTATCAGATAACGGCTGAACTATTTTACACTAGGCGCTATTGCTTCATTCTGCACTTCTGAAGTAGTGCCCATTTCAGGTATCTGCCGACGTATTCTTCCAGTTACTGAGTACGTATCCCACATTGGATTTGGGCTGCAGATCGGTGTCGCTTACAGGGAACGACTGGCGACGGGCGATGCAGGTATGTTTTACATTGCTCTTTTAATTAATTAAAAATTTATAATGATATTAATTTAAATGCGTTACTTTGTTCCAGATCATTTCCTCTTCCTTTGGTGAGAAGAAATTAGTATTTACCATGATTGTTGAACAGATTGTCACCAATCTGTGCGGTTTCGGCATATCTGAGAAGAGCAGAGTTGGGGATCGCAGCGGCGAGGTTTGCAATACATTCTTTCACTCCAATGATTGCGCAATCGTTTCAAAATAAAAATAAATCATTCATTTATGATAATATGCATTTTTCAGTTCGAGGTGTGCCTCGTGCCCGAAGGGTCCTGTGAATGCGTGCAATTTCGATACGGGTAAGCATTCAATGTAGAGTTGCCCCCCTGTACATTGCCTCCTCATTTCGTGTGCATTCTTGCTACAATGGCTGACATTGAATATGAGAGTACAAGAGAATACGAAACTGTAAAGCCAATTTCAGAAACTGCTGGGTGCTCTGCCCGGGCAGTGTGTTGTGGTCTACGAAAGACGGAATTGCCACCGTGATGATGGCGAATAGTGAGAATCACAGACTGATCTGGTGTGAGAATGCGGATTTGTGAGCTCGTATGCGGTGATTTCGAAGAATAAGAAGGAGAATAACAGAACAGAGCAGCGATAAAGTATTGATTATCCTCAAAAAGAAAATGCCTGGTTTGAATAAATAAGCTTTTTCAGCGTATGCTACAACATATTTTCCATATGATAATGCCCACATATTCCCCCCCCCCCTTAAAAGTTGAGCCTCTTCTCGCATAATCTATGGAATAGATAAAAGTAAAACGATTCCACGCCTGACCGCATCGCGCCCGAATATAAAACCTTTCATCACGAGATATTCTCACTCTTTTATTGCGTTTCTTCCGCCTCATCCACTCAAACAATGAATCTACTGTTCCCGACGTTTCCCGAAGTTTTCCTGATGGGGACAATGACCTTTCGAGATCGCTGCAGCCTCCGCCTCGTTTGCCGGTTTCCATTCCCATTGAAGCCAATAATGTCTTTTTTTTATAAATGCAGTACCTTTGAGCAGCTCGTTGCTGGCACAAATGCTGGAAGCGAATATCTTGTGAGCATCAGGGGCGACGAGGTTATTACATTCATCATTAGAGCTAGAAATGCGGATCGCCGTCGCTCCGTTCGCTCCAAGATCCTGATTCAGAGCAGACTCCACTGCCCACCGAACTGCTGTTCTCGTTGAATTTTTTCGCATATGAATCTATCAGTGACTGTGAATTTCTTCGAAAATCCTGAATCTTGAAAGAAGAACGGCCTTCTGATACCTCATATATTCTGATAACTGATCAGCGCCCAGATAGCGACACTGATAAATAGTGTATCGTATTGTATTATTTTGTACTGAAGTATTGTGTATTTATCTCTCTTGTTACCGCCTGCATGCCCATTGCCTGATACCAGAATAATACTGTAACTATGTAATATGAAGGGCAAGTATTTACAAATCCCAAAAAATACACACTTCATACGCACAAAGTGTGCTCGGCGATGGTGAATTGCTATTGCTAGAGAGGGATCACTGCATACCGCGAGAGTTTTCTTTAGCACCATTCCCACGTGTTGCACACAGCCTTCGCACTCCACTTTTTGTTGCTTTGCGCAATATTGAGCAAGCGCACGCTTCATTTCTTCTCATTCTATCAATTGCGCCTGAACTATGTGTAATTTCTTCTTTATTTCATCCAAGCTCTCTCTCTCTCTCTCCCCACGTACTCAGTTGTTCCCGTATTCAGATCTACGAAAACACTGTCTCTTCAGATTTAGTCTTGAGATTTTAGCGAACTTCGACTTCGTAAAGATGAATTTCGTCGTTTCCTCCGATGAAGAGTTAGACAAGTGAATATTATTATATTTTTTTAAAATATTGTATTGATTCAGTGCTCGTCTGATCATGTTGAAAGACGCTACCAGCAAATGCTCAATGGATCTCTGGTATCTGCCCGACACTGAACGAATATTATCTCTCCCTCCGATAGAACAACTCACGATTATGGATGATGAAGTGGGCGGTTTTAAACACAATTTACTATTAGAAATCAAGAAATTATAGGTATCGATTGATCTATTCTTCAAGCTCATCCGTGCACAGAATAGCCTAAACTTGGGATGCAAGGCCGTCGCGTTATCAGCTAGAGAATGGCAAGAGGCAATGGAGGTGTCTTCTATTTTTTTCCGGAAAATCAACGTGTTTTTCGATTTCTAACAGTAACACAAAGAGAAAATATCATTCAATTTCAAAGATCGTATCCGAGGACACATCACCGAAAGTCGTGCGACTAACAATGAGAGTGGACACCGTTGTCGATCACCTCCGAGGCTTTGGCATGTCCGAAACGAGCATGTCCGGAGATCAGAATGGCGAGGTCAGTCGGCTACGATTTGAAAAAAAATCACAAATTTCGCATAATTTTTTCGGTTAAATACGACAAAATGAATGAAAAATACGCATTATTTTGCTTTTTTTCAGGTCGACATTCACCGGATGCCGGATGGTTCTGGAGACGGAGACTGCATGCAGCTTCGCTTCGGGAATTGCTGGATTCGCATTCTGGGCAATGTTTGGACGAGTAGCGATGGAATTGTGACTGTGATAATGGCGAATAGGTTGAGATTGTTGTAGTTTTTTTTTGTGAATTTATGGAGATACTTCAATATTCGAAATCAATACAATTTGAAGAATAATAATTTTTCACACGGGGTCTTAAAAGTTCGAGCAAAAGTCGTCACAATTCACTCAAAACCACAATGGCTCACAAATAGATGCTAACACAGCACAATGTTAGCCAAAACTGTCATTCGCACTCAAGGCGCGGCAATGTTTGTCATGACGTCATCATCCATATCACTTCTCTCTCTCCTTTACGTCTCCTCGCATCGCTTCAATGGGTTTATTTCTCTCACTTATCGATGTTTTCGCCAGCAAATACGAAAATCCAGTCCAGAATAAAGGTTTATTGCACTTTGAAATACTTGTATTTAGGATTAACAGTTGATCAAGATAATACGTTGAACATTCTCACTCTTCCTAATGTTTTCCAACGAAAAGTAATGAGAACGTTGGACTTCCAGGACCGCTTGAATCTACGGCTAACTTGTCGGTCTGTTTTCGCTCATTTAATTTTTTTTTCAATTCCTCGATGTTTTTAGTGCATTTCAACAGTCAGTCGCCAACTCGCACGCGGGATATTTCGGGCATGGAAAAATATGCAGATGCTACAACGACATCGTGAGGGTTATCTTTGCGTAAACGGGACCGAATGTCAGACTCTTAGGGCACAATAGCTAACGTGCAGCATTTGGAAAAGAAAACATTTGACATATTTACGTCAATATTTTTAATTGGCAGCGATCTCTCTACGTCTCATTCTGGGACTATATTGTGCAAGGCGCAACGTTCACTCAATTTTCCTTCGATAATGAGGGGATCCTGAAATTTTTCCTGCTTCGTTCTCGCTTATTCAGCGGAATCACTTTTCTAGATCGATTCCAAATAGAGGACGATAATTTTTTTGTTTCAAAATATTTTTAACGATGTATTCAGCTTGACGAAAGAATTCTGACCACCGACAATTTTCGACTGCTCACCGAAAAATTTCAATTCAATCTACACCATTTTTTCGCTAAAACCGAAAAGGTTCTTGAAAGGTACAGCATTTGATTTATTAATATTTGAAATTCAATAGTGTTACAGCGCGCTTCAGCTCATGTCGAAGTATCCCTCGTGCAAGTACGAACTGTGCCTTACCTTAGTTCCAGAAGCCGATGAGGTTCTATCCCTGCCCGGCCTTGAGTGGTTTTCTGTTCTCCAATCAGAGGTGGTCGTTAAATTTTTTTAATTAAAAAAAACTAGTCAATTCACCTTTAGGGCGAAGAGAACCGCGAAACTTCCATGAGCACAAAATCATTCTTCCATCTTCTCTGAACGCCAACCCCTACCTTGGAACTGCGAAGTGTGAACTTGACTACGGATGACAGTGAGAGGGCATGGCGGGTCTGTGCTCGATTATTTTTTAGTTGACTTTATTTTCGAATTTCAGATGCTCTTGGCAGATGACCGCATACATTTCGTTGAAATGCACGTTGCGTTTACAGCCGTCGATGAATGGTTCGAAAGTATCGGAATCGCAGAGGACACGAGTGAAGGAGATATCCGTGGGCAGGTGAGGGCTATTCTGCATCCCTTTTCTTGAATATGCCATTGCATAACACAATTTATTGCAGTTTCTGGTGAACAAAATATCTGACAGTGGCTCAATATGCCTAAAATACATGGGCCGTTCGGAAAAAATCTATCTTCAACAAGTCAGACGAGGACTCAGAGGTGACAGTTCCCATAGTCTCCTGCGATTTATGAGGAATGAGACGACTGATTAACACATTTTTTAAACTAAATACGAATAAAGCATCTGAATTCCTTCAGAATTTTATAATTTAATCTATAATAAGTTTTTAGAATACACTGTAGCACAGCAATTGTTTGAAAAAAGTTCACTGACACGCCAGTCTTCATCCGGAATTCGATAGCAATAACTTTCCTTGGCTGTCGAAGGAAAGGGCGAGAAAACGTTAGATCAAACGAGATAGAAGAGTAGGGGGCATGCTCAATGCTGTGCAGAGAAACAAAGAGTGGTGTGAGTAATAGCGCGTGGCAACTCTCCCTCTCTGCCGTGATCGCGTCTTTCCCGCCGCGTTTCATCCTATCACTACTCCAATCAATCACTCCTCTCTCCACAACCTGTATTTCTCTGCTTCAAACCCTTGGAACATGGATATTCTCGCTCTTCCGGATCCATTTCTTCGTAAGGTGATGAGAACAATGACTATGAAAGATCGTCTGAGAATTCGACTGGTGTGCCGGTCAGTTTGTTCGATTGATTGCTCATAGTTTGACTACGCTTTTCACACGAGCTCGTCCTTGTACGCGTCTATCTACCTTTCTTTCATCACGAGACCTATGTCTTTTCCATCCATTTCACTCTCATTTTCTCTTTGTCACTCATGGGAAAAAGTGTTCATGAAGAAAATGTCTATCATAGACTTTCGAAAATAACATAACAAGTTATTTCATTCCACGTCCTCGCAAGTTATTGTAGCGGTTCGTAACTAGTTACGAAAGGTTTTCGTATCTAGTTACTTTGTTTTTGTTCACTTTTCGTGAAAATTGTGAGATTGTGTCCGAGATAGCATGATACTAGCGTCGGGTGATCTTGATACTTGAGTTTGGAGATCGTGATACTAGGGCACGTGATACTTGTTCAATCATGCAGGCATCCTAGGCGAACCATTCAACCTGCAGTTTTCAACTGCTACTGCTCGTAACGAAATCTCGTAACTAGTTACGAAACCGCTCCAGTAACTATGGAGAGTGAGGAATGAGAGATCAATAAACTCGTTCGTAACTAGTTACTTCGTTAATAAACTGTTATTTTCGAAGTCTAGTCTATCAACAACCGAACTGCCGTCAAAAAGATCCTTATTCGATTTTCAGCGGTTTCAAGGAGCTTGTTTCGAATACACACGCTGGTTTCATCAATCATGGACAAATCAAACTGGAAAGATCCCACTGGGATCCGAACGATGTGCTCATTATGAGAATTATTATGAATTATTATTATTATTAATGTTGTTAATATTATTAACTTTTATATAATTATAATCATATTATTTTGAATTATTATTATGAACCATTAGGAATGAGAGATGAATCCTTGCAGGGATTTTTGTCTGTAACTATCGGTGATTTGACTCTTATGGACTACGAAGAATTAGATGGGGACATTGAGGAGCGCATGAACCTCAGATCACACCTTTTCTCAGGAATTACAATAGGAGAGTTCAATTTAACTGTAAGTTCAAATCGCTCACCAAACAATCCCAGCGCTTTAGCTCGAGGTTGACTATTCCCCGAATTTTCAAGTTTCCTCGGTTCTCGAATTAATACAGAGGTTCACAGAAAATTTCAAGATCAAGCAGTTGAACTTCGAACAGCACTTAGAAGACTTGGACAACTTTCGGACGTTTGTTTCGTAATTCGGGGTTTCAAAAAAATTGCAAATATACTTTTAGCGGTTCACAAATCGTCGCAACCTGTCTCAAGTGCAAATATCACACCAATATTTGGAGATATCTTCCCGTAACTGAAAAACTTTTGTCACTACCAGTTCATGATCATCTGGAAATATTGTGCTATCTTCGGGTTTGTCGTCTTGCGATTTGGAGTAATTCTAATATTCTCAGACCAGCCACCCGCTAGAACATTTTCTAATATCTTCCGATATATTCTTCAAGCTCCTCAATGTTCACAACAATCTTGCATTGTCCAATGTCGACATGACATCGGATGACCTGAAGAAGGCATTGCAGGTTTGGTCCAATCCTGAAATAAATTCGCCCTTTCCCAAGATCTTGACTCGGTCATTTGTACCGTGAAGCCATTCCTAGTTTTTTTCGGCTGATTGCGAGCTTGTTATCCTCTGTAGAGTATTCAGCACTGTCCGAATAGGTTTGGACATCTGTGTTAGTGGATGAGCGCTAGTGTCTAAACGTTACTTCAGATGATTTCTGTCGAGTCTAGTGGAAAATATGTACATATTCACGACAATGTCTCTACAATCGTAAGTCTCATCAAGAGTTGCGGAATCAACGAAATTTCGGTGAACGGAGAGACCTGTGGAGAAGTACGCAACCTTTCATGTTTTTTTCCAATTTTTAATACAAATATAACATTTTAATTTGCAGTTCGATGTCGTGAAAGGACCGAGAAAAGATCCTGCATATGGCTATTATAAGGATAGTTCCCTGCGGCTTCGCTATCGTAACTGCTGGATTTTTGTTGATAATTGTAAATGGAATGGGTATGAAACGGAATCGTGCAACTTACGATTTGGCACTGGTAGAGAGTTCAAGCCATAGATTTGTTGTTTTTTTTTGTTGTAATTTAATGGATAAACAAGATTGGCATTGAATTGCCTACGGCGAATTTATTGGTTAGGTATTCAGCTGACGTGAATCACTCTCCACATTCTCATGCGATTATTGCGCCACGACCGATAAAACCATCCGAGTATTGATAGCAATAGCCAAAGTCTCTTCATTCATCAGATTCATCTCGAGCGAGATAGTGTGAGAACAGAAGAGTCCGCTGGCGCGTATGAAACGGAATCGTGCAAAATGCGAGTTAGCACGTGGGAACACCTCAAACCTTTTCGCACAGGAAATGAAGGTTAGAGGCCGTATTCTCACTGATTCTCACTGTTTAATTTTGTGTGGAAATGAGTAAATTCTTGAAAATGGTGATAATTTATCGACTGTGGTGCATTATTTTCACATGCTATTCGTTACTATTGGACATCACATTTCCTTACGGACACAAAAAATCACTATTGAATATAAATTTGTCGATAAAAGATCAAGATTGACCGATTGCCAAAAGATGTTTTTCTACAATTAGATAAATAATAATAGAAACGGCCGTCGCTGTTCAACGGCTAGCGTCGATCGAATAGAGAAACTGTATTTCCCCTGTACCTACAACGTGCCTACATTGTGCTCAGCCACACTACGATTTTAACGCGTGCTCTTTTTATTCAGCCTGTCTTTCCCTCTTCAATACGACGCGAGAAAGCGTGTCGGCTGAGGGTTTGAAAGACGACAAACCCTCAGGGACAATCCTGGCCTCAGCTGAGCTTCAGTTTACGCCCTTGTTTTTCGGAATTTTGTCATTATTGCACAACGTTTTGGTTTTGTTTCGCCCATCCACTTTGTCCCTTTCATCGCGGCACGACGAGAGGAAATAGGCTAAAATATTAGGTTTCTTTCCTCTTCTCATGCGTTACGCCCGTTTCGTTTCTTCTCCCATTTTCTACCACTTTACTTTCTTTTTCTTTTTTTTCTAGATAAACGAACACCTCGCGGCCTTGAAGTCAGAGTATTTCGCTCTAGAATGGACATCATCTCCCTTCCGGACGTTTTCTTACGACAACTAATGAAATCGATGGATATTAAAGATCGACTGAGGATTCGGCTCACGTGTCGGTACGTCGGCATTGCGAATATTGAACAATATAATATATCGATTTCAGCGCATTCGAGAAACTAGTAGCTGAGACGAATGCTGGATATTTCGATGATGGTCGAATCGTACAAGGAGCCGATGAGGTCACTTAATTTTCCCGGATACAACTAGGGACCGCAACATGGCTTACCGACTCCATCGTAAGGTCATGTGCTCAAAGTATCCCTCTCGGTCTGACTAAGATCATGCTTTTTACCGTTTGTCGATATCTCACCTCTGAACAAAGTTATGAGTCAAAAACCAAGCGTGCGAGGCTCAACAGAGAAGTGACCGAAACCACTCCGAGGCAAAAGAGGGCGGAGCCTATTTCAAGCTCATTCCCAAAGTTCGACGGCGATAGCTTTGCCCAGTCGTGAGAGACATTTTCAGGGGGGATCATACCTTGCCTAGGGAGAGTGTGTTCTATCCACGACGGGTAAGAAAACAGCGATGGGAAGAGGCAAGGAGGGGGGCGGAGTTTGCAGAGCTATGCAAAGGGGAAGAGAGGGGGAGATGGGAAGGGACGAAATTTGAATACGCGCCAGCGGTAAACACCATAAGTCGGAACATCGTCACGCGCGTAAAGCAAGAACTTGCGGTCTCTAGATACAACATTTACAAAAAAACCAATCATGAGAAAAGCGTCTACAGTTCATAGTCCAGTGATGTGCAATATCTGTAAAGACTCGGTATAATGATAGCTATTTGAAGTTCAAATTCGACTTCCACATCGGACTGGCGCACTTTACTGGGATACCGGCAACAGAGGAGGGGTTCGAACAGTGTATGAACTTGCGTAATCGGCTGTTCACTGGGATTAAGTTGACATCGTTTAGCATCAACTGGGTCGGTTTCAAAGCGATTTATCTTTTTGATACTCGATTTTTATATTTTATGATAAGGCATTTTCAGCCGGACAACGCATCTGTTGATTTTGTTTGGAACTTTACCGAAAAGTTCAAGATAGAATCCTTCACGATCTTCGTGAGCTCAGAAAATCTGCTAAGAATGTGAGTTTTACCAGAAATATTTCGTATGTTGCGCATGCGACATCGACATAAACGAGATTTGTAAGAGATATTCCTTAAGAACCTCAAATCTTTCAGTTGCATTTCAGAGCTTGTCAAATTATGGTGAACTTCCCATCCTCCAAATTCACCATGTACTTGTATTTTCTTCCCGAACCTGAGATCGTCCTTTCCTTTCCTCCCATGGAATCGCTCCACATCAAGGACTGCAGTGTGGGAGTGAGTTTTTCTCTTGCTCATGTGGCCTACACGTCCCTAAAAGCTCGAAGCAGACCCTAAACGTCCCAAAAACGCATCACTAATCGCGAAAAAGAGTTCTGGCTAGGAACATGACAGATGTCAGAGGGGAGGGACGACGCACATGGGAACAATCAATAGGCTTTTACTTTCAGCTAGGTACCCCTTGGCTGATCAGTAGCGAGCTATTCTTTGCACTCATCGAGGCCCATGAATGTCTGGATCTAGACTGCACCGCCCTGCAAGAGGCCGATTGTGATAGGGCAATGATGGTGATTTTAAAAAAAATACATATTCAAATATTTATCGGTATTTTTTCTTAAATTCTCAGATAATCGCCAGCCACAGCAAAACGCGCATTGTACAAGTGCAAATGGACACATCAACGATCAAAAATTGGCTTAGTCTTAAAGGAATTGAAAGAACAGTTCAAGACGGCGACCTCATCGGCAAGGTAAGAAAAAAAATCATATCCCCTTAGTAAGTGAAGGAGGGCTTCCAATGCGTGTTTGTGTGTTTGTTCACTTTATTTTTAAGCTACGCAGACTGTTTTGTCTTGAACTTTTTTGTCCGAAAAAAGAGAGAATCAGCTCATATTTAAAAATATTAATAACGTATTCCGTTTCAGTTCGAAATAGTGAATAAACCGTACTACGCGCGAAACGTTCGAAGGGCCGGTGAATTGGTACTTCGCTACGAAGACAGAGCCGCGAATCAGCAATGTACCATCAGAATGCCCGGATCCGTATGGAACTATGGAAATGTGTACTGCAGGATGCACATATCGAATAGATAGCTTTCTTTGTTGCTTCTTTTGCTCTAAATATGGAAGCTTAAGATAAATTAACAAAATTGGACATAGTAATAACGACAGGACGAGGATTAAAGAAGAAACGGGTGAATATTAGAGGTGGATCGATTTGAATTCGACAATTCCTGTAGCTGAGCCGCACCAGTCGGTCGTTCTCCATTGCATTGATTGTAAACTGTAACTTATTAGCATAAATAATGTTTGCCAAATTACTGACTTCTCCTCTAACATCACCAGCTTTAGGAAATTCAGTGATATCACAATCTCGGAGCCAACGGGTAAGCGTTAGAGACTCAATAGTCAGCTTAACAGTTCGTTCTAAATTAATGCCTGAGACGAGCTGAAAATGGTTTGCTTGTGCATATCTAAAGATATAGCTATAGCTCTTTTGATTCAATGAAAAGGAAATATATATCAAAAATACTACCTGTAATATTTCTATCCATCCATCTGATGGCATAGCATCTATATTGAAATTGAAGTACAAATATTTGTGAACTTTTATTAGGTTGGATACTAACTCGACTGAAATCTGAAATAGTTATTTCTTAGATTATAATCAGTTTCGAATTACATCGCTTACCGATGAAAAGTTGTCCAATCCTAGGCCGGTAATTTGCTCCCGAAGCGTGAAGTAGCACTCAACAATAACATTCACAACAATAAAATGTGAAAAAACCAAACATGTCGTAGTTTTTGGATCGCTAATTTCTCCATCGGAGGAATCGAAAGCAATTTTTCATCATCGGGAAGAAAATGAAGGTTCAGTTCTGTTTTGCGGCCCGGAAAGTCGGCCATGATGGCGAGTGCGCTGATAATTTTCATTCATTTTTATTCCTACGTCAGCGTTTCATTATTTACGTTAATAATAGTGCTAAAAGTAGGAAAAAAAACTAACTCATCAAGTTCCGATGGTGTTCCAACGCTGCACTGCAAAACGCCAATTTCGAAATTCACCATTAATTCACGAATGAATTCCAATGGAATTTCGCAATTGTCAACCTCAAAATGAAGTTTATTTTAGAAAAAATGAAAACTCACGAAAACAAAGAATTCTCGAACATAAATCTTGCGGAATAATCGAGATCTTAGGCTGAGCAGCTTATCAAAATTTTCTCTCGAATATGATATGTGACTAAAACATGCCTCGTCGAAACCGAGCGAGAATTTGTCCTGAATTTATATATTATTGCACATTTTTGAGGAAAATTACTATTTCGAAGTGAACGCCGGCAGAATCGCAGAAATTCACATTCGATCCAGCAATCAGCTTGTCGAACTCACTAAGGTATTTTAATGACTTTAAATTATTGTATTATCAGTAATGAAAAATGAATGTAAATCACCGGCAAGTGTGAAGCAATCGCAGTCGATCTTTGACATTCATAAACTTCATTAGTTCTCGAAGAAAGACAGTCGGTAGAGCGAAGAGATCCATCGGGTCACCAAAATCAGGAGAAAAAATAATAAGTAAATGCGATAAATCGGGAAAATGTCGAAATAAATCGATAGGCGGTCAGAGTAGCACGAGGCGCGTTGAAATGCGCTCGTGACTCATCGTGCAAGCAAACGCAGATAAGAAGAGCCCTGTCGATAACAAAGTTATGAGTCAAAACCCAAGCGTGCGAGGCTCAACAGAGAAGTGACCGAAACCACTCCGAGGCAAAAGAGGGCGGAGCCTATTTCAAGCTCATTCCCAAAGTTCGACGGCGATAGCTTTGCCCAGTCGTGAGAGACATTTTCAGTGGGGATCATACCTTGCCTAGGGAGAGTGTGTTCTATCCACGACGGGTAAGAAAACAGCGATGGGAAGAGGCAAGGAGGGGGGCGGAGTTTGCAGAGCTATGCAAAGGAGAAGAGAGGGGGGGATGGGAAGGGACGAAATTTGAATACGCGCCAGCGGTAAACACTAGGGATGCTCAACCAATTCCAATACCCAATTAATTGACTTTGCGGTCCATCGAAAAAATGAGGAATAAAAGTCAAGTAATTGGTCAACCCAATACCAATTACCCAATTAATTGGTATTGTCTCCAAGTATTGGGGATTGAATTGAAATCACTAGTAAACACCATAAGTCGGAACATCGTCACGCGCGTAAAGCCGATCTTTGAATGGAGCTGACAAATTCCAAACACTTCCAATCATCGAGATTTATTCTCTGATCGTCTCCTAATAATCCAAAGAATGAATTACGAAAGGGGGAGCCATGTCCGAACACTAGAAAGCCTTTAATTACGTACTCTGCACCCTTTCAAGTCAGTTTTGACCAACTCAAACTAGTCCAATCATTTTCCCCCATTGGTCATTTGTGGGGAACGATAGTAGCTTCAAAACGCGATGTTGAACGTCCCAATCGGTTACGAACTACGGCTGTCAGCTCACGGCGCAGTTTTTACCCCTCTTCCCTGTCCCTCAAAAGTGGGCGGAGCTTGCGGTCTCTAGGTAGAATAGTATAGTTGAGAGCCCTGAATCAATACCTATGGTATCTGAGGTCGAGGTAGATCAAATTAGAGTGGAAATTTAGAAGCAAAAAATAATTTACTTGATTAGCAGCCGAATTTAAAAGCTAGTGAGAGAAACTAGATTTGTCAAGCACTATATGTACAAACTACAAAGGATTGAAAAGAGATTAGAGAGATAGTTAGGTGAGATGATACAGGGATAAATCATGAGTTAATTATTGTGCCATTCCTTTCTGGAGATCTGAACGGAGAGGGCAATTGCCCACAAGATGATCCGATGACCACACCTTAAAAATTATGTAACTAATGCTCGCCCAGTTATACCTCCCGCAATACCTTATTGTCAGTCTGTATCTTGCGACACTTTGCAGCCACGTGGTTCTCGTATCCACCACAATTCCAGCACCTTCAATATATATTTGGTAAAGAAAAAAATGAGAGAGGGGGAGTAAATAAAGACATACAAGATGAGACTATTCTTCTTCGTACCAAGGGGACGAACGGAACTACCAGTTAGTTCGTCACCATCTGCTTCGCCTCTCACATTATAAGCCTGAGAGAAATCAATTACAATGCGCTCTTCCCTTCCCACTAACTTCGATTCCCTTTTTGCCAGGGCGAGTAGAGAAAGAGACACGAGATCCATTCTCCAGACTACGGAATCCCTTCATCTGGAGCTCCGACTAAAAATAATGACAATACCTCTTTATTTGTAAAAAAACGATGCAAAGTTGAAAAATATTTTTAAAAAAATAAGAAATAGATTATAATTATACGCGTTGCTCATGTGATACTTGTCGTTCTTTGAGAAATAAGGGTCTCACTTGATGAACAAAGATTTGTTCACCACTTCCGTCTTGCTGAAGAAATCCGAATCCTTTGAGGGCATTGAACCATTCGCATGCTCCAAGATATCGAGGAGCATTGTCGTCCATGATTCCGTCTCCTTGATGGGATTCCTCCTTCGACTCTATCATTTACAACTCTCCGAACAATAATAGAAGTTGGGAAATGTGGAGGCACAGCTATGCGCCAATAAAAATAATAACAGAAAAATAAATTCGCAAGTATGTGATGATCTCATGAAATATTAGGCAAGGAAAAGGTCACAAACAAATTACTTTACGATGCGCGGTAATATGTGTAATATCTCTAACACATTTAGAGAAAGGAGTAATGCTGCATTAATATATGCCATACAACCGTATCGATTTTCAGGGACCTCCCAGAGAGCCGGGAAAAGGGTGTCGATGTTTCCAAATACGCGGGAAATTAAAATTCTAATTACAATTTTCAATATGTTGTTGCGCAATGTATATAATACACGTTATATCGCGCAAGTGTTCAATGAGAACAAACAATTTAAACATATTTAGGGACCGCAACATGGCTTACCGATTCCACCGTAAGGTCATGTTTGGGTGCTCAAAGTATCCCTCTCGGTCAGACTAAGATCATGCTTTTTACCGTTTGTCGATATCTCACCTCTGAACAAAGTTATGAGTCAAAACCCAAGCGTGCGAGGCTCAACTGTTACATATTTGAATTATATCACATTTACCAACGAGTGCTTGTACGTAATCGTGAATTTGTCTATGGCATGTTTTAAAAGATGGGATCTGAGATCTCAAGATCTGAATTTTTACAGGTAAAAACTGATATGATGATGTAAAAAAGCGTGGAATTGGTTTGGATCATTATGGTATTTGTAGTAAGAAGAAAAAGAGAATTGTTGACTTTCAACAATGTATTTTAAATTTTTATGATAGAAATTTTGAATTAAAGGAGGAGTAACAGGAAAGAATGCTAGAGACTCTCACACGGAAAACCCGGGACTTGCAAGACACCGTAGTCAAATGAGGGAAGGGGGGAGGGGAGGGAGGGGAGGGAGATAGGCGTATGTAAATCAAAAGCGCACGCTTAATCAAATCCTCTGTTCAAATTCCCCGCCCTTGCCTGGACTCAGGGGAATTCTGGAACTATGCCAAATCGCTATAACTCGGTTCATTGATGTCGTAAAAACATGGGAGTTTCAGATCTCTGATATGGTTATGGATTGCTATAATCTGACGTTGACAGATTGGCCACAAAAATATTCATGTTACTCCTCCTTTAATATGAATTATGAGCCCGTTCGCGTAAGAATCTGTTAAATCCAGACGTCTACTTCGAAATCTAGATTTTCAATTGCCCTGCCGTTCTACCAATTGCCCTGCCGTTCTACCCTGAAGCAATCGACAGGATCAGTGAGGATAGTGATACGCAGAACATCCGCGCTGATTCTCATCGTCTCGTGCTTCGTGTGTGTGTAGTTGCTCGGATGAAGGAGATGGTGGATTGGGAAAGAGGCAATGTGCCTACAGCAGAGAACGGGAAGAACATGATCATCGAAGTGTGAAGCGCCGAGCTTCGCGTCATTCATCGTCGAAGTTACTTCTCGAATGCACTTATACGGAGAGGGAATCCCAGGAAGCTAGTTTCCGACTAAGAAGTTCCGCTCTACCTAATCGATCCGCCGCATCGTAGTTCGCGTCCAAGGTACACGACGCGTCAGTCTCATCCAGAGTCGCGCCGTGAAGGGATATAACATGCCTCTTGCACCATCTGTTCCTCTGGCGCCGCGCGATTTGGAGGGGTACGGTGGCGCAGTGGTTGTACTGTGCTCGATCATGTCTCTAATGAGCGGTTGCGAGATTCAACTCGAATTCAGGACTTTGTTCGAGATGCGCAGAAAAGGAAATGGTTTTGGTTGCACAAGATCGCGAATGACGACAATTGGAAGTGGAGCCGATCTGTGATCGAATGGTTCCCGACAAGAAAAAGAAGAAGAGGTCGACCAATGACTAGATGGAGCGATACCTTATTATGTAACGTTTCGGTCTCGTTGCGCCTCGGGCGTAGATAAATTATTATTATTATATCTTCCGCAATACTGTTGGCCCGAACTTTCTCAACGAAGCAAGAAAAGCCAGTTGGAATGCCATGCACATCAGAGCTCTCACCTAACCCGACCTCTTGATAAATGTAAATCGTAAATCGAGTGAACCTTGACGATTCTTTTCTCTGCTATGATTCAGATCGGTTTCTCTATATCCCTGCTCTCTCTTTCTCTCTTCTGTTATCACATGAAAGCGTTAAACCACACCACGTCCTCCCTTTCTCGCTCTCTCGCACTGATGCCAGTTTCCATTCAACCTAGTGGCTGTGCTCCACATGACTAAAGAACGGGGCGGGCTAGCCACCCCATCGCCGGTTAGCAACTTGGGCCTATCCTGGGACGATCAGTGGCTGGTTGCGCGGCTTTACCGGCTTTCTGTGTTGTGTGCGCGTGGTGAGGTATTTCTTAAGTGTGGATTTCGCCACTCCCAACTTTTCTTAGCTCTCTTGGTTTGGGTGGATCTGGGAGCGGGCGGGGTCGAACTCGTGGCCTGTCGAATCTCATTCTTGGCACACAACCACTGCGCCACCGTACCCCTCCAAATCGCGCGGCGCCAGAGGAACAGATGGTGCAAGAGGCATGTTATATCCCTTCACGGCGCGACTCTGGATGAGACTGACGCGTCGTGTACCTTGGACGCGAACTCCGATGCGGCGGATCGATTAGGTAGAGCGGAACTTCTAAGTCGGAAACTAGCTTCCTGGGATTCCCTCTCCGTATAAGTGCATTCGAGAAGTAACTTCGACGATGAATGACGCGAAGCTCGGCGCTTCACACTTCGATGATCATGTTCTTCCCGTACTCTGCTGTAGGCACATTGCCTCTTTCCCAATCCACCATCTCCTTCATCCGAGCAAATACACACACACGAAGCACGAGACGATGAGAATCAGCGCGGATGTTCTGCGTATCACTATCCTCACTGATCCTGTCGATTGCTTCAGGGTAGAACGGCAGGGCAATTGGTAGAACGGCAGGGCAATTGAAAATCTAGATTTCGAAGTAGACGTCTGGATTTAACAGATTCTTAGGCGAACGGGCTCATAATTCATATTAATTCAAAATTTCTATCATAAAAATTTAAAATACCTTGTTGAAAGTCAACAATTCTCTTTTTCTTCTCACTACAAATACCATAATGATCCAAACCAATTCCACGCTTTTTTTACATCATCATATCAGTTTTTACCAAAAAATTACCACTTTCGATGACTTTTTAGGTCAGAAATCGAGCGACAATTTTGAAATCGTTAAACACTGTAACGGAAATGTATCATACATTCATGCGACCAGAAACAAGCAATAAAGAGAGATGGAGTGAGCGCAGGCTCACTGATAAGAAATATAAAGGTATCAGGCTCACTGATAAGAAATATAAAGGTTTTTTGAAGCGCGTGAAGGGAGCGTTAACATAACAGTTAGGAAATGTGATTCACAAAGCGGCCATAGCAGAATGATTTTGTTGTGAGTGCACTCTAGTCGTAGACGAATGGGCTCGAAGATTGCAATGGTCCGCATTACCCTGCCCCCCCCCCCCCCCCCGGACAAATGAGACAAGATGAAGAAACGATGCTTTATTTCATTGTATCTCGAAAGTTTGTCATAACAACTGAGGCTTTAAAACAACTGATCTCGTCCCAAATGAATTTCGAAATTTTGATGATGCATCTTTCATGGCTGATTTCCATGTCGATAAAGTTGTCCGACAATATCTCATACGACATTACTTCAAACTGAAAAAAATATTGGGTTGCATTGATTTCACATTCTCGAAATAATGCTTCTTCACCTGTCCATAACGGTCGCCATTTTTGGAGAGGCTAGAAAATCCGCAATAAGTGAGCCATTTCGCACAAATAGAAACCGATTGAACTAATTTGACGTTCAGTTCACGAGAATCACTAGATATTATCTAAATAGTACATGATTGAACAAATGTTATATTGATTCGATTTTTTGTATAGAATCATGCAATCCAACCTCCGCCGCTGTCACGAAGTCACCCGGACTTAGAACTACTTTTTCCAAAATGAGATTAGTTTGAGTGGCGAGAAGCTGGAAGAACATCACTGCAGGAATTTTTCCCGAATTCTCCGAGTGAAGAGAACTCATGAGCGTTCTCAACGTTCTCGCATTGCCCTAAATGACAATGTCCTCACTTTCAAAAGTACAACAACTACTAGTGCGCAATACTGGCCACCATCTTCTCACTTTTCTCACATTTCCTCCTGCCCATTCGAAATATAAAAATGAGAAAAACATGTTAATGAAGACGGCGCGACCCGTATTGCGCACTCTATCAACTAACCACGAGATCAAAGCCCATTTCGAGCACTTCCAGGCGAGGCAAACACTGCATTTGCGTCTCGAAACTTGCCCAGATCGAGAGTGGGAATACGATTTTCAATCGATATTTGCTGCTGGGAAAGTCTGTCATCAGTTGAAGACACCTTACAACATTCTTTCTTTAGTAAAAATGAAAAAAATGAATATTAAGGACATACTGTTCGAAGGCTAGCGATGACTCCACGTGGAAACGGATTAGCCTAATTGTGAAATTGCGGGTTAATTTGCGCCAGAGTCCCAGGAATATCGTGCCCTTTCCTAACTATATTTTTCATCAGTATAGATAGGAAAACGAAAGTCTTACTCCGAAAGAGAATTCGCCAATGCTAATTCCGCTGAAGAGCCGATTTCGTAAGTGGATGACATTTTCGCAATCGTTTTCGTCGAAAAATGTAGAAGATGATAGAAACTTTAGATCGCCGATGTGTGGGAAGACACACAACTGGAAAAAAAACCTGATGTGTCTTTTTTTTTATTTATTTGTCGTAACTTTTCGAACTCAAAAACGCTTCGATCGCTCATAAATTCTCAACGGAATTGAGATATGGGTTACTCGCATTGTTGTTATTTTTACTGAGTGAATGAATTTAGATTCCGAGTAATTGTCTCTTCATTTAGCACACTCGCTCGCCTCTCTGACCGGTGCGAGAGAGAAGAATGCAGAGATTTTCCGTATTTAGAAGAAAAAAACTGAGTGAGATTACCTACCCGTTCCCAATTATGGTCAAGCGTTGCGCATTCAGTAGCTGCGCCTCCGTTCACGCTTCCCTTCCCAAAATATCCAGCGTGCGTGTCAGCAACGAGGCTCTCGAAGACTCTGTGGAACCGGATTGATTTGGCAAGAGAGCACTCTCCCAATCTTTCGTGCTCTCTCTCGTTCTAAATTAGGGAAATCGTCTCTTCATGTGACACATTCTCTGATAGAGCACGAGAAATGAAGAGGCGGCGACCCCTGTTTCGAACATGGCAAATGCATACCGACACGTTGCTCGAATTCTCAACCGGTCCTTCAGCGTCACTTTTCGCGTCATCGCACGAAGAAAAACGTCGGGAAGCGCGAGAATGTCCATTCTAGAATGGCGATGAGTTGGCTTGTCGAGAAATGGTCTCTTCATTTCGCATACCCTCAAGCCGATCCGAGAAGCGAGACAGCGTGTAGGATGAAGAGACGACTACCCGATTTTCGAACTCTACTTCCTTGCCACTCGGCCCGGTGATAGATGAAATGATGATTTTGCAAGTCCTCACTTCCACGACTATCAAGTTATGATGTAACGAGTAAAGAAAAAAAGAAAATGTAAGAAAAATGAACAGAGGGGAGAGTATGTCTCCACGCTGACTCAACGGGTTTCCTCTCTACCAGAGCTGTCAGGGTGAAGAATTCGTCTCTTCATTCCGAGCTAAATTCGAGTGACCACGCGGAAGACGATGACAGTATGGAAGATGTTAATATAGAGGTAAACGCTCCGGAGAACTAGATGGCCACTTCACGACGTTTTCTCTCGCTCTTGTATTTTCGAATTTATGTGTATTCTAAATCCGATGATTCTTCGTCAAATGATATTTTATTCACCCATATCACCATTCCTCATTCGTTTCCATCGTAACTGAACAGAGTGCATCTCCGCCAGCCCACGAAATTCCAAGAATCCGAGTGTAGCATCTCTCGAAGCGAAAATGAACGGTGACGTCGTTGGAGGGCCCATCACACGAGAGGATTTCGAACTGAAACGAGCTTGTCATAGCAATCTCTTCACTTTTTTGATCTTGAATCAGAGCTCATCGTTTTTTTTTATTCTGACTACTGACCTCATCATTCCAATCTCCATCTTTGCTCATATTTGTGATGCCGTAGTCCCTCATGCAGTCGACGATATTTGTGCACTTCAGGTAAAATTCGACCATACGAGTGCCGCCACTTCTTGACATGACCTGAAATATGAGTAATATTAATTAATAGTTCTTCAAAAAAAGATTGACCTGCATTGCCTTTTTCCAGTCATTCGAAGTGAAAGAAACGCATTCATAATCGAAAAACAAATCATCTTGCGTGGTGAGAAGCTTGAAGAATATGGGATTGGGAATGAACGAAGTAACCTGAATAAATTCTAGTAAGTGCAAAGTTGGCCAAAATCATTGCATACCACAGATTTCGGCATTATTTCTAAATATTCCATAGATGGAAGTGCTAGGAGCCTCTCAGGAATCGGATAATAGTAGATTTTCATGGAATATTTGCTTTGAGGAAAGTCATTCATGTGCTGAAGGGCACTAAAAGACGAGGAGGTTTTTTTTGAGGAAAGGCGTATAATTTCTTACTGTTCAAGCTGAATATCGATCCAAATTTTGAAATTCGTAACGCCAATTTCAAAGTTTTTAGTGAATTCGCGAAAGAAGTCCAGGGAATTTTGTTGATCGGTGAGCTAAAGACGAAAATAACCATAAATTTCAAATTTTGAACAAAATCGTACTTCTACATCCAGATCTGCTATCGCGATCCCTTTGAACAGGCGATTTCTAAGTTTGAGAATCAGGTCTACTCCTTCCTCGGTGTATTCGCCTTCTCTGAACATGTAATCGCCGATTTGTATCGACATGGTACTCTGAAAGGGAATTCAGCACAATTTCAAGGTGTGATTTGGCAACCTCATTCTCGACATCCTTGACGGAAATACTTCCATTGCAACAGTGCCCAGCGTGCGACTCCGACACGAGATTCTCGAATTCGCTAAAATTAGTAATCGATGAGTCAAAATTATGGGGGAAAACTGCAGAAAACGCACCGACAAATGAGCCGAAGGCTGAGCCGATCTTTGATCTTCATAAAGCTCATCAATTTCTTGAGAAATGTATCAGGAAGAGCGAGTATGTCCATCTACGCTGCTAAAGTCTAAACGAATTTATGGATAAATACCTCGAATCGTGAAAAATATTCAAAAGTGAGAGAAAGAAGAAATCACGTGAATCGGTGACGAAAGGCACATTATGACTCAAACGTGTATTGCACAACACGATCGTTTCTGTTTCACTGCTTCCTTGTTGTCTTTATGTTGTGTGTTTATGCCGTTATATCTTTATCATAGTAAGCTAATAATTTATTGTTCATCAGTATTCGTCATCGACACCAGGCACCCGAAATCTCCTCCTTCCCATGAGAATCGGTCAATGCGGATGCGACATTGGTTGAAGCGAATTCTCAAGTGATCTTCGTCTTCAGTGGGACTACTGATGAACTCGAACTGCAGCAATAGTTACAGTTAAAAATGCAATGAAAACACAACTTACCTGTCCAAAAATATCTCCAGGTTTGGCCGATTCTTTTAATCCCTCACTCTTCAGCCAGTTGGTGATAGTTGTAGCGGTTAACACCAAACGTGCATTTCGATCCCTTGTTTCGGTGGAGATAATCTGGATGAAGTGAGAATGAATTTTCTAAAACACATTCTATCGTTCATCAAACTAATAACGTCTAACTTCCCTAAAAAAAAATAAAATGGAGAACCGCTAAGTTAGAGATTATTACTTTTAAGAGAGCAAATCGTATCGAGGAGTGCTCTAAATTACCTTCATCGATTGCTTTAGCTCACTCCACACCATCGCAACTGTTTTACGATAAAAATGAACATGCGAGTGAATCTTGATCAGCTGAAGAAATACGTCCGCGGAAATCTGACATATGTTCCGAAATTCGCAAACACAATCCAAATTTGTACTTCCGTGTGGGCTACAATGTGCATTTCTTTCATTGCAGGAAGCGCCAACAGTTGCTCCATTTCAGGAAGATAGTGAAAATAGGCGATGTACTCGCTGATCGGATGAGCCGATATCAGCTGTAGTGACCTAAAAAAATATATTTATTTCGCAAAAAAAAATGTAGTATGTACCGTTCGAACATTGCTTGTGTGTTCACGTGCATTCGCAGCACTCCAATCGTGAATTGCTCAGTGAGTTGCAGGGTGAACGCCGTTGAGAAGGATTCGATAGTGATCTGAATTCGTGCCAGATTTGAATAAGGGATCCCGTACATCAATGATTTGCATCCTTCTGCATGAAATTACACAGCAAATAAAACTAACGCACTTTGAAGCCAATTTTCGCGAAAGCGATTCCACGGAAGAGCCGGGATCTCAGGCGTTGAAGCTGCTCCAATTCTCCTTGTTTGCACACTAAGCTGCACTCTCCGAAGAATAGGGCGAACTGGAACATTCAGGAATATCATATTTTTAAAGCACCTAAGCCGCCTCAGCCACATAACGAATCGGCGGATTCGCTCGTATTCCCACTCAAATCAACAACCAACTTCAACTTGCCTTGTTCGTATCATTGTCGGCATAGGAGTAAACGCAACCGTCTTCGAACCAACCCGCATGCGAATCGGCAACAAGCTGCTCAAATGCACTAGAATTAAATATTTAAATAACTGTTAATCAATTTAACTTTATTTAATTTTAAGTTATTCTTACCGACAAGTGAGCCTTAGCAAGAGGCGTTCTTTGATTCCTACTTTTCTCATTAATTCGCGAAGAAATACATCGGGAAGGGCGAGCATGTTCATTCTTGAATGTTTAATGCATAAATAAAAAAGAGAAGAGAACAATAGTGAATTTTTCGAGAAGAAACGCCTTGGAAAAGGAAGGTAGAGACACGAAAGCAAAGAAACGCGCACGTGAAAACGTGACGAAATGGTCGGTGGAGAGAGATAGAGAGAGTGGATGACTCATGAAGGTTGTGTGTAAAAACGTAAACGTGGAGAACTCTTCGCATGAGAATCACTTTTATCTATGAAAATATTCTTAATTATCACTTTCCATGTTCGTGAGTCTCTCCAATAATTCCAGAAATTCCTCTCCTCGATTTGTCATCGTCACCGGCCATCCCTCTTCTGCTTCCCATTCGATGTTACCTATGGTCGTGTAGCAATTCTGGTATTGAAATCCACAACTCGCGAAGAATCTTCGCTCAACTTCCACCTTATGCCATATCTAGATCTAGATATCTAGATCGATCTAGATAAATCAACAATTAAGTTTTTAAAGATAATTAGCTGACCCCTCGAATGATATCGCCAGTTCTTGTTGCTTTGGTGATTCCTATAGATGCAAGATAATGAACAATGCTCGTGCTGCCTCTCCAACGAACCGTTCGTGCTTCGTGGCATCCAGAAATTACATGAAATTTAATAGCTATAAATGCAAATATTAATAAATTTACTTTCATAGCTAGAGACCGCAACGGGGTAGATCGAATCTATCGTAAGGAGATGTTTTAGTGCTCAAAGCATCCCCCTTGGTCTGAATACCATCATGCTTTTTACCGTTTGCCGATATCTCATCTTTGAACCGAGTTATGAGACAAAAACCATGGGATCTGGGCTCAACAGAGAAGTGGCCGAAACCAGGACGAGGCAAAAGGGGGGCGGAGCCTATTTCAAGCTCATTCCCAAAGTTTGACGGTGATAGCTTCGCCCAGTCGTGAGAGACAATTTGGGAGAGAAATTTCCTCTTGTCTAGGTAGGATGTGTGCTAGTCACGACGGGATAGAAACAGCAGGGAGAGCGAGACGGAGCGAGAAGGGAAGAGGGTCGTGTCTCTTCCCTTCTCCCTCATTTGACTAGCTCTGCCCACGTTCACACTGTGTTTAGCGCTAATCGGACTGGAATAAATACGCGCGTACTAAAACCTTCAAAACAGTTTAGCAATTCGGGGATACTTTCGATTCTTGGTTTTTCTTCTCTAAAATTCTTCATAAAAATAAATGAACAATCTGCGCAATGGGCACTTTGCGACGTACATTAGAAATGCGTTATTCGCCTATCCTGGACTAGTTTATCTCAATTTTGACCAACTTAAATTTTTCTGAACAAAGTGCCCATTGGCCCCCTAAAAGATGTGCCTGAGGCCTATCCAACGCGCTCTTGATCGACCATTTTGGTTAAGTATTCGATTTGCTAAACCTCGGCCCGTTTTTAAGGTAGATTCTCTATCCCTCTCAAGTGGGCGGAGCTTGCGGTCTCTATTCATAGCTGTCCTCCATTCGTCCAGGGATAGTGTGATGAAAAGTGCACCAAAACGTGAATCGAAATATACATTCTTCTGTGCTTGAATCAACTTCAACGCCACATCGAATGGCATCTGAAACGTAATGAAAAATAATAATATATTATTTTGTTAGAAAAATTGAAGTGGGTCAACAGGGGCGGATATCTCTTTCTATCTTAGGTTGAACGAACGAACCAATTCTAGGCGCCTGACCTGATTGTGAGTGATCAGAGAACCATCCGGAACTAACCGTAATTGACTCCGATCCTGAGATATGCTGCTTTATTTCCAGTTTTTCAACCGGCGGAAGAAGCAATAACTTCTCCGGTTCAGAAAAACGTTGTATTTCCACAGTGTAGGTGCTGCGTGGAAAGTCAGCCATTAGTTGCATGGCGCTGAAATTTATCTCGAATGTAATGTTTAATATTTGATATTACCTCTCAAGCTCAGCTTCAGTGCGTATGTGGAAGAATCTGAGCTGCTTGATAGTGAATGTCTCGAGAAACCTGCGCAAGAACGCCATAGTAGACTGCTTTTCATCAAACTAAATAGTATTTATTATTATTGACCCTCAACATGAAAAAATATACTAAAAAATGTTGCAAACTCACAATAACCAAACAATATTCAAACGAAATTCTGCTGAATAGCCCATCACGCATGCGAATAAACTGCTCCAATTCGGCCTCAGCGCATTCGGTGTCAGAGATGGAACAATCGTCAAAGTCCAACGCGAAAACGTTCTAAAATGCGGAATTCAAGAAGAGATTTAAAAAATTAGTTAAGAAAACCTTATCGAGCTGAATCGCAGCGCCCTCACAACAACCAGCATGCGTGTTAGCCACAAGCTGCTTGAACGCACTGAAAGGCCGAAGGAAAGCTCATTGAGAGGCACTTTGGAAATAAAACGATCAGCTCTAAGAAATCTGTTTCTTTGAACGAGAGAATAGGGAAATGAAGAGTGTGCCATCGCTAGCAGAAACCTACCGACAAGTCAGCCTAAGATTCCGGCGATCTCTGATCTCTATCGTTCGCATAACCTGCCGGAGAAACACGTCGGGAAGGGAGAAGAAGTCCATTCTTGAATGAATAACTCATAAAAACGAAGAGAAAAGGGGTGAAAACGATATCAAAACGAGTAAAAACACTACTAATAGTGAAATGAAAGAAATGACAATAGTGAGCACTGAAACAAGAGCTAGTGCAGTGCAGATAACGCTAAGCACCGGATTTTCTGCGTCACTTTACGAGAACATATTGCGAAATCGAGGAAATATCTTTCTGTATAATTGGCGTAAATCGTTGGAAAGTAGAACAGTGTTTCAGCACTGAATGTCAGAGAGAACAGAATAGAAAAACACGCGAAAAGAAAAGGACGAGAAAGTGATAAGGGTATGACTAACACAGTCGTCATAGCCAGGTATATTCAGTCAGTTGTGCAAACTTTTCTGATTTTATCAAAAAATTTTGTTCACTTAAAATTATTGTTCCCTTATTGGAAAGTATTTTCCATTAACTTTCCAATAACTTACCTCTTCATTCTCCATACTCTCTCGTCTCGAGAGCAGTCAAATTTCTTCCATCCCCCTACTCAAAATTCTTCTTCCTCGACTTCGCACTAATTTTCACTTGCTTTAAGGCACTTTGAACTTCAAATGTGTTTTTCATGATTGAATTTTGAGACGCACACGGTGCTCTTTCACCTGTTCAGTTAGCTACTTCGTCTCTCAGTTAGCTACTTCGTCTTGTTAACATCTTTATCGAGTAAGGAAATCAATGGATGGTTTTGAATGAAGTATGGGTATACATTTTCCGGATAAATGGTTGGTTTTTATAGGTTAGGCGATTTTGGGCAGGGGCTCGATCGGTTTCTCGCTGTACGCGGGCGGTGCCATGTAGGGGGGAGGAGCAGCAAAGTCGACGTGGAGGTTGGACGGGCATGCGTGCGGCTTTGACGGGGACTGCAAGAATAATTGAATCAATAATGAATATTTTCTGGAGAATCCCTGGTTATACGTTGCTTCGCTTGCTTGCTTTTGTTTAGAATCATAAATTTATTCAGTTTACTCACATAAGCAACGGCATCTACAGGGACACCCTCCTTCGCCGGCAGGGGCCCGGCCTGGGCTGCCATGATCTGTGCACGCAGACGCTGTCGCTGCTGCACGTAAACCGCCCAGCGAATGCCGAGAGCGATCATTGCACATGCGCCCGTGCTGGAAATAAACTTGAGCTGTGAAGGAATACATTTCAGAATCTTCATCCGCCTATTCGTTCTTCGTTCATGAAATACGAAGTACAGGTAACCATCCTTCTTATTCACACTGTCTCTTCACTCTGACCGGTGAGAGAGCACGTTAAATGAAGAGACGATTACCCGTATTTCGAACTATAGTGCAAAGTTTGTTGCAAAGTGTGCTCATGAAAGCTGCACCTAAAAAAAGTAATTAACGGGCTAGCTTTTGCCTGTAACAACAAGTTTTGATTCTCAAAGATCTCTGCGCTTGACGCCCACACTCCCGCCAAGATCTTGCACATTTTTCAGAAAAGGTTTTGCCCAAGACTGAAGACACGAGTGGTTGCCAAGGTGCTGCAACCGTCCCTCCCTCAAGTTTTCAGACACTCTTGCTACTCTGACGGTAAGAAAGAACGTGAAACGATAAGACGATTTTTTTATTTCGGGCTCCTTACATTTTTGCCAGTATAAAGAGAACGTCGCTGGCGTTCGGTCCAGGAGCCGGCTTGAATATGATAATCGGGGGACTGAAGCGTTCGCGGCAGCCCCAGCCATAACATTCCTCGGAGTATCCACAATCCCAGTTGACCGTAAATACGCTAAAATACTGTATCTCATCAACGAAAAAGAGTTTAAATAAACCTGCGCCCATCCGGGAAGAGTATGTTGTCCATTTGCTCTCCGAGATTCTGCGCACCCTCCAAGCATCTGCAATAACTGCGTTACGATCACGCTCAACACGAAGAATCCGTGCCTCCACTCATTGTCACTGGTCAGGAGAATGCTCCTTCCTGACAGCACTAATTAAGATTTGAAAAACTATTCGTCTTTTTCGGTACATTTATTTTTTGCGGAATGAACATTTGCTTTAGGGTTGACAAATCGGCCTCGGAACTCGGCATTCTGTCGTCCCAGACGCTCTAATTGGCCCAGGCCGGCATCGAGAAACATGCAAATTGAGCAATGCCGGCATCGGCCTCCCTCTCGTGCCGATTTCGTGCCGGGCTGGAGAAGGTGATCAAATCGAGAAAGGGAAGGGGAGAAACAAAGGATTTCTAGCCAATTAGAAGCAATTTGCATGGCAGGCCGGCCTGAGAGGGAGAGAATGTAGCGGTGCCGATTTCGTGCAGGTCTGAGAGAGGGAGAGAGAGGGCCAGGCCGGCCTGGGATGCAAATCGCTTCGCATGCCGCGTGCCGATTTGTCAACCCTAATTTGCTTGCCTTTCTTTTCCTGCTTCGAACGGTCGACTCTTAAAACGGGTCTCGCACTCATCCGAAGACCTCACGACGCCTAGGGCCTTGCACACCACCTCCACCGGAGTAGTGCCTATATTTAATCAGTTTTATATTGGTTTTATTAATGTCAAATCAATTTTGAATCACCATTGAATCCATTCCGGACGCATTTTACGAAGGAGTTGTTGTAATTCGTGGCCCATGATGCGAGACACGTCTGGCTGTAGCCTGGGAAATGTAGGAGTGAATTTATTTCAGACACACTGTACATTGGTTACAGTCAAAGCAATGTGAAGATGAATATGGGAAAATGGCATAATACAACGAAATACATTCGTACCGGTCAAATTCAGCTTCTCAGGATGGTCGTAGGCGGCCCATCCGAGCGATTCGGGGCTGAAGAAGTAGTAGCGACCGTCGGCCCTGAATAAATAATTTAAATAATTATTAATTTTTCAAAAAAGTGAGTAAACTATTACTTGACTGATGGGTTGAATGACGGGAGAAAGAGTCGGGTGTCGTTTGATGATTTTGACTTTGCCGATTTGACGAGTCCCTTGTACACCGCGTCGCTTCTTTCAAATAAATCGGTTAAAAACAGAACGAGACCAACAATTTCTTGGGCTGACCGAAATCTATTTAGAAAGTTCGATTCAGTGTTAACAGTAAACTCACGTTGAATCCGAATGATGAGCAAATGGGAAAGCAGCAAGACCACTAGTAATTGAGAAGAAAAGCAGGAATATCGCCACAGTCCGCATGACTCAACAGGCTCTCTAGAGGCCGGGGAGAGAAAACTAACTTTTGCCTCCTTCGCCCCTGTAACTAAGGCAACCCCGGGCCGCCTTTTCCTCTATCTGTGATAACATGTTTCCGAGTTTCGAAGTGTGACTCACTTTAAAATTCTGTACCGAACTTTAAAGAAGGAGAGGCACGAATCGCGCCGATATGCAAAATGAGGCGGGGCGCTCTCCACACTTTGCATGCTCTCTAGCTCGTTGCCTGCGCTTCAGGGTGACTTGGCAATCAGCCAATCGAGTATATCTCGGTTTAGACGAAAATTGAAAAAAATGGGAGTTTCGAAAACGTTATGGGGTGCACATGCCACACCGTCTGACATCGAGAACTCAGTCAGCCAGATATTCGTGCCACCCCTTCTTTAAAAATGCAATGAGTGTATTATCGGATGAAATATAAAATTATTTGAGAAACAGATGTACTGGATCCTCGGAATTTAATTAATACAAAATTTAGCGTATTCATTCATTTATTTAAGCATTATTTATTCCATCAAGTTAATGTACATGAAATTACGATAGAGCTGACTATAGATCAATGCCCGTCGACGTTGTCGAATCGGTTCTTGCTGCAGCGAGGGTTGCGGAATTGGATGGGTATCAAGTCATGATTTATAGACGAATGAATGTATGTTTATGTTCACTTTTTAGTACACGTTGTTGTGGTTTGTATACATACATATTCACGGCACGTTAAGGGTGAATCTGGAAAGCACGCAACTCGCGTCCGCGATGCATGTCAACCGCGCCGCGTCTCTCGCAGATTCCGCCTACTTTTGTTTTCGCAAGTATCTAACCCGTCTCGATTAGAGCGGGCGCTCCTTAGGAGAGATATAAGCGGAGCCGGGGAAATCGTTTAACGGCTAGTGTTTCTCATAAAGAAAGTGATTTATTTCTGCTTTTATAATTTCAACTCACTTGTCAATAACTTTATCAGTGAACAACATCTTCCATGTTAGAATAATGTACTAAAGAACGATAGAGAAATAGTCTCTCAATTGTCTCATCTATGGTCATCAACTCTGGAATTGAGTTCCTAGCTTACAAACTATTATAGTAGGAGTCGAACTAGATGTCCTTTTAGGAGGAGCTTTGCAACGAACGATCCGGCTATTGACCAATATTACTCTGCTACTACGATTATTCTGCGGGTGAGCTGAAATTATGCGAAACCAGTATTTTTCTCTCGTGGTCATTAGTATTCGACGTAGTATTTTAAGAAAAAACAATTTATATAAATTTAATTATTATCAAATTAAAAACAATATTAGATGTAATTCAAAACGAACAGCAGATCTGCACCAGCGGGAACGGGATGGGAAGCCGCATTTATTACTCTGTTTCCCTGATTTCATTATCCATACAACCGGTAAAAATAATAATATCAAATATTAATATCGAAAACAGTAAAAATTCCGCTTGTCATCGTTCATGAGGTCTCTGTCATAGACATCGCACAGATGAGCACAGAGTGGAGAATCACCATTTTATTGAGGTTCAAAACACGTCAATTATACATTCTTTACCTCGCACAAACCGAAACGATCAGCAAAGCAGCTGATAAGAAGTGGTCAAAAAGCGACCGGGCGTTATTTGTTCAAATACCACTTCATATTTTACATACACATTTGATCAGCTGCACATTAATATTCAGTGTTGTTCATTTCGCAACATCTCGGACAATGACACTACTATCGTGCGTTTCAAATGCTCAGCAAATTCAATGTGCTGGTTAGCGTATTGATTGTCTGGGAGAGAGAGAGGAAAGGAAGAGGTAGGGCGGAGGAGAGCAGGTAGAACACTAGCCTCCTCCCGGCCTCTTCCTAACTCCGCCCATCGAACGGTAGTCAAAGATCAAATACGAGTGGAACGGAAAATAATTTAACGATAATTGAGTGTGAATAGATCATATTCCGACGAAGTTCGCTTCCCATCCCGTTCCCACTGAGGTTTCGTCGGCAGTGAAGACGATCTAAACGACAAAGAAAATAAAAGTTAAAACTCGTGAAAATAATCCAAATAATATGCAATTTGTTCAAAAAAAACCTTCATGACGTTCGAAGACGTGGAATACGTTGCATTTGGCGTCTGCGTGTCAGCGAACCTGAATTATCGATTTTTATAAACTCCAAAGTCTGTTGTAACGTTAGGAACGGATGTTTGCTGTCGAGTCCGTCATAGAGCGAAAGTGTTGTGCCCGTTTGACAGTCGTATGAGGAGAAGTTAATGCTTGCCTGAAATTTCAGAGATAAAATCGCGTTGCACGAGATTATTTCCTCACCCGTGTGCCCTCGTTGGTGCCAATCACATATTCGCAGCTTTGCCCACTGGGAATTGATAGGGGATAATTGGGAGAATAAATCTAAAAGATCTTTCTGAGAATATGCGCAATTTGCAACGAACATTGCCATTGACGGTGTAGTATTGGACGGAAGGGCACTTTGCGTTCGCTTTCGGCCCTGAAGTTTTGGTCTTGAATTGTTACAGGTGTATAGTAACACCAACGAGGAGCCACAGTGGGAAAGTCGCTGGGCGCTTCTCGATAGCAAATGTACGCTTGCTTGGTACCGCAATCAATATTCGTCCATTGCCCTTGCACGCCGAACTCGGAATCGAGCAATATTTGTACGCAACTACCGAAGATAGTGTTCGGGAATCCTTAATTGTCTCATTTGTATACTTTCCAAAGAATGTAAATTATATTACCATTCGCCCAATTCTCAAAATTCTTGAAAGTTCCATCAGACCATTCGAATACTTAAAAAACGTATCTGGGAGGCGGAAAGGGTTTGGAAAAAACGTACATCCATTCGAAAACTGCCCTCCAATGTAGACCGATCCAACGACACCGGCATCCAACGCAACCTTTGTGTAGAAATCGCGTTCCTAAACGCGATTTTCTCGCAAATTAGGACTTGTATTACGTGTAAAGGTAAATGGCACCCCGTACTCAAAGCACATAAAGTCCTGCGGGAGCCCACTGCTAGGCCAGTGTCAATTAATTAATTTCAATTGATGATTTCGAGGAGAAGTTTTAGAGGCGTGTTTTCAGTAAATTTGAACTTATCAACTCACAAAATTCCCATGAATCGCTGCTAGATGCCCTCCACCGGGACACGAAACGGCCGCGCTCTGTTGATCCATCGGCGTTTTATGAACGGACACACATCCACTGTTATGAGAGATTTCATCGTCAGTGCAGTCGATAGCTGAAATTCAAGTGTTATTCGCAGTCGTTCGATTGTAAATATAGGTAGCTGAATAGGCAATGAATGAATCTTTACAACATAAAAAATATTGACCAACTTCTTGCTTTCACTCGACATATCCAGCAATCAGAGTTTTGCTTGCCGCAATTCTTCTTCCTAAAAAAATATAATTTTATATCAAAACACAGTGTTTTAAAAACGTGGAAAACTTACTTGTACCATTTTCCCTCGTTTCCCATTAGCCCGTAGCATGATTCTCCATCTTTGTCGCTGGGGCCTGAGGAAGTACTCAAAAATTTGAATAAAATTCGATAACTACCGTCGCCGTCAAAATTGGTGTACGTTAGCGGCGTTCCGTCGTACCATGTGCACAATTTTCCCGTGCACTTCAGTCCGATGTTTTTTGTTGCTAAAGGAGCATTACAGCTCAGATTAGGATCGTTTTCTTGCTGGATCAAAGAATTCTCCTGCAAAGAAGTGCTTTCCGATCAATTTCTTATCACTAACAATCTAGAAAGAGCACGTTTTCCCTCATATCTTGAGAGGATTGTGCGAAACGGTACCTCTTCGCTGTGAATCGACGCAAGTAGCCCTCCAGCGTAATTATCGTTACATAAAGTGTCGGCTTCATCGAAACTTTCCGGAAAGTAGTTTCCAGAGAAGGAATCGTAGAAGTTAATCGTCTGGGAATCATTGTCTTCTCGAGATGTTGAGAATGATAATTCCCTCTCCCATATCGCAACGCTCTTTCGATGATTAGAGAGCACACAGCATTTAAAACGAGGAGGGCGCATAGTAAACTATATCATCGACACGCTTACCTTGAAGCAATCGCCTCCGTTCGGAGCTTGAGTGTATCCTTTCGGACAGGAATCACAATTTACGATTGGAAAGAGTAAAATAATAAAGATAGTTGCGTCTCTCATCTGAAGGAGGAAACTTAAAACGATTGTTTAATTATCTAGCATGTTTCTAGAAATAGTTTAATAAATCAATAAACTATCTAAATAAATACTCGAAAAGAAAAATTGCCCACATTTCCTAGCTCACTTGCTTAAATAACGCGAGAAAGTGGCAGGCAGTATACTGCCAATATTCTTATCAATCTAGATTGCGAGCGTTTCCTTTTGTGTATGCAAACAGAAGACACGCGCACGTTAAGCCACATGATAACGCGCCGAGTATAACAAAATACAAGAAACGAGATTAAAGAGATTAAAGAGAGAGATTAAAGAGAGAGATTAAAGAAACGAGATGTCCGCGCTAGGATCGATTTTTTACAAAATTTAGAGGGATTGGGAAAGGGGCTCTAGTTCGACTCAGTCAGAAGTTTACAATGTAACTTTGCATTCACGAATTTGGAAGCACTAAGAGTTCTTTCCCTATCTACTGCTCACACATGACGAATTCACTTAGTGGTGCACCATTTGAAAAAAAAAAGAATTAAATTCTCTTCAAAAGAGCGTCGAAGACAACAGTTTGTCGACTATCGAATAGTCAGAATGATTCGTAAATGACTATTCGTTTATCCAGTGACTATCGTATCCCTCTCATTCTGACTAGTCGACTATTCATCTAGCGGGCGAATAGTCGAATAACTGGGGAGAAGAGCGAATGAGTGAGAATGAGGGCGACATTTCCATTGAAAATCAATAAAATTCTACTCTCTACTCTTCAAGGGTATCATCGATAACGCCTTCACTGTTTGCACCTCGACAATAGAATGTTTCAATCAAAGCTGAAGAAACAAGCAAATTGCACGGAGTTAATATTGCCATAGCATTTCAACATCGTTGTCAGGTTTTTTTTGTGATCTCGAAGTCGGGCTGCCATTATAATTCTGCATCAACTGCGGTCACGGCGTTGATTGAACGATGTTAACGAATTATTCTCACCTGGCTTAGAAACCAGGAAATTAATAGTATGATCAGTGTATGAATAGTATGAATGAATTTATTCTTGGAAATGATGAAAATTGATGTGATTAAAGAGGGCATATTTATTTTACATTTCAGTGAAGTTGATGTGATCGGCTCCGCAGAGTAATCCTTATTATCGAGCATGTAAAAAAAATCATGTGAAGAATCCTTGACTTTAGCCAAAAACAATTGTTATTAAATCAGGCTTTTAGATGTATCAGTCGTGGGTAAAGTAGAATTTTGATTAGATGCTTTTTTCCAGCCCCCGAAAGGAACGAACTTCGTAGGTTTTGGCTGGAAAATGAAGTATGATTGTGAGTTGCATAAGGTAATTGACATCTTCTAACTTTACAAAAACACTGATGGCAAAACATACGAGATCAAAGACCAACTTGATCCAGTTAACGTCAAATTAAATCATGAGAAATTCACACGCAGTTTCGGTGTTTCTCCCCAAACAGAAGGAAATCTGCCTAAAATTTATGGAATTCCAAAAATGCACAAGAATCCGATAAAGTTCAGATTTATTACTGGTGCTCATGACAGCACCTTAAAACCGCTTTCTGTTGAACTGCAGAAAATTCAAAGATTTTTACATGGTCCTTTCAGAAGATATTGCAATAACATTACCAGTCATGATAAAATCAATCGATTCTTTTCCATACAAAATACGTTCCGTGTGGTTCAGCAATTGAGTACAGTTCAAAACAAAAATTCCAAAATTTTCTGCGCTGACTTCTCTTCACTGTTTACGAATCTTCCACATGATGTAGTGAAAGAAAAGATGTACTACCTCTTCGATTTAATGTTCAAAAATGCCGGTTCTGAATACATCGTAGTTCAAGGAACAAATGTCAGATATGATCGAAATAACTCGAATGCCAGTGGTAGGTCATATCACAAAAACGACCTCAAAGGAATTGTTGATTTCATTCTGCGAAACTCATTTGCCTATTATGGTGGAAAACTATATCAACAACGAAAGGGAATTCCTCAAGGCAATAACGCATCACCTCAAATAGCAGATCTTACTCTGCTGTCATGGAATACCAATACATCCGCAACAACATTCGAATTGGACATACTCTATCCTTTTCGCTAAATCGGACTTTTCGATAAATAGATGATCTCTTTCATATTTCCGACAAAACAGACGAATTCATGAGAATAACGACCGATATGTATCACCATTCACTCACTCTAGAACAGACTAATACAAGTCCGAAAGAGTCGGCCTTCCTTGATATGTCTGTAACAGTAACCGATACTGGTACGGTTCAAACCTCACTATACAACAAAACTGATGATTACTCATTCTCAGTCGTTAGATATCCTCACTACGAATCGAATATTCCAATTAGTATGGGTCTCAACACGTTACATGGTGAAATAATTCGCATCTTCCGAAACTGTTCTCTATTCGAACACTTTTTGGAACGAACTCGTCAACTTGCACATTATTTCCTGCAAATTAAATACCCAAAAGAAATCCTATACTCTAGGCTTTATTCAACATTGAACAGAACCCCAGCGATAGCACTAAAATATGCAGTTTGTAATAATGATATATGCATGCGTATTATTGAAAAACTGTGATTTCCCCCTAATGAGATGTCTTCCCTTCCCTTCCCCCCCCCCCTTCCCTCTCTTCCCTCCTCTCGACAGGGGGTAGATCATTGATCTCTTGACCTTCCCATCTCTCCTCTCTCAATCTATCAATCGCTTCCCTTCTTCCCCCAGTCAGTCAAACTAGCGATCGGACGTTTCTTCCCTCTCTGTAATATTTGTATATTCCACACCCACCTTTTAGCCTATATTGATATGAAATACTTACAGTCCCCGTTAGTTCATTTGCGCTATTCATTGACTCGTTATCGCGTTAGTTGTTTGTTGTTTACTTTCATCTTCTTCATTCCCTATCTCTCTTTTTTCCCACTTGCGAAGGGCGTCGTACTGACGAGGTCCACCCTTCGTGAGGCGGTTGGGTGTCTACGACCCAATGGACCGAAACATCCAACCGCATTTCTTTAGGAAGTCTTCATTATCTTGTCTCTTCCTAGCAGTTTTTCTAATCTTCTCTTCTTATAAACCATGTTTTAAAACGCGTTCTCTGTAAGAACGCGGGTAGGTTGGCACAGTTTCCTCAAATTAGTCTCCCGAGGCTAAAACTTCACCAACATGACCCCTAGGGACGGTATTTGCGATTTTTGAACTTTGATCCCAAAAATTTTGATCTTTGATCTTTGATCTCGGCAAAAATAAATTTCAGATATCCCTATCATGCGATAGCTCATTCGAAAGAGCATGAAAAGTTATGTTAAAACCAGAAGGATTTTTAATTTCATCCATTTTGACCCAAGTTATGACTCAAAATGTGCCGATTTTGGCCACTTTTGATGAAAATCGTCTTGGCTACCCATGAAGCTATGATTTGCAGGACTCTATTTTTTGATATTATTTGCATTTTTTATATTTAAAAAACATGGTATACTTTCCGGGTCACATTTTCACTGCCAATTTACCGAAATCGTCATCTAACCGTGATCAACAACGCCGTTTTTCACGAAATGGCCCATATACCTAGAGGGCCGAGAATGTTTTTCCAGTACTTGTTTGAGCCCTCAATGATGTTTTTCATCATTATGAACCATTTGACTAATTTTCAGCAACATTTGGACCATATTTGTGTTCATGGCTCACATCGACTTTTTTCACATAAGGGTCCCCCCTTATGTGAAAAATCATATTAGGGGTTATGTTGGACTTGGCCACAATAACATGTATGAGTGCATTAAAAGTAACACAAAACCAATTTTTAAGCACCTTAACATATTTTTGGTTGGGTCGGAGGTCCCAATTTGACATGACCCCTAACATGATTTTTCACATAAGGGACATTTTCACATTTTTCACATTTTTCCTTATGTGAAAAATATCGAGGTGAGCCATGAACACAAATATGGTTCAAATGTTGATGAAAAATCGTAAGATAGTTCATAATGATGAAAAACATAATTGAGGGCTCAAACAAGTACTGGAAAAACATTCTCGGCCCTCTAGGTATGGGCCATTTCGTGAAAAACGGCGTTGTTGATCACGGTTAGATGACGATTTCGGTAAATTGGCAGTGAAAATGTGACCCGGAAAGTATACCATGTTTTTTAAATATAAAAAATGCAAATAATATCAAAAAATAGAGTCCTGCAAATCATAGCTTCATGGGTAGCCAAATACATTTTCGTCGAAATGGACGAAAAAAGTCACATTTTCAGTCGTAACTTGGGTCAAAAAGGATGAAATTAAAAATCCTTCTGGTTTTTAACATAACTTTTCATGCTCTTTCGAATGAGCTATCGCATGATAGGGATATCTGGAATTTATTTTTGCCGAGATCAAAGATCAAAGATCAAAATTTTTGGGATCAAAGTTCAAAAATCGCAAATACCGTCCCTAGGGGTCATGTTGGTGAAGTTTGAACCAGATATAAGAAAATTTTCTAAAACTGTGCCATCTGACCCCCCTTTTATTACGTTTTTACAGAGAACGCGTTTTAATTTAATTTCTTTCGGAAAACATATTCCCAGTCCCACGCTCTTCCACCATAGAAGGAGCTCTGACAGTGCTCGCCATTCACTACAACGTTGGTCCATGATTTTTGTTGGTCCTCGTCGGTCCTCGTTCCTTGTTTTTCAGGCGTCCAACGTTTTTCAGGCCTATTCCGGCCTGAAAAAATGCTCTGGTTGAGAAAAATCAAATTCTGTTGGCACTTGCTAGCTGATTGCGAGAACGTTTATTTAGCGTACCAAAGTAATATCGCCATACGTTCCGAAAAAAATTTGGAAAGTGAACATTCTCAATGTCAAACACTTCCTCGCTCCCTCACCGGTCAGAGAAGATACAATCACTCTAGCGCTCGATTACAAAAATTGAACGAACCTACAGATGCGAAATGAATCTCTGATTGGATGCCTGGAAGTGGAATATTATTGCGTATTAAGGGGTCACAGGATAATATAAACGCTAAATAAAAACTATGCAAGACATCAAGACATCAAATCCATCAACCCCTGTTTCGTACATGCGGTAACGGATGAAACAATGTGAAAAATGCAAAAGGCTGATTAAAACGCGTTCTCTGTAAGAACGCAGTGATTTGGAGAGGCAAGTGTACAAAAATATCAAAATCATCGCCCGTGTCTCAAACTTCACCAAGATGATCCCTAGGGACGATAATTACTCTTTTTGAACTTTGATCCCAAAAAAATTGATCTTTGATCTTTGATCTCGGGAAAAATAAATTTCAGATATGCCTATCGTGTGATAGCTCATTCGAAAGAGCATAAAAAGTTATGTTTAAATTTAAAATTTCAGGCATTTTCATAGATATTGGTACAAGTTATGACTAAAAGCGTGACGATTATTGCCAATTTTGATGAAAATCTATATGTCTCCACACTATGCTATGATTTCCGGGACTCCATTTCGAGATATTTTGTGTATTTTGTTATATGAAAAAATATAAGAAACTTTGCGGGGCATATTTTCACGGAGAACTTCACCAACATGACCCCTAGGGACGGTATTTGCGATTTTTGAACTTTGATCCCAAAAATTTTGATCTTTGATCTTTGATCTCGGCAAAAATAAATTCCAGATATCCCTATCATGCGATAGCTCATTCGAAAGAGCATGAAAAGTTATGTTAAAAACCAGAAGGATTTTTAATTTCATCCATTTTGACCCAAGTTACGACTGAAAATGTGACTTTTTTCGTCCATTTCGACGAAAATGTATTTGGCTACCCATGAAGCTATGATTTGCAGGACTCTATTTTTTGATATTATTTGCATTTTTTATATTTAAAAAACATGGTATACTTTCCGGGTCACATTTTCACTGCCAATTTACCGAAATCGTCATCTAACCGTGATCAACAACGCCGTTTTTCACGAAATGGCCCATACCTAGAGGGCCGAGAATGTTTTTCCAGTACTTGTTTGAGCCCTCAATGATGTTTTTCATCATTATGAACTATCTTACGATTTTTCATCAACATTTGAACCATATTTGTGACCATGACTCGCCTCGACTTTTTTCACATAAGGGTCCCCCCTTATGTGAAATATTGATAAGGGGTCATAATAAAATAGGCCACAATAACATTTTTGATTTCACTAAAAGTAACTCAAAACTAATTTTTAAGCACCCTAAAATGTTTTATCATGGGTTCCAAGTCCTATCTCGACATGTTCCCAACATGGTTTTTCACATAAGGGGGGACCCTTATGTGAAAAAAATCGAGGTGAGTCATGTCAACAAATATGGTCAAATTGTTGACGAAAAATCGTAAACTGGTTCATAATGACGGAAAAACATCATTACAGGCATAAACAAGTGTTGGCCAAACATTCTGAGCCCTCTTCGTATGGACCATTTTGTGAAAATATGCGTAGTTGACCATGGTTGGGTCAAAATTTGATCACAATCTCCGTGAAAATATGCCCCGCAAAGTTTCTTATATTTTTTCATATAACAAAATACACAAAATATCTCGAAATGGAGTCCCGGAAATCATAGCATAGTGTGGTACCATATAGATTTTCATCAAAATTGGCAATACTCGTCACACTTTTAGTCATAACTGGTACCAATATCTATGAAAATGCCTGAAATTTTAAATTTAAACATAACTTTTTATTCTCTTTCGAATGAGCTATCACATGATAGGCATATCTGAAATTTATTTTTCCAGAGATCAAAGATCAAAGATCAAATTTTTTGGGATCAAAGTTCAAAAATCGTAATTATCGCCTCTAGGGATCATCTTGGTGAAGTTTGAACCCCGGGCGATGTTTTTGAAATTTTTGTACACTCCTTCCTGCGGTCTTACGGAGAACGCGTTTTAATTTGTGGTTAATTTGAGGACTCAAGGAATCTTTAGGAATCGTTTTCTTACGTAATCCGTTCCCCATCCCGTTGATTCGACGTCAATCCAAAAGCGCTTGACGTATGCATTGACATTTCGCGGAGCATTTACGACGTTGTTGATCTGATAAATATGGGTAAAAATCGATGCTCTATGCTCTTATTTGTGCTCGCCTCACCTGCTGTTGCGGTTCGATGATGCACGACGGACAAGAAGTAGCATAAACCTCCACACGCTTCATTCCTGCAGTTAATGAGGTAGCGATCGAGCGGGATTGGAAACAAAGGCGAATAGGAATTCAACAGTTCAAAGTACTTTTTGCCGCAAATATCATTCGGCAGACTAGCAATGTACACTAGAGCGATCAACATTTACCTCCGAGAAATGCGTTTTTGACGCTTTAAACAGTGATGTTGTAGATTTTTTCGTCTCCTGTTCCCATACGCAGAATGATGTTCTTCGTGAATCTGCCGAAGCATTGCTGGATGTCAGTAACGCTGAAGATGTAAGGTGCATCCTCAAAGGAACTCGTTACAATCAGATTGCGGCCGACCTAAAATAACAAATAGAGGCGCTGAGAAAAGTATTTCTATTCGCTTTATTTATTTTCAACTTTATTTTCAACTGTAACTTACATTAAAACTTATTATCTGCTAGAGTACATACCATGATCACGTCGACAACATCTATGTCTGCAGAGCGAGTAGTAGACGAAAAGGAGAAAAGAGCAGCACGGGATGCATTTACTTAACAAAAAATGATCGTTGGCGGTAAATTAACGTATATATTCTGACAGCTAAGGCTAATTGATGCAACACATGTTTATCGAAGGGAAAGGATTCTTTTACGCACAACAATGGCACTAATATTGGCGGGGGCCGTCGCAATACCCCTGAAAATCTAATTAGATGAATCAGTGTACAAGCAGAAATCTAAATTAGATGAATCAGTATACCAGCGGCAACCTTCATTAGATGAATCAGTTCTCAATTCTATTCTCCAATTCTCCTTTCTCCACTCAGAATATATAGGAGCGGCGGAGCAAATGCAGCTAGAGCTCCGGTATCCTCTCATTATTTTTCGTTTTGTTCTTCTTTTATTCTCTATCTCTACAGGATGCGCCTTCTAATCAGCCTCTCCTTCGTTCTCCTTCTCCTTCTCGCCATGAGCCCGACCCATGCAGCCAAGGCGGCCAAGCCCGGGAGTCCGAGGCTGGCGATGGATTGATGATGATACAAGTAGTCAGTTTTAGACTGCTTTGCTAGCTATCAGGCAGTAGTTCACTGTCAGATATCATCGTTACATACTTCAGTTACTCAGACACGCAGAAAGGGCCGCCGAGCACGACGTCTACATCACTGATGTTGCGGAAGAAGTTTTCTTCCGGGGGGCAGGGGAGCTGACCTCGGTAACCTCAAATTGCGCATTCCCTCTATTTTGATCACAAGATAAACGAAATTTCCGTGAAGTACCTTTTTCTAGGAGGGCATCGAGAACGCGAAAAGGATGGGAGAGGCGCACAGGGACATCTACGTTAAGAATGACTTCATCGATGGTCGTCTCATCCCGGGAGAGGTGATTAAGCAATCATTCAATGAAAGGCTAATGCTAATTTGTTCCTAGGTTCGGTTCCAAGCGTCGGAGGTCCATCGGGTGATGATGTCCGCATCAGCTTTCTCCTCCGGTCTTTTCAAGTACGTGATTCGTAATTGTGAACGAACCGATTGCAAGCCATTTCAGGGACGATGTGACCGTCATGGCTCCTGTGTACACAACGCCATATTCGGAAGACTCGGTAAGTAATTCAAATCTACGTTCTTATAAAAAGACAATTTCAGCTTCTGGCTATTCCGCTGACGTGCGCGAAGGGATGGGGAGACATGGCCGACTTGTGCGGAATCAGTGACACCACGGACATGCCGGTATGACTCGGAACTATTTGTAATTTTTTTTTGCAATGTTGAATTGTTTCTGAATAAACTCCTGGAGTGTATGAGAGAAAGCAATTGGACTTGCAAGTCGGTGAGATATTTTCAAGATATGAGCAATAAATCTGTCAAATAATAGAGTGTTTCACAACAATGTCGATGTCATTCTCACGATTCCAGCCTCCCGCATCGCAGTCAGACACGGTGCTATCAGAGCGCGCGAACAAGGCCACGTACAAACAGCTGAGTTCGGCACAACGACTCTGCTCCGAGACCGGTGCCTCCACGTTCATGTATTCTGTTAGTTGTAAATTTTAATATGTTTCATTTTTCTCATTTTCACATATTCACGCTCAAAATGGAAATTGGAAATAACTCTTTTGTTTCAGTACGTGGAAAACCTAGGAGGAACCGGAAGAGGAAGTGATGATCCGGAAGCTCGCATTCGCATGCAGCGCACTGTCGGCAATCTTGCCAACACGATCATCGATAATTTCAATGCGGTGAGTTCACGATGATTTTTTTAAATCAACGTGAAATCAACGAAATCAAAAATCAACGTTTAAAAACACAGACATGGATGGTTTTTTGATTTAATGGATTGAGAGGCAGAATAGAACTTACTTTTTTTCGGTTTCTTCTTAAATTAGTTTTTAGATGTCGAATTGCTATGCAGCCGGCAAGCCGACGTGCGGGGAGAAGGCCAAGTTTTTCTACGCGGCAAGTTTAATATCAATGTTTGCTAGTGTCTTCGCATATGCAAACCAATTTGTTATTTCTAAGCATTTTGCGAAATTGAATGCCCAACAAGTTTGGTGATTTCCAAATCTCTAATATCTTCAGCATGACGTGAATGAGCTCGCACTCATGAATACGTTTTCGATGCAAACGGGTGCGCTAGAGTTCTTCGAGGTGTGCATTACTGATATTATTATGCTCATTCGTCGTTCATACAAAGATCAAATCGCAATTCCAGGGACATACTCCACGCTTTTCTTCTTCGCTCGTCATGGAACTGTGGATCCATCAAAGTGAACCCTATGTTCGAGTAATATTTAAATTAATTATAACATGCAAAATGTGACCAAAATGTAGATGTACGTGAAAGACGGTGTGGATCGGGCGTTCAAGGAATTTCCCTACTGCAACCACATTCCAAAAGGAGCTGATTACCCCCGTGTTGGGAATTACTGCTCGCTGAAGGCACTCGAAAACGTTAGTTTCGACTTTGATTTGAATCCCTGTGACTTGCATTATTTCAGGCAAAGAATCACTTCATTACAAGAGACCCGGTCATTTGCAATTAATTCCTTATCGGTAACCGTCTCGAGTAGTAAGCGTGGAGTTCATTCGTCCAAGAACATTGATTTCACAATGCGAGCTCATCCGATCATGCCTATAAACCCTTACTTTCCCCCTATCGATAACTCTGTGTTCTTGCTTCCCCCAATCGAACACCACGTATCGATCACCCTGTATTCTTGCATGCTTTTTTTGTATTGATAAACTAATGCACAATTTACTTCTACGCTTTTCTTCATTCTTTGAAAAATAGCAAGTCATTTCCCTAGTTTCAATCCAACACCCCTCCATGTAGTTCCTCTAAACGTGAATAAAGTATGGTTGACAGGATTTGAGAGCGGACGGAGAGGAACCTCCTCCCCCCCCCCCTTGTTCACTACTAGAACACATGCAGTCACCTCCGTTCGGAGCTTGGGTGTATGGTCGCAATTCACGGTAGGGACAAGGAGCGATATCATCTTTAATTATCTATGGTAAGGTGAAGAATCGAAATGAAATCACCCTTTAGATTCATTGCGCGCTGTTGCTAACTATTTCTTATCAGCTGCTTTCTAATCGTTGCGTTTTGTGCGATGCAAGAGATTGACGCGTTTAGAACATTAATAGCGTGATCATTCCCATTAGGGTACTTGTACTCACTTGTGTGGTGTCTTTGACAGCGACCGTACAATCAGTATATTCCATGATTAAACGGTTGGCTGTAAATAGTTTGCTTCGTTAATGCACCAGACGCTTTTGGAGCTGAGCTGAGGAGCGAGAATCTTAAAGGGAAGTTCATCCGTATTCTCTTACCTCCGATTTCGCGCCCCACTTTCGGCGGAGTCTGATCGGGTGGCAGGGTTCGAAGTTCTCTCCACATTTCTAAATTTCGAAAGCGCGCTTGACATTTTTCGACATGTTTACAGTTTCGTAACCAGTTTACGTGACTTTCGCAATAGCGGTCGAACACATCATACAGGGAGGCCTCTCTCCTTTTTCAAAGAGTATGATAATCGAGGAATCTAATCCACTATTAAACTTGACCCACAATCGTCTTATCGTGCCGTCTGAGTATGCCAAACCTTAAGATGCTCTTTCCATCATGACTAGGGTTCACAATTCTATGATTCAAGGACGCTCCAAGGATGGGAAATGAAAATTGATTAATTTTTCATTGAGCAAGGATGAGAGAGCGGGGCATTCCTTGAACAAGGATGGGGGAGACCGGTCATCCTTGAACAAGGATGAGAATCATTGCGCAAGGATGAGGCTGCGAAAGAGGAGAATGAGAGTGGAATGGGGGAGGCTCACAGGGGTTTTCGCTTGTACTTTTTTGTGCATGCTTCTGAAGATGGCTCAATATCAATAAATCCATCGGTCTAGTCTGCGATCTATTCGTTCACTCGGAATTTAGCCATATGTACCTCATCATTCACTCGTTTTGACACCTCCCTCACTCGTCACATAAAATATAAACGCATTATGCTGTGAACAAGTTGAAATACGATATAATCGAAACGATGAAAGCCGAATTCCGAGTAAACGAATATATCGCAAGCTAGACCGATAGAGCGAGGGAAAGGCGTTTTGTTATGGGAATCGGGGGGGGGGGGGTATTTTTTATAGCTTAGCCAGTCACAGGATTTATTGATATTGAGCCATCTTCAGAAGCATGCATCGTTCCCAACAAAAAAGTACAAGCGAAAACTCCAGTGAGCCTCCTCAATTTCACTCTCATTCTCCTCTTTCGCAGCGTCTAATGGTAAATAATTGCACATTCAACAAGAATTGTTATGGCGATGAAGATGAATAAGAGACCGTTTGCGAGAGAGTCGGACAAAGGTTGGCACAGCTCAATAATCTCGATTCTCTGAAACTATGCGATTAGGGGTTCTTGAGGGTGCTGATGACGATAGGCATATTCATTTTTCATATCGACGCCCCATTGGCTCCAGATGGCGTGACGTCGCAAACAGTTTTTCGAGATTTCCTCAGTTAGAAAAAAAGCTAAAATTAAGAGAGTTTGGCTCCCGGGGTAGAATTCGACGCTGATTACAGCTGTCACCTTCATTCTTTGTGAATTTCAAAAATAATTGTGTAGAAGGGAAGTTCTTGCGGAGCTAATAGTGCGCGGGGAGAGTATCATAGATCGGACCGGAATGATACAAGGATTCCAAATATGTTTTTATATTGCCAGGAAAACGTGCAGATAAGGTTTTATGCAAAAGATAGCTTACCAGTTTGTAAGTAAATTCAGCCATCCTTCCACTTGTTGACTTCCGATCTCTTGATCTACGCGAGTCTCTCTAGCATGACCTCTTCCCTCTCTCTGTGCACTCTCTATTCTCCATGCTCTCTCGCCTCCCTCGGGAAGGAGAGGCGGATCGATAAAAGTTCGGAAGTCAACAAGTGGAAGGATGGCTGAATTTACTTACAAACTGGTAAACTATCTTTTTCCTAAAACCTTATCTGCACGTTTTCCTGGCAATATAAAAACATATTTGGAATCCTTGTATCATTCCGGTCCGATCTATGATACTCTCCCCGCGCACTATTAGCTCCGCAAGAACTTCCCTTCTACACAATTATTTTTGAAATTCACAAAGAATGAAGGTGACAGCTGTAATCAGCGTCGAATTCTACCCCGGGAGCCAAACTCTCTTAATTTTAGCTTTTTTTCTAACTGAGGAAATCTCGAAAAACTGTTTTCGACGTCACGCCATCTGGAGCCAATGGGGCGTCGACATGAAAAATTAATCTGCCTATCGTCATCAGCACCCTCAAGAACCCCAAATCGCATAGTTTCAGAGAATCGAGATTTTTGAGCTGTGCCAAACTCCCCCAGATTTGTATGATTCTTAGGCGAACGGCCTCATAAGTAAAGTTTCCGTTTGTTCCCAGTGTTCTAGAAGAAAGCACGCGATTTCGAGCAAACGGCGCAGTCTTCTATATATATATATATGACAGACGTGGTATATTTATCACAAATCAGAACAACTGCCAAAATTTACGGGATACTGTCTATAAATCAATTGTCGCCAGCGTAAATTCCGGTATATTTCGCTGCCCATCCCGTTCCCACTGGCGATGAGTCGGTAGTGAATTGAATCTGAAACGAACCATAACATTCATTTTATAGTCTTCCGAAAACTCTTCCCTCTTCCTCTCCCATATCTGAAGCCAACGGAGGCTCGACGTGCAACGAATATGCCAATCGTCTTCAACACCCTCGAGAACCCCAAAACCCACAGTTTGAGAAAGGGATATTTTGTTCGATTTTTACGTGAATTGCACCTTTTCTCTACCAATACAGATGAAATCGAAAACTCAATTTTTGAGTTAGCCAAATACCTCCATCTCCTTTGAGCCAGACGAATAGTACTGCCCGATAACAGGAGGAGAAGTCGAGTTGAACCTTTAATAATCGAATATTTGTTGGACGTTATTAGGCAATCTCGAAGGTATACTTGATTACGTTATGAATGGAGTGTTGGGGTCAATCGGGTCACCAGGATCTCTGAGTTCGAGCGTAACTCCTGATTGACAGTCGAATGTTGTGAAATTGATGCTTGCCTGAACTTTCATTTATAAAATTACAATGCAAAGTTCGAAATTTGAATCATCTTTAACTGATCCTTTTTGATGTGGTTGATGTGATCTTTCTTCAATTTCACCATTGACGAAATTCACGAAAGAATACCGCCCTGATGGCCAGAATTCCGTACTCCGAGTTTGTTTATATTGTTATGCTTACCAGTGTGACGCTGACTGTATTTAGCACGTATGTACAATCTTGGCTGCTTTGAAGGGATAGCGGAAAGTTGGGAGAGTAAAGCTGAAATTCGTTGGATTGCAGTGTTGGGCGAAAAAAATGGTCATGAGCCACTCTGAAGCATGAAAGTCATGGTCCGAAAAAAATTATGGTGGCGGATTATATTTTTAAATATTCGTAACATGGCGTTTCAATAGTGTTTGAGTCTTTTCCTTTTTCAATTTTTATACTTTGTTGGATTATAGGAAGCCCACAAAAAACTTTCTATGCGACCCCTGTCACCATGAAGTCAACCATAGGAATTTTAGTTTTAGAGGTATGACTTTTTACGGTCGATTTTCGAGTTCTACTTGAAAAGTTAATCCTAGGGCTTTTTTTGAGAATATTATATTATTAGAACAGACCCAATTTGGTAAATGTCAAACTAATACATTTCCAATTTTGTATTCTCCCTTTTCTTCATAATATGCGCCAAAGGGGCACGAAGGACCCTCTTTTGGATCTGAATTTTGTTTTCATTAAATTATGAATCCGAATTGCATATTTTACAAATGTCAGCGGGATTGTAGACTGCTCCATCTCTGTAGCAAATAAAGGGCTGTTTCGTTGAGCAATCGATATTCGTCCACTGTCCTTGAACTCCGAACTCCGAATCCAATAGGATTTGCACACATGAGCCGAATACGGGGTTCGGAAAACCTTTGAAAAGTTAGTTGAAAATTTAGACTTTGAATTGCCAGTGAACATTATGGAACGCACCGTTTGCCCATTTCATAAAGCCTTGAAGAGTGCTATCCGCCCATTCGAACACTGCAGCGTATTTTTGAGTCACCGAAAAGTGTATGAACAGACTTTCTTTTGAATATTGTCCTCCAATGTATATCGTCCCTGTGATACCAGCATCCACAGCTGCATTTACGTAGAATTTGTTTTCCTGAATTTTGCATTTATGCGACCGAATCATGAGATAAAATGTATCAGGAAATGTATTTAAATGTATCAAACATGTGTTAAAAATTAATCAAAATAAACATTAATGATATACTCACGTTCGCTGAATGAATGCTGACAGGATGTCCACCTCCGGGACAAGACTCTTCTGCTGATTTCTGATCGAGAGGTGAAGTTTGAATTGAGACACATCCTCCTTTGTATTCGATTTCCCCGTCAACGCAATCGATTGCTGTATTTTTTATTGTAATTTTATGTTTTCAGAAAATAATTCATCGATAAAAAGAGAACACCTCACTTCTTGCTTTTACTCGGCAGATCCAGCAGTCAGCTTTTTGTGTGCCGCAGGTCTTTCTATAAATAGGATATAGTTCAGAAGTTTTGCGATTATGACGATTCACCTAATCCATTCTCCTTGATTTCCATAAATTGCATAACATGATTCTCCATCATTTTCGCTCGGTCCTTAAATCATATGAGATATTTTAAAAAATATATATTGGCTACCATCTCCAGCAAAGTTTGTGTAGATAACAGGTGATCCATCGTCCCATTTGCAATCTTTGCCTTTGCACTTCAATCCGATATTCAACGTTGCGTACGATACCCCGCAGGTTCTCATCGCATCACTTTGAATTGCCTCGTTTTCCTGAAAATATAAAAATATTATGATGATTTATTATGAAAAAACATCGAAGTTGTGTATGGATGCAAGGAGTCCGCCGGAATTCCAGTTGCTGCAGGCTTCCTCAGCCTCTTCGAAACTTGTGGGCGTATAGTAATTGGCCCACGAATCGTAGAATTTTATTGTCTGCGATTTCTACTTTTAAATGTTTGAAGAGATACCTTGAAACAATCACCACCATTTGGAGCTTGAAAGAATCCATCAGGGCATGGATCACAATGAGCGAACGATAAAATCAGTAGGGAAAATATTACGTATCTCATCTGCGAAAAGCAATTTTAGAATAAAAAAACGAATCAAGAGCATTTTAGCAGCTTCATTGTGCGCTGTTGCCGATAATTTCCAATCTGCTTTTACAATCGTTTTGTTTTGTGCGATGCTACCGATAAGAGATTGACGTGCTTGAAACTTATACGTTGTGAATCTTTGCCCATCGCCTTGTGCGGTGTCTTTGACAAATACGCTCGCATGATATGGTTTATGCCTATTCTTTTAGCTGTAAACACTGTGCTTCGTCAATGCATGCCGTGTTTAGTTATCACAAAAAGGAACGATTGACAAACTACTGATCATCTTCAATTTCAACAAAGCATTGAGAGGATTGCTTGTTGTTTAGGATAAATCAAAAATACTTCTTTAGGAATTATATATTTCATAATTTTGGTTATTGCTTCAGATGAAACGGACTCTTCTCTCGCTTCTTCTAATTGTTCCAAGCATCAGTGCTGGCCCATGCCCAGACGGGTACAAACAGGCCCCGAACGGTGGCGACTGCTTCCAGGTGTGCTCTAAAGTTTAAATATATTTAAAATAATTATTTTTATATATTAAATTTGCAGACAATCAAGTACAAGGACTTCTTCTCGGGGAATTACTTGCCCCAGAGCTATGATGCGGCTGAAACGGATTGCAACAACAACTATTGGGGCGGTCTACTCGCATCACTGCACAGTTCCGAGGTATACACCATTCAATTCAAAGTTAATCTCCTTTTTTTGTCTGTGGAGAAAATTGATGATCAGTTTTACCCAATAAAAATCGCGTTAGGAGAATGACTTCATCGGATCAAACTGTGGTCTATCCGGAGCGACGCTGAACATCGGCCTGAAATGCAAGGGAAGATTGTGCAAGTGGGACGATGGATCGCCGATTACGTACACGAATTTCGCTGGAGAAGGTTAGTTGTATTTTCTATTTATTTTCGTTGACGTGCATGAGGGTGCTCAATTTACAAGGTTTTCAAAACAAAATAAATTGTTTTTGAAAAAAACATTATTTGAAAAATATGCAGGCCCAAGCGACAGCGATGGAGACGCATGCTACGCGGTGTCCAATAGGAAATGGATCAAGCGAGTTTTGAAATATACTTCATCATGATGTGTTCCATATGCCTATTTATGATTAGACTCCCATGCGGTTGAACTTGATCTTTGCAATTTTCAGAAAGAAGGATTGCGGACAGCAGAAAGCCGACTGCTGGATCTGCAGGGTCAAAGCGAGAAGTAAGCTTTGAATGAATAATAAAAATTCATTATAATATATTTCAGAAATCGAATGCACCGACGAAGAATATGAGCGTAACGGAGGTTGTGTCTCCATCCATTTAGCTCCCCTCGATCAGAAATCAGCTCAAGAATCTTGTCCTAATGGCGGACATTTAGTCAGCATTCATTCGAAAAATGTGAGTAGACTGAAAAATAATTGAATTTTAAATGAAATATAACTGCTCAGGAAATAATCTGGTTCACCTCTATCGCGTTAGAGTCTGGTGTTAATGGATCTATCTATATTGGAGGACAGTACACTAACGGAGGTTTTTTTATCAAGAAATCGATTTTTCGATAAAGGATAAGTTGCAGTGTTTGAATGGGCTGATGGTTCGTACAAAAACTACGCAAACTGGGCGAATGGTAAACCCCTATTTTTTGGATATTTTTCCTTTTATCGATTTTTCAAGGTTTTCCCAACACAATCTTCGGAGCTTGTGTGCAAATGTTGTTGGATTCGGCGTTCGGAGTTCAAGGACAGTGGACGAATGTTGATTGCACTACCAAGATGCCATATTTCTGTTTCCGAGATGGCGCCACCTACGGTCCACCAGTGGCTCCCCGTTAGTTGTACACTATCACCTGAAATGAAAAATAATCATTTCAGAGCCAAAAGCAAATCCGAAATGTCTGTCGTTACACGACGTAAATCGTAATATTCCATCCCTTCCATCATGTACCATCTAGCACCATCCATCGCCCCTCTCTCCCTCCTTAATCATGCACTATAAATGCCGTTCCTCCTCTCCTTCTGCCACATTTCCCCCCATCTTCCTCCTCTTGTACTATACACCTTTTCTCTTTTCTCTTTCATCCTCTATTTCCTCGTACCTCACATTACCGCGTATGCATCCTACCGATAAAGGTTTAATTACCCAAGTTTAAGGTGCTCTTTGGTCCGTCACAATATGGCGACCATGGCAATCTGAACCGACATCTTCTCGGGTACACCTACGGCAGTCACGCGATCCTCGCCGTTCCTTCAGGCTAGTTCAACCCTAGTCCCCATCTCCCATCCCTCTTCTCATTCTCTTCACACGGCAAGTCACACTCGAACCTCGCTGTCCCCTCATCTCATTCATCCTCATCAACTCATTGCTCCACTCCATCATCTCTTTCGTCACATCTTTACTCTCTATCATCACTTACCGTCATCAAGAGACCCCACCCTCTAAGTCGTACTCCACCAGTCGTCTCCCTTCATCTCTCTTCGTCTGCCCCTCTTCACTTTCCGCACTATTCCTTACGTGCAAGGTGATTGGATCGAAGAAGCACCTCTCTGGACCTCAGCAATGTCCTCCCTACCACGCAGAACGAAGATCGAAACATCTCTCAAGACACTGGAACGCAGGAAGAATTCTCTGTCCGATTTCATACAGTCGACGGAGGATTGGATCGACTACCTGAGGAAGCTCGACAATGACTCAGTACTTCACCACATCTCCTACTTGAACGGACTACGTTTCGATGTCTTTCTTCCATACAGAAGACTTGAGACTGCCGTCGATCAGTGGAGAACCCTCGCTGCTACCGATGCCGTCGAGAAAGATGCCTACACTTCCTTCACTGACAAGAGCCAACGGTACTACAGTCTCATCGCGGAGACTCGGGAGACACTCGCAGAAGCCGACGATGTCCTCACACTCATGGTCGAGGAAGCTACCAATCGCCACCTCGATATCCCTCCGGAACCCACTGACTCACACTCACTCTCCACATCTCGCAGACCAAGTAAAGTCCTCACTTCGGTACAAGGTGTCAATAGCCAGCCGGAACTCCAATCTACTCCCGCTGCGATTACACACACTTCTCATACAACACAAGGAGTCCCTACTTCTCATGAGATGGTCCCTCTCCAAACTTCCCGCTCATCCATGACTCCACGCTCTGAGTCACCTCATTCGGAGCCACACGCATCTGCTCATGGACTTCCTCCAAATCGCTATCAGGAACACATTCTCTCTTCCCCTCCAATTCCTCATCTCACACCTTCACTCTTCCTCCAGTCTGCACTCATCGGAAGAGCACAGTTGCCCTCCTTCGAAGGAGATCTCGTCAAGTGGCCTCCCTTCAAGGCTGCCTTCCTCGCTCTTCTCGGAGATGCCTCTCTCCCTGGATGCCACAAGTTGGCCCTCCTCAAATCTTGTCTCGCAGGAGAAGCTCTCGAGATGATCACCGGTCTCAGCCAGATAGATCAAGACTACGATACTGCCATGGCTATTCTTCACGCGGAGTATGATCGACCAACTCTCATTCGTCATGCACTCATGACTCGCCTCCAATCCATCGAGAACTGCGATCCAGAGGGAAAGCAGCTGCGCCGTATCTACATGGAGATCACTACACTCATTCATCAACTCTGTCCGGAAGGAGAGTCCGACAGCCCCGATTTCCTCGTGAATCTCATCATTACCAAGTTACCCATCTACCTCCAAACTCGCATCATGAAGGAGAGCCAGAAGAAGACCATTGGAGTATTCGCCGTACTCGGAATCATGCGAGACTTTGTCGATGATGACCGCATCGAACGTATGCTCACAGTAACTCCACATTCTCGCGCCACTCAACTACAACCACCCGATCCTCCCTTCTCTCCTTCTCCTTCCCCTCTTCCCTTCTCTACTCTGCTGCCAGCCGGAATGACTCATCCATCGGAACGCACTCTCATCTGTCCTCTCTGTAAGGGCACCCATCTCACCAAGCACTGCTCATCTTTTGCTTCCCCGCTCGACAAGAAGAATGCAGTCATCTTGAGAGGCCTGTGCATCAACTGCCTCTCCACTTCTCATCAAGTCGATTCATGCCCAAATGTACACAACTGCTGGCATTGCAAGAAGCGACACCACTCAACGATTTGCACTGATCGGCTGCCCCATGACATGTCTCAGGATCATTCATCAGATCCCACCCGTCCACCTCAACAACATAGTCGAAGCTCTCCCAGATCCAACAATCATCCGCCGAGAGATGTATGCAACCTCATCACATCATACGATCATCTTGGCAACGAGATTATCCCTCATGACGTCACTCTTCACATCAATTCTTCTCCTCTTCCTCATGAGAAGAAGGCTTCTCTCCTCTGTCTCGACATCAACGTCGCCTCTCCCGATCGGCCGGATAAGGAGACTCCTGTCACTTTGGTATTCGATACAGCGAGTGACAAGTCATACATCTCATCGGATCTCGCTACCTCTCTGGATCTACCGACTACTCAAGAGAACATGCGATCCCTCACTGTATTCGGAAACGAGCAATCCGAATCTCGTCTGACCACATCCTATCCTCTTCTACTCCGTTTACCGAATGGACTCCAGGAGAAGATCGAACTTCTATCTTCACGTACCGTCTGCCCAACTCTCGACTGGGCAAAGAAGAGTGATGGAGTCCTCATTCGGCTCCGTTCACAACCGAAGATTCTACTAGGAATGGATCTACTGAGAAGATACTTCCTCACAACTTCACTACGAGTCGACACCTTCCCTGATCATCTCGTCATCAACACTTCCCTCGGAACATGCATTTCCACCGAGGATATCGATCCCGATTCGACCGCCATTCGCATGGGAGCTGCTCTTCCTCCCGACAAACCACTTTCGCACGGAGATGAGCCAGCCTCTCCAATTCTCTCGGGCTCATCCACACCCGATCGCGAGAACTACCCCCTTGGTCACTTGTGGCCTTTCCCGTCTCTCTCTTCATTACAGGGCACTGCCATTCATTCTCAATCCGTGTGCCCGTCTTCTCTCGATATCTCGCCTCCGTCTCTCGATCGCGCCGCCGTGACTCATCCGACTACCGCGGGCAAGGATCGAGACAACCCTCACTCTGATGCGCCCTCTACTCCCTCGTCTACAGTCGATTCTCTCTGGGCCGGAGGGTGACTTCCTCAGTCACATTGAATTACGATGATCTATTTTTATTTGCTCTTCTTCATTCACTTGCATCTCTTTCACTACGAATCTTTCACACTCTCTCCTCACTCATCTTTTGGCCGGGAGTGTCGTTACACGACGTAAATCGTAATATTCCATCCCTTCCATCATGTACCATCTAGCACCATCCATCGCCCCTCTCTCCCTCCTTAATCATGCACTATAAATGCCGTTCCTCCTCTCCTTCTGCCACATTTCCCCCCATCTTCCTCCTCTTGTACTATACACCTTTTCTCTCTTCTCTTTCATCCTCTATTTCCTCGTACCTCACATTACCGCGTATGCATCCTACCGATAAAGGTTTAATTACCCAAGTTTGAGGTGCTCTTTGGTCCGTCACAATAATGTCCGTCGGTTCAGTACTATACTGGCGTTGGAAATGTATGGTTTTTTTCTGAATCTTACTTGAACGTGCAACATGCAGATATATTCGCCAAACTATCCGCTGTCTATTCCTGGTCAGCAAACCTGTGAATATGTGATTGACGTAAACGAGGGTTCCCAGGTACGCAAGAAAAAGTTTCGAAAAGTGCAAAAAATAGTTATTTTTAAGGCGAGCATCAAATTTACAACGTACGACTGCAAATCTGGAACGACTCTTTCGTTCTTCGATGGACTCAACAGCAATCAGCCATATCTCACGTTCGACCGCTTCTAAAATTGCACAAAAAATCGCTTATTTAGCTTCACTTCGGATTCCCCGATTCTCAATCAGCCATACTCAGCGACAACGAACGTTATGAAAGTATATTTTTCAAATAATTTCTAAAAAAATAATATTAATACTGGCAAGTGATCTCTACAGTAAGAAAAATATTTTCTCATTTTTCATTAAGATTGTTTTCTCTGCAAATGACACGACTATACCAGTTGGAACGGGATGGGAAGCTGAATTCGCCGAGCTGTAATCTGTATTTTACAATTGCGCCTAATTGCCATTGTGTTGCGATAAAGAAAAATTATCATTTCAACTAAGGTGCATGCAATGTTCTTCAAGTCCGAAACACAACTGAAATAAGGTAAGATTTATTGAAGGAGCTGCATGCAGTTCTCATTTTTCTCTGACACTACACGAGTGGACAGTAGATTGGCGGATTAGGAAATTCGTGCCTAATTTTGGCAAAAAGCACGTCAACCTATTGTCGTTTCCTCTCACAAAACGAAACGATCACGAAAGCAGCTGATAAGAAAGGAAGGCGGCATTGAAGCAGCTTAGGTTCACTGTGACTATCAACGGTATTTTGTTGTAAATAATCTCCATTTCACAGATGAAATACACAATATTTATCCTTGTATTTGTCGGAGTCGTCAATTGTGGTCCATGCCCTGATGGATACTTCCAAGCTCCAAACGGTAGGGATTGCTTCAAGGTACGATTAAACCACATTTTAAAAAAATCATAAAATTTAAAAACAGACACTAACATTCTACGATTCGTTTGCGAATTACTACTATCCGAAAAGTTTCGAAGAGGCGGAGGAAGAATGCAACAACCAGAATTCTGGAGGTCTACTTACTTCAATACACAGCTTCGGAGTATTTTTCGTTCGTATATATATCTTAATTTATATTTAAATTCCAGGAAAATAAAGCAATTCATAATGACGGGAATCATGTATGCCAGTCGTCATATGCTACCCTGAATATTGGCTTGAAGTGCAAAGGCAAAGATTGCAAATGGGATGATGGCTCGCCAATTACCTACACAAAGTTTGCTGGAGACGGTGAGAAACGTCAATGAAAATTTCAATAATATCACATGTTAATTAAGGCCCAAGCGAAAACGATGGCGAATCATGTTATGCCATGTCGGGAAATCAGGGAGAATGGATTAAGTGAGCTAACCAATTGTTAAATGTAATGCCAAAATATATTTATAGAAAGAGCTGCGGAACCCAGAAAGCTGACTGTTGGGTCTGTCGGGTAAAATCACGTAGTACGTTTATATATTTTTATATTTAAAAATGACGTCTTAAAAATGTGAATAGTTAAAATTCAGCAATCGATTGCGTTGACGGGGAAATCGAATACAAAGGAGGATGCGTGTCAATTTTTAACACAGTTCTCGACCATGAATCTGCCGAAGAGTCTTGTCCCGGAGGGGGACACCTATTCAGCATTCATTCAGCAAACGTGAGTAAATAAGGGAACATTGCAATCCCATACTAGCTTTATTATGTGGTCGTTCAATTCAGGAAAATAAATTCTACGTAAATGCAGCGGTTACTGCTGGTATTTCAGGGACCATCCACGTAGGCGGCCAGTATTCGAAAGAAGGTTGGCTATGATCATTTGCGATTACTCAAAAATATGTCACAGGATTCGAATGGGTCGATGGCTCTTACCAAGGCTTCACAAAATGGGCGAATGGTGAACTCTGTAACTCATCCAAGTTAATTTCGTCCGTTTAAAGGATTCCCGAATCCCGTATTCGGCTCGTGTTTACAAATCTTATTGGACTCGGAATTTGGAGTTCAAGGACAATGGACCAATATCGATTGCTCAACGGAACAGCCCTATATTTGCTATCGAGATGGAGCCGTCTACAATCCCGCTGATATTTGTACATATTATTTTTATCCGGTTGTAGGATAAAATTAACAAAATTCAGATCCACTAGAAGGTCCTTCGTGCCCCTTTGGAAGCTATTATGATGGTTACAAAAATGGAAATGTATGAGTTGAAATATTGCAATATTACTATTTATACATGCTGCCTTGGAAGCAATTGATCATCTAAATTACTTGCGAATTCATATAATCTGTCTCCCTCCGTTACCTTCCCAATCTCAGGTATACTCTTCCAATTTCCCGCTTTCACTTCAAAGCGAACAATCGTGTTACTACACGTTTACATCATTCGACGTCACACTGGTTAGTGCTTCAGATATTTTCAATGAAAGTTCGGAGTAGGGAGCATATAGTAGAGAATGAGCGATTATGGAAATATTTCACGACAATTCGCATTTCGAATCGATATTTAATAAATGAATATTCAGGCCAGCTTCAATTTCACTACATTCGACTGTGCATCGGGAGTTACGCTAACACTCAGAGATCCTAATGACCCGATTGACCCCAACACACCATTCATTACGTAATCTGTTTAATTTATAAAATTTCGAGTATTTTTTTCGTGGTTTTAATATTTTTTCGTGGTTTTAATTTAAAAATGACCGCATACGTTCTTTGAAGGAAGGAACCGACAAAATTTCGATTATCAGGTTGGTGCAAAAGTTTCTGTACAAAATTTTGGCCAACGATTCAAGCCTCTCCTGTTCTGTTACATCAAGATACAAACCCCTTGTTTTCAAGTATTAAAATAGGGTTGAATACTCTCCCCAGCGCACTTCACTTCGAATTTGTCAGAATAGTATGGCGGGCACAGCGATGCAGCAAAGTTATAAAGAGCGATAAAAACGCAAGTTTTTGTTCACAATGCCATTTCCTTTCTAGGTACGATATTTTGAACCTCCTGCGCGAAGTACATTCACTGAGTAAACTTTTAAAAATAATGTCACCTGAATAGCATTAAACCTCATCTAGTAGCAACTGCTGAATTTGAAATCGAGCGCGTAGGAAAATGGCATATTTTAGTTTCACACATGGAAAAATCAAGCCGAGAGAGATAGAGGTACCAACAATACAGGAATATGAAGTACTTCCCTTGATGAGTTTGCCATATTATTTTGACGAATGTATGGCTTTGCATTCATGGGTTAGATTTTTTAAACTTTCGGAATTAACTTTCAATGGTCGAAAATTGTACTTCTCACGATTCTCTGCTCTCCTGAGGGTTCAGAAAAATAATTCAATTAGCAAGTATAAATCAACAACCCTTACCCAACAATATATCAACTTGGATTGATTTAGAATCGGCCTCTTTTGGAAAAGACAGGCCCTCGAAAAAAACATTAAAAATCGCATATTTCACTATCCATTACTAAAGAATTTATTTTCTCACGCTTCAAACATTTTATGCCGAATTCTTCAACATAATTGCAATGCCTGGGGGTCACCCTGAAAAATGACAAAAGGAATTTTAAAACCGATCGAACAGAGCTCTGCAATATCCGTATTAGTGTTGTACAGAAACTTTTGCACCAACCTAATATTAAAGGTTCAACTCGACTTCTCCGCCTGTAATCGGCCAATATTATTCATCTGGATCAATCGACTTGATGGTAATTAACTTAATCAAAATTTATTTTTTCTCTGTTATTTGGTGGTTTCTAGCTGTTTGCGACTTTTCATTATGTAATTTTCTGCTTGACTTCAGATCCTATTCACTACGGACAAATCGCCAGTGGGGACGGGATGGGCCGCAAAATACACCGGAATTTACGCTGGGAACAATTGATTTCTAGGAAAACCAGCATTGCCCTCTTATTCACGATAAATATTATACTGATCCACCAAAATGTGGTTATGATGATACTATATGTTGTCTATGTCAATGACACAGCACACAAAAGCAGAAGGTTGGAGGAAGGAGGTATCATCAGGAATCGAGACACGTCAATGCTATGATAGTAATTTGAATGTTGCATCATTTATACTCTCTAATACTACAAGGCGTCAATTTCCTATTGAATCTGTAGTTTTCAAAGCAATTGCTTTGTTGCGCAGCGTGATATTCTCGTTCAACATGCGTCCTCCTCCCACCACTCTTCTTTTGCCCATCCAGCTAAACTCACTGAAGAGAATGCTGCAGTCAAAAATGCGTAGCTCAACAACATTCATGTCACCACCGCTCTTGGAACATTTGCCTACTTCGAACTGAAAACTGCTTCTGTTTCGGAATCAAGAATGGGCCACTAACAGAGCCTCTGACTTCGCCGGTCACGCTCGATTCCGAGAAGCCATAATTTCTTAAGCATTTGGTGATAGTTGAGTGCTCCACGTCGAATCGTATTTCCCTCTCGCGCTTGTCATGCGAGAGTATCTATACGAGAATTTTGAATTTATCATCAAGCTCTATCCCTACCTTGACTACACTTTTCACATCGTCTGCGGATAGGCATACATAATGGTCTCTAATATATAGCTGTCGATGGGCATTCATCAGCCGAAATAAAGTTTGGGCTGGTATTGCGCGTATCTCCTGAAGTTTAATGATTGATCATCCCGGAAATGATACAAGTACCCGAGTGTAATTTGATGAAATAGAGAGCACATCCATGGCAGGAAAAGCTGGAAGCTTGGCTGATTCAGGAAGAAAGCCTAGCGTGAGCTGGTACTTGCATAATGGAAAGTGCGACATGTGTTGTAGTTTGCTAAAAAAATCAATAATAATTTATATTAACGTCTCATACTTCTCTAGATCTTCTTCATACGATGCTCCAGTACATAGCCTCTTGATTTCGAAATTATCGAGCAGTTTGATTGCAAAATCAAGCGCTCGATTGTCGTTATGGTTCTAAATCGAAAATTTCGTATTAGGATGCGATACTCCGGCAGATTGTACGTACGATACTCATTCCCATTTCTGTTAGTCGTCGCTAGCGGTTCCCTCTCCTTTCTCTCTGATATTAATTGAAAAACCATACTTTCATTTCGAAATATCCGATCGAAATTCCACTAAATAGACGATGTCTCATGTGGATAAACGCCTCCACTTTATCTTCTCTATCAAGTTCAACGCGTTTAAACCTCGCATTGTCGATGTGTATTATCAAGTCGATCTGCAAAAAAGTAAGTATGAACTAATTTACTGCTAGTGCCTAGGGTTGCGCGTTCGGGATCGGTAGCAGGATTGCCGACCCCCTCTTCCCTTCCTCTCCACTCTCTATCGCTCGTGCGATTTGAAGGTGGAGCGGAAGGGAAAAGAGTCGGCAATACCGACATTGTCGGGGTCTCTCTCGGGATTTGGCCTACCCTCTTCCCTTTTCCCATCACCTCCTACCCCCTCCTCCCCTCTATTCCCGATCGATATTGTAACTAGAGGGAGAGGAGGGAGAGGGAAGAGAGGGAGGAGATGGGAAGAGGGGACAAGTCAAATCCCGACTGAATATTGAGATCCAGAATTTTTTTATATATATATGGGTTTTTAGAATGACCAGAGATTATTCGAAGTGTTCATTGCACATTAGTGAATCAAATACCCATCCGTCCATCTCGTGCGATCCGAGAAATAGGTAAGGAAAGAAGCCGGCATGCGAATCCGCGACGAGCCTCTCCAGTGCACTAGAGAACACTAGGTAAAGGTACGTCCACTTCAAACAATTTTACAGTCATTTGGCAATTTTGATTTACTGTTTTTTTCCTGCTGTTCATTCGAGGGTAAGTTACCGCGACTGAGGTCACTATCAGAACCGACGGATCTCGTATTAATAAACAAATTTATTTAATCTAAAAACTGGCATTGAGAGAACAGCAATTGGGGAATATTACAAAGAGTACGATGTGTCGGCGATGTCATTAGAAACACTCACCGGCAAGTGAGTCTCAATCGTAATCGATCTTTGATCGTCATCTTTCGCATTAGCATCCGCAGAAAAACGTCGGGAAGAGCGAGCAGGTCCATGATCGATAATGCAAAGGCGATCACGGCCACTCGATGGGTGTGTGACAGGCAAAGGTGAAGGCGACTGATAAGAGGCCGAAGCGAGAACCTCTCGCTGTCAAACGTCATTCAATAGATTGGTCAAAAAATAGAAGAGTAATGCGATGAGTGAATGTGTTTCTGGTGCAATGTGTTTATTCCACGATCAATTGTCATGGATCTTACGTACTTTCATAACCATTTGTTTGTCCTGCCACACCCAGTCGATCGAGTGCCTTATCAACAGATTTTATTGACACGTGTCACGCTTTGAGTTGGAAAAGCAAAATGTGCGCGCAAAATCTGTTATTTTTAGTTTGAAATTATTTGGATTATCGCCTATCCCTGGTGTCCCTGGGAGCACTTTCCAATATTTTCCGTCTCTTCATTATGTTTTACATGTCGCCCCTGTGGTAGCGCGAAAATGCGACAGAAAGATATATCTAAAATATGTCATATATGGTTTCGAAAATCGAAAATACCCCTTTCGAGTACATGAATACTAGGTTCTTTTACATATAAGTCAAAAATGCATTGAGGGAATTAAGCGCATTCACGAGGCGAAGCCATGATGCGCCCAATGCTGCTTGTGGCCGTCTATTCAGCGATCATTTACAATACGTGGGAAATGGTGACCAATGAAGAGGTGAGCTTTGGTGTATTTCTGATAATATAATTGAATATTTACTGCATTCCCTTTCACCAAGAGTAGAGCAAAATTGAGGGAAAATTGGGGAGGGGCTGAACCGAATGTGGGGTTACCTCCTTCCCGACCAACAGTTTTATTACCGTCTTGTTTGGAAAAACAAGGTGGCGCAAATCAGTAATTCCGGGTGGTAGTACCGATTCCGAATATTCAACACTTATTTGGAGATCCACCACCTGTACTATCCAATTGGCGTGATCCTATCTGGTTGGGCGCTCTTCTCAATAGCCGACGCACTGATTGACGTGATGCGGAAAACTTTCCGAGAGATGCTCAAGGCGGTCGGCATGATGATTGTTGCGGGTGGGTGTCATTCTTCTATTTTAAATCATTTGGCAAGAACTGACAAATAGTACTTTTCATCCCTGTGATGAGTTTTCGGTATCGATGCCTTTGACACGTTTTGAATCGTTTTCATTGCCGGACAGTGGCGCGCCAAAAAGTTATTTTGACCCATTATTTGATACTGATTTCGCATTTTTGCCGAACGAGGAATATGAACTCAAAGTAACGATGATGTTATTCAGGCCTCATAATCGCTCCATTATTCCTCTTCCCCGTCTGGGGTACAACCATCGCATATTCCATGTTCTTCCTACTCGTGATTCTACCGTTCCTAGTCATGTGCGTCATTGCCTGGGGAGCACTTGGCGGATGAATATTATTTCGAGTGTTGCTCCTATTCAAATATGTCAGGAAAAACATACATCATCTTGCCTTTGCGTGCCATCTATCCGTATTTTTGTAGTATGATTAGACATAAAAACAGCTTGTAAATACAGCCATGCTTTCCGTTGAAGAGTATTTTATTCAAATGTTCATTCCACTTGTTCACCTTCAAAGTTCGTTACAATAACAGTAGTTGCCCAATCGTCAACCCAGTTAAAACCACTGAACAAAATAAAGCAATTGCGGTAGCGAAGTTTCGTCGATCGAATGTTTGTTTTGATTACCAAGAACTGAAATAAAATTGCGTTTATCATGAAATATTGCCTAATAACAGACCTCTCCACAAGTGTCTCCGACTATACTGTCTTCAGTGACTCCGTAGTCTCTCAACCAACTGGCGACCATTAAACTCTCCTTGAGAAATCGAATCGTGCGTTCACCAGTTCCATTTGAGCATAGCTGAAACATTCTTTTAAAAAGAATAACACTTAAATATAACCTGCAAAACTCTAAGAAATCCTTCCGAATTCATTCTGACATAGCTTGCTAGAACGCTGCTATGATTTTGTTGAAGATACATGAATATGGCTGTCGGTATTTCATACCTATTATCTGGGGTTCCCTAAAAACGTTTCATATTATATAATTTATTATTGAAGTCTTATTTTATTTAAATCTTAATTATCTTATTTAAATCTTACTTGCTTAATGAAATACATTTGTAGAATATTCAAAGGAGGGATCATCAAAAACGCCTCCGTCTCTGGAGCAAAATCGTAGATTGCTAAATTATGCGTGCTCTTTGGAAAATCTCCCATGAGCTCAACGGATCTGTAATGGGTAACGATTTTGTTTAAAATATATAGTCATTTGAAAACATAACCTGTAAAGTTGATCACTCGTTGAGGCGCTAAAATGCAGGCTATCGATTGCGAACTTTTCAGTGAATTCGCGTATGAATTGTGTTGAAATATATTCGCTCATCTAAATGATATACTTTTTTCGAATTTTTTTCGCATCTTTTTATTTCGAATATTACCTTAATTTCGAAATCGTTGAAGTGAATGCGGCTGAACAAGCGATTTTGGAATTGGAGAAATGTATCGAGACCAATTTCGGACAAATGCATGCTATTAAACTGTTGATCGCCAAGATAAACTGAGAAAAATCTCTAAAATGAGTTGTTTACAAATTACGTTATTGGCGTTGGTATACTCACCCCATCCCGAGTCGGTGCTATCTTACCGCTTTCATAGTAGCCTGCGTTACTGTTCGCAACCAGTTTCTCGAAAGCACTCAAACAAGTATAATATTGGCGTGAATCATTTAATTTTAAACAAAAATATCATACCGGCAAGTGCAACGCAAATTCATCCTATCAGCGATATTAACCTTCTTCAGTAGTTCACGATGGAAAACCTCCGGAAGAGCGAAGAAGTCCATAATATCGATCACAACTGACAATGACATCGATAAGAGCAATGATTCAGTCACAGAAAATCATTAGAGTACACTTTTTCAGTAATTTAAAAACGGCGGAACAGCAAAAAAACTCGAATAGAAGAGAAAATTAACGGCTCTGAGCATCACTTGTGGCATATAACAGCGTGAAAGGGCGAATGAATCTTTATCGGGCCATCGAGTGGATCAGAGAGCGTGATTCAGAGCAAAGGGAGAGATAAGACGGAGTGCGTGTGACATATGGATGTTTGCATTTGAAGTTAGAGCTTGATTGTTTTTCACTCGATTCCTCGTGTGAATGCCTCCTCTGAATAGAGCCAGAGTTCTGCAGTACGCATTCGATAAAGTAACTATTAATGGTCCAAGTTTTAAAAAAATAAAACCTTTCACAACTTCACAACCAGAAGAGAACAAGTAAAGAAAAATCAAAATAGTTATTTGAATTTCACTATTTTATTCTTCACTAATCATCTCATTTTCCACCGTCCCCCCTCCCCCTCACTTCACCATTCATCCTCTGTCACAAGCGGTCGAGTGGAATGCCCCTCCTCCTTCTCCTGTTCGCTCTCTTCTTGTCCGCACTCTCGGAAGTTCCCTATGTAAGAAACTGCTGCCAATTTCTGTTACGAGTTATTGTTTCTTCTCATGCCTTGCCATCTGGCCTTCCTATGAGCTCGTGTCGCTGGTTTCCACAATCCCTCCCGTCTGTCTCGCCGACGAGAGCGCTGTGCGAACTGAGAGAGGGCGTAATTGTCATCGTCTCAATCGTGCTTCAGGACGCCGCCTCGGGTCGTCTCAGCTGCATCAACGAGGCGGGTCCGATCCCCGAGGCCGCCTTCATCCTCTGGGAGGACTACGGATTCTGTGAGTGGATCGCACCCGGAATTCTTCAATAGATGGCCAGTATCAGACCGGTCAGCGTAGCAAGATTGGCAATCAGCGGTCTTGTCCTTTATTTTCTTTTGTGGCAGGAATATTACGGATTCTGTTTGAGTGGAATCACTACTTTCGCTGTTTTTTTTCAAATCAGAAGAGTGCACGGATACATTCGGAATGAAATCAATCAATTTTCAATTTTCGCAATAATACATTTTCAGATACTTCGATTAAGAATTTATAGTCATCTAAAAGTTGCTCGATTTTAATCATCTTATACACCTATATTTTGTCGGATTTCCCGAGAAAACAGAGTAAAGAAAAATTTCGAGTGTGATAAAAAAACATTTATTAATACGTGTAATTCATTCTCGCTCTCGAACTTCAATGGGCATTATGTACACACTTCTTTTTCCGTCTTGAGAAGGAGGTTGCCATTCGTACACGTAAAATGAATAGGCGCCAACTTGCACATCCACAGGTTTGGCGTGCGTGAAAGCATTAAATGATAATTTCTTATCGGAGCGATGGAAGAACTGAAATATAAATTTGCAACATTCATCATTCATTGCCGAGATTTCCGAGACGACAATTCCTTCCCTCTCGTATTATTTTTCAATTTCTTATCTAGACCATCAGAAACTCACAGCTAGCAGAGATTCCAAATCGGAATGTGTTATTAAATTATGGGCAAAGTCAAGCTCGACACATTTTCGGCCGATCATAGCCTTAGCTATTGAACCAAGACTCATTTGCGTTTCTCGAAAACGTATGCTTGCACAGCAAACATTTTCAGATAGTTCGATTAGGAATTTATAATCATCTTAACGTCGCTCGATTTTTTCATCTTACATTTAAAAATGAATACCTTTAGTGGCAACCGAAAGGACACAGCTAAACTCTGCCGCAATAACATTCCGGATCAATGTAAGCCATGTGGAACTAAAGTGTGATTTTTATAAACTCATTCGTCTTACCATACTTACTAATTAGATTTTTCTATCATTGGACTAGTGTGGATTTCCTTGACATACATTCCGTTGAAAAAATTCGCAAATGTGCGAATAATATCTAGAGCTGCATAATTCATGCAAATTCTTCTCCATTGAACTCCCGCAATGCGGGGTCTTATTCGGTTAAGAAATGTATCAACGTCCTCCAATTTCAGAGTGAACCGAAGATCCTTGGAATATATATTCAAAAAGTTTGAGAAGTTATTAAATCTCACAAAGTTCCTATCCTGATGTGCTTTGACTGTTATAATCGGAACCTCGGCCCTGATTTTAAGCATCGCGATTCTCAAGAATGTGTAACTTCTACATCCAAATTCGTCGAAGTAAGTACACAACTCTATAAGAACTTTGCGATCTTCTGTCTGAAACTATAGTAAACATTTTTTAAATGTGAAAAATCAAACTTCCCTTGTTTTCTCGATAAGTAAATTCAAAGTCAGCAGTCAACTGTCGGACGTCAAGAATTGAAGAGTCGACCTTATCCTTAGCATCATAGCAAATCTAGAAATACATAACTGCAACTTTTGACTATAGTATGACCTTACTTCTCTCAATCGTAGAAGATATTTGTCGTCTATCATAGTGAAGATTTTGGTAATGACTTTTGACGAGAGGTTGAGGATGTTGATTTGAGTGAGTTGATTCATCATTACGATACAATAAAGGCGATTAGATTCAGAGAATCCCAAGGCAATTACAAGAAGATTCTTTTGCGTAAATGCGAGATTGATAGTGTTTGTCGATTTGAATGGCGTTGATTTTCATTGGCGCCGACCACAGCCCGCAAGCGCCCTCTGGTAGCTATTATGATATTTGAAAACTTTTCCTGTGATGCACTTGCGCAAGGATTGTGAATAGGCCTTTATGTGGAAGAATGAAGAGATCATTCTCATTCTTCATTTGCCAGCGTTAATTGTGAGTCCGAGAGAGATTGCATAAAAAAGATGAAACATATATTTAGTTAACTTCATATTTGAATAAAAACCATTAAATAAAATATCATTTCATTCTCGATCCTCAATTAGCGCGATATTCGGGCTGAAATTTATACTAGTGAAGATCATTCGAGGAAAAGTACGAGAAGTGCGCAAATCAACTATTCGAATATCATCACATACCATGCAGGCACACTGCAATCGAGCTAATATGAAGAAAAAGAAACGGAGAAAAGAGGGAGAGAAATGCTTTCATGAAATCGCTTTTCGCGCATAATATCACTCATAAATCGCGAAATAGCCACCCTTTGAAACATGTTTGCTCTAGTTCTTTGGCAGAGCTTCTTAGTTGTCGTCCAAGGTCTCCAGTGTATTGGTCATCGCACAATGCGAACAGTTTCAAGACATGCAAAGGAGCTCAGGGAAGGAGCAAGGAAGGATCGGTCTATAATGGAAACTACCGAAGATCATGCTCCCCCTATACGCTTGCCACGTGTAGTTCCAACGCTATTTATTATCGTGGCATCTTACCTGATCAATCTACAAAACCTTACCTCCATCAAAACAAAGGTAAACAATTGGCTTACTTTTGACTTTTTTGGATATCACTATGGAAAAATCGAGCCAATTACTATTTTTTTTGTAAAAAATGCTTGCAGATTGTTGTGAACGGTGTGATCAATGACATATTTTACGGCGTAATCATCAAGTCCAACTTCTACTATGCACAAAGGCCGATGCGAAAGACTTTTAACGCAGGTGAGCTGTAATGTGATCAATGCTTTCAGATTTTGCCAATATTTTTATGCAACGTTCTGGGATAGATGATCATAGTCATAATAATTTATCGAACATTAAGATATGTCGAGAAATGGACCACTCAGTAGGGAATTGCTTTCCGTAATGGACTAATTTTGTAATGTTCCGTAATGTTCAGTATCGTATCTTCTCTCCTTCATTCCCAAGCCCGACCCGGGAACCGTTCGTCAGTATCTCTTCCTCGCAGTTTACCTCAGTCTCGCCGTTATCGGGATCTCTTTCGAGAAAGAATTCGTCAAACTGCAAACGCAGTTTCAGAAAGACTTCACGGTTAGTGATTTATTCCAACTAGAGTTTGTAAAACGGAATAATCAGTTGTTTGTTGTTCCGCAATCTCTCACCCTCGTAAAGCGGTTTCGTAATCGATTACGAACGAAGCAATCGATTGCAATATTTTTTGCAACAATTTGCGTCTCCCTCATTCTTGCTCTCTCCCCCTCGATTGGCCGGTTTCATTCGCCGTTCTTTGCAATAGATTGCGAGGTAAATAAAGAATCATTTGCGAGACCGCACTTGGAAAGTGGGGGGAATGAAGAATGATTGATTGCAAAACCCCCTTCACAATCGATTGCATAGTTGGCGGAATGTTACTTTTCAAAGTCTAGTTCCAACTTGAAAAGCAAAGAAATTCAATTTAGATCGATCGTATCACAGTTTTCGTAGCGTCTGCTCTCGTGGTTGGGCTCTTCATACGAATTTTCGTCGAGTTGTTAACGTTTGCGATCTGTGACGGAGCAAAAGGTTTAGACAATTGTTCGGTTTTCAGGATATGTTCTTCTTTTCAGCATTTCGTGCATGTTACGCATCCACTCGAGCTATACTCTGGTTGGTTAAGAAGATCATCATCATAATCTTCAAGGTTGTTCGCAAAGCGTCGAGAATTATTAGTGCTGGAGGTGAACACAGGCTTTTTTTATTTTTTCTCCAATTTATTACCATCAAAACTCATCATATTCCACTTCCTTCAGCCTGTGCCGTAACCTCCTTCATCCGACCTCATCTCCCTCGAATCCTCGCCATTTCTGTGTATCTCCTAGTCCTCTTCGCTGGCCTGCACTTCAGAATCGAGATTGAACGGGTTTGCGAAATTTTCTTTTCTTTTTTCATGCCACGTAGCCTTCTTCATGCGTTTTTACAATTAATTCTGAATTTTTAAAATTCAATTCTATCCGATTATATCCACAAGAGTGAGTAGACGATATTTGCATTGATTTTAGTTTGGTTTTGGTGGAGGTCCACAGTCGAATTCAAGTGAAAACAAACCCATTTCTTCAGCCCGAAGACTGGCGACGTCTCGGATTCATCCCGTCCATTCAACCGCCCTCGTCACCAAGTCAAGCCGTCACTCCAGCCGATCACTACCTACTGGATATCGATCGGACGGTTTGGAGGGAGATGCTGCACGGATTGGCACTGAGGAGGGACAGTCGGCGATTTATTACTATCCAGTATTGAAGACTGTATTTTGAACAGTGATTTGTTTTGTTTTGGCATAAATATTGAAAATATATTAGAATCATTGAATTGATACCATATTAGAAGTGGAAGTAATACCCTACTGGAGATAATAATAATATTAATTTATCTACGCCCGAGGCGCGACGATATTAATGGTACATTTGAGGTGTATATAACTGGAGGTGGGGGGGGGGGGAGAGATAACTAATTATTAATTATGATAATCTGTTGTACCATCACACTGGCCTGTAACTACCTTCACATTTTAAAAGTTTTTGGAGGGAAATGCTGCATGGATTGGCATTGAGGAGGGACAGTCGGCGATTCATCACTATCCAGTAGTTTGAACAGTGATTTGTTTAGTAGTGTTTTGACAAAATAATGATAAAATTAAAGTTCATGATGTTGGGGAGATGTGAGGTAGCAACAGCTAACTAATTTGAGCTGATCACAACTAGACTATTGGACGGTTACCAAATTATCTAGAATTTTGAGTCGACATATTGGTTGCAAATTTTATTATTGCAGTGAACGGTAACTGTGAAAAAGGCATACTAAAAGAGGAAAAGATTCGCATCAATATCACAATTTTCCTTCCAACGGTCCATTCCCAACGGTCTTATCACTGCTGTAATAGGGGTGGAGGAGTGTCAACTAATCGGCTTACTCTCTCCATTTCATCTGCTCTCTCGCTCTCTCTCACCGCCAATAGAGGACTGTTAAGTGAGAGAGTCTCATGGCGAATTGTCAACACGCGGTCGGACTGAGTGTCTCTCTCTAATACGCTTGGTCTCTCATCGATAATTAAATGCTCGTAAGGACAGAAATATCAGAAATTCCGCGTGTTTACTCCCAGTTCCTGTGCTGAATATCGCTATTCGGCGGCTATTTTCTTGTGCTCGTATCGAAGCAAAGGGCGCACCATGCCGGCTGCAGAAAATCGGCCTTTCGGCCCACTCGCGATAAACATTCTTAACTTCTTCTGTTTCTTCTTTTTTTATGATTTGTTATCAAATTTTTGGAAGGTCAGTTGTCTAGTTATCTTTATTACTATTGTTTCGTTTATCTATATTACTATAGTTTTTTAATCAAAACTTTTTTCATTCAGATATTGTTTGTCGGAATGTATACAGGCGCTGCGCTGCAGTATTTCCTCACGAAATACGACATTTATGAAAAATTGCGGGAGGGTTTGAAGCGAATGCAGCAAGAGATTTTTGGAGGTCAGTTACCCATTTGATATGGGCGGTCTGTCCATCAATCATGGCAAATACGATATCTGCCGCATAATCGCACGCTCATTCTCCCAAGAACTGCAAATGTTGCCACCTTCAGAATGTGATTATCCTCTTAGGTTTGCATGACCTCATGCCATCCGCATCCGTGTGTCGTCTATTTCTATACATTCTATGCTGCATGATCATCTATACTGTCGCCTTTCATATCTTTATCGATGATATCAGGAAGAGTGTGGAGGTATGCGTTGCTTGTTCCCTGGCATGAAAGAGTTAGAAAAGTATAATATTAGAAACAAAACAAACTTTCCTCATTTCGCGCACACTCTAACTTTGGGAGACTTGCGAAGCCCTATTTTTCATTCCCATAGAAGAACGCAATTTATAGATGATTAGTAATTCTAGAGACGACATACGAAGGTTCAAAATACTCGACATAGCGAAGAAGAACAAGATATCGAAGGGAAGGACGCGGTAAGTGCGGCCTAGTTAAGTTATGCATGGAAATGGCTAAGCCGGAGAATTGTTTGGAGGTTTGGGAATTGTCTACTTTAACCTTTTCCGTTGAGATTAAATTTTATTTTTTTGCAGATCAACCCCCTCATCAAGCTGTTCACGATCATTTCCCTCGTATTCTTTATTTCTGGAATAACTGTTGATCTGATTATGCTGAAGATTTACAATGAAGAAGGTTAGGTACATTTTTGTCCTATGATCATCCGTCATGCTAATAAAGAGCGAAGCAAATACGAAATATCTACATATTCTCAGGTGTCTTCTACAAGATGAGTAGGGTCTGCTTACGAATCCCAGCGAAATTAATCGATCGAAGCGCGAAGATGCTTCGAGTAGCAGAGAAGTTGATCCATCTTGGAGGTAATCTTTTGAAAATTCAGTGGAATCCTCTCAGTAGAGAATGTGAGGATGGTATGGGGTAGATGACGGTAACGTTTTCACCAGAGAGTCGTTATTCAAAAATAAAAGAGTACATCGATCTCAGGAAAAGCCATCTATCCGCTCCTACCGCTTGCACTGTACCTCTCTATGTTGCTTGCTTTGCAGTACTATAAAATGAAGAAAGAGCAGGTTTGAGATAACAAAAAAATCTAAATAATAAACAATACAGGCTATTACCAGCGATGCTACATCCGAAAGACCAGAAATGGGTGATTATCAAGAATATCGATCGCTATTTGGCCCTGTCGCACCGGCTGATGACTACCTCTCCGAGATCAATCCTTCAGTCTTCAATGAACTACAACAGAAAATTAAGTCGTGGAATGAAAATTCCCGACAATTCGCCGTCGTTATCGATTATCAATCTGACTGAAGTTATATTTCACACGAATAAACTGAACAGTTTAAAAAAATCATGTCCAAATGTATACATCAATTTTTTTTATTTTCTGCTATATGATCACTTGCATGGAGATCAGAGGATACTGAAGAAATCCTCGTTTCTCAAATCCTTCAGCCAAGTGATTCTGCTTCCTGAAGAGGGATATTATCTTTTTTTTGCGCAGATCATGATGGGTATTAGCAGGTTGTTCAAATTTCTTTTTCTTATTTTAGGGTTATTTGATATTGGGAAAATCAATTGACTGCAAAAAAATACATGCCTTGTCCGACAGCTGCGGAGTCGGAAGAACGAGGCTCACTCGAGTGCCATTGCTTTCGTTTTTATGAATTTAAAAAAAGAAGGATAGACAGATAAATGACGAACCTGTGCACCAATCCATGTGCCTCCCTTAGCTATCTCTTTTACCATAATTACCTCTCGAAAATACAGTTACAAGTGCGTGACTGGAAACGCGGAAATGGAAATACAGAGCAAACTTCGCGAATCGCACCTGTCACTCAGCGCGCTTATCAACTATCGACGTACTGACTTGGCAAACAATGCTCTCTCCATTCCGCGTGATCTATCATCAGTTAGAGATAACAAAGCACGCGCAAGCACTGTTGCGATGCGGAGAAGTAGCGTGCGAGCAGTCATTGTTTGCTCACTACGAGTCCACTCTTATTTAGCTATCCCCATGCTTCGCCATAGCCCCGTCTTATTACTTGTAACGGCTACACTACTGTTTCGCGCTACTCGCCCGGTCTGGAATTGGCTCATTTTTGGCCAAGGTGAACAACTCTGCAAAGAAGTACTCAAGAAATTCGAATTGGACGAGGTATAATGAGTTGTGTTACGTTCATTTTTCTTGCCTAACTATTAGCTTCAACTAGCTTCAAGTTTTGATGTTGTATCACACACTTCAGGATCATACTAACTATTTTACACTGGCAGTGCTTATTTCTGGATTGATTTTCTATACTGCATTGGAGGTGGCATGGTTTGTGCTGGGCTACGCGTACAGAGCCGCTCAAAGTAGGATACACAAACCTTTTTCGAGGAAACAAAAATACTATCCTGCAGTGTTATGCCGTCGATATGGCATCGTTGGCCCGTCATCTCTAATGAAACGCATCTTGCGCTTGATTGGAGTTTATGCATTCCTGATTGGCGTCGGGTGGTTGGATGATGAAGACGATTCCCTGGTTAGATAAATGATATTCAATTAAGTCGAATTTTATTGTTTATTTGAATTTTAATTGTGTTTATATTCAGGCAGAATACGATCTTCTTGTATGGATCATTGTTGGATTAATTTTCTTCGGCGTTCTTGAGGCAGCGCTTTATCTGATTAGTTTTGTCGTTGAGGCACCTAAGGCCATTGATAGAGTCGCTAAAGGTTAGTAGTCTCGAGAGAAAAAAACATCACTAAAATTCAGCATACGCAAGACATAGTGTAGCTGGAAGATCGTTGAATGAAAAACAGTCCATCATCGACAAATATTCGTATTTGGCTTCTGAAGCTATTGAAGGATTGCATTTCCTTGGTCAGTATTTTCGGTACAGAAACTTGTTTGAAAAAAGGAACCATTCCAGGGTCCTTCTTCAAGCGGTTACCAATCTACATGGTGTATGCGAGCCCAGTACTACTATTGGTGACATGCGGAGGATATTTGTTCATCCCGACCAAAATATATCTCACCCCAGCGGATCGCTACTTGGGCGACATTGACCTCAATGTTCTCCGAGAATTGCATGACAAAATCGAATCGTGGAACAATAAATGAACACTATTGGACACACGTGTCCGCTGACGTTATCGCAGGGGCCAAAAAAATATAAGCAAAACACAAGAACATCTTACAAAACAGTCTGGACCAGGTCTGATTTCGAATCAGAAAATTTCACACACCTCCCTCACAGTCGCCTTAACACGCTTATCACTGATCGATTCGATGCTCTTTGTCGACAAGCACTCTCCTCAAACTGCATACTGTTTCGTCGGTCACCATCTAGTGATATCTTCTCGAGAAGCCCGGCTTGTCCTCTTGGACAGGGGCGTAATTCTCGCCCATTCGTGAAACAGTGCTTCATTTACACCGAGCTTCGTATTGTGGTGCGTGGTCATTCCTAGGCAATACTTGTGCCCTGTTCGAAATTGTGTACTTCACAAATAATCGAGAACCCCTATTCGAATCACGCATTTAATTGTTCTTCCGTAATAATAATCACTTTTGATAGATGAGCGACTTCAGTCCCACACTCCGAACTCGATGCTTGCTTCTGCTGCTGACCTACGCCAACCTTTACTACACTCGCCGTGTCTGGTATGCATCACCTATTTCCAGTTCAAAATCAACCATGGTCTATTTTCCCTTGGGTAAGCATTATGGTTGGCAGTTTGATTCTTCGATGATTCTGAGAATCAATCGATTCTTCTCATTCCTCGCCGAATGATTCTTTCCTTCATAACTCGGCTCAAAATTGTCCAAATCACTCCAAATTTTGAATGAACATTTGTTGGCATGTACATTTAACCTATTTCAAATTTCATGAAGATCGAATGACTTTCGTTGCCTTATTTTATTACCATCAAAAGCGAAGAATTATTTGATACTTCGAAAAGAGGAGGGAACGGGAAATGAGAATCATTCCGCTCTACACTTTTGGGAGTGGTCTTTTGGGAATCAAAATGCCAACCCTAGTAAGCATAGTTCTTATTGTTCTGGAACGTATCGGTGGCTGAATCCCCATGGAAAGAGCACGGAAATAAATTTGATTTATCGACGTTGCAGGTATCGATTTGTGTTCGATGTGAGCGAAGATGAAGAATACGAAGATGATGATTATGATTTCTACACATTGGATGAATTTAGTGAAGATGTTCGCAATATGCACAATAATATATTTTTAAAGGCACATTTCAGGAAACAGTTCGCTCCCACACTCTTGGCTTTGCGATTTTAGGGTTTGTATTCTATGCTTTAATGGAGCTGCTTGCAACGCTGATTTGGAAGATTTCGAAAGGTGCGTTTTCAATGACTTTTAAAACTCCAGAAGCATTAAATGTGCTTCAGGCCGATTCGACATCTTCCAATTTTTCTCGAACATCCTCCATAGTTTGGTCAAGGAGCGGCATTGGCAGATAACAGGGATGTACATTCTCATTCTGTTCGGTAGATGGTTAAAGAAGGCCGACGAAGATGATGATGATGCCGAGGTTCAGATTAATAACAGTATTTGACTAATAAAAACATTCGAAATACTATATTGTCCACAGAGTCCATTATCCTTCCGTATCCTGCATAATCAACAGGTGTTCAGATACCACCAGGGGAGGAGGAATTCCGCTTCTCCAACAAGATCGTTGTCGTCGTTGGTTTTGCTGCTTTTATTGTGTTCGAGCTCTTTCTTCGGCTGGCCAACCGCATCCATCCCGCCTTTAGGTAAGCATGCCCTAGATGCTCAGCCATGAATTGCCAACGCATGCTTCGCCGTTCCCGTGCTTATCGGGGACGGGAGAAGCAACTCAAATTTCAGTAATCCATTCATACGGATGCTTATCACTGGTGCCATGCTATGGAATGCATTCGTCTACAGTGAGGAAGATGAGGAGGTAGGACGAAAATAACAATTCTGTTCGCGCTTCTATACGACATGCTAGACTGAACTGGCAAGAGCGCACGAAATGAAACGTGTTTCGAATTGTCACTTTTTTTTAAATAAGACAACAACTACTTGACACTATTCTGGACCAAAATTAGAAAAAAACACTTGAAATTCAGGATGAATTCACTAAAGAGGGCGAACAGATTGTGCTCGCCGGCCTAACAATCTTTTACGCGTTAGATGTTGTGCGAAGCATGATCAACTTCGACGTTGTTGTCGAAATTATTGAAAAGATTATTGCACAAGGTATCCAAACTCGATTCTTCTTGAACATTTGAATGTTATATTTCAGGTCTGCGAATTGCCTCGATTATCCCCATAATTTTCTCTGTCATCTTGCTATTCGTCTTCACGTATCTTCCATTAATCATGAATTTTCGGGATAATTCGCAACATGCTGAGCACGTCAAAAGAATCCCCACGCGGTCAATTTTGTTTGTATAGTTTTTGTGCTGAGCAGCGTTTCTTAGAAACTCCGCTTCCAGTTTACTCAAAAAATTTGAGAATAAATAATAAATGTTTCACGTGAACACTCCGCAGTTTTTTCAGATATGAGTATCAGATCATTTGAAAAACTGCTTCAATTTTTTTCAAGAACATTGAAAGTTCCCTTTAAATGATTTTTTATTTCAAATCTTCAATTGAAGAGACACGTGTTAATTATCTGAATTTCGAACACATCTTTTCTCAATCACATGTTCCGCCCACTACCCTTCTCCTCTCCTCTATCAATCAATCCTGACGTCAAAAGCCTTATCAGCCCCTCTTGGACACGTCTCTTTTCTCGAGTAGGAGAGTATTTTAGGAGCGCTGCGCACTGTTCCGTTCCCATTAGCTCACATTACCTTTTAAATTCTCCACCATTTACGCTTTCCAATATTGCAAGACTCTGTGCTACAATTCATACTCGCTGCTAGCTATTTTCAACTAATTCTTCTCCACACTCTTCCTATTCGTGCCAAGATAAATTCTTGCCCATTTTATGATCAAAGTTCATAATCAGCTCCTCCTTGCTTCACCGTCCATTACTTTTTTCATAGTCAAAACCACCATACGTCGTTCCAAATTCGAATTGAATTATTTATCCCTTTTCAAGCTCTTAAATGATGCTCCGACCCTTACTCCTTGTGGCCATCTATGCCGGTATCGTTTACACAACAAAAGAAGTCGCCGACAGACACAAGGTCTGAATATCCCCTTTTCATCGCATTTATTTATTTATCATGTGAGATGAGTTTCAATCTTGAGTATTAATGACCGGTATCTCGGATTGTTTCTTCAATTACGAATTAATAAACCACATTCAGATCGAGCTCGTCCACTACGCCATCTCGATCGTGCTCTCCGGATGGCTACTGTTCGCGCTGGTAAGTATGTCTTGGGTTTTTCTGTCAGAACGAAGAATCCGTCCCTTCATGCCTCGCACTCTCTCGTCACCGTATTCAATGTTAGGTTTCGCCCTGCATAATCATTCTGATAATATAGGAGATGAGATGTGAGCGTGAATCAGGAAAATCAATAAATCGAATTGCAGGTGGACGCGCTCCTTCGGACGTTCGTGATCATGCTCAAGGCTGTGGCCATGATGGCGATTGGGGGTAAAATATATTATTTGACTGAGAAATTTGTTTATATTTCAAATATGAGTTAGTATTCAAAATATCGGTCAAATCGAATTATTCAGCCAAAATCAATCAATTAATCACAAGTTATCGTACTTTTTCAGGCATCGTCATCGCTCCGTTCTACCTCTTCCCCGAGTCGGGCGCACTCATTTCACTCCTGCTACTGTTCTCCTTTGCTTACTCGACGCTCAAATGAGCTGATCTGGTTATTTTCTTGATCCACTTCTGTATGTAAATAAATAGTGAAAGTGTATCTCCTTTTGTAGGGTATTACAAAGTCAATCGCTCTCATCTTCGTCATATCATTTACATTTTGAGACGCGAGAAATCGATTTATCACGTTTGCGGCAGGATTTTGAGGCAGGGAGACAGTGAAGTGGATTATTATGTCTTCTTCCTGCCATCCTGTCTGTAGCCGGGCGGCAGCTTGGGTGGAGGGCACTCCTCGCACGGCCAGCGCTGACCCTGCAACGAGAATTTAGTTCATACTTCTCTGGCATTCCAATTTCTTCCATCGCTCTCCAATCCATGTGTTTCAGAACCCTTTTTTAATGCAAAATGGAGCACCCATCGATGAAAAAGCAAAACCAACCACTCTAAAAAAATGAATCTGTACGATTCAAGCACCAACCTCGCGTGCATTGGTAACCTTGGTGAGCAAAATCAGACTAATTTTCTAATTCAAGAATCAAAGACTATGAATTTATCATGTCACGCCAACCTTGGGTCCGGGCGGTCCCGGGTAGCCGGGCACTCCTCTCGCGCCCTTGTCGCCTCTTCTTCCCTCGGCACCGCGTCCTCCCGGCATGCCATCGAGGCCTGAAAAGGAGAACTGTAATTCGAGAAATGAAATTCAGTCTCTTAATTTAACACACTCTCTGAACCGCTCGAATGTCGAGAGACTGTGGGGAGTGAGAAGACGGCGGCTCTTTTTTGGAGGTCTAAGAAGAGCAGCTAGCGATGTTTGCCACCACTACGTCAAGTAGTAGTTGCGCCAGTTTTAGACGAGAAATTCAGTCAAAAATTTAGGTTATGTTTCACTAGGATTACGAAACAGCATTACAAACTGCAATATTAATAGACGAGAAAGTTGTCGGTGAAACAAGATAATAATGCTCACCAGCCTGTCCAGGATCGCCCAGGGGTCCCTTCTCGCCCGAGGGTCCTCTCGGTCCAACCGGACCATCGGGACCGGGCGGACCCGGCTGAGAAATGATCTCGCCCGGTTTGCCCCTCGCTCCCGGCTGTCCGTCCTTGCCCGTGAAGCCCTTCTCGCCCTGTGGGCCCGGCTCGCCGGAGGGCGACGGCAAGGCCGGCGTGCCGGCCGCGCCGCGTCTGCCGCGGGCGCCTCGTGGTCCGGGCGCACCCGGCGCGCCACGGCCACCCGGCGGCCCCTCGGCGCACGAGCGCTCGCACAGCGGACGCGGATCGCCCTCGCCGTCGCGGCCATCGAGGCCGGGACGGCCGGGCAGACCGTCCGCGCCGTCCTCGGCGCTCCGACCGGGCGGGCCGGGCGGCCCAGCCGGTCCGAGGCAGCAGGCGGCGCCGGCCTGGCGCCGCTCGCGTCGCAGTGTCGCTGCAACCTGCTCCTTCCGCTTCCACAACCCGGCCAGCACGGTCTGCAAAGATATTTTCATTAGTTCAATTTTTCCTCACAGGAGAAAGATTTCCAATAAAGCCCCATCTCTAATCGAAATAGCTGAACAAGGGGTCACCCCGCTGCGAAACTGTGAGCAAACATGGCGCTTTGACACAAAGACGGGGCTATTTGGCCAGCTGCCAGCCGCCTCTTCTTTCTACTTGAACGGAGTCTATTACTGCAAAAACTAATCGAAAATTGGTGTCGACGTACCGTAACCTGGTACCAAACTATGGAACCAAGACAGGGTACTTACGGGGCAGTGAGGTCCTGAGGCCTGGACCTCGCCCAGTCGGATCACAGTGACGCGGACGAGCAGTAGAGGGACGATGGCGGCTGAGCAAATCATGGCAGCGATCGAGAGGGAGAGGGCGACCCGCGGGGAGCCGAGGCAATTCAGTAGTCGAGCGGAGAGCGCGGCGAGTGACCACGACATCTCTGAAAGGTGAGCATTATTCGTTTTTGTTATGGGGGCTTGGGTTGGAAAAAAATGACACCGAATATTCACAACATTCGTGTTCTGATGTGCGGCGAAATGATTTCGGATGTGACAGACGGAGCAGAAATAGGCAGTAGTTCACAATCAATTGATTTTCAAGGGTACCGCTGTTGGATAGGAAAGGATGGGAGGGGGGGGGGCTCTCTGCGGGAATTGAAACGGTGGAGTAAGAATAATATTACAGATGATTCAACTACTGTTCAACTTCATATTTGCATGGATCTCAAGCAGTGTGGATTCTGCATTAGGTGAGGAGTATCCACCAGTGAAATTGTTTCAAGACATGGCACTATGCGGAATTACTGAGACAATGTTTGGATCGAAGCAGGAATAACGGTCATATCCAAACGAAAACCAAATTGTCGTAGAGGAAAACTCCATAAAAGTGGGCGAGTGTTTATTCCGAGCTTGAGTTTTGGCTGTGAGTAGAGCTGACAGTTCTACACTGACTGTCTGGAAACTCCTTCATGTCACTTGACTAGGCAGGTCAGAGAGGCGAGAGAGTGTGCAAATCGAGGAGAGTCGCATGTCCCCGCTCTGGCCTTTCTATTCAAATCCACTTCAAAACCTTGTGCGCGCAAACGTTCATAATTGGTCCTGCGCTCTCACTTTTTAGCGCGAGTTCGGCACTTGAGTGCGAGTGCTCGAAAGCGGGGAACTCGAGAGTAAACCATTTCGAAAACACAAGTTGGGGTTTGAAAAATCGGATCTGACTCAAACGTGGGTTCAAATGAAGGGAATTTTTTAGAAATATTCAGAATAAGAACTGCTGGAGGCACCATTTTTAAGTCAGGGAACGGATGTATAGGGAAATAAGGCCCATCCGACATAGTGCAATTAATTTATCACAACTTTTCAGTGCTGCAAGCGTGCTGTGGCGACAACGGCACCGGCTGCACGCAGTACACAAGAATCGAGGACATGGTAATTAATTTATTAATTAATGTTAATTAACTTAATTAATAATATAATTAAATAATTGATTTCTGGTGGGCGTGGCTTGTTGCGCCAACACACCGATGAACACGTTCAGTCAGCTGTGCTGTCAGGTGGGCAATTTACTTTTTAAATATTTTTTAAACATTTTTTTGCTCGGTGTCAGTTTCATTTTGGACATTTCAATAAAACAGTTCGTTCGCTAATCTATTTTTGAATATGTTTCAAGCCGCTTTTATCTCAATGCAGTTTCGAAATTTTTCGATTACTTCTCGGTAATGATGGCAAAAAAAATCATGAAAATTCATGAAAGCATTTGTAACGTGCACACGGTCCGTTAATTTCGGATTCATACATACGATAATTGCAGTCATAGCTTAATTCCAGGATACCGTCCGCGAGCGCAAGATGGGTGCGCGGTTCGCCGAGCTGTGCTGCGGCGACCAGGCCCTCGCGTACGACCAGACCTGCTGCGAGGGCACGGTGAGTGGTGTGATGCGTGCACATAGCAAGGCGAAGTTTCCCAAACGTCGCACTATCAGGTGCACAACGTGGCGAACGGCAACTGCTGCGGGCGCGCAGTCTACGACCGGGAAGATCGTAGCCTGATCTGTTGTAATCGGACACTGACCAGAGCAGGTGAGTAGTAGTCTGAAAGCCGGTAGTTTTATCTTTTATCTCACTAGAGTCGGGGAATAGTCACACTTTATACCATTTGATAAAAAGTGTCTGGAATAGACATACCATTTGATAAAAAAGGAGTCTGGAATAGACACGAAAGGGTTTATTTCGATGAGTCTTAATTTTCTGGATTGTTGATTTGTGTTTCATTATGTACTCATCTTCTCAATGGCGCTCGATCTTCAATTGACTGTTGAGAAAAGTTAGAACAAAACAATTATTCGTAGATTGAAGCCTGATTCTAATCGCTGGCTCTTCCAACCCGGCTTTTGATTTTCCGGTCCTCACGACGTTTGCTGCGGCTCTGAAGCGTTCGACTCGGGCCGGACGCAGATCTGCTGTGGGCAAAAGGCACGTTTTTCCTTGTTTTACGTCTATTTCTCTCCTTTCCGCACACTCTCTCGCTCTGTCTGACCAAAACTTTTTCCGTTGCGAAAGTTTCTCGGTCGATTCCGGGTCCCGGACTTCCGGTGGTTAGCGACGACTTACAGGTGTTCGAGAAGGCCGCGTACGACTCGTGCTGCGAGGCATCCAACAGTACCTTTGCGCCCTTCCGATCCGACTCGCACTTCTGCTGCGATAGCCCGCAGAGGTAATAGTACGTTCCGTTTAGAGCCTTCGATTTCGGACGCCGAAGGTGTTTAGCGGCGAGGTGGAGAAGGAGGGAAGCACGTCGACTTAGCAACTGTCTCCGTAGTGATGCTTCTACATTTTTTGTATTTTAACTAAGAAGGATACTAACCTTGGAAATGTCATCCATTTTTGTGATCAATTGAGTTTCACCTTTGGAATTAAGACCACAAATTTCCTATATTCTCAATCACTAATCGATTGGTCAGATAAATATCAAAATTATCACTCTTCAGTCGCAGCGCCGGACGTTCGTGTTGCTATCTTCGATCAGAGTCGGGCGGAATCAGGTATACTGTAGCAGTTAGAATACGGTATCATCAGCTTTAGCATTGTATCAGACAGGACTCTGGCCGTGTGGTACTACATACTGTAGTCCGCTGTTCGATCGCAAACTGACTTTATTCCGTTCAGCCCCTCGCCCTACGACACCGCGTCGCAGTGCTGCACGTATCCCTACAGGGAGATATCGACGATGGCAAATGGGACGTGTGTGGAGTGAGAAGAAGACATTTCTATTGTTTGCCTGCGTAATAATACCATCCAATTGTTTGTAAATTTGTTGTGTTCTGTACGGCTAATTATTCTCAACAAGAGAAGTGATAAATTTTTATTTTATCAACTTGAAGCAAACGCTTTGAATTTACACATCTGTCTCTCCCATATTGGCCTGTTGGCTGCGAAGATTTCGGCGTTCGATGGCCGTCTGAAGGAGAGCAAAGATTAAAGACTAAAGACTAATCCATCTTGCACACGTTGATGGTCCTGTATATGCGAAGGCATGCACTGATCGTCATTGTTATTGTCAAGCCAATCCCGGCCCAGAAACAAATGAAGAGACGAACTTGCTCGACCGGAAAAAAAGACATAACAATATTGTCTGATGCGGAACAAACATCGATTCGGACTTACTGAAACTGAGCATAGCCGTGATGTAGATAGGGGTAAGTAGCGGGCACAGAGCTCCGCAAAATAATTCGATGATGAATGGCCTGAAATCGACTATAGTGGGAGAATACACGAATTTTAATTGTGTGTTGTAGGGCGATGAGCGTTTAATTGGTAACACAATCATACGATTCAGCACAATATACGCAGCCGGACGGACGGATCGCATTCCCTTGACTTCCTCTTTGTTCTTCTTGCGTGAGCAGCACGGATGAATCCGGCACCTGATTTGACTACTAGAAATATGGAAAATGAAAAATGAAACGCACGGCATTCTGTAGTGATTCTCGCTCGTTTGCAGGTGCGGACATCCGAAAGGGGTACTATATTAGGCAGTGGCGCTGGCTGTGCGCTCTTCTCGCGGAAATGGCCGGCTTTCTCTTTCACAAAGGTCATGATCAGGGAAATCCCGTTTCGCTTTTCGGAGTCGTTTGCGCCAGCCAGTGATTAATACCTGACATTAAAGGCAGTATCATATTGATGTCCGGCGCTTCTGCCGTTGGGGTGGTCCCACCCTATTTCACTTTTTCCTCTATCTCATTTCGCCTCATTCGTTGCATTCCGCACGGTCGTCTAGCTCAAAATAATCAAAGAATGAGAATGACGAGGATTCGTCAACAAATCAATTAGTCAAGAATGAGATTATGTCTCTTGTCTCTCACTTGTCTCTCGCTGGCATTTTACATTTTCATTTACATTTCATCTCACTCTATATAAGGTGTGGATTTCACTTCTCTGGTTCAGTTCATCCCTCTCCTATGTGAAGAGAGGGAGGGGAGCATTCGCCCCCGCGGACTTGCTCTCCTCTGAGGAGGAGACCGCGCTCTCCTCAGTGGAGGAGAGCGAAATGAGAGGGAGGGGAAACTGAAAAAAGGGTGGAACCACCCTAACGGCAGAAGCGCCTGATGTCCCTGTTCGCACCATTATCCTTTTTTTGTCCGGGAAGACGCAAGAGCATATGCGAACGAGGAAAACAATTATTTTTTACTAGAATTTATCTTTATTAGGCAACACTCGGTACAATGTGGAGGCAAGCACACTTATTAATATTAATTTTTAGCAGGAATCCCAATTAATGCAAAGACTAATCTACAGTGGAATCTACAGTGGATTCAGTCGCATATTGATGTCCCGGTTCGCTCCATTATCCAGAGATGCGCCGAGGTAGAGTGGCTTCTGTCCGGGCAGGTCCACCAAGACGCCGAGTGACCGCGAGTCACGACCTTTTAGTGAGGCTCGAGCAGATTCGCCCTGAATGAAAGGAACGGTAGAGATACGGTAGATGGGATTACTGTAATCTACCATAGACAGGGGCGTCCTGACGGTGCCATAGGGGTACGGTAAGTACGGTAGAATTGGGTACGGTAGGAAACTGACCAGCTCGATCAGCTTGCGGTACAGTGGCATGGCCTCGAAGGATACTTGGCGAGTTTTCGCGATGTAGTATGTGCTTGAAAAGCATGGATTAAAGGTAAACAGGTAAAGTTTCTTCCACAATCAAGGGGATTTTATAGTTGCAATGAGACCGCCGCTACTGTCGGTGTACACAGGTAAGGAGAGGTATGGCATGGATTAGGTTGTTTTTCGAATTATTTTTTACGCACCGATATCACATCACAATCGATGATGACAGTCCAATGAGCGTATTTGTAACAAGTGTGAAACCTATTTACTTTACTGATCTGACCTTCGGCAAAGATATAGCAGATATTTTTCGCCTTTGACTGACTAAGCCTGATAGCAAGCAGTCTCTTCAACGCTTTCACTATCTTCCTTGATACTACTGTTCAGGGAGAACATGCGGCATGACAAGTGTTTGTTGGTATTAAGAGGCTCTTCATTTTACACACACTCTCGCCGACCGGCCGGGGAGAGAGTGGGTCGACCGTCGACCGGGGTCGACCGGGGAGAGAGTGAGAGGAATGAAGAGACGACCTACCGCAGTGCCTCCTCGCACTCGGCCGTCAGCGCCACTCGGCAGATCTTCTTGGCCTTTGCGTGGAGGGCAGTCGCCTCATCGGGTGCAGCGTCCCCGGAGATGCCACGCTCGACTTTCCTGGAGAATACGGATAGAGCCAAGAAGCTCCGACCACTTGGACGGGATAGGTAATCGCTCAAAAACCTGCGCAAAGGGACCAAAAAATGGATAGGTCTCAGGTGCCTTCACAAACGATCAGTAATATATGGATCTCTTCATTACACAAACTATCTCCCTCGCTCGAGTGAGTTCAACGCTGCCTTCAATCAATACAAAACCATAATATCGTAACCTACCGTGACCCACAGGATCGTCTATACCGTACCTCTCAGTCAGGAACTGTATGTTGACCGGGTCGGCAAGAATGGACGGCTGCACGGAGAAACCGTCCATGTTGGAGGTTGTGTCGCTTTAATTTTCTTGTCAGACTTTCTTCATTGCCCATGATCTTTCGTTCTGTCTGATGGAAAAGTATAAAATGACACTTAAAATTGCGTTGTTTTTGGCATTATTTCTCGTTTTTGGAAAGATCGTTCAATCTCATTGGCCCATTTGTGCAATCTCGCTCGCTAAAGCTGTCGATGAAACATATTCAAACTACTTATTTTTCTAGCAATCTTTCGCATTGATCACTGCAAGGGGAGGGATGCAAGGGCTGGTTGATACTGATCGTACCGTGCTCCTGATTCAGTAGCTACCGTACCTCGACCGAACCCCTCACCTCAGCATGACGTCACTGGCGCCCCAGACGCCGCTGCCCGGCAGCTTCCAGCCCGCCTCCGCGCCTGTGAATAGGAATAGGATATGGTGAGATTACGGTAACTACCACACCTCTACCGTACCCTAAAATTTTGAAAATACCTTTGAATACCTCTCACAAGTTACAGTATCTACCGAGGAAGTTAGATTATTCACATTTCCAACTACTGTAACTACCTTTAGAGATCGCAATGGCGTAGATCGAATATTCTATTTCGATCTAAGCCTCGATCCCAGTTTTGGTCGATTCTCGATGTCACCAAAGTAGGAGGAGCCTGCGGTCTCTAAATACCGTACTCCTATCGTACCTGACGTATGCTCCGTGTAGTGGTAGATGCCCTTGGGCACTTTGGCCCCGGATCGATCGATCTAAAATATCGATATTCGTTCCCGACCTACCGTATCCCCAAGCCTACCGTAATGTAGGCGCCGTGAGTGTCCGGGCGCGTGGCTTCACCAAAAGCGAATGAACCACCGTTGCCTGATTATTGATTTTTGAGAAATTCATAGTCTCAAGTTTGCCTACCTTTCACCGCCATGGACGGTTCGACACCGTACTTGTCATAGCCGGGCAGATCAAGAGGGCTACTGTAGGCAACTATCAATATTGATCGGTATTGGAGGAATAATCGAAAGCGAAAATACCTGAGACTATCAGGAAAAGCGAGAGTGGCGACCTCATTAGCGCACTTGATAGAGAAATGAAAGCGAGAAGAAAATTAGATAAAATCAAATAAAATCACTTCGCGATTCACAAAAGTTGTCAGAGTACTGTATCGAAAATACTCAAACTTTCCTAAATTCCGGTTCGCATTTCCGGTTGCTTTTTCAACAATTTTTTTGTTCTTATTCGTTCAATTCCCGTCCTAGTAAGTGTTTACGCTTACATTTAGTGCACTATGACGATGTGGTACGGCGCGCTCATAATAGGAGCTCCTGGTTCCGGAAAGGTTTGGTTTTAGCAGTTTTCCCGACTTTTCTATTTTGCTTGCTACCTTTCTCCTTTTCTAGATACTCTTGCCAAATAACAAATTGGTGTAGTCATTCTTTGCTAGACCTTCGGTATATTCTTCCATTTGCAGTCGACCTTCACGGCGGGTCTCTCCGATTGCTATACGCAGTTGAAGCGAGACTTCATGACGATCAACCTCGACCCGGCGAACCACGTCACGCCCTATCACACGGACGCCGATATTCAAGTAAGCTTGTTTTATTTTGATCGTTGTTGCTAAATTAGATTAACAACTCTATGGGGTGCCCTATTGTGCTCGGTCTTTGCCGTTTGTGGGCCAATTGATGGCTCATTTTCTTTTTAAATCCACCGATTTAAATAATCATTACTCCTTAATAAAGGAGAGTATTTAATATTATAAATCACTCAGGAACTGATCACAGTCGAGGACGCGATGGACCGACTCGGACTGGGGCCGAATGGAGCGCTCAGGTTAAATTTTAATGATTACAATTTGGTAAAACACATAGGTTACACGAGTGCTCAGCACCCACAATTAAAAGCGGCGATGGAGAAAATTAATTTTGAATTCGCGCGGTACAGTATGCTGGATATTCAGGAGAGGGAGGCGGTTTGCGCATCAGAAAGCCTATTGCAGTAGACGCCTTGCGTACGCGTCGCGTGCGGGTGTATCTGAGAGCCAATAAGAGTGCGACGGGGCGGGGCGGCGCTCTCAGTGAAAGTTAAATGTTGAGGAATGAGCTGTTTGAACCGTCGTGGGTTAGTAGGACATTTGTATGTTATTTTAATAATTGTTGGCTGAACATCACGCATTTGTAATCGGCTATTATTTGATTGATTACACGTACACTAGTTTTAGTTGTTTTATTTAAATATTTATTTTTATGTAATTTTTGCAGATACTGCATGCAGACGCTGTCGGCCAATGCGCAGTGGCTGATTGGCAAGATCAGGGCGAATAAGGTTGGATAATTATTCATTTCACAACCTGATAAAACAAGGTGACTCCCCTTCTATAATTATGGTATGACACATCTTCGAGTATTTCTTTTCCCAGACGTATCGCTTGCATTCGTTTACTGACAGATGGTAATTGATGATTAGTAACATCAGAGCGAATTCCTACTAGCGTATTTTGAGCTCGAAATGTAGCGACAATCAACAACCTGTCGCGAGCAAGGCTATCACGAATCTTTGTGTAGCAAAATCACCTCGTGCTGCACTCTTTTGTCGTGCACTCTTTTGGGAGCGAAAAGTAATAATCGACCTAGCTAATTAATTATATCGTTAATTATTTGAATAATTACAGGGCAAGTACTTGCTGATTGACTGTCCGGGTCAGCTGGAGTTGTACAGGAGCGAGGGCGAGATGGACAAGGTATTGTTTTGTTGATTTCTACCGTAATCCTCGACTATTGATCGACTCATTGTTCGCTACAGTAATCTATAGCTCTGGAAAAAAACAGTGATAACTAACGATTGGCGATAGCTATTTTGCTTGCACCCATGATCATTTGTGTTGCATGGTGGATACAAATCTGCCAATATAAATGAAATGCAGTCCTGGCCAAGTAGCTGATGATACAATACTTGTTTTACCATTCGTTTACTTCTCACTAGGGATGTCAAAGCAATACCCAATTACTTCAATCTTTTCATTCTCTTCTCTCCCTCTCATTCAATACCGAGCGAGGGAGGAAATCGGCTATGCAAATCGACCCAATTAATTGGGTCGAGAGAAAAGAGCCCCCAATTAATTGGGTGTATTGACTTTTTATTGACTTTTTTTCAAAAAATTAAAAATATTTTTTTAGAATGATCATGCACAAACCCTAGAAATGGATAGTAGCATCCACTCGTGCAGTATACCTGACACGCTGCATTTGTAGGAAATATTCAGGAATTTCGTTTCAAAACGTAGTTTTAATTTTTTTTTCTTGGGGGACATGCCATTATCACTAGGTATCAATTGAAAAATATTGAAAAACTGCATAAAAAAACAAAAAGCGGTGGGATTCGAACCAGTGCCCTCTCGCTTACCAGCCTCCACTCCTAACCACTCGGCCACCGCTGTAGTTGGAGCGGAATGAGAGGAACCTCCCTACGTTTCACGCGAGCGTTTCTCGTAAAACCGCAATCATATCTTCTTATCAACGTAGCACCTTCCAATAGATCTTAGATTACTATCAAACATATTTTAAGTGATCTGGTATCTTTACACGATCTCAAGAATGATAGAAATTGTTGAATACTTCACTTTTGACCCAATTAATTGGGTCCTCACCCAATTAATTGGGTCTTTTGCATAATCCCTTTCACTCTCTGTCAATCTCGAGCGAGAGAGCAGCGTCTCTCTTGCGCGCTCACCCAATTAATTGGGTATTGGTATTGAATTTCCATCCCTACTTCTCACCTAGATTCTGTTTGTTAGTATATCGCGGTTTCACCTACCGTATCTTGTATTTAATCATCGCTATTCCAGTTGATCCGCGTGCTCGAGGCGGCGGGCGTGCGACTGTGTGCCGTGCACCTCACGGATTCACTGTGAGTTCCTCCCTCGAGATACGGTAGATTACGGTAGGTTGCGGTAGTTATTGATGCGTACTGTAGTGAAAGGTTTGCATGATTGGTCAAACCAACTAAAATATTTTCACCGTAATATTTCCACAAGTGACAAGTCGATTTAACAAATGAGCATTAGGTTATTCTGGTCGATTATTTGCCCGCAAATTAGAGTAAAATCAATTAATGGCTGGTATCGAATGTCCATACTTTTCCCCTAGAATAAACATACTGGTGAATATGTGTTCCTAGAGCTTGAGTATGTATGCTAGTGACTAGGCTCTTTACTTTAGAGAACAAAATCCACTCTAAGCTATTTGCCATTTACTATGTATGTATTGATTATTATGGTGTTATTGATTTTCAACAATTACCGTATCCCAATCCAGATACTGCCCCGATCCGGCCAGCTTCGTGTCCGTCGTCATGTCGACGCTGTCGTCGATGGTCGCGCTCGAGATGCCGCAGGTACGGTAGATTACGGCAGTATTGATTGATTACGGTATTGAAATCGATAATTCGGTAAATTTTGGTAATTTTGGAGGCACTGGTACTCCAGACGTGTTGAATAATCTGTGAAACACGCTTTCTGTGGGGGCAAAATCTTGGTGATTAATATTGAATCGGAAACTGATTTTTAAAATAATAATTAATCTGAAGATCAACGTGCTCTCCAAAGCGGATCTGTTCAACGAGGCCGAGCTGCCGTTCGACCTCGACTTCTACACGAAACTGCCCGATATCACCAAGCTGGTGGACGTGCTCGATGTGCGGTTTGATTTCAATTTAATACAATTATTGGAACTTCTTTGATTTTTGGCCCGGGAAAGAACCGCTCTGAAATTGGAGGGAGTGGGGAATAAGAATGATAGGGATGGAATACTCTGCAATAAACAGCTGGGCCAAAAATCGAAGAAGTGCCCAATTATTTATCCACCATTCGATGATCACTTGAGAATCATCATGTATAGCGGAGTTGAAAAAATGGCTAAAATACGTTCCTGGTTATTTTTGGTATCGCTGTGATAATGTCTATTTGTGAATTGGATTTGAGCAGTGGGCGATTTGACTATAGTGCTAGCACGCACTAGAATGCACTCTAGAAAAGAAGAAAAGTAGAAAAGCACACACTAGAAAAGTGTTGATCAATATTGAAGGTGTTGCGTGATGGAAATCTGTCGGTTAGTGATGTTGCAATAAATATGAGTAAATCCCAGGAGAATCCGCTGCTCGCGCGCTACCACAAGCTGAATCGGGCCATCGGCGAGGTCATCCAAGGTGAGATTATTTATTAATTATTAAGCTTGTTTGATGCCCAAATGTTATTAACGCAAATCCGTAAAGTTAACTGAAACTGGGCGATCGGTTGCGAAAAGTCAGTCGTTTTTCGGTTCCACTTGGTATCCTATTATTAGGCAAGTGATGATGACCGATAACAATGAGATAGAGAGTTCTAAATGCACAGCCAATGATCATAAGAAGTTTTTTGATTTCCTTGAATCAAATTTATAGAGATATTAGTTGAGTATTATACTGAAATCCTGGAATTGACAATTGCAGACATGGGCCTGGTCTCGTTCACGCCGCTCGCCATTCAGTCCAAGGTATTGAAAATATTATTATTATTATTTATTGATATTATTGTTATTGTTGTTTTTTGTTGTTGTTATCGGTTGTGTTGATGTTGTTTATTAATGTGCTTGATTTCAGGCCGACCTCGCTCGTCTCATCTGCACGATAGACAAGGCCAACGGTTTCCAACTGATCGATAAGGATATCAGAGAGATCGTACTGCAGTGATACGGTAGTCGAGTAGTACGGTAGTCATTGATTTTGATTACGGTAGTTACGTTTCCTTGTCCAGTGATTGATGTACGGTAGCCCAGGATTTTTTCCCTCTTTTTCATTGCTTCGTTACGGGTATTGATTGTTGAATTTTTGAATTTATCTGGTTCATCATTACTGTATAGATTGTTATGTTGTTGATTATCGTTAGATTTGTCTGTCTTGTTCTTGTTTCTAATGCAAATAAAAAAAATATTTTTTTGAAAATTTGCATAATGACTGTAAACAGTGAAAGCACAGTGAACTAGTTAGCAAAAGCCTATTACTCGACCTGAATTTATGAATTTTCAACTTGCTGAAAAGGATAGGATCAATCTAGGTACTGTGGTCAGTAATGTGTATTTGAAACGGATGCAAACGCCGTATTTGAAGAATGTTTCAACTCCACATGCTCCGACTTAGATTATCAACAGCTGATTGTGTGTTGATTGGGAAGTCATTACACAGCAGCCTACGTCAAGTGAAATAACGGGATGAAAGAAGAGGGATGTCAGACCGGAGAGGTAGAGAGAGAGAGAGAGAGAGAGAGAGAGAGGGACTGGAGTGGCAATTGATGGAAAACGTCGGTGTCTTTTCACTTTTGATGCCACATGTCTTTTGTGGATTTCCAGATACGTGTATGTGTACTGTCACCAGTATTCATCATGTTTTTCACTGTAACATAAGCCAAAATTTGCAGGAATGAAATCCCTTCTTCTACTCTGCCTCATAATAGGTGTGGTCTCTGCAAAGCCTCACGCTACACATGATGATTCGGAGTAAGAACACGTCTACTATTTTAATTACAACTGTGAATAGGCCGACACAATAGACTGCTCCAGGAAAGGGCTTGAGGAAAGGCTTCTTCTCTTACAGATACGAACACGGCATTAAGCGGCTGAAGAAGAATTTAGGAGCGAGTGTCAATATAACCGCGGCCAAGGTATCCTTCTCATGATGTTCAATTTCAATGAATGACAATGATTACGATAACCACATTCAACAACAATATAAGTTATTTGAGAGTTCTGACGTGCAAGACTCTTAAAAAGACTCTCTGTGAGAAAAACGGAGATATTTCAAATAATGCCCTTCCATTATTTAGATAATCATTGCCGATGAGGCGGCCGCTCTGTGCATTCCGACCGTGGATCACTGGCACACCTGCCTCGATGGTAGGTAATATAGCGTTGCGCTCCGACAAGAACACATTTTGGAATAACATCATAAGAAGACTCAATTTCTGCTAGAACAGCTCAGGGTAGCATTTTTAGAGGGTGATGTGGACAAGCTAATGGAGAGAACGATCTCATTCAGACGAAGGCGAGGGTTTCACCCTCACTGAGGCGGAATCACAGGCGATTCTCGAGGAGGCACACGAACACTACAAGAAGCTCATCTTTAAGAGTAGAGATGAGGTGATGACAATCACATCGATGTTTGTATTAGAAGATCATATGAAAACTGGTTATGAGCTCTCCGTGTGCATCAATTGATTTCCAGAGATTCTCAATTTATTTACCTGACCTGACTATTACAGAACCATTTACTTATTTTCAACTTGTTATCTCAATGTCAAATCCACTTGGACGAAATCCATCAACAATCCGAAATCCACACATTTCGTCACTTTCTCCTCAAATCCTCCTCATAATCAATAGATTCTGATTGTACTTTGTTCTCTTACTCGATCATCTAGATTGAAGAGACTCTAACTTCTATATGAAATTCTAGATCCTTCCCGTACTCAAGAGGCAAATGCCGAAGACGCACGACGGTCTGGTTCGTCTAGTCGGTGAGGACTTCGCCGATTACGACAACGTCGTCGATGGCATTGGAGATGAGGATGCGGCGGGATTTCTGAAGAGCGTGAGTCATCTAGTAATGGCTGTAAAATAGATACGACCTTCGTGAAAAGTTGTGGGACAGCTTAGATATGAGTGAATGGTGTAAGTTAGAGTATACGGGGGCTGCGACAGCGTCGTCGACGGCATTGGAGATGAGCATGCGGCGGAGTTTTTGAAGAGCATGAGTGAATAATACGTTGATTAGTTGACTGTGTTTGCCGTTTGAATTGATTTAAGTCCGGGGACGAATTACGGGGTCCATATGGAGCTTCATGTTGAATATAATATTGACACTTTCTTTCAGATGAAAAACAGAGCACTGGATCTGATTGTGGAGTGGTCACAGGCGAAAGAGGACAGGCATGAGATGGTCAAGTTCATGCCGCTAGCATCCAAGACCTTTTCGAAGGTGAGTTGGACATTCGTGTAGACAATTTGTGCTTCTGCCGTTGCGCTCGTTCTAAAGATAGGGGCCACAACTCAGATTGCCGAATTATCACTATCCAGTCAAACCGGGTGGAAACTGTTCCTCATGGTCCCAATAACATCATACTTTTGGAAGTTTGTCGATATCTCGTCTCCGAGCTGCGCTACAGCCCGAAAAGTACGCGCGACACGCACTGTTGTGGAGGGACGAGAGGGAAAGGGGGCGGAGCCTATTTCCAACTCATTCCCAATATTCGGAGGCAAGAGCTCCGCCATGTCGTGAGAGACAAATCAAGGGAGAAAATACCTCTTAACCGGGCAGAGCGTGTGCTAGTCACGACGGGTTAGAAACAGTAGGGAGAGGCGAGGCGGAGGGAGATGGGAAGGGGTCCGTCTCTCGCCTCTCTCCTCTCATTTGACTAGCCCCGCGCACGTTCACACTGTGTTTAGCGCTAATCGGAATCGAAAAAATACGGACGTACTGAAATCTTTAAAACAAATCCGCAAGCTTTTGAAGCATGATAAAATTCTATTTTTTTCTCTAAAATTCCTAAAATATTCGTATTCGTCAGAAAAATTATGCCCAAACAAAATATTCACACTGCAACCCGTAAAACGACCTATTCCCATCGTTAAAGTTCATTTTTGACCTACTCAATGAAGATGTGCACATTTCGGGCAGTGCTCAATCGATTGCGAATGCCAGTAGCTATCCAGCGCACTTTAGAATGAAGGATTTGGTTTAGAATGAACCTTGCGGATTTGAATCTCGTTTTTAGGCAAAATCATGTCAGACGAAAGTGGGCGGGGCTTGTGGCCCCTATCTAAAGACTCTGGTAAGATCGACGCCTGCTAGATGAGGAATTAGTTCCGATATGGACGCATCAGTGGTAAGAATGCGTTTTCGTGCATGTTTGCCGACGACGTATTGGAGATTTCCTTGAAGCAACCGAGAACCACAATTCAGATGCAATCGGAATGGGATGATCTGTCCCACGTGTCCAAGAACAGGATGGAGAAGAAAACATGCTTTCAGACTGCCCTGCGATTGATTGACCAATTGGCGGAGGAGAAGGGTGAGCGACTTGAGAATGCATTAAAAAAATAAGCCAGATACAATGTGATTCATACTGTGTGAATCAATCCCTCGCTGATCTTACCTACAATGAATGAAGGTTGATAAGTATTGTTAGGCAGCCCTAGACATATTCATCAAGATGTTCAGTTTATCATTGCGTACAGCGCGGCAATGATAATCGTTCTTGAGATGAGAATAGAGCAACTTTAAACCTGATTCTTATTCTATTTCTCTGATTCTATTTCTCAGGTCAGATCACCGCGCTCAAGAAGCAGCTGAACATGTTCGTGGCGATGGGCGAGATGGTGGGCGCGGAGATTGAGGAGGAATAGAGGGATTTGAAGGAAAGTCACAATTAGATCAGATCAATCATTCTGTTTTCGATTATAATGTCGTTGTACAACTCAAATTGATCAGATTGGAATGAATTAATGAATGAACGGTGCATCACTTTTATGGGGATGGTGGGTGCGGTAATGGAGAAAGAACAGGAAGAATCTAAAAACATGATTAATCACTCATTTGATTCCCAAATCCGGTTTATCCTGATGCTGATGCCCAGTAGACTGGAATAAAATTAACACCGCCAATCGTTACTTTGAGTACAAAGATAGATGCCAATGTCAATAAAGTTGCCGCATGGAATTGTTTGATGTCAGGATACATAAGTAAATAAAATAATCGGATGTTGAGGATAGGTCATCTCTGATGGTTCACCATTGATCACCAACCCAGTGATTCTAACTTTTCACGTCTATTTTCATTCGCTCAGTGTATCACGATAAAAGTGGGGGCCGTTCGTTACACACCGGAGAAAGAACCAGAAATTGAGACGGAAGCAAAAGAGAAGGCTGATAGAGTGATTGAGTCTGCAGTGGGTTGACGGAAAAACGGCGACGTGTGACGTGGTGTGTGAAAAACGTATGACATCAGGGCGATAAAAACGACACTGTCTCATTTTCTCTTCTTCTTCTCCATGTTTTAATTCTGCTCCAACGTTTTGCTGATACTTATTCTTTTTCCGTCAAGTCGCTGAAACTATTGAACTCGTGTTGTCGAATTTCAAAAGTCTCAATCAAAAATTTCTAAGGATGAGATCGATTGTATTCCTGCTTGTCGCACTTACCGTGTCCGCGGCCAAGCCTCTCGCCGAGAATGAGGATGTGTAAGACTTCATTTATTGTGTCTTTGTCTCCCGCAGGACGCAAATGTCTTGATTTACGGGATGAGCGATTTCTTTTTTTGCTGATTGTGTTGTGCAATTTCTCTTTTTCCTGAACGATCTTCGTATATAATATTTTAACGATGAGACGCCATTTATAGGTACGCCAAAGGCATCGAGAAGCTGAGGGAGGTGCTGGGAGAGGGGTTGCTGGGGCTCAACGTCACGGCCGCCAAGGTGACAAGTAGAGTTCGAAATACGGGTCGCCGTCTCTTCATTTCGCACACTCTCTCCCCTCTCTGACCGGTAGTGCAGTTAGATAGAATAAATTCGAATTCGAATAACAATGGATTTTTCGCGGATAGCTTTTGCTCTTCGCGAATCGAATATATTCGAACAAACATCATTACTGACCGGTGAGATAATAGTGTGAAGAATGAAGAGACGAAAGGTCCGTGATATTGTGTGGATCTCATTCTTGCAAAAATTGAAGCACCAGAGAAAAAATGGCGTCCCATGGCGAGCTTTTAGCGTTGGAAATATACATAATTTTACGGACAGGCGATCGTTGCCGACGAGGCGGCTGCTAGCATTCGAAATCCACTGCCCCGTGACCCCTCAATCTTGAAAGAACAACGGCTTTATGATACCCCCCCCCCCATCAGCGCCCAGAGAGCGAGACTGATAAATATGGTATTGCATGTCAGATGATCGTCGCTGACGAGGCCGCAGCACTCGGCATCACCACCGAGCAGCACTGGGCAACGTGCTACGATGGTGAGAACAAGCCCAAGACGCACACTCGAATGGCCAAGTTCGTCCAAGAGGACTTCGCCAAAAAAGGTGCCCCGGAGTCGATTGAAGACATTGAAGCTAAAGCCTTCGGGGTGAGTGTGAGTCAAAGGATCTGTGCCCGGATTCACGAACCTGCGCTTCAAACGTGACGTCTTTATCGTAGGGGACCACGTTTGCGGGAAATTAATCCGAATCAAGCTACGTCAAAAAATCCAGGGCTCCTTGAATCAGATTCTGCATTGAAATTCAAACATTTCTACTAGAGTTCGAGAAAGGTACGGGTAATCGTCTCTTCATGCCGCACATTCTCTCGCCTCTCTGACCGGTATGAGACTGGTACGTAAAATGAAGAGACGATTTCCCGTATTTGAACTCTACTTCTTACAGCCGGCCATGGACGACGACGATTCGGATACGATCGAGGACGAATTCGAGAAGAACGGCCATCTACTCTCCCTCAAGAACAGGGACGATGTGAGCTGCAGCATAGAGTTCGAAATACGACTGACATCTGTTATTATTGTTGTTGTTGTTGTTGTTGTTGTTGTTGTTGATATCTTGGACCAGATATCCTTGCAGGTGTTCCCATCGCTAAAGAAGCACCTGCCGAAGACGTACGATGCGCTCGTTAAGGTGATGTGCATTCGAATCTTTGTGAGATCGGGACATAGTGATCCACCATCCCACATTGAGATGTCAGTAGGGATGCGAGTTCAGTATCGCGAATTCGCGCCCTCTTCCCTTCCCTCTCCCTCTCCTCTAGCGTATTCGCGATAGCTAGGGAAGAGCTAACGAATTCGCTAGTTCCCAGCGAATTCGCCCCAGTGGGAGGAAGAGACTCTCCTTTTGTCTCTCTCTATTTCACACACTCTCTCGCCTTGTCTCTCCCCTCTCTTCCCCTTCCCTCAAAATCCGCGAATTCGCTAAAGATCAGCAAATTCGCGAAGTGAGAGGGAGATGGGGGAAGAGAGTGCCGTTCTCTCGATATCGGTACCTTACTCTCAACCCTAGATCTCAGTTAGCCGCATATTCGTGATACGCCCTTTAAATGTTTTTTTTTGGTACGCTTGAGGGCGCAACTTATTGTGTAACATGAATATGATATTTACTCTTCATTCAAATATAACATTATTCTAGTATATAGTGAAAGACCAATTAAAGATTGTCGGGGAGAACTTCACGGATTACGATGAGGAAATGGCTGCGATTGGCGACAAGGAAGCGACACAGTTCATGAAGAATGTGAGTATACTCCGGAACTATTAGAGTTCGAAATACGGGTAAACGTCTCTTCATTTCACACGCTCTTTTGTCACTCTGACTGGTGATTGAGCAGGTGAAATGAAGAGACGATTACCCGTATTTCGAATTCCAACCGGAACAGTTTAGGTAATTAACACACATTTTAGAAGATACACATGTGTTCAGTGGAAACAGCAGATAATGCAGCTTCTCTAGACTCTGATCAAATTGTTGCTCAAAGCGTGACAATCGTTTTGAATGGTGCGAAAGTATCGGGATCACGTTATGAGCCCGTTTGCGTAAGACTCGAACAAAGTCCGTACATGGTAAAAGTGATGAATTTGCCTAAAAAATCATTTAGCCAAAGTACATTAAAAATATTATTTGTGCAATTCCAGGTCAAAGAATCCGCCCTGGACATGCTTGTGCAGTGGACACATGCCAGAGGCGATGAGGACAAGCTGATCAAGTTATTCCCCGTTGCCGGCAAGGCCCTTGCCAAGGTGCGATGACTGGTAGAGTTGGGTAATTGTAAACCGCGAATTTGTACGATTTTTGCATCATCAGAATATTTCCCCCCCCCCCCCCATTCTACGAGTAGTTGTGGGCGCTCGAAGAAGTGAAGGAAGAGACCGGAAAAGAGGCTGGCAATGGCAATCTAGGGCTCGCTCGTGGATACGCGCTTCGCGCTTTGCGGAACGCCTCATTAAGACATACTGGAAACTACGAAAAAAATCGTATTCATCATCATTTATACAACGAGAATTGGGTGAAAAGCGTTGATTGCTCAATGACCAATTTTGATGACGTCTCAGATACAAAGTTGCAGGCCTTGACCGATTGGGACAATCTCTCAAAGGCGTCCAAGATAGCGATGGAGAAGAAGACGTGCTTGCAGACGACCTTTCGATTGTTCGATGAGCTCGGGGCACAGAAGGGTGATTATATAAATCTTGGTTGTGGAAAGTGAAAAATGTAAGCGGATGGATGTTTTGAAATAATTAAAAATTAAAAACAATAAAAACGAATAAAAAAAATAAAAACAAAAACATTAAATACACTTTTTGCAGGCCAGATCACGAAGATCAAGGAACAGGTGAACGGTACGATCGCCATGGCGGAGCTGATTGAGAAGCTGAATAAGAATGCGAAAAAGAAAAATTAACACTAATCGTGGAAATTCATTACATTCTTCACTCTTTACTTCTTGTATTTTTGATGTCAGGATAAATACGAAAATAATTGGATGTTGCGGATAATAGATCTTCTCTGATTTTTCACTATTGATCTCCACTAGGGGTGGCAAGTGAAGGGAATTGCGACGAATGAAGGGGTCCCCTCTCTCTATTCTCTTCAATAAGAGTGGCGCGACCGCGCTCCCCCTGAATGAAGGTCGAAATGACAATGGAAAACCCTCTCATTCTCTCCTCAAAGCCTTCAATAAGGGTGTCGACCGGTGCGCTATTCCCTTTATGAAGAAAGACGCCGATTCGCGCGCCTTTGTGAAATGAAATGAAGGGTGCATTTCGATTCTTCATTTGCCAGCCCTAATCTCCACGTCAGTGGTCTTTATTTCGCGTCTATTCTCAGTCTCCTAGTGTACTACGATAAAAAGTGGGGCTGTTCATTACACATGGGGGGGGGGAAAGAACCAGGAATCTCAACGGAAAGGAGAGAGAAGGAAGAGAAGGCTGATAGAGTGATTGACTCATCAGTGAGAAGGGGCCAGCGTGTTTAAAGTGGAAGAACGGAAAGAAGACTTCGGCTATTTCACTCTCGTTTCTTCTTCTTTACTTTTCCTTCTGTATTGTCGCGTTAAAACAGATCTTTCATCATTGAACTGTTCTTGTTTTCTGTCCTTGTTTTCGAATCCAAAATTCGCAAATCAATAATCTTGAGGTATGAGATCGATTCTTCTCTTCTGTGTCGCGCTTGCCGTGGCATTGGCCGCGCCTCTGACGGAGGATGTGTGAGAAATTTCTTTATTATTTCTGGCGCAATTTATCCTTTACCTGAACGATAATCAAAGACGGGCAATATCAACAAACATTTAGCCAGAATTGTATAGTGAGCAAAATCTGTTTCATTTCGTACGCTTTCTCACCCGGTCTACCGACGGTGCGAAATGAAGAGGCAATGGTGCATATTTCAAGCTCTACTGATAAGAATGAGACATCTTTTTCTAGGTACGCCAAAGGCATCGATAAGCTGAAGGAGGCGCTGGGCGAGGGAGTGAATGTCACGGCCGCAAAGGTAGACATCTTTCTTTTGTTTTTGTTTGTACCTCATCATTGTCAATAGTGCCACAAAAAATTTTTTTCGATCTTTTCGCGCATTTAAAAAAAACTAATTCGTTTTAGGCGATCGTCGCTGACGAAGCCGCGGCACTCGGCATTACCACCGAGGAGCATTGGGCCACGTGCTTTGACGGTATGCACTTTTTCACATTGATGAATGAGCTAAGGCAAATTATGCCCTTTGACTGATCATGCAAAATCTCTTGTGCTTCTTTCCTAATTGTAAACAGTCGATAGCACTAATTCTTGTTTCCCGTTAGTACGGGATAGCAAGCGCTGGTTTGGAGGCTTTTTCCACTGAAAATACCTAGACAACAGTGGTAGGGGATCTTTCTTACCGACTATAATATCGTTCAGGAGCACTATTAAATATATTAATTCGGAAAGAATTTTGAATTTCCAGACAGCGAGGCGTTCTCCATTAGTGACGCCGATACGGACGAAGTCGTCAAGGAGTTTAGCCAGAACAGCCATCATCTCACATTCGAGAGCAAGGACCAGGTGAGGGACGGTTGGAGCAGATGCAAGAAAAGATGATACTATCGTGATGGTATTAGATATGAACAAATGGTATTTGAGTTCTATTGAATGCATTTGTATCTCACATTCGGGAACAAGGATGAGATGAGGAAGTCCAGCAACTAATCCTCATAGCATAATAACCTAAGCATAATAGTCCAGCAACAACTAAGCAAATAAGCCGGAGATTGAGAGGAGTTCATTTTATCCAAACAATGAACTGTTATGGCAGATCTTCCCCAAGCTGAAGCAGCACATGCCCAAGACGCACGCGAGTCTCGTCAAGTTCGTCGGCGAGAACTTCGCCAAGTACGATGAAGCCGCGGAGTCTATCGGCGACAAGGCCGCCACTGCCTTCTTGATGAGCGTTAGTTCCTTTTTTATTCAATACCACGACATGCGCATGTACACCGAGGAGCAAAATGTAAAAGAAACTCTGGCCTGTTCGTATTCTGGCCACACGTCTCAAGATCTACAATTCGCCATGACAAGAATCACGCTGCTTCCCTTATTATGTAAAAGAAATTGATCGATTCAAAGATCACGGAATCTTCAATGAAACTTGACCAGAAATTGGTGCATTTCAGATCAAGGACACGACTCTGGAAGTGTTCGTGAAGTGGTCACAGGCCAAGAGTGATCCCTCCGAGCTGCTCAAGTTCTTCCCTGTGGCCGCGAGAGGAGTGTCCAAGGTGGGATCTGGGAACTCTTTGGCCCATGCTACGACCGAGCTGAATGTGTTGGGGGTAGGGAATGAGAGATGATAGGGAGGGATACTCTGCGAGATAAGCCTGGGACAATGAAGATCAGCGTCATCAATATCTAACGATGACCTCGCTCTTTTCCTTGAGAGATTTATTTTCTCACCACAGATCTTACAATTATGAGGGCTCAGTTACATTACGCATTGTATTTCATGGTCCACAGCCGGCCTTACCAGTCTGTTCCCCACCTGTCGTACGAATGTAAAATCGCTTGAAGTGGTTGCACCTTTACCTTGAATAAGCAAGGTTCGAATCACATTTTGAGATGATGACCGAGTGGGATCAACTTCCCAAGATGTCCAAGAACGCAATGGAGAAGAAGGTGTGCCTGCAGACGGCATTCCGTATGGTCGATTCCCTCGGACCAGACAAGGGTAAGGAGAGGGGAGGGGCGCACTGGAACGGGTGAAAAAAACATGAAAATATAGATAAACCATTTGCAAAGATTCTATTTATCATTCGCCGGATTAATTCAATGTCACATTGCTCTCACTTATCAAGAGTCTCCTGTAAAAAGGTAGAAAACCGTAAAAAGGCAGAAAAGAAAATGTGTTTAGTAGCGTTCAAAATACGGGTAATCGTCGAGAGTGCACGTGAAATGTAGAGACGACTACCCGTATTTCGAACTAGTGTTTAGTCTTCGATTTTGAAAAATTCTTAATTTCATAAATAATAATATTTATAATTTCAGGCCAGATCACCGAGCTTAAAAAACAAGCGAATATGTTAATCGCTATGGGGGCAATCCTTGAGGAGCAGATGACTAAGGAAGAGTAAGAATGATTAAAGATGATTTGGAGTAAGTCAGCGTAAAATTATGCATTTTTTTTTATCCATTTTGACGATAATATTGGCCTGTTTCCTTTTTTTTGTATTGTGATAATGGATAAATGAAGATTTTCCCTCATCCAATTTTCCCTCCGTATGAAGTGAAATACTGATAAAGCTTCACATTGAAATCAAATTCTGTAAGCGAAGATTTCATGTATCAGGGTGTCCCACATATTTTTGGAATTTGCTTGCCAATAATTACTGCATGATCGACAATCATTCTGATGCAATACAATATTACGTCATCATGTTGTGCAATTGTTTACACTTAGCCGCTTCTCGATTGCATCAGTCTTTGACTAGTTTCATCAGTTATAGTCATGAACACTGCTCGAGACTACCGCTCCGTTTTGCTTCATTATTTTCTCCTGGGTCGAACGGCGACGGAATCCCACCGTAAGCTGGTCCAGACTCATGGCGAAAATGCCCCCTCCCTTCACACCTGCTTCAATTGGTTCACCCGATTCAAGCGAGGGGATTACAATCTGGAACACCAACCCCATCCTGGACGCCCTTCTTCTCGTGTTCGGGGTCGTGTTCTCAGGGAACTGAAGGCCAATCCCAAATCTAGTGTGCGCGATATTGAGAAGACCATCCATATTCCTAAGACCACAGTTGCTCGAATGCTGCATGATGCTGGGAAGACACCTAAGCTCCCCCAAGTGATTCCGCATGACCTCACGACAGCTCAGCTGAAAAAGCGGGTTGACGTTTGTCAGGGATTACTCCACCGTAGATCCAATTTCAATTGGGTCAGCCACATCGTCGCCATGGATGAGAAGTGGATCACCTACGATAATCCTGAGAGGAAACTTCAGTGGGTGGACGTCGATGAGAAACCCCAGCAGGCTCCAAAGGCGGAACTTCACGGAAAGAAGGAACTCCTCTGTTTCTTCTTCTCCGTCCTCGGTCCCATCTACTGGGAGATCCTCCCTCCCGGCATCACCATCAAGGCTGACCTCTTCACTACCCAACTGGAAGAGGTGGCGGTCAGGGTCCCTCCCAAAATCCTGAGCGAGGGCAAAATCCTCATGCTCATGGACAACGCGCGCCCTCATCATGCGAAAATCACCCAGAAGAAAATGGACGAGCTGGAGATGGAATGGCTCCCTCACCCACCTTACTCCCCTGATCTGTCCCCTTGCGACTACCACTGTTTCCGCTCCCTCTCTAACTTCTGTCGAGGAAAGAAGTTCAAGAACCGAGACGCACTTGTGAAGGAGTTCGAGGCATGGATCAACTCTAAGCCCCAGGCCTTTTGGAAGAGAGGGATCGAGACCCTGCCCGATCGATGGAGGCAGGTCGTGACTACTAAGGGAGCATACATTGATTACTTATCATTTGTTGTTGTTGAAGGAATAAACAAAAAAATAAAAATAAATAAAAATGTCACAAATATGTGGGACACCCCAATATCACTTCACGTTTAGCCCCGGGTTTTTTTAAGCCCCGGGTTCGATTCCCGGTCTGCGCATTAACCTTTGCTATCTCAAATAATGTTTGTACCTTGAGCCTACTCGGCAATGACTAGAGTAATCACTCAGATAAAAACACTTTACGTTTATTCTCGATAATCTCTAGATGTGCAACGCAATTGTGGCTGTTCATCGGACGAACCACGGTGAAAGGTGGAATAGGAGAGCTGTGATAGAGTGATCGAGGCATCAGCGAATGCCCAGGGAAAGGTTTAATGTGGAAAGAAGATCTCGTTGAGCCGTCTCATTCGGTCTTTCAGTCGAGCATTTATATTTCTACTGCGTTTATCATCGATTTTACACACCCTTCTTTCTAATTCTACCCTTTGAAATTCTCATTCATGGAAGCGATGAGGACTGTATGGAATCCTCCTTTAATTATACTTGTTTTCTCAAATTTGTTGCTGAATTGTAAAAGAAATTCAGGAATGAAATCCTCAATTTTGAGCTTCCTCACAATCGCCCTCGCTTCGGCTAAGCCGCTGTCTTTAAAAGACGATGAGTAAGCTATTTTCTTAAACGAATTCTATTCATGACGATGAAAATGATGAATAGTAAAATTATTATCAGAAAATTATACGTTTGCTCGTTCTTTTTTTTGTTTTTTTGCTTTTATATTTGCTTACGCCTTTTATATTTGCTTACGCGTACGCCAACGGCATCGTTGAGATCAAGTTTTTGCTGGGCGAAGGGGCCAACATCACAGCAGCTACGGTAACCTATATTGCTTTTGAAAGACGTCGGAATTTTACGAGGCAGAACGGAATCATCCGTCTACATGTTTTGAATTATGAGATGCACGAGAGTAAATTACAACAATCTCAGGCCATCATCGCCGACGAAGCCGCAGCTCTCGGAATATCCACCGAGCAGCACTGGGAAAAGTGCTTCGAATGTAATCTAATTATTTTGTTCTTTCTTGAAGAAATCAGCCTGTTGAGGCAAATTTTCTCAGCCTCCACAGTGTGTGTCGCATGCGTTTTTCTTCCTTTTGACATCACCGACTTGGACGAGGAGGAGATTGAGAAAGAATTCGTGGAGAAGAGTCATCTGCTCACCCTCAAGCACAGGAACCAGGATGAGTGTGGCGACCAAGGGTCTTACAATAAGGGCTATAAGGATGCAGATTCCGTCTCTTCATTCCTCGCACTCACTCACCGGTCAGAGACGCGAGTTAGTGTGTGAGATGAAGAGAAGTTCAACCGTATTTCGAACTCTAGACTGCCTGCTCAGCAAGAGTACAAGCTCGTAGGAGTCGAACCAGAAAGCTCTGCTTTACAGGTCTTCCCCACTCTAAGGAAGCAGCTGCCAAAGACGCACGAGTATCTCGTGCAGATGGTAGGGGAGAACTTCAAGGAGTACAGTGAAGAAATGGAAAGGATCGGCGACAAGAAAGCGACGGCGTTTATGATGAGAGTGAGTTACACTGAGACTAGAAGAGATTACAAACTCCTTATTATTGATATCCCCTTTTGCAGCCCATTTGCCTTGATACACGTGCATCTGTGACTGTGAATCAGCAGGGCGTACATGACCCAAGGCGTTAAGGAGAAAAGCGGCATGGTCACTGAAGCTCCGAGAGATGAATATCGACCAATGGAGCAGATCAACGACTGTCTGGATACCGTATAACAGGAAACGCCCCCAAGGTCAACCGAAAGCTCGCTGGCGAGACGATCTACGACGAACTATTGGCGACAACTGGTGGAGCGCGCCTATAGAAGCATATCGACCCATCCTCATCTGACGAAAATCGTCTGACATGATAAAGATTAAAGATTATTATCCCTTGACCCATCGTCACATCGTTGCCTGTCACGCCCATGACGAATGCTCACCTACCCCTCTCCCCCCATTCTTCTGTGTTTTGCAAACCTCTGATAAATTTCATGCTACCAATTTTTGTATAACATGCCGATGGTTTGAGGATCACTATGAAAGAGTAGGAGTTGAAAAAATTCAAAGGCAAAAATCGTCTTCGAGAACAATTATTGTTGCGAAAGTGCTATCATACATATCATGGCGTCAACAATTCGTCTAAAACAATTTTCATTCAGCTCAATGATCAAATGCTTCTCAAATTCTTCAGCATAAAATTCTCAAAAGAATTTAATATCAATATTTACTCTAGCAATAAATTCAATTTCAAGGTGATCTCTCATACAGATCATCCAGATGATCAAACGAAGTATCCGGGCTGATCTGATCCATTGGGTACAGGGAAGACGGCGAATATGGAGCGAGCGAGAGGCGCGTCGGGACTCTCGGCTCGTGGAAATCGGTGATTGACGCTTCTGGAAGAGGGTTATCTGTTTCTACAAAACATTGAATATCCGAGCTCCTGGGACCACCTCAAAAGACTAAGCTCATCATTTCGCAGCCGATCGGAGATTTAGATGCAATTTGAGATAAGCGGGAGCCTTTGTCAAAATAATTATTTGCGGCCGGAATCTCACCGATAAATTTCGAAATAGGGGTAATCGTCTCATAAATTCACACACTCTCTCGCCTTTCTCTCGGGGAGGGAGCACGTGAAATGAATAGACGCGACCCGTATTTCGAACGCTACTCACCACTAATCGTTTGCAACGCCATCCTGAAGCTAGTAGGACGCTGCCTCCACGAGACGTAGTCGGCGGCTGGTGGTTCTAAGAAAATTATACTTTTCCTATTTTTTAAAGTTTGGTAAATGCAATCAGAAGGTATAGTATAACATGTGCAGTTGCGACCACGCCAAGTGAATACGGCTAGAATAATTAGTAATCAGTAGGGTTCATCGTTCGGCTCTCGGAACGGCCGAAAAATGAATTCAATTATCTCCACTTTTCCGAAACGAGAGTCGAACAAAGGAATTTTCTTCGTTCGAGTCGACTCTCGTTCCGGAATGGCATTTGTTCGTTTTTAATCCGTTCCGGAATGAGACGATAATTGAATTAAAAGTACGGATTTTCCGAAATTCGTTCCGTTTCGTCAACCCTAGTAATCAGGAATCATACCGTTGATTGTATGCACGATTTCCGCGGGCTTATTTGTGATTTCGTAGACGGTCCTCGAAGACGAATCTGAAGGAATCTTCAGCAATATATGTTTATTTGATTTCAAAAAGATGAGTTTCAAAAATACAAAAATATGAAAAATTCTAACCACTGGCGGATCGCTGATGGTGCGCCGATTCCTTCCTCCACGTAGAGTAGTCCGGGCCGGCCACTTCTACTATTCCAGACATTATTATGTATTTAATTTTGTATTTCTTATATTCGGTCTACATAGAACATACATAGAAGCATTAAATCGTTCAAGGGATAATTTTTTTGAAAATTATCTCACCATAAGTCGGTCTCTCTACCTGCGACGCTTGCAGTCTCCACGATCCACACACGCTGTTCTTCGGTTCTGAAATAGTTCCTTGTTCTCTCTATTCACCTTACAATATATCAATTGAGTTGACTCTGAAACTCGTTACATTTCGTACCGTTCATCTTCTTCTCGGCAATGAGCATTTGCTTCCAATGCAGTAGTGACACGACGAACAGCAGAATGTCCAGAGCCATGAAGATGACGAGGAACAGAAGGGAGATGTAGTAGAGCGTCTGAAATGTTGCCAATTCAGACAAGTCCTACAAGCGCGTCAATACTTCGATTTTGCCTATGCCACTGTTGAAAGCAAACAACTTAGAATAACAATTCGAATAATTCCTAGGATTGAGCAGTTAAAAAAAAAGTAAAACGATACTGACACTGAAGGCGCACGGCGTTCTCGCGTCGTTGATCAGCACCTCGAACACGACGATGCCCGCAATGGCGATTGCCGCTGACGCGGTCGAGGTGCTGCAAGATTTTGACTACATTTGTATGAAAATCATGGTGTTAAGTCGGTTGGGAGCTTTCGAATGATAAGCTACTGGATGGGAACCAAATATTTTCCTTTTCTTTCGTTTTGGAGACTGGAATTCATCCGAATGTTCTCAGCTAAACTATTGGTAAAATATTTGCTGACCCGATAGTGATTGTTGCGAGCTTTTTGGGACACTCGGGCTTGCAGCCGAGGTGGCTGATCGCCATAGCAAACAAGATAACAGTGATGGTAGAGTAGCCGAATGTGAGACCGCCTGCATTATTTGTTTAGCAATGGTCTAGAAAGTAATTTGGCTCACCGAATAGATAAGTCGGCCCGGTCCCTACTCCGGGGCAATTGTATGGCTCGGTCCTGAAATTGTTTATTTTTTTTTTAAATTTAAAGTTTCTTACCAGAAGAAACATAGCACTAAGGAAAAGACGAGATGTACTGCAGAGGAGACGAGATGCGAAATTAGATGACTGGCGGTTTCTGCGAAACGTTATTTTCTCATCTATTTAAAATGTTAATTAAAAATTCTTTATAACTCACTTCCGGCCTGTTCCTCATTGAACCGCTCCATCTATTATTTATTTTGAAGGAGAAAGTGGTAGATATAAAACGAAAACAACTGGGCTCTAATCAATCGGAAGCATCGTGATTTTATATCACTTTCCCTCTCTCCGGGCGATATTGGATGATAACGATAATAGATTGATGTATGCTGTTTATCATAATAACCTTTATGATTGGTGGATGATGCATCGGTGTGAATCGGTAAATGTTTTGAAGCCCATCTTTGAAGTGAAATGATAAAGCTCCTTATCAGCTGTTATTCATATCGTACATCGCTCCCATTACTGAACAAACGGCCTTTTCTACCTTTTTGGCCTTTTTTCCCTTTAAGCGAATTCACGCTTAATATTCTTGTTTTTTGTTTCATATTTTTTATCCACCCCCATAACTGGACGAATACAAAAATTGGCCGGTGAAATATTATTTTAAATGGGTGAAAAATTACAGCCGTAATACAGAAAATGTACGGAAAATTTGTGATGACGTGGAGATTACGGTAGAGCCGTATTTTAATTGAAAATAGAGGCAACGACTCTCATTTTTCACCCATTTAAAATAATATTTCACCGGCCAATTTTTGTATTCGTCCAGTTATGGGGGTGGATAAAAATATGAAACAAAAAACAAGAATATTAAGCGTGAATTCGCTTAAAGGGAAAAAACAAAAAGGTAGAAAAGGCCGTTTGTTCGGTAATCGGAGCGATGTACGATACACTGTTGATCGTGTTAGCGTGCAATTGAGTGCTTCATCCGCTCGAGATAATAGCCGGTGCGCTAACCGAATCGGATGTTGGTTCCGTTCTCTTTCAACCACTTCGTCCTAAATTGCCATGGTATTCTGGAATGTTTCGCTGCACAAAGAATAGTTAAAGCTCTTTATTCTTTGAATTTCTCTGTCAGACTTCCTTGATTCCTCATCATCACAAGTTGCACAGCTGCAAAGAAATCGTTCATCAATTTTTTTTCATTTTTCATTATTTACCGTCTCGTCCTTGGTCGACATTTTGTTTGAACCATCCATGAATGTCTGCAGTGGACACAACTCTTCGTTGTTCGGGCACGCATCAAGGAGGCCGGTGATCGTACGTGCCGGGGAGGTGGAGTTGTCCAGGTAGAGGAACTGGAACATTGTTTTCTAAGTCTTCGTATTTTTCAAATTGATCACTGCCAATTTATTGTTAACATCAAAAAGCGTGTTTATCACGTAAATTTCCTCACCTTCACATAATACCCGTCCTTCTTCTTCCACAGCTCGTTGACCACTGTCCCCGCGTACTGCGGAATGTCGTCCCCTAGGACGGTCTTCTTCGCTCCGAGTGCGAGCAAAAGCGCAGTGACAGTGTGATCTTTCTGCAAGTGTAGTTCAGCATGAAATAACTAGAGTTCGAATCACGGGTAATCGTCTCTTCAATTCACACAATCTCGCACCTCGAAGAGACAAATACACGTATTTCGACCTCTGTTTAGCACGAGACAACAACTTTGGCGCTGTTTTTCGCGAATAAAAAAGTTAAATAGAAAAGCGTGAAAGTGTTCAGGTAAATAAAGAAAACGCACACCAGAATAAGCATGATACTTGACGCTTCCCGTAGACTCGCTGGCATCTTTCAGATTCGATCTCCACTCATGCAAGAGGAAACCTCCGCGTAGCTTCACAAGGTCCTTGTCCTCCTTCTCACCAAAACCGGCTGAAAAAAGGTTAGATCTGAAATGCTCCAGTTTTATTCATATTCTTGTTATTTTTGTGGTTCTCTATGAAATATTTCTGTGATCGTGCAACCCAGTGGAAAATAATGAATAATGTACCGGCTCCATCAGTGTAGTCATTCCCCGCGAGGAAGGCGGCTTTGAGCTGGTTGTAGACGTCATCGGTGATCCACTCAGGAAGAGTGAGGTGGAATTGCTCTTTCTGAAACAGATTTTATAATAGTAATGCCAGAATTTGAAATTATTTCATCATCCATCGGCAATGTTCTTTATGCTCTCACTCCTGTTGGAGAAATTTGGGCAATGCAGAGACGACTAACTCCAGTTAGAAACTAAAGTAACCGGGTGGTGTACCTCAATGCGCAGTGTATCGAACCAGTCGCTGAGCACTCCAAATGAGTTCTTTACCTCGCCCTGTCCACCGTTTTGTGCCAGGAGAGCGTAGAGGTTCTGAAAGAATGCTTTCTTTTTCTCAGCGGTATGTAGTCCGTCTAAACAGCTGGCCTTACCAGTGGGTCCCACCTAGCGTTGTCGTACGACTGTAAAATCGCTTGACGTGGATACACCTTTTGCCTTTCGTTTTGCACATTCATGATTTCTATATGAACGATCACTCTTCGTCCATCATACACTCTTATCGTGTGCTAACTTTCGTATCCGATCCACACCCGATCCAGACACTGCATAAACCTACACTAGAATCGTCACATACAATTGGATTTCAAAGAAGTGCTCACCCAATTGCTTGCGAGAAAATCCTGGAATGCCTTAGTCTTCTCCCTGGACTTGACGAGACTGTCCGCCTTCGCGCAATTCACGCCTGGTTGGAGGACCTGTAGGAGGTAATTGTTTCCCTTTGATCTGAATGGAGGCGCAGTTGTTCGTATCCGAATTGCTAGAGACATCAAATAACTAGAAGCCCTCTTCAATTCGCGCGCTCTCTCTCGCCGGTTAGAGAGACGAGAAAGCACGCGAAATGAGGAGAGTCATTCTTGCCAAGCCATCCCTAATCGAGAAGCAGCTCACCCTATCCTCGTCCTTCGGTTTCGAGTAGACGGGCACGGGCGTCCATCCAGTGGGCCACTTGGGAAGCACGTCATCGAGAGGGACTGGTGAATCTATTACAGAATTCGTTATTCAAGAAATATGGCAATCGTTTTTCAGACAGCGTCGATTTATTCAGGAAGTAGTCATGAAAATTGTATTTTTAGTTGCCACTGACACTGACAGTAGTCAATTCATGATCAACCATGATTTGACCAGCATGCACATGCGGTGTCAGGGTGACTCTAGTCAGCGCTGTGTCTTGTATTGATAAGACATCGAGAACAAAAGACGCACGCGGAGTGTCATCAGTAAATTTCCTTTCACATTTGCCGCTTCTTTTGCAGGCATAAGAAAGAGTTAACTGTCGGACAAAACATGTCCATCGATCCCCCACAAATGCAAATTGAAATGAAGTGAAGCGCAAACCAGTATAGAAACCGGCAACATTAGCCAGTGCAGACTGCAAGCAGATTGCTGAGTCCGTAGAGCGTACTTTGATCTGCATTTAATATATTTCGTGAAGAATGGCCAAATATGACGTCGTTATGACGATACCTGATCACTCTTGTACGTCGGACTGAGAAAGCCCGTTTCGATGTAGTGCGATCGCAAATTCGCTCCCTGTTCGAAATGGTGTTGGAAACCGTCCTGAAAATATATATTATCCTCAAAAAATTAAACAAATGTACAATGAGAACTTTATTTTACAAAATTAGTAAGGTTACCTGAGTGATCTCTCCCCAGGGCATGCCCCAGTAGTCCTCCTGATACGGGTCCGACGGATATGTTCCGTGCGGGATGCGGTCACCGTGACGCCATAACTGGAATGGGCATGCATTTAAAGATTCGAAGAAATTGCATCAAAACGTATTTCGGAGAAACAATAAACATAGTTTACCGTTTGCACGAATACAAGCTCGTCCTTAGCAGCTAAATTTGATGATATTTGGAGAGCGATGAGTAAAATGGCCAACATGTATATCTTCAAATTATACTGTTCATAGTATTAAACTGGCGAGTTGTGATATAACATTGAAAAAAAAACAAAATAATGACAAAGAAAATTCATCTTGGCCTACTCGCAAGCGAGACTAAAATGAAATGACGAGAGTATGATCATCACAAGCATCACGGGCCAAAACCGTCGCTGTGTTTATACCGGACAGGGAGTGTCACTCTTTCTAAATGTCGTAGACACGAGCTTATCAGCAGCGTGCAAGGTGCGATCACAAAATTGACGCGTTCAAATTGATGGAAAAAGTTCTTCCAAGGAAGTGCAGGAAGTCTTCTCTGTACACTTTTCTCGATATTCTGAACCTTCGAAAAATTAAACGTTTTTTTGCATTTCTAACTGCAATAATGTGCTCACTATAAGAATATCAACTTGCTCTTCATTTGTCACTCGTAATCTGGCTGTGACGCATTTCCTTTCACAAATCCGAGCCTAATCCCTCCGTATTTTAAAGGCTGATTAACTACAGTGACCATCAATGGTTAGGTGAAAGAAAAACTGTGATGATCTTTGCGATTGTTGACGAAATATAATAGATCAGAATTAGACGTTCTGTGAATTACACAAGAAAAGAAAATTTTAAATCTCGAAGCTCTTTATCAGAGCAAAGCATATTTTTGTGTTCTTCATTGTGAGATCAATGCACGCATTCTTATAATGTACATATTCGCAGTTTCTTCTACGATCTGCAAAAAAAACAAACATTTTCAAATATTGAAAAACCAGAGGGTTTCTCTCGCGCTCTCGCCTATGTGGACAAACATACACACATACACAGGGAGGACACTCTCCTTTATATATGATACATCGCTTCAAAACCTCACACGGGAGTGACCGCAACTCACATATCCCGATCCCCGTCATTTTTTCAGGGTAAGTAGGTACCCCTAAGGGAGTCTCAAAACCGTTTTCAAAAGTTGCTCAATGCATCTAGTATTTAAGTTATTTAACTTTATAAAATTTTACGTTGATCTCGCGTGCGATCGCTCTCGCGCCTATCACTGCACCCGAGCACTCCCCTCTCAACTGGTTCGGTGGTGTAGTGGTACGAGGGTGGAGTCAACAGGAGGAGGTTATGGGTTCGGTCCCGGTCCCTTGCAATTTTTTGCAAATCGATCTTTGATCTCTATCTTCGAATTTTGATGAAATTTTATGTTTTGGTAGAACAGTATGTGCCACCTTCATGATTTGTGAACATTTGTGAACACTTTTTGTGAAAAAATTTTTCTTCGAACATTTGTCGTTCACTATAGTTGCACGTTCGGAATTTCAGGGAATGTCGGTATTATTGACAAAATTTCGAAAATACCGATCACCGTTTACTCTAGGCTCTCCCCCGATCGCATTCGCTATTTATTGTTTCTAATAGCCCCTTCCGGGGGCTAGTCCTCCGGAGGCCCCTGCCGGGGGCTGGGGCGAGCTACGCTCGCCCCGTGGAGCTCCGCGGTCCGCTATGTGCGCGCAACGCAGAATGATTTTCAGCTCTCCCCTCTCCCTCCCCTCTCTCACTAATCCAATTTATTTCGCTCGATTCTGTGGACACGAAAAAGGAAAACGCGTCTAGGTATATGTGATCGTCGCGAGAGGAGTGGGTTGTCCCAATACCGAACCTGCAGAAACTGCAAGCCTACAGATCACTGGACTTTTTTGGTCCGAAAATATGGTAAGAAAATACATGAAAATGTATGAACTAGTAAGTGATTAACGTGAAAGTGAGGATAACATGACTAACGGTTTTTTTTAAATTTCGTATTTTTTCCGACCATTGTTTGTCACTGTCCAGTGGTCGTCAGTAATGTTCGAAGAAAAAATTTCATGAAGAGTTCACAAATGTTCATAAATCATGAAGGTGGCACATACTGTTCTACTAAAACATAAAATTTCATCAAATTTCGAAGATAGAGATCAAAGATCGATTTACAAAAAAAATTGCAAAATATTGCACGGGAGCGGGACCGCACCCATAACCTCCTCCTGTTGACTCCACCCTCGTACCACTACACCACCGAACCAGTTGATAGGGGAGTGCTCGGGTGCAGTGATAGGCGCGTGAGCGATCGCACGCGAGATCAACGTTAAATTTTATAAACTTAAATAACTTAAATACTAGATGCATTGAGCAACTTTTGAAAACGGTTTTGAGACTCCCTTAGGGGTACCTACTTACCCTGAAAAAATGACGGGGATCGGGATATGTGAGTTGCGGTCACTCCCGTGTCAGCATTATTCGATGACGGATTGTGCAGTTTCGGTTGGGAATCGTCGTTTCTTCGGTGGCCAATAGAGATAGGACGCCGCTAAAAGCCCAATATCCAGCACGATGGCAACGAGGAAGAATGTGATCGTCCAATACATTAGTACGTCGGTGTCTTAATTTACGACTAAATTACGACTAAATGGTAACTCTTAAAATTTTCTCCTATTCAGTTACACAGATATACCATTTATCTGAACAATAATTCTTTATGTGCTATCTTACCACTACTTATTCGCGTACCGCTGTCATCTTCATTGCTCGTGATGATAATGGCAAACGCGCACCCGCTGACGCAGTCCATTATCGCTGACGCGATTGCGGCGATGCTATAATTCGACAGATTTTTCATTGTAGGACGATTTCACTGACGCAAAAAGGGTGACAAATATTCTTCTGTTTCTGAATGACGCGAAAACGCAGTAATATGAGACCACGGTGGCCAATGGCACGGTGAAGACAAAAATATCGACAAGAAGCATCAATACTGAAATATGTAAGTGAATTATTTCTATGACAATTAATATTTATGTGATTGTCATTTCTAAGCTCATTACGCAGTCAATTATCCTTTAATTGTCATTATTGTAGATACGAAGTGCAAGCATTATATGCTCACCAAATAGCCATACTGCGGAGCCGTAACAAGAAGGTTCCTTCGACCTGCGTGACATAGTAATTTACGTGTAAAATACCGGATAACTCGCCAGTACACCAACAAAATAGGTGCAACTATGACATGCGCTAGGAGAGAGAGCAGATATAGGAAGAGATAGCGACCACTACCTATTGGATAGATGAGAGTTTGAGATTACGTAAAATGATAAATAATAAATGAAAAAATACAAAATTTTCAGCACACCTGATCCGAACAAATCCATAAATTCGGTGCAGAATGTGCCGCAAGTAGACATGACAACTGTTTGAATAGATGAACCAGCAATAGATCAATAGTCACGCAATTACCTGGAGACAAAAGCGTAGCATACACAAAATTGAGTGAGAAAAGTTACTCTAGACAAATGGAGTGAAGCCGACAGTTTGACGCGTTGTTGTTAGGCCGTATCAAGAGATGTCCTCAATAATCATGCAAGCCAAGAGCCTCACCTCTTCGTTATTCGATTGGAATCACTCTCGTTGTCACCATTTTCACGTTTCGCTCGGAATACCACGCAAGCAGAATAGCTTGTGTACGTGCTTGCGCAATACTCTCCTCTCTTCATTTTGCCTTATCTCTCGTCTATCAGAGAAACGAGAGAGTATTACGAAATAAGAGAGAGGCGGTTTATCATGGACTGATAACATGATACCGAGAGAAAATTCTTGAGAGCAAACCGTGCAAATTTCGTTGTGAAATATGCATATTAAATTATTGGAAACACTTTATCATCAATATTTCTTTTTGCAATTTAGAGCAATTAACTTTCTCAATCATTTCGCTCAAGCTCTCAAATGATGATATCGATCCGAGTTGATCAGTGGGATACAACGAGGAAGATAATGGATAAATGACAGTCGGAGGAGGTGCCACAGATTTAGAAGCTTCTGAAAAATGAAGATATTTGATGAGATAAAAGATACGTCTTTTTTCTTTACATGAGGGTTGGATGTGAATTTCCGGATTCCGAAAACTCAACAGCACATAAAATCTCTGTTTATACCGTACCAGTCATCGCAATTTCGTCGTCGAGCTGATGAGAAGGATACAGTGAGGCCGATGATGGAACTATCGAACTCGGTAGAGGTGCGGGAGAAGGAAATTCGGATTGAGCAGATTCTGAACAAAAGAAATCACTTGAACTGCTTCACATATCAAACCATTCGTTGCTCTTATTTCGATTTCTTCTGATTTGTTCGCTATTTCTTTGTCACCATAGTTTGCGCGACCTAAAATAAATAGTTATTTTATCTTTAAAGAACGAATCCTCACTTTTCCGTTCGGTGAGCGCGAGCTGTTTTTGGTTGATTTCATGGAGGACAACCATCAGCAGGCAAACCAGGGGAACAAGGACCAGCGATAGAGTGCAAGAAATGAAAATGCACGTGCATAGAGTACTATACGATGCAATGTCGCATTCGCCGAACTGCAATAATATCACAAGAACGAGATTGCCTGATGCGCCAAGAACCACTGACGCGGATGAAGCGCTGCAAGGAATTCGCTGATTTTCGCAAATAATGTATCGGCTGACGCAGTCACTGAAGGTACTAGCTTGTCCTTGCCCGTTTTCGCAGAGAGAAAATGAGACATTTCTCCAGCAATTATAAGGACGGAAACCAATGTTCTCGCGCTATCAAGAATTACGAAATAGTGTACATGAGGCTAGTTGCCTAAGAATCGAACAAGGTGTGGCACAGTCATTTGTGGGGGAAGAGGTTCTCAAGGGTCCTGATCATCGTAGCAAACTTCATTTTGCATAATCAGCATCAGCACCCTTGAGATTCAAGTTGAGAACCTCTTCCCCCACATTTTCGAAAAATGACTGTACCAAACCCTTCAGAACTTTTTTCGATTCTTAGGCTACTACCCTCATATACCTAGAAGAACAAAAAACAGTGCAGACGTGACTCCCTGACACGATGTCCAGTCTATCCTAAATGGGTGCACAATGTTGAACTATATGAAATAATGTTGCGTACCAAGCACCTAATATCACGGTTGTGAAGGCAACAGAGACGAGATTCATGAGTACCTGCAGTAGTATGTGACTAAAGACATCTGCAAATAACATTTAATATTCATAACCAATAAAAAAATTGAAAAACTAAAAAAACTCGCCCATTTCTAGAACTCGCCCATTTCTCTGCTTCGCAAGGACATCTGCAGTTCGGCTTTACTATCAGTAGGAAAAAAGAAGAACACAGTCAAACCGAAAAATCAACAAATATTAAAAGACTGCTAAATGTGTTAGGCCGAAATAAGAGGTAGTGGTTATCAATCAAGCGACCCGGGCCTCGCCTCGCCGTTTTGACTCCGTTCAGCATTTTCACGTCCTAATCCCACTTCCCAATCATATTCACGTGTGCGTAAGCCTACACAACGCAAGCAAAATATCTAGTGTCCTTATATCTAGTATATCTAGTGCTTCTATTATATCTAGAATATCTAGTATATCTAGTGTATCTAGTATATCTAGTGTATCTAGTATCTAGTCCTTATATCTAGTATATCTAGTGTGTAATATGTAGTGTTAGTATCCTTCGTGTTTCAATGTCCAATAATTTACGATCTTCTTTATGTGCTGGATCAATGCTTTCGTCTTTTCATTTTAATTTGCCTCTCGTCTGTCAGAGAACCGAGGAAGTCTTACGAAATGAGAGAGACAGTTTATAAATGGACTGATAACATGATCGCAAAGCAAATGCTTGAGAGCAAATCGAGAAAATTTCGTTGTGTCGTAGGAAATAAGCAAATCAATTTTTTGGATATGCTTTATCAATTCGATATTTCAGATTGGTTGCGCTTCGCTTGCTCAATCATTTCGCTCAAGCTCTCAAATGAGGAAATCGATCCCAGTTGCTGCGAGGGATACAACGAGGTTGATGGATGTTCGATGACTGCTGGAGAAAGGACAGAAGGAACATAGCCAGATTTAGATGATTCTGAAAAACAAACATCAGAGTAGATTGCCACACGCGCTAAAAAAACCGAACCCGCCACCCACCCTTGAAACCTTGAACACCCACCCTTGAAAATGTCCTACCAGTGACTGCAATATTCTCGAATTGATGTGAGGGATACAGCGAGGACGCGGAATGATCACACTTGGGCGAGGCATTGGAGGAGTTGATTCAGATTGAGAAGACTCTGAATGCAGGAAATCAAGTGAAAATCGTGAGAAAAATCAAACCATTAATAGTAATTTCTTCGACACCTGTTGACTTTTTCTGTATCTCTTTGCCATCATCGTTTGAGCGGCCTCAGATTAATTATTATTTCTACATTTAGCTTATTTTTTTTCCGAATACTTACTTTTTCGTTCGGTCAGCTCCGTCTGTACTGTATGGAGGATAAAAATCAGAAGGCACATCGTGGAAAGTATGAAGATCGGTAGAAAGCAGCAAATTATGGCGTATGTGTATAGGGTTGAATACGTCGAAATGTTGCAATCGCCAAACTGCATTGCAATCACAAGAGCGAGATAACCGGATGCGCCAAGACACAGTATTAAGCGCCATGCATTTCGGGAGAAATTAGTAATAGAAAAAACGAGCGGGGGAATCGAACCTAGGGGGTGAGGAACGATCGGCAACCGCTTTACACACTGCGCTAACAGTGACATCTCCCACAAGACCTGGGAGACTAGCTATGTTCCCCTCTCCTCCCAATCCCCCGAGAAGAGGCATAGACATCCTTCATTGAATTTGGGTAAAAATAGGTGTATTTAGATAGACTAGGTTTATTTAGCAGTTCATCGAATGAATAACCTAATATTGTACCATACTGTGCTGGCTCATTCATGGGTTTACTGCATAATTTTTGTCGCTGTAGAAAATCAACAATAAATACAATCTTATTACCGAACGAAAAAACAAATCTACACAAACATTCAGATTCACAAATAAGGTCTTTGACCAAAGATAAAAGATCAAACAAGACAGAAAAAAATGCTAAAGTAGAAAATTCCGTAAAGTCCCTAGTCGTGCGAAATTCCTAATCCAGAATACAATCTTATTGTTAGGAGGGGAACGAGTCACTAGATACAAGCGTAATACGTACATTAACCCAGACAAAATCAGTCACTATTCAAAAATTCAGCTACTATAAGAAAACTCGTTAAAACAAGTGAGGAAGAAACAGGTACATATATATTGAAAGATACCTAATATTCTAATGCAAATAATATATATGGTTAAAACAACAAAGCTAAAACAACAGTGAAATATCGTACATCGCTCCCATTACCGAACAAACGGCCTTTTCTACCTTTTTGGCCTTTTTTCCCTTTAAGCGAATTCACGCTTAATATTCTTGTTTTTTGTTTCATATTTTTTATCCACCCCCATAACTGGACGAATACAAAAATTGGCCGGTGAAATATTATTTTAAATGGGTGAAAAATTACAGCCGTAATACAGAAAATGTACGGAAAATTTGTGTTGACGTGGAGATTACGGTAGAGCCGTATTTTAATTGAAAATAGAGGCAACGGCTCTCATTTTTCACCTATTTAAAATAATATTTCACTTTTTTCAATTTTTGTATTCGTCCAGTTATGGGGGTGGATAAAAAATATGAAACAAAAAACAAGAATATTAAGCGTGAATTCGCTTAAAGGGAAAAAAGGCCAAAAAGGTAGAAAAGGGCGTTTGTTCGGTAATGGGAGCGATGTACGATACCTCAGTAAAAATAGTGAATGGAGGGGACGGTAGTCGAAGCGTCCATATCAGACGATAGTTGGCAAATTGAATATTACATTGAATTATTATATCTTTTTTTCTGAATGAGAAGATGAGCAATACGATGTTGATCCACTTCCCTTGTGCAATTGCCAGTGCGTTGAAACTCATTAGCAACTAGATAGAACTGGTGAGAAACTAACAGTGCTTTACTTGTGGGGCCGGCATAAAGGTCACTGGTCTACGGACCCTAGGTAAGTGAATCGCACCGACTTAGGCCTTTTGGGCAAGTAAACCAGTGAGAAAACGTGATATTCGCCTGTTTGTATTTAATCGACAATATTTACAATCAGTTAAGAAAGAACCATTCTAATTTGTCTAGTTCAGGCTAGAATCTGGCAAGAATTTACTTCCTATTCGCCATTACCGATAGAAATAGACAGCATTTAACATGCATAAAATCTAATTAAACATGATAAATATAAAACGAAAGATTAAATTGGTGTGTGAAAGTAGTCTCACCTGTATCTCCTAACGGCGTCGCTTCCCCAGCTCTAATTGACGTCCAACGTCAACGCCGACCTTAACACAAAAATACGACAGTGCAATCATAAAAATAGTCGATTAAAGCTTGAGAAACGAAAATGAAACTGGAGTCGGGCGCCGAGCCGGCAAAAGGTAAAAATTACATCGACGGAGCTCCGTTTCAGCGATCCCCTATTACTATGTCAAAATATATCGTGATACCATACATGCAACGGAATAAAAATTGAATTGAATTGAATTGAATTGAATTAAATTTCTTACCGTATCTCATTGTTGCTGAAGAAAAGTCGCGATGGGAGGCTAAACTATTGCGGGAATGAGTTTTTTGAATGAGTGGGCCGAGCTTTCTCAGTGTTTTTGAAATGCATTGGGACCTGCCTTTTCTTAATACTGTGAAGAACCGCTGGCACGCACGAAGTGCTGCAATGAATTGTCTGATTTTCGTATATAGAGAATATGCTGATGCAGTCGATGCGTTTAATAGTTTTTCATTGGTAGTTTTCGCTGATTTGAAGTGAGATATTGAACCAGCGAATATAAGGGTGTAAATTATTATGCAACATGCATACAAGACATCTGAAATGAGAGTTCGAAATGGGAATTATTTGCATGCAATCTTCTAGGTATTATTATACCTAGAATTAAGAAATATAATATAGACGCGACTCCCTGAAACAAGAAATATTGTTATGAGTATGGATCAATTTTGGACGCATCATTCAACTTTCAGTAATTGTATGAATGATTTTCAATTCTCATTTTGCAGTTTGACCGCACTTCGCACAAACATTCAACTCGCTTTAACTTTCGAATGAGGTGATGATCCGTGCTGATATAAAGTAAATTATTTTTCGTTTTTACTGATATTGAATGAATACATAATTTATCAATATATATAAACGTGATGATATAAACGGCAACTGCTCGTTTTCCGCGCATTGTTGGCATTTCATTTGGGCACTCCACGGAAAGTGATCTGCAACTGGGCTATTTAAGACTATTTTTTACAAAAATAAATGTAAAATACGAAGTATTCATACGTGCCATGCGATTTTACACGTGCCCTAGTAACCTGACAGTCCGTCTATTCAAGAAGACGTTCAATAATTTCATATCGATGGAAAGTGGAAAAGTAAGGGGCTCACCATTAGGGCTGGCAAATGAAGAATCGAAATGCACCCTTCATTTCATTTCACAAAGGCGCGCGAATCGGCGTCATTCTTCTTGAAGGAATTTGCGCACCGGTCGCCCCTTATTGAAGGTTTTGGGGGGAGAATGAGAGTGATTTTCCATTGTCATTTCGCACTTCATGAAGGGGGAGCGCGGCCGCGCCACTCTTATTGAAGAGATTAGAGAGAGGGGACCCCTTCATTTGTCGCGATTCCTTTCACTTGCCAGCCCTACTCACTATCATATGTAGCCACGCCGCCGGCGACTCTTTTTATGACCACGTATGCATGGTTAAAAAGTGGTCACCGTCAGAAGGGGACAGGCATGCTCACCATCATTCCCTTCACATTCACTCCACCATTCGGCTGCCACGACACGCGCATCGCATTCTGCGAAGTGGTCCGGAACGTCCAGCCGTTGTACAATGCACCGGTCAGACTGAGCAAGTTAAAAGTTAAAGTCGCTTCACAATCAAGCTGATTTTACAGTTTGATTTTACAGCGAGGTAAGACTGAGCAAGGGTGTAAGCATTCTATCAACATTTCATCAGCACTACAAATGCGAGATTCATACTAGGGTTATCAGGAATGTAGAATTCGTCTCTTTACTCTCTAAGAGATGGATTATTTACCCTAGTAGCTCTAATTCTTACATGGCAATCTCCGGTCCTCCCAGCAATCCCTCCGCGAGCACTAGACGATCGCAACACGAATTCGCCTCGAGCATCAAAATCTAAATCTTTTTTTTAAAGACTTTTTACTTTTTTTCAGAATCAAAAGACATTTTTTCCTTTAAATTGGGTATTTTGTCGATTCAAAAGCAGAATCGAATATATTTGGAGGTAGAGACGTAGGGTTGCACCTCAACTTCGACGAGCATTCCTGGGTCGACCGTGAGCATGAAATCGCACGGCACCGAGGCGTCGTATGGGAAGCCGGGGTTGGTTATCTGAAAGGATCATACCAGGTTCCATATGAATTCAAGGAATTTACTCTCGAGAACCGCCGATCACATTTTCAAGACATCCTAACAACAAAAAATTGGGCAAAAATTTCACATGTGCCGTACGGTTCATCCTGGCCAGGGTATTTTTACACGTGATTGATACATTGTTGAATAATTGATAATTGACATCACGTATCTCGTTTGAAGCGGTAGACAGGCGTTGACTTGGCAAGCCAGATGGCTTGTATGTTGAAAGGGTCCCAGATGGGAGAGCCTCATTGACGAATTGACCATCTTCTCAACCAAGATGGGATAGCGGAGAGACTGGCTCTCCGGCGCCGGGTGGGGCCGAACTCGCTACGGCATGTTAGACTGGCTAACGCCTTACCGACTGCGCCACCCGTGCACTCTTGCAGATGTCTCGAGAGGAGACTATGTGGCAGCTGGTTGTAAGAGGGGAGATATGTCCCGTATGTAATTACCTCTCTCATCTGGTTAGAGAGAGAGAGGAGAAGACAAACTAACAACGACTGGGTTATTGCCTTCGCTCCGAGCTTCAAAAAAAAATAGTAATTCAAACGTTGTTCTCGATTTGTCAAAAACAAAAAATTATAGTTTTTTTTCGAATTCCAGGTTTTTTAATTTTTTTTCTGCATTGGTGATGCTGTGAGATAGTTGATTGTGCTGCTAACCAGCAGTAGGACATAAGAAGGGTTGGTGATTCATTGAGGGGAAATATGAGAGGGGGGGGGAGAGTGAACTAGTACCAATTATAAAAATAGAATTATTATAGAAAAATAAAATTACAAGCTCACTATTTCATTCTCCTTCCGCAATCCTCCGTCGCACACATGATCCTGGATGTCAGCTACAAATTATTCCGTAAGAATATTTTTAAAAAAAGTTAAAATAGTAACATTAGTAATAGCTGGAATAGAATAAAATAAACTAAAATAGTTAAAGAAATAGAAATAGTAATAATTTATTACGAACGTGCTCGGATGCATGCGAATGGGAGTTCCGTTGCGCAATCGATGTTCACCCATTGCCCGGCCACATTGTTTGTCTGCATAGCCACGCACTCACCGAGCCCGTTCATCGGGAAACCTGGAATTAAAAGATGAGTGTGAGTGCACGGAAATGCTGCTCTCTCCTCTTAGATCGCACTCTGCCCTCGTTCAATCAGGAGGAGACGGGAACAAGGGTTACGTAATGGGAGTTTCCGAAATTCGTTTATGTTACTCTTTTTTTGCTATATTTATGACATCTCACCAGGCACAAAGTTATCGTAGTCCCATTTGGTGCCGTCCGCCCACTTGTATGCGTTTTTCTTCGCATTTAGTGCACCGCCCAACCACATCCCATTGAAGAGCCCCTTCGAGACTGAGAGACGACGAATGAACGAGTTTTCCTGAAGAGTAGATTTAGAAAAAAAACAACAAATGTCTTTCTTCCCCCAGCGTTAATGCAAAAGAAACGTGGAAAATTCTTGTGTTGAACCGTTGAAAGCCCGATATTGAAAATCGTGTCGCAGACAAATTTCGGCCTATTCTTAGGTGAGAGGCGTGTTATATAATTGTGAAGTGTATAACTTTCCAAGTCTATCCACAAACCAGATCATTGTGGACCGAAGCGACGTTCGCTCCGAAACTGTGACAGATCGTGTTGGCTTCAGTCCAATTGGCTGGATACTTGCCGACCTGAGCAATAAATTTCACATTTTGGCAGGTTCCGCGCGTAACGATATCCCACGCACATAACGATATTACAATATGATGCGGTTTATGGGCGTTTCTTATTTTTGTCAAGTCTGACATTGGGTACAGAATTGATTATTCGATGCTATCGTGACTCATCTGATGCAGAACTGTATGCGGGTTGCACCGATATATAGGATTGGTGTTGATTGATAACGGACGAATACTGATCTCTGTACATTTCATCACTATTACCACAATTTCTCTTTGCAATTTTTTAAAAATTGGTGCATACAATTTCTCAATGATCGAGATCACAATTTCAACTTGCCCAATGAAAAGAAAATGTATCAAACCTGATAGCAGACGTCATTATCATCATCGTGATCGAAGTCGGTACAGTCCCGGTCCGGTTCTTCAGACTTGCTCGCGGGAGGGATGATGCAGTATTTGTCCGTCGTCTGATAGGTGTTGCACCCTGAATATAAAAAAATGATAGTATATTTTTCATGTCAGGACTCATGAGTTAGCTCCTGAGTCAGGAGTTAACGTCCAGATGCAATCGTTTAACATGGAACACTTAGTTTTTCTGCCATTTTGGCAGCACACGCAACGATTTGAAAGAAGTGGACAATGATTTGAAAGAAGGCGCTTCGCTCCCGTCCCATTATCACCTCAATCTTTAAGAATTCCTTTAATTCAAAATGTAAATGCTAGATATGTATGCTAGATAGCGCCGAAAACTCAAATCAGCTCACATTTCTGCCAGTTGTTCGTCGTAGGGTTGATCGTCCACATGCAGTACTGTCCGTTCTCACCACACCGCTCGTGCAGGTCTACAATTTTAATTTTTCATTAATTGCATTAAAAAAGCGCTAATTTGGGTTCATGATTTTGGGTACACATCTATGTTACAGTGCCAGGATTGCCTATATCAAAAAAAATGTCGATATCCTATCAATTCTGTTTTTCAATTTCAAAGTCACGTTTGAGTCGTTGTTCTTTTTCACCTTTTTTTCACAAATGTGTGACACTAATCTCCAGTTATTAGAGAAAGCGTTTGCCACGTTTAATATGTTTTCAACATACCCTCATCATAATCCTCCGGTTTCCACTCGTAGTACACTTCACGACCGTCAGCCCACATCCAGTGATTGGTGCTGTCGCAGTAGATACCTGCACGAATGGTCGCCTCATTAGCACTCTGAATGTGGTATACGCTAAAAAAAATTTTCTAGTATGACAGGGGTAACGAAAAGCAAAAAAAAAAGAGAGTATAGTTGTGGTTATCCTCTCTCGCTGCATCCCATCTCACAATCACCTCCACTTTTATGTTCAATTCATGGGAATGGTAAAAAAAGTATTTACTATGCATGTAACTGGTTGCATTATCATCATAGTGATCCGAGCACTGTGCATAAGTAAACTAACCGAGAATGATGTTTCCATACTGATTTCCGTTCTTCTTGTCACTCCTCGACACGCTCACCCAGTAGTCGTGATCCTGTATACAGGGATTAGACATCCATGGTAGTTGTTCATCTAGTGTAATTCGGTACATTGATTATGCATGAAAGTAATCAAATCCAACGACGCGTTAATAATTGAATTGGCATTCAATGCGTTATCATCCGAATAATATTATCCTACCTAATGCACTAAATACTGTTCTAAATACAAATATTAGCATGCAGCAGATATTAACAACTATTGACCTCTTGATTGACTATGTTTACAGGAATAGCGCCATAGTCCGAGCAGAAATCGATTGCCTGCATTGCACCATTAGACGCATAAGTATTCTGCCCGTCATACAATTGCCTGAAATATTATTTCATTTATTTTTGAATTTAATTATTTTATTAACATCGCTATGAAGCAAATAACTTCACTATCAAAGACTACTAAAAGAAATTTTCTAAGATGTGACTTTTAGAAACATGAATTGTACCTGTGACACTCTCCATTGCGCACGAGATCAAAGCCGGTCGGGCACACAGCCGAAACCGAAGCAACTGCAATCGATATAGAGGTTATCAGTGATTACGGCTTCAAAATCGGCCATTGAAACGAGAAAAAAAGATACATCTTGCAGTTCTTGCAAGGGCTATGCTTTCCGAAGCGAAAATGTAATTATTGATAAACCCACAACAGAGCGAAGCGAGGACAGCCAACCGCAACATGGGAGTGGTTGTGACTGTGAGGGAAAGGAAGCGGGAGCGAAGCGGTGCTGATATAGCGGTGAGAAAGCAGTTAATTTTGTGCTTGTCTTATCAGTGAATAAAGGGCCACGCTGCCATCCGGTGGTGGAGATGTGGAGAATAGTGATAAATGCATTCGTGACTGTGTCGAGTCAACGCTGTGCGGAGATCGAAGATTAGATAACTGCTAGGAGGAGAATATCTTCTTTTTTTTGTTCTTGTGTTCTCTTTTTTGTTCAGTGTTATTTTGTTATTGGTTGTTGCCCTTTGTCAATGAGAGTTCTCGTCTGTCTATGGATGGATAATGTTGAATTTATCATTCAGGAAGAATCAGAGAACGACAAGGAAAATCGGTCATGTATTCTTGGCTTTCCCGGTCAGTTCACTTAGGCTCTCAAATGAGGCGATCGAACCGAGTTGATGGGTGGGATACAGCGGGGCCGAGGGTGGAACGAGGGCGGTCTTCGGTGCCACTGGGACAGGGGCAGTTTTGGCTAGCTCTAAATTACATCATAATTCTGCAGCAAAAGTACAATAGTTACCATTGAGATCAATGTCTTCGAACTGGGAGGGCTCCTTTCCCCAGGATGCATAGCCTGAGCTGGTGGAACCTGAATTCACTCAGAATTATTCATAATTATTCACAAAATCAAACATTTTAGTGTCTGTTCGATAGGCATTTGCTGTCGCCAGTGGAACAAGGAGGTGGCGAATAGCAACACATTTAGCACTACACATCCGCCGAGGAAGGTCATGGTGCATATGAACAGCGGGTATCGCACGACATCGTAGTAGCAGTAGCCCACGATGGAGTTCACGATGATCACCGTAACGATGATCCCAATGCACGCAAGCATCGCTGACGCGCCCGAGATGCTGTAGTAAAATTGCATATTTTTTGAAAAATGCTGTTTACTGACGCGAGAATGGTGATCGTGATCGCTTTCTGGCTCCTTTTCACGAAGAAGTAGTGAGTGATTGCCATGCTAAATTGCACAACGGAAAAGGTCGTGCACGCAATGCTGATGACACCTGAAATATGATATGACCAGGTAAGGCATGAGCAATCAAGCCGCCTACCGAATACGACGGGCATCGATGGCCGTGTGCAATACTCGCCATTCATCCTGAAAAGTATAAATTGTTTTTTCGTGCAAACTAGAGCTTACCAAAAGAACATGAGCACCAGTGAAATTGTGAGATGCGCAATCGACGAGGCAGCAGTAAATGACGACCGGAATCTGATCATATATTTTATAAATTAATTTTTGAAATTAATGCTCACTCGCTCCAAGTACGCCCTTGATCTGCTGCAGCTTGCTGGTACATGTACTGGTTGCAGACATTTTGTCGAGTGCAATGGGGGTCTGTATTTCTTGGCGACGAGAAGCTGCTATATACCCCTCTTTCCGTGACTGGTAAATGGTACTGCATGGTGAGTGTTGTTCGTTATTGTGCTAGTGCCGCACCTCACAGAGGTCGGTAAGTGTGAAGTTTATCACTTGTTTACTCGTGTTGATGATCTCTTCATTTTATATCGGAATTCAAAGCTCGTTCGCGATAAACCAGTTATTCATCGGATAAGATAACGATATCGTGATGAATCATATTTGACATTCCATTGATCATTGTCAACGATCCAGGGACGCTTCTAAGCGTTCATTTTGTCGTAGCGAGCACACGTCAAATTATTGATAGTTGAGAAATCTTTTATCATTTAGGAAGGTATTCCGAAATCAACAATTAGCATATATCAAGTATTCGTCGCTTTCTCGGTCAGTTCGCTGAGGCTCTCAAACGAGGCGATCGATCCGAGTTGATGGATGGGATACAGCAGGGCTGAGGGAGGAACGAGGGTGGTCTTCGTAGGGACTACTGGTGGAAATGAAGATTGAGAAACTTCTGAATTATAAAGTCATTAAGAATCCTTGAAGATATCATACCATTGATTGCAGATGCCTCGAATTGTGTTGATTCTTTCACTTTTGCTTCACATTCCATGATGGTAAGGCCTGAACGCACCTTGCTTAGTTTAATTTTTGAGGAGAATCTTACCTTGAAGCGTTTCCTCAATCACCCTTAACTGTATTCTATGAAGGCGGACCAATACGAAAATCGTGACATTAATAACGACCGATCCAGCCAAAAATATCATCGTGCACACAAATAGTGCTCCAGACGGCGAATAGTAGCAACCTCCGGACTTCATAATAATCCCAACGGCGATAACACCAGCTGCGCCAAGTACAGCTGACGCGAACGAGGTGCTGCAATAAATTGTCTGAATTTTGAATATATTTATTAGCCGACGTAATCTTGGTGTGCGTTAGTTTGTCCATGCTCTTTTTCTCAAAGAAGAAGTGCGCACATGCAGTGAAAAACAATATTGCGAAGATGACTACGTAGAATGAGCTCAGAGCCACTAAAATGAACAATATTTTCATTATTATAATAATGAATCAATTCTCCGAAAACAGTCGCAATTCCCTGGCATGACCACCATCTCAACCTGAGAAATTTTGTTGTGTACCGAACGTGAGAATTATGGTGCTCATGCTTACCAAAAATGCATAAGCACTAGCGAAATGGCAGCATGCGCTACGGAAGACAGTAGATGCAGTAGCAAGCGGCGAGATGCATCTTAAAAACGTGATTACATAAATAGTTAAAAGAATTAAATTAGTTTGTATAATAATAGTTTAAAAAAAGCAAGACTCACTAGCAGTGAGAATGGCCTTGATCTGCCGCATCTCTTGGGAGCTGGTGGGAGACATTACGAGGGAATGGAATCGACGGTCCTTGATGACTCGAAGAGCCGATTATATAGTCGCCCAGCTCTTACGTTGCCGTTCGGTGCATCTTGTTGTTGACCATTATCGTATCACATCTGTGCTATGAAGCGATATGATCCTATTTCCCCGACGCCATTGTAGGGGCTGTATTTTCTGTTCGCTTGCGAATGAGTTAACCAACCAGAGAAAAGTTGATACCGATTTACGACTTGCTTACTCTCTCCGTTCATCTTTTTTATTATCATTTCGAAATAAGTTCAGAACTTTACCTGAGAGATAAACGCTTATTCATTTTATAAAACGAAGAGATACGATGGGGGCATGACAGAACCGCAACTACAAAGCGCAAATTCCAAATGCGCAAACAAAAACGCAAATAACGAAACTCGGGTTACAAAAGTACTAGCGATGTCTGGTTGGGCTTTAGAGATAAATGGTGATAAGTTCTACCAAATTAACAACTGAAGTCCAATCAAAAATCACTAGCAGCCCTGTGACTCGCGTTTTGCTGATTTGCGCTTTTGTCGTTGACGCTTTTGCTTTTGCGCAATTGTCGTTTGCGCTTTTGTCTTTGTGGTTCTGTCATGCCCCCGATACGATAATAGGGAGGACGAGGGAAAGATAAACAAATCAAAAACATGCGTACAGTTTTGTATTTTTTAATATGGCTCAAAATTTGTAGTTTTTTTCGTTAAAACAGTCCAGTCTATTTCATTGAATGATCAGATGCGTTTCATGGACACATTGGAATCATAATGTATCATTCAGGTAAGTGCAAAAAATATAATTCTGTCAATTCGCAGTTCCTTCACTTAGGCTCTCCAATAGAGTGGCCGAAGGAAGAGGGAAGAGTGCGCGGTGTGGCGCAGAATGAGAGGAAGAGGAGAGGGAAAAGGGAGACTCTTGCGCAAGAGTCTTGAACTCTTGCGCAAGAGTTGGCTGGGGAATGTTGATTTCGATCGTTTTTCGTCGAGGTTTCTTGTAATATTGTTATGAAATGTCGCGACATTGACATATTAACCATTAATTTGCGTGTTTGATCACATTTTCATAGTTTTCACCTGAAAACGCTCTCATTTTGAGACATTTTGCAGTTGTTTTCTATCAAAAACAAGTTGTCAGCTCACTTTATGATGCTATGAAGAGTTGTGATGATGGTGCAATTCCATTTTCTTAATTAAATGCCGAATACTGTATGATGAAAATGTACAAACATATCTTTTCGCTAGACGATCGATTGTTGGCCCATGATATGGAAAATGTCTCTAGAACACTCCTTTGTAGTCATTATGCAAATGCCATGCCGATCCGCCAAAAAACCGAGGTCAAACGATCGAAAACACCCCATTCTCACACCTACTCTTGCGCAAGAGTCTTGCACTCTTGCGCAAGAGTTGATCTCTCTCCCTCCCCTCTTCCCCTCCCTCTCATTCCTCGTTGAGCAGAGCGGCAGAGTCTTCCTTTCACTCTTCCTTCGTCCACTCTACTCTCCAATGAGGCGATTGATCAGATCTGATGGGACGGAAACAACCGGGCCCGAGGAACGAGTAAATTGCCACGCATTTTTTTCAGATCGACTTCATTTGAATGAAAGGTGTTTATCGTTGGTACAATGGAAAATATATGAGGCTGTTTGCCTTAGGTTCAACAAAGGTCGGGAACAGGTAAAAAATCGAAAACTCCAAAAAGTTGGCCCTAGGGGTTATTTTTGACCCTCTACACGCTGGTGCACTCGATTTCGCAATATGTCCCCTCCCCGCTCCAGGAGGGGCACCCCCCATTTTGCCCCAAATCGCGTTTTTCGCTTATTATTCCTCGGAAAGTCGTCAAAAATGGGTGAAATCTCACCTCTACGACCAGAATTTCGAGCTCTATCTCGTGGTTATGCTGAATAGTCATGATCTGTTTTCGTTTTCGAGAAAAAGTCAATTTTTGAACCGAGACTTAGGGTGAGGAAACCCGTCAACAGTAGAAAGAGGACATTCTCCCGATCATTTTGATGTATTGGACTTGGGGTTTGACCTTACATACGGGGGTCTTATGGGGGGTGGAGCGAAAAGGGGACAACAAAAATTTCGCGACTACCCCCCGTGTTTGTGCTCATTTTGAAGAGCTCGTTAAACTGATCATTTTTTGTGTTGGACTTTTTCATGAAAACGTTTCCTTGGGAAGTTACAGCAATCGAAAATGTGATTATCGGACCTCTCGCGAAAAAGGCAATTTTGAGCGACTGTAACTTCTTAAGGAAACGTTTTCATGAAAAAGTCCAACACAAAAAATGATCAGTTTAACGAGCTCTTCAAAATGAGCACAAACACGGGGGGTAGCCGCGAAATTTTTTGTGTCCCCGTTTCGCTCCACCCCCCATAAGACCCCCGTATGTAAGGTCAAACCCCAAGTCCAATACATCAAAATGATCGGGAGAATGTCCTCTTTCTACTGTTGACGGGTTTTCTCACCCTAAGTCTCGGTTCAAAAATTGGCTTTTTCTCGAAAACGAAAACAGATCATGACTATTCAGCATAACCACGAGATAGAGCTCGAAATTCTGGTCGTAGAGACGAGATTTCACCCATTTTTGACGACTTTCCGAGGAGTAATAAGCGAAAAACGCGATTTGGGGCAAAATGGGGGGTGCCCCCTCCTGGAGCGTGGAGGGGACATATTGCGAAATCGAGTGCACCAGCGTGTAGAGGGTCAAAAATAACCCCTAGGGCCAACTTTTTGGAGTTTTCGATTTTTTACCTGTTCCCGACCCCTGTGGAGGCTTGTTGAACCTTAGGCGAACAGCCTCATATTTGAAACGAAATGGTGAGTTTGAAAGTAATAAAGCATGTGATAAATTAATGCTCAGAAATCTTGAAGAACAATATTCGTATCTGATCAGTTCATTTCAAGTTGGTGAGACGGATACAGATTGTTGGAATATGGAGACTTGATTGATTCTGGGAAATTTAACTCATATTTCGAGAAAAATGGTAAATTATAATTACCTTTGAAGGTTTCTTCGATCTGCTTCTGCTGTCTCCAATGAAATAGCGAAGCGGCGAATAGCAAGCTATTCATAATGATTGAGCCGCCGAGAAATACCATAGTGCATACGCATAGAGCCTCATCATAATAGAAGAAAGAGCTGTCACTGGCGATAATCATAATAATAACGATGCCCGTGAAACCAAGTACAGCTGACGCGCCAGAGGTACTGAAATAATAATATTCATTTTCGAAAATGTACTATTTTTCTTACGCAAGAATGATGATGGCTAGTGTCTGCTGGCTCTTTGGCGCAAAGTAGTAGTGAGCTATGGCAGTGCCGAATTGGGTCGCGGCAAATCCCGTGTAAAAGAGACTAAGAGCGCCTGAAAAGTATCGTGCCTGCATTTCTACAACTTCATCTAATACCGAATGTAATTGCATCTCCCGTGCTAGAATCAGAGCCTACGTTCATCCTGCAATATGCCGTTCTTCGTAGTTTTTTTATAGTTTTTTCATGCTCACCAGAAAAACATGAGCACCAGCGATATGGTGGCATGTGCAATCGAGGAGGCGAGATGGAGCAAGAGATGGCGGCCGGTGTCTATTTATTTTTAATTAGATAATAAAATAATTCAGAAAAATTTAAATCGTACTTGCGCCGAGCAACTCCTTGACCTGCTGCACCTTGCTAGTACAGGAGCTGGTTGAAGACATCTTGCTGATCAAGTAGGATACCGACTATTTCGAATTGAGAGCATCATTTATACTCTAGTTTTATCTAGTGAAGTGGTACAGCAAGGCGAATAATATTTACTATCATTCGTGAGTGAGCAATTGCCGAGCCTCAGTGCGCAAGCTTGAAGTTTATCACTTGCTTACTCGTGTTGTCGATCTCTTGATTTTCGATCGGAATTCGAAGCTCGTTCGTGATAAACCAGTTATTCATCAGATAAGATATCGTGATGTGTGAATCATTATCTATTTCCATGCTCAAAATTCGTTTCCCTTATCTCCTGAGCGTTCTGTCAGAGACCCATGATTAATTTAGCATCAATTTTAGATTAATGATGTTTCGATCAAGCTATTTCTATGGGAGCTAATTGGAATTTAATATATAATTGAGCTCGTGGCGCGTGATTTCATGTTCTCCGAGGTGGCTACAATACACGGATAGGCAACGACTTCCAACTTGGTAAAGCCCTTTTCCACTTGATCTTCGTCCACAACTAAGCCCGCCTGATATAAAATTAAGTTCTAATTCTCGATGTTGCTTTAATATTTACTTTTTGTATAAATTAAAAAAAACGAAGATTTTGCATCGCCTGCTCTGATTTTGATCTCACACTCAGTGGGGGTAGGGATTTTCGTCGATGTATGTGACTGTCTTTGCGTATTCTAGACGAGATCGTTCACTTTAGATCTAGTAAATTAGTATTCTCATACATTTGACATGACAAAAAGAAATACACAAAACACTTCTTAAGGAATACTTTTTAAATAACGTTTATAAAAAAATAATTAAGCGGTTAGGACATCATTTAAAGAGAAGGAAGAGTTCCCATCGGCACAATACGAAAATGCAATAAAATAGAAAATTGAAATTTGGAAAGTAAAATGATGTCCACAATAATTTCATGTTCAGATAATTTGATGAACAATTTCCAGTTTCGATCAGTTCATTCCAAGTTGATGGATTGGATACAGATGGGTCGGATATGGAGACTTGGTTGGTACTGGAAATAATACTTGAAATCGAGATACAAATGTTAATTTTTCACCTTTGAGCGTTTGTTCAATCTGCATTTGCTGTCGCCAATTGAGCAATGATGCCACGAAGAGCAGAGCATTCACGGCTATAGATAAGCAGAGGAAAATAAGGGAGCAGATGGAGACTCCATAAGACGCTATGGAGCTCCCACAAAACCCAAGAATGCCTGTCATCAACATCTCAAAGACGGTCACTCCAATGCACGCAAGCACTGCTGACGCGCCCGAGGTGCTGTGACAAAATTTCTTTTTTTAGGGAAGATAATACGTTGCTGACCCGAGAATGGTGATAGCTAGCGTTCTTTGGCTCCTTGCGGCAAAGTAGTAGTGCGAGACGGCGGTTGCAAAGAGGATGATGGATATTCCAGTGTATGCGACGCTTTGCACTCCTAAAGGATGCGTTTTATAACTTTCATTGATTGTGGCCTTACCAAACTGAATGACCGGTCCTGTGGGATTTGCTCTCCAGCAGCGCTCTCCCATCCTGAAAATCGGGCTAACATGTAAAAAGTCATTTTGACCGGTTCGTAATCATGGAAAGTAATTGAAGAGTGTTGACAGTTGACTACTAGAGGGCGCGATGGCGCAGTGGCTGTGTGCCAGGAATGCGATTCGAAAGGTCACGAGTTCGACCCCACCCGCCCTCAGATCCAACCAAACCAAGGGGGTTAAGAAATGATGGAAGTGGTGAAAACCACAGTAAAGAAATCCCCTACCAAGTGCACACAACACGGGCGGTTAAAGTCTCGCAACAGCCACTGGTCGTCCCAGGTTAGGCAACCGTTGCTACTCGACGATGGAGTGGCTAGCCCGCCTTGCGAAGATAATGCCTAACACTTTTACCTTTACCTTTACTTATTATGTATGAACTCACCAGAAGAACATGAGTATCACGGAGAAAGTGACATGTACAAGGGACGAGACCAGGCAGAGTATTAGCTGACGGCCAGTATCTTAAATCGTAGTAGCGAGGATAAGTGAGGAATAATTATCCAACTCACTTGCTCCAAGTAAATCCCTGATCTGCTGCAGTTTAGAGCTGCACATCGCGTTTGAAGACATAGACGAGTTTGATCAACCAGTGGACTGGTGCTCCGATCTGCGAAGAGTTTTTATACCAAGTCACACATAATCGGACTGTTGATTCTGCTTCTTGTTTGACGTTCGTTCTCTTATTATAATAAACCCATCTCTCTTTGAAGATGCAAGGACGTGAGCGTTTTATTGTCTGTTTTTCGTGTTCTCTTGATTTTTAGATCTCTTTAGGAATTCGAAGCGTTGTCGTTTCATGATAAGCGATTATTAATCAGGTAAGATAACGATCTGTCGATGAGTCACAGGAACATGGCCAGATAATCACTCGCTTCTTCTCTTTGGAGCGTGAACGACCTTGTTGTATTTTTCTGATACCGAATTGATTCCCGTGTCTGACACATGCTATTTCGCGCTTTTCTTCAACAAAAATGGTTCAACAGAAGTGATCAATACATGCACAAGTGTACTTTTATTTATATCTGGACGATTGGGCAGGGACTTGATTCGGCCCTGTTTATGAACCAGAAATTGTCGCCCTTCTACAGCGTCTCCATGTCCTCGTCTTCCAGGACGTATTGGACGCCGGGCCGATCGCGTCTGATGAACAAATGGTTACTTCAACAATGGAATAAAGGAAGGACGGTCGATTTATCCGTTTTAGTAGCTCATTATGATCACTGATGTATCTATCTCCTAGAAGAGCATGATGCAAGCTAGATCGTTCGCAATTTGTGAATTCCGATAAAAAATCAAATCCAATTCACTCATTTTCTTGTTTTTCGAATTGTACACGTTTCGTTTCGTTGCGTCAACCCTAAAGTATACCTGGGGCGGATGTTGCGGCCGATGTTCGTGGTCGAGTTCCCGTCTGTTCCGTCGTGGGTGGCCTCGCGGAATTGCTGGGAGAACTCGGGATGCTTTTCGAGAATCCTGAAATAGAGCACGATGGCAAATGGACGTTCAACGTTCTTGTTCCCGCACGATTGCGGACACGAGTACACTCGCTCCACTCTTTGAGCGGGGACGAGTATTCAGAGACTGCAGAGACTCGATGGTTCCCAGCCATTCTCGAATTCTAATCCAAAATGAGAGGCAACAATCGTACTGTCGGAAAACGTCATCTTCGTGGGAGTGAACGTCGCGGGCTGGCAGGCGTGCGAAGAAACGCGCAGCCATTGGGAAGTGTCCTGAAATGATCTTTGATCTTTGGCATTCGACAGGCCGATAGCGGTCCCACCATAACCATCACTAACTAACTATACTTCAATTTGAATCCAAAACGGTGCAAGCTGGAATCGATAATCAAATTATAGGAGCCCGTTCGCCTAAGAGTCGGACAAGGGTCGGCACAGTAAAAAAAGGTCGATTTTCTGAAACTCTGGAATTCGGGGTTCTGAAGGATGCTGATGACGATGGACATATTGATTTTGCTCAAAAAAATTTCGTTGGCTCCAGGCGACGTCACGCCGAAAACAGGTTTCGTAGAATATCTCGGCCGCGGAAATCGCTAAAATTAGGTGAGTATGGCTGCCGGGGTAGAATTTCATGCTGATCACGCCTGGCTAGTTGATTTTTCATGAAAATGTTTCAAAATGGCTGAAATGGTAACTTTTGATAGAGGCGGTAGTGGGCTTAGCAACCGACATAGATCGGACCGGCATGACGAGAGGAGTCGAAATATGAAATTTAAGCGATTTAAATCAAATACTTTTTGAATGAGCCAGCAGGAAGTGAACTGTAATGTAAGTAAATTTGCACTTGTTTGCGACCATCCCATGATCGATGCCCTTCCCTCCCCCCACTGATCTACCCTCTTCCCTGGCCTCGCGAGAGTCTCTTCCTTTCTATCCATGTGCTCTCTCTTTCATGCACACTAGAGGTCGCAATACGGGGCGGGCCATTCGGTTTCGCGCCGGGCCTCGCGCGCGGCGAATGAAGAATGAGTCGACCCGATACCGGCATCGAAAATCGTTGAAAGGCCCGATACCGGAGAATTTTTGACAGCTGTAACTCAGGCAGGTCTGCACCAAATCGAAAAATATTTTGGCATGTGACACAGCTAATGACACTCTATAGATAAATATAAAAACCGTGGCAGAAAAATGATTTTGAAATTTTGGTTCTTGGGATGTTCGGAGTTGAAATACTTGATCTGAATCAAGCGTAATGGAAGTATCATCGTCGGGTGCTACTCCTGTAACGTTTTGAGCTCATTTAAACACTTTTTAACGCAATCAAACCTCTAGGAAGAAAGGAGAAAGTCGGCTGAACTCGCAGATCCACTAGCAACCACTCGACAGAATAGCGCGCAAGCGAAATGATGAGAATAACTGATCTCACTATGTAAAGAGCGCAAGAAAAGATCACGAAACGCACGATTGCCTGACTTTTTGATGCTCCGGTATCGGGCCTTTCACGAATTTAGACGGGCCGGCCCGTATTTCTCGCCCTCTCATTCTTCATTCACGGGGCCCCGTGGTATCGGGTCGTATCGTTTCTCGACCTCTAATGCACACTCTCTCGCCTCACTCAACCGGACGAGAGAATGTGTGAAATGAAGAGACGGCGACCCGAATTGCGCACTCTACTACCAAGTCCGAGGAGCTCCTGCAGCTTCTTCGGCGAATCGAGTGCGCTCTCGTAGACGCGCATGATGAGGCAGCACACTGCAAGTATCGATTTTTTTCTCGATTTTTTCGCTTTCTTGAGCCAACGGGAGATCAACATGCAAAATGAACGTGCCCATCGCCATCAACACCCTCGAGAACCCAAAACACATAGTTTCAGAGAGTCGAGTTTTTTTGAGCTGTGACAGCTCTTGCCCGATTCTTTCGCAAACGGCATCTTTTAAGATAAAAGTTAGTCTTAAAAGCAACAGATGTCGCATATTTCGGAACGATTTATTAGCTAGCTGACCATTGATTGCGTTTGAAATTCTTAATATTTTCAATTAATTATGGCTCTCAGGAAGCGCCCAGGGACCTTATAAGGAATTTTCTTTGAATTGTCAGATAGAAATAATAGTCGGAATGATAAATATTTTGGGATAAGTATCCCAGCGACAGTGACAGGGTGAACTAGCGAAATTTCGCAATAAATCTATCAATGGTTATTGCTACGAGAGCGAAATGCGTTTGATTGCCGTGACATTCCTAGCGTGGATGATGTGGATAAATGTGGTAAATAGTGATCTTTAAAGTCAGTCTTACCGCTCGCAGTGCTTTCCTCGTCCTTGCCCTTCCACTGCTCAACCGAAGCCCAAAGACTGCGTGGCGACTGAAATTGCCTATTTTGTCTTTGATCTTTTGATCGCTCGTCCCATTAATCTCTTCCCTCACCACCGCACGGACATCAGGCATCCAGTACTACATTAGAAGGCGATCAGTTGATAACGCGTTGGGCTTAGCGCTTAGACTACTAGGAGCAAACGCTCACCAGGCAGGGCCAGACTACTAAAGGTTCAAAAAATAAGGCCACTCCGTACTCAAGGCACATGAAGCTCCGCGGGAGCCCACTGCTAGGACAGCGACTTTCAAAAAAGTGAGTGTGAAGAAAAAAGGTTGATAAATTCAGGACAAACCATCGCAATCAAGCCGGCCATGTCGCAGTGGTCGAATAGATGGTCCTCGTCCCAGTATGATTCGGCCCAGAACGCCTCGTGAAGGCGCTCGCACTTGCGAGCCATCACGTGCTCCTGTAATGGATTCCTGTTACTGTGAGTATTAGAGCACAAAAAGTGAGCCGCCGTCTCTTCATTTCGCACACTCTCTCACCGGTCAGAGAGGCGAAAGAGTGTGCGAAATGAAGAGAGTGCGGCTCATATTTTGAGCTCTAGTGATAATCAAAGCCGTAGTTGCTAAACTAATCGACGGACAAGAAGAAAACATCATCGGAACACTAAAATAGGATGTACTGATGTTACAAATGTCGGCGAAACTCGATTTTTATGCCAATTCCCAGCTGTTTATGATTGCAGCTCACAATTAAATCAAGAGGCCATCATCTTTCCCCCTCCCACCCCCCCCCCCCCCCCCCCCCCAGACATGTCCACATAGACTCATGACTCACGAAGGCGGATCGGAGGCTGCTTGAATATCGGATGATCATCGTTACTCGATCCGCGTGCGATCCCCAGCAGCACACGCCGTCGAGCAGATCCATGGCATATCTTGAAAGATGAAAAGGTAAAGTTCGAAATTCGGGTAATCGTCTCTTCATTTCACAATCTATCTCACCGGTCAGAGTGGCGAGAGAGTGTGCGAAATAAAGAGACGATTTCGAACTATAATGAAAAGGTAAAGTTCTTCGTTTTTTCGGTCAAGGCTACGACCACTCCGGGATTGAATATGGTAGGGAGGGAATACTCTGCGACGAGAAAGGAATGGGAAATAAAATCGGAAACGTCCAGTAGCGCTGCACTTACTCGTGCAGCTTCGGGTGGTCGTCGTGAATGCACTGGATGACCCAGGGAAGAAATTGCTCGTCGTTGATGAGATTGGCGATCGCGACCTGCAAATCAGCCGGTTCTGTCCGTTCTACGGCTCCACCACTTTCCGGCTTTACCGCCTGGCATGTTCCGGCTTTTCCTGCTCAATCAATAGCTCGGAAACCAGCTCACATTTCGTTTGCTGAGGATTTTAAACAAACAAAAAACTAAAAATAGAAACTCACGGATCTTCCGTGCATCCAGCGCAGACTTGCCAGAATGGTGCCAGCGATCGTTCGCTCGATATCGGGATCGCCTGAATTGGAGAATGTTATGAGAACACCCCCCCCCCCTTAGTAGAAACAACGGAAGTTCTTTCGGTTTTTGGCCCAGGCAACAACCGTTCAAAATGTGGAAGGGGGTGGAGAATGAGAATGGTATGGAGGAAATACTCTGCGAGAAAAGGCTGAAACAAAAATCGAAAAAAGTTCTTACGGGGCGGATCGACATAGCTCCTTTTCATCTCATCGATACACGCAGCGATTATCCGCTCGGCGAGACCTGCCGATTGCTGAAATGAAACCATAAATCGTTTCATAAATCATCGTCCCCCCCCCCCCCCCGAAACGGTTTATTTGCGTTAATTACATGATAATCTATTGTGATTATGATGTTATGATGATAAAGCAACAAGGTTTACTTTTAAGTGTTAGGGCAGCCTTTTCAATCCAATTTACGATGTTTTTAAATGAGAGAGAAATGAAAAAAATAGACCATTTCGAACCCTATTGTACTCCCTGTTCACTAGATAATTCGACATGTAATAAGATATTTCATATGCAAATTCTTATTCCCATTCCACGATAGATATCTCAAGTGCGAAGCGGGGTTGAGTTCCTTAAAGGGGGAGGGGCACGAATATCTGGCTAAGTGAGTTCTCCATGCCAGATGGTGTGGCATGAGCACCCTATGACGCTTTCGAAACTCCCATGTTTTCAATTTTCGTTTGAACTGAGATATGGCTGATTGGCTGGGTGCCAAGCTCCCCTGATCGTGCAGGCAACGAGCGAGAGAGAGAAGGGCAACGAAGAGACGGCGCATGCAAATCGGTGCGCGCCGCTCGCTTATGATAATTGAGCCAGCATTCGTGCCTCTCCTTCTTTAACTAGTTATTTTGTTATTTTTAATGTAACTCCCCAGTAGTATTATTATACTCTATTATGTACAATTGTACATAATAAACTTCACATTCCATTAGCATGCGTCATCATTGGTTAATGGCGCTAAATGCCGTCCAAGAACCCTACTAATATTTTTCAACATTCCATACATTCCATTACCATGAGTCACCGCTGTTTCAATGAACATTTATGGCGCTAAATACCACCCAGGAACCCTACTAACTACGGAAATATGCATTCCATGCATTCCATTTCAATGAGTCACCGTTTTTCAACGACCTTAGGTTTACATTCCATACATTCCATTCCAATGACGTGCACATGTTTCCACTATATATTCCGTACATTTCAACATCTATACGTGCCAATAGATAAAACTACTGGCAATTTAATTCCTTTTTAATATAATGTTTTGTTAATGCATTGTTATTTCAAACAAATTAGGCCAGATCTACTTTATGGTTTCAATTTTTCAACATAATATACAAGCGAATCATCAAAGATATTCGTACATAGACGGCGATTCTCTCTTGTCGTAGGATGTAGATCAACCATCAAATATCCATAAGGCTGCGATTTAACCGCATCTTCGTATGCTTCCAAGAAATAGTTTGATTTACCGGGAAATATCTGTTTGGCAAAATTTTGAATCTGCAGATTATCTCCAGTAGATTTTGTTAAACAAATGTATGTACTGTTAGCCCTAGCAGTTCTCTCTTGAGCAAAAAGAGATTGAACAATGTTAATAATTGAACAAATACAATGATGAGCTACGCGAGTAAACAGATTGTTTAGTTCAGTCTTATTCTTGATGTAATAGGACATTAGATCATCCAAAATTAACAGCTTATGATCCTTTCCTTCCAACATTTGCATATCTGGCGGGCCTTCATGAAGTTGAATCTTGTCATGCTTTGGAAAGTCTCCAGTATCGATTCCATAGCACCAGATAATGCGATCAATAGGCTTATCAAACATTTTGACTTCATTTTCCAATATCTTTCTCAATAATGTCGTCTTGCCAGTTTGAGTCGCGCCAGAACAATATAGCAAGCAGGGAGTCTTTATAACAAACTTGTCGTTCTGCATTGCCGTCAAATTATTATGTCAAGTCGTACTAGGCGGTCTTCCCTATTTATTCTCTTCCAGCTGGTCATCGTATCAGTCTGTATCTTTACAGCGCTAATCAATATTACTCTATTTCCCGATAGTGGTAAACGTTCCTTTTGGCTTGGTCTTCTTTCTAGTAGTCTAGCCTTGATTATTCCATTTCCTATCAAACATGGCGGAATTTTTTATAACTCTGCCCTCCAAAATTCCGGATCATCCAGAGAACTCCAGCTCATCGTTTCTAGTCCGTCTTCCGGAACCACTAATGTTGAAAACTGAAAAATGGAAATGTGGACTCTCAGAAATCATTTACACAAACAGTTTTGAAAATATCCCAGATCCACTCAAGTTTACAACTGTTGATAAAAATGGAAGTAGAACCGATTACTACCTGCCTGCTGGAAACTATAGGGATGCATTGGCACTTGTCGATTCTTTGTCGTCTATCACTTCTAACAGGCGCAAGCGCAATGCACCAGCCGAAGAAAGTAAACCTCGTACTCAAGAGGAAGAGCGCAAAGAAATGGAAGATGCGGTTAAAACAGGGAATATCCGCCCCGCTACAGCAGAGGAAATTGCCGAAAAAGTTGAACAGATCAAGAGGCGTAAAGCTGCAGCAACAGCTCTAGTTGTAGGATCTGCTATTGCCTCAGATGCTGTCGCATACATTCCCCCTCCTCCTAAACCCACAACTGTCCAGCCACCAACCGCTCAACCTCCAACAATCCAACCACCTACCACAGTTCAACCTACAACAACTAATCAAGCACAAAGAGATCCTCCTTCAAAGCCGGATGAATCGGCAAAGCACGCATTCAACTCAAAATATGCAGAAATGTTTGAAGAAATGCTCAGCAAATTTTTCAAGCAGTCAGATTCTGCTAGTGCCAAAATTGTCGCAAACGCTAAACAGAATAATGATAGCTGGATCCATCAAAATAAGAAACTGCAAGCAATCTTGCAAGAATCCATCAATAACGCCAAGGAGAGTACCGTAACCCTAATCAAAGAAGGCAAGAACAATTCAACAAAAATTGTAGATGGATTCAAAAAGCATGCTGATGTTCTTGTAGAAGAGAACCAAAAACTACAAGCACTATTCAAAGAAACTATTGCTATTCAAAAGGCGAATGCGGCAGATTCGAAAAGAATCGCCAATTCGTCCAACGTTCGTGGATTCTCTCTTGGTAGGGCTCAAGAACAATACTCAAAGTATGGATTCTCGTTTGATTTCGATCGACTTTTGCAAAGAATTGTTATTTATGTGAATAGGAACGTTCTGAAATGTATAGAATTGTCTCCAGAATTGGCCTATCTATGCGGATATTCCACGCAGTCTGACCAAGAACCGCTTACGCTTGACGAGTACAAGAATATCGCAACATATGCTATCGATTTCAACAACAACTTGTCAACAATATTTGTTTACGCTGACTGTATTCAACCATCTATAGTTGGGAACTGCAAGTCTCAACTACTGCGCATTATCCCAACGTCAGATCAGTCGTCAACCATTTCTACAGTATTCAATCCTATTCAACACATGTTCATCAACAAGGAATTCATAGATACTATTAGAATTAGAATTTACGACGCCTTTGGAAAACCTATAAAGTTTCATTTTGGAACAACCATTTGTACATTACATTTCGTTAAAGTTAGGTCGTAATGCCTGCCTTGAATTGTTCTGAAGTATTCGAGTACGATAAAACTGATTTTATTAGTCTATTGTAAAATAGCAAGCAATATGGCGGGAGATTTGTTGGAATTCGTAATCAACGAGGGCGAGGAATTGCTGGAATCGTGAAACGACTTCGCGTTGCAATTCCGTCATTTCTGGAATCGCCAGTCGGCAAGCAAGTTACGCAAGCAGCTGCAAGCATTGCAAATGATGTTGTTAGCGGATCGACGGCCTCAGATGCATTTAAGCGGGCCGGAAGACGTACCATTCGCAATCTAACCGGACTTGGCAGTCGTAAAAGACCCAGTTCTACTACCATTCCTACTGAGAAACGGTCGTATTTTGTTCCCGCTCCGTAATGCAGAAAATTATCAACCCTAAGTCTAAGCGGTCTACTGTTCCCGAGCTTGATCTTTTCAGTATTCCTGATACTTCAGTTGGCGTAGTAAACAGTCGATATGTTGAATGTCCTCTTTCAAATTCTCTTTCTTCCGGTACTTCACAGGGACCTCTAGAGTGGAGATACAATTTGCAAAAGAGCTATCTGAACCTCCAACGTAGTTATGTTCAATTTACCATTGGCATTAGAGACAAGAATGGTAAAAAGATGGAAGTAAAGACTGGCGAGACTCTTCCGCTAGCATTTTGTCAAATGATTGGCAAGACCCTCTTCAAACAATTTCAAATCTATCTGAATGGAATTTTGGTTGAAGATTCTTCGCCACTGTACGCATGGAGAAGTATAATCGAGACGGAACTCAACTTTGACAAGGAGACAAAGAATAGCACCCTTTCTCTGGCTGGATATGCATCGGAAGATGCGCTAAACGATCCAAAATCAGCTGGATATAAGAGAAGAATGGGTTGGGTTCAAAAGGATGGAGAAGCACAATTTGCCGCAACTCTCAATCTCAATTTGTTTAATCAACCTCGCCTTCTCCTCAACTATGTAGACTTTAAGCTTGTAGCATATTTGAATGACCCCAAATTTGTCATTGATTCGTTCGAGTTGGACACGGATCTGAAGGCGCCAGACGCGGCAACCTACACTTATGAACTGCTCGATATTAATCTGCTCCTTCACGAGTATGAACTGCACGATTCGGCTTCAATGGCGATTGAACAACTTCTCAAACAAGAAAAAATGATTACATATCCCCTGACAAACGTTGAAATGCGCAGTTTCTATGTGGCTCCAGGACGTTTCGACACTCCAGAATGTCGCCTACTCACGTCGGCGCTTCCAAAACGAGTTGTAATGTGTATGGTTGATGCGCAATCTTTCCTCGGATCTCATGTCAAGACCCCATTCAACTTTGGGCATTTTGATGTCAAGGATGCGTTCATTGAATGCGGTGGAAGAACCATTCCGTCCCGACCACTGAACCTCGATTTTGAAAAGGATCGTTACATGCCTGCATATCTGAATATGCTTGAAGGAACAGGAATGGGCCGGTCTGCTGGAAACAATGGAATTACAAGAGAAATGTTCAAGAATGGCAGCGCCTTTTTTGTCTTTGAAATCTCGTCAAGTCTCGACTCGGAAACATTTGATCTAATTAACCTCGGAACCACCAGTTTTAATATTAAATTTAACAAAGCAACGCCCGTTGGCGGTCTCTATTGTATCCTTCATTGTGAATATGACTCTATTCTCACCATTGACGATAATCGTGTACCCCATGTTGATGCACTCATGTAGATAAATTGTTTATCAAATTATTAGCTGTTGAAAAAACATACATGCATACATAATAAAGAAGAAAAGAACGGACCTACGGAGAGAGGGACCTAGGAACAAAATGTTCCCCCGGGAATCAAAAAGATTCCCTAGGGCCTAGGGTCTTTTTCGCTTCGCTAGGACCCTAGGAATCCCCCTAGGGTTTAGGGGTTCTCCTCCTCTCTCCCTCCTCTCGAGAGTTTTTTTATTGGTGGTTTAATCAGGTTTATGCAGCACGAACGATTTCTTGCTCATACACAATTCCGGAAATTTCCTCTCCCAGTTTATCGATTAATCGATAAGTTGGTGGTGAGCCAGCGAGTGCTTGAACAATGTGGAATACTTCATCTGTCCATCCTGATTCATATCCACGCCGGAATGCCTTATTCTGGTGACTCATACGAACCATTTCGCCAATTTTGAATTTTGGTTTCTTTGAAGGAACTGCGGGAATTTCCTTCAAAGAAACCAAAAGCGGTGTACATTTGATCATACGGTGATATGAATTATTAATTGCTGTGGTTAATTTGCTAGCAACATTTATCCACTTTTTGGTACCGTTTGCGGTTAGATATTTGAACAGCCGGGACTCCCACGTTCGATTGAATCGTTCCACCATGGCACATTTAATGTCAGAATTTGGGTGAATTAGCTTGATATTTCGAGATTCCAAATATTCCTTCACTGAAGAATTGACAAATTCTTTGCCGCGATCTGTAACTAGAAACGTTGGAAACATTTTCAATCGTTCAAACGTTTCTTCTATCGCACTAGCCACCAGATTACCCGTTTTTCGATGAAGGGGAATCGTGAACGCAAATCTCGAATGACAATCAATCATACTAAGACAGAAACGATGGCCCTTGTTCTGACGAGAAAATGCACTGAGATCGATCAAATCTGCTTGGACATGTGAGAATACGAAATCTCCGCGAGTCTGTCGACGAGGAAATTTGTAGCGGACTTGCTTATGCCTAGAGTAAACTGGCTGACTCTCTAGAAATTGTTGAACTTTTTTTATTGGTTGCTTGCTAGCCTTTTGCAAAGGTCCGCCTGACGAAAAGACTGTAGGTTCCTTTAGATTGTAGTATAGTCTCTTCAACATGATGAAAATGATTCAGAATGAATTTTATCAGGCATAATAAGTACAATTTAAATCCAGGTTCTAACGTATAGTCTATTGGAAAATCCAGATCCATTTTGGCCTCTCCTCGTAGTCTTCCTAGGTTGCATGTAACTTGGAAGTTCCAAATTTTTGAGTTCTCTATTCTGTTTAGTTTTCTTGTCAGAATTCTTCAGAATTGGATTGTTCTTTGGCGAGAAACTCAATGTCTCATCATCATCCCATGTGAGAGATGGAGTGAGCGTAGGTCTGGGTGCTCGAATAGGAGTGGATTCAGCAGCTGGTTCGGCCGGAATATTCTGTTGTACAATTGCCTTTGCTGGTTGATAATTATAATTTTGAATAACTTTAAAATCATCAATGAACGGTTGTTGTACCGGCGAATAAAAATCGAGAAGGGGAGGAGGTTCTACAGGATCAGATCGTTCATCTTTGACATCGTTCTCCTTTCTAAAGTTGACCAAGCGTGCGAGTCGATCTTGATACAATCTCATTTTGAGATGAGGATCGATGTCCTTTCGTTGAATAATTTCATCAAGCCGTTTTTCCATTTCAATCGCATTTGCTTCTTTTTGCGTTACGGCAACAAATGGCTGAACTCGGCTAGTATGCTTCATTTTGAAGATAGAACAACTTGGACAATGACACGAATAAAATGATGGGCAAACGCTAGCAATAGGTCACGAGCCTTTTCAACGTCTCTACACTTGCCAATGTAACGGATAATGGGTAGAAACTTTACAATTTCGTTTCGTTCGGTTCGATTTAATGCAATCTTGTGAATATTAAACAGAAGTTCTACAAGACAACCAATTTCTGATTTGTTGGCCACTTTAATAGCTTGGCGGGTATGACGAAGAATTTTATGTAGAAATTCAGAATGACGATGTACGCGGCTATTCATGATGAATGAACGTTGACTGAAATAGTTTCGTCGATTGGGCTTTTGTAGATGTCGAGATTGCAAATTAGATTATTTTTAGTCGATTCCTTTGCCTGCGGTTCCGGTACAGCCGCAACGGCTGGACCAGCGTGAATCTTTTGATGACGTTTGCGGGAGAATGCCGATGAGAATACGCGATTACAATCCGAACAATAAATGTTTGAATGATTCTCAGTCAAATGCTTGACAATGTCCTCAACTTGACCTTGACAAATGTTGCAGAGAGCAGGCATGGCACCACAACTCACAGTGAATGCAGAGAGGGCAAATGAAAAGAAAATTGGCGATCTAGATATTTTCTAACGTAAACATCATCCCTTTTTATACGATGAAACGTTGAAACTACGGTTCGGAATGATTTGTTGTTCAATAGCATTTCATTTACCACAAAGATGCAATAGGCACCACATGTAATTTCTTCAATATGTTGATGTTTCCCACGGTTGTAATGACAACTTTTGAATTGCTCACAGAATGAGCGAATATTCTTAACTTTAGGTAAACCTCCAAAGGAATCAAAATAATGGCAAATTCCATTTTTTACGACAATGGCTAGCCAGTGAGTTCCATTTTGTTCCGATGAATCTGTATTTACAACCAGGCCAAAAGTTTGCGATTTATCAGTAATTAACGGTAGACAGTCTGAAGGAAATATGCCAAGGAAATTGGAAATATGGGACAATAACGATCTAATGTCTGCGAAATCCATTGAAATGACGGCTAAATGACGGCTTAGCGGTTCATGTATTTGCATTTAACTACTCCGTTGATGACAATGAACGACAGGTTTGGACAATTATCGTGAATAAATGTAGTAAGATCGGTGCTGTTGAATGCCTTCGTTAATTTCATGAATTACGTCATTCAGACATCTCATTGAGATTGGCGCTTGGCGAAGAAACACAATTAGTTCGATGAGGTGAGCTAGACCACCGTAATCATCGGGATGAAATGCTTTGTACATTGCGGTATACGAAGGGAAAGAGAACGAAGGGGTAGTCCATCCACTCATGTCTATTGCTAGTGCAATTGAATGAAGATTTGTGGCAATTTATAGTGCTGCGAACCGTCTACTAATGGCTGTTGATTCTATGTTTCTGTGCAGAATGCAGCAATATGCTGCTAAAACTATATTTGCGAGAATACTTAGAAATGAGAACAGATGGCGAATTGTACTAGTGCCAAATGTTACGGGCAAATTGTTGGCTGACGAGTATACTGTACCACCATGTTTGTAAAATATAACTTTGGTAGAGTTATCAAACAGATATCCTTGAATATTCTCCAATAATCTGATTTGATTCGCCTTGTTGATGTGAAAGAGGGTATTTTGTTCGAACACAAATGATTCTTCACTGTTGATCCATTCTTCACTTGCAAACGCTAGACAGCCTACTAGTAGAAGATAGAAAATCATGACTGGGCTAATATCTATCTAGATTAAAAATAAATAGTAATTTTATAGAGTGTATTGGTTCATTGAACTATGGAATGTGAGCAGATGAGCCTACACGGGAGAGGGAGCGCTCTCTGCGCCGTAGATGGGAACTTGAGATAAGACTGCGCAGGGTGAGTCATTGGAATGCAATGTCTAAATGTCTCGGAAATGTGCATAAAATATACAACTACATGTTCTCATCATTTGCTGAGGGATCCTTCAGATGAATGATAAAAGATTCCAGCACATGTAGTTTATTTTCACGATCAACCACAATAGGGAGAGATTGATTGGGTTTGATCGTTGTTCGTAGTTCAAAATCTTCGTCCGGGGTCATGTTTTTGTAGATTACCTCATTTTTATTTCTTAGACGTATGTTAATTTTTGCATGGTGATAATGTTTTCCGATAACTTTTGCGTCATTAAAGAATGAATTTTTTTCTTCATTATGCTCATTATCATGCTGAATGATCAATCTCTCAGCTGTAACATGCCCAAATTTGTTAGCAAATCGAAATAGAATTTTAACTAGAAACTCTAGTTCTTGATCTGTTAACTTATCGATTGGAAAGGCCGATAGAAAATCCATTAGGCGGAATGACCTGAATGACATTTTAAAATTTTTATTTATTTTTAATTTTAAATTATATTTATGCGGGCTCGGGTTGTAAGGAATGTATATATTTTTTAAATATACTAATTTAAATTCATTGAAATGACGATGACTAATTGGAATGGAATGTATGGAATGTTGAAAATTTTTAGTAGGGTTCTTGGACGGCATTTAGCGCCATTAACCAATGATGACTCATGCTAATGGAATGTGAGGTTTATTATGTACAATTGTACATAATAGAGTATAATAATACTACTCTCCCCGTTCCTAATGATGTTTCTTCCAGGCCGATTATCTTGAAATCAGGATAAATTTAATGTGATAACTTGATATTTTGTAACTTTTTAAAAACTTTTTTTTGACAACCTACCGGTAACTCGTCACCGCAGTCGATGAGGAAGAGATCGTAGAGCGCGCGAACCGAGCGTTCCCTCAGGACTCTCGGGCTGTCCTGAACGGGAAGAGCATTACTTCCCTATCATTCGTATTCCCAACCTCCTTTACATTCTGAGCGGTTGTAGACAGGGCCCAAAGATAAACAGAAACGTTCCCCTGAACGTACGATGCGAGCCAGAATTAGGGCTAGAGCTTTGAGAAATGATACCGCCGCTCAGGTCAAAAGCGTTTCATTACCGTACCTACTGTTCTGGAAGAGTTAATCCCTTTTCCCTCGCACTTCCTCTCCCTCTCATTCCTTGTTGCGCGGAGAGTAAGACCCTTCCTTTCACCCTTTCTTTATCCACTTTAGTCTTGATTGAGAAACGGTTTGCTTGTAAAACCATAATGTTGTCAGAGGTTTTAAAAATAGCAACCAAAATCAGTTGCAATCGTACCTGGCCCTCCAGCACCTCCAACGCCAACTTCCAGTAGGAGCTGAAAAGATTATCTTATTGACCCTGACTGTAGGCAAAGCTGGCCATACTGCTTACGGTAACCTGAACCCGAAGTCCAAAGAGGTTACGGTAAGATGAGCATCGGATTGCAATACAACGCGCAAACCAACCCAGGATCGCGCATCTGACCGGTATAGAGGCGAGGGAGTGAGTAGAATGAGGGGATGAGGAGAGAATGAGAGGAGGGGAAGGGTTTATGTTAATACAATTTTTAAATTAAAAACAAATCGAATTAGCAACTATATAATATGCAATTTGTAATGCAAAGTAAAATCGAGAACAGTTTTGTTGGTTTAAAAGTATGATTGAATCGTATCTGCGAACAGTAGGGATTGAAAAACGAGAATTATACGATAAACAAGAAAACTCATTCCTTCTCGATGAACAATTTGAACCGGTCCTTCCTCGAACGAAAATTTTTGAATGAGAAAGATTTTTCGACGAACACAAATTTTTCATGTCATGCGCATCCCTTGCAATTACGACTATCGTTAACGCTTGTGCAAGAGAATTTCCACACACCCGATTTTTGTAATATCTCCGATAAAGCTTTCTTTCCATATTGCTCATTGCTTCATTCGAGTCTCGTAATTTCCGGTCGGAAAACTCTTATCTCTAACAGTGTTTCTTATCAAGCGATCGATCTCAAGAGCGAGCAAGCAAGTGTGTGATTTCCCGAGCACATTCCGAGATGAGACTATCTCTAGTTCTATCTCTAATTCTCTCTTTTTGTGTTGCTGTTTCATCAGCAAATCTGTTCAGATCAACAAACACCATTTCGGGAGCTGCAACAGGTTTGGTTATTTCTTGTATGCATCTTGACTGTAACTTCTTTTATTTAATTGTACTGACATCCTGTCGTGATAACATTTTGATTTTTTTTGAAAGATGATGCAACCATGATTATGATTGATACAGGAAATATCATGTTTCTTTGGGATCAAAGTTCTAGGCCGAATCTTTAACAAATATAGGCACGTTTCGCAGATGCTCCGCAATGCCGCAATGACTTCGATTTCTACAAGGGCTGGTGTGTGTACACGTATGGCTGGCCAGGGCCCTATCAGAGCGAGGTTTCTTGTATTTCCTCCTAGTCAAGATTCAAAACGCATTTCGTATTGTTTAGGATAAATATGATCAAGCCTAATTTAACGCTTCTGAATAACAAATTGAGGTTGAACGATGCGCGGAGGTGGATGCACACGGACCCTCGCTGCACAGTGACGAGGTGAGCCATTGTGCTTCCAGTGGAACTGTTTGATAACGAAACAATCTCATATGTTGCAATCTTTCCTCGGCGAAGCCATCTAAAATCAAACGCATGATGGGGGATTATTGAAAAAAAATGAAAATTTACGAAAATGAAAAGAACTTTCACGTCAAACTTTGGTGCTAGGGAGGATATTGTATTGTATATTTGACCATCTTCTAGGACCTCAAGTTCTGGAGCGATGCTGTACTCGACCTAAAGTACGATTACTTCTGGCTCGATGCGTACTGTCCCAATCGTGGCAATGAACCCGTGGTCTGGCTGGACGGAACGCCAACGGACTACTACGGCCCGGATGACGGTTTGTAGATGCCAAATACCAAACCAGCTCCATTCTGACTCCTTCATTGCGTCATTGAAAATCAACGAGCGGCTGCTAATCAAAACGGTTCTAAACTTAAGAGTGGAGAGGAGCGAACACCGCGGATTGGAAACTAATGCTGCGAACAGTGCCGACGTCTAGACCATTTCTCTGGGAGAAAAATCGTCTAGGCGGTCTCGTCTAGACGATTTTGAGAGGAGTCATTCTCTCCACTCATTTCGAGGGAGAGGTTGTCTCACTCGCCTCATTTCCCTCGATCAATTTCGAAGGGGATTGGGATAATTGATGCAAAATAACTGATTTTCAAAAATATTTAAATTCCCACAGAATTGATCGAGGGAAATGAGGCGAGTGAGACCACTCTCCCTCGAAATGAGTGGTGAGAATGACTCCCCTCAAAATCGTATGGACGAGACCGTCTAGACGATTTTTCAAATGGTCTAGACGTCGACACTGTTCCATTAGGCACTAAGTGGGGGGGGGGGGGGGGGGAGAACCTTTGGAGGAGTAACCCTAAGGATCCCTTTTGCAGAACTGGCCAAGTGCGTGTACGGCTCGGGCTACATGCTGTACTCAACCGGCCTCACGCTATTCGAGTACCGCTACTTCGGCAACACCCTTTGCGTGTACCGCCCTGAGCTGCCCAGCACGTCAACGACGTCTTTATTGACAACTCAGCGGCCAATCACGCCTCGCCCAACGACCGCAATCAGTCCTCCGTCAAATGAAACGGCTGATTCATGCCCATGCAATCCTGGCACCGTCTACCTGGATTTGGTGTTTGTCGTTGACGCATCGGACGAAATGACACGCTCAACAGTCGATGATGTAAACAAAACTATAAATATTAGGATTAATCAGGAGATTCAGGCCACTGCAACAATTCAATCAACGCTATACGGACTCACTTTTGGAACGGGGAATTTCCAGACTAATGTTGCGGCGCTCGCCTATGCGGAAACTGTTCAGGTACGTTTTTCGTTTGCGTGAAAAATCATGAATGGGGCTTTACAGAAAGTTACTAATTTCGGTGACATCATCTCAACAAAGAACATCAGCAGTTTTTCGATACCTTTCCTAGGAGGAAATTCAGCCAAAATCGCCGAGTAACATTTCATTCATAAGACAAAGCAGGAGCTATATCGATAATTTTGCAAATTACAGTGCCATCAAGCAAGCATCTTTGATGATTTCTGTGAATGGACGAAATTTTGCAAGAGGAGTCATCGCGATTTTCAGCCATAATCTCAAGTACAATTATATTTTTATCACGCATTTGACTAACATGATAAAATAATCAGTGGTTTGGAAGCTAAGGATATGGACGTCGTGAATGAATTCAAGGATAATGGAGGAGTGATTATCACAGTCGGTATGCTATTTAGAGAATTATTAATATGTTTGTAATATTGTTTTCAGATTATTCAAAGAATCTGCTCCCCAGCGACATCGCGAGTCCCGGCTACTCCATCCATTCGTCTTCGGAAGTGAGCGGAGACTTGCTGTATGCGTTCTGCGATGGTGACTTGCGAATACACATATACAAAAATAACCGTGAAAATCGTTTCAGCCAACTGCTTCTGCAAGGATGGCTTATCTCCGTACAATACTGAGAATGAAAGAGGTCGCGAAGTGCCTGATAGTTAGTAATGCGTATTCTACAGATAACACAAATGTAAAGAAGGATCACGGATGATAGTAAAATAATACAAGGCAACAAATTAAAAAAACAGAGAAAAGGCCAATTTTTAAGGTTGCTACCACGTCGCCGACACTTTCGCTGTTTACGATGCAGCGGAAGCTAATTGCGAGAGGAAGAATGGATTTGTCGCCACGGTTCACGATGATAACAAGAACTTCTTCTTGACTTCACGTGAGCTGTTTGAGCTGTTGGATTTCGATAGTGTGCGGTATCCTATTTGCAGTTTTTCCTACGAAATCCCGATACTGGCTCGGGCTCGAGCGAAACGAAGAGAGCTTCGAATGGGCTGATGGGGTAATTTCATTCTCGTCGATTCAATTAAAGTACAATCGATTTAGTCCGCTGACGGCTACACAAACTGGGCTCCTGGAAATCCTATTGGCGGATTGGACTGTGTTTACAGCCAACAGCAAACGGGCTTCAACGCGCCATGGTTAGCGATTGATATTTCAATTGATATTATTATTTTTTTATAAACAATGAAATGTATACATCTCAGGTTCTCCGCTCCGTGTACGGATCCATTGAAGAACTCGATGACATACGCCTGTCAAATCCGCCCGTGCAGTTCCGAGTTCGATTGCTGGGCTTGATGCGCCCAGCAATCGACCTGGCCTTATCTCTACAACAGTAAAATTGTTAAGCATTTGAAATTTCGTTGTTCTTTTATGTTATTCAAGTTACTCATGTGATAAATATTCTAGATATATTCATTCATCCTAAATTTTGTCATGCTTTGGCTGTGGCGTCGCGTCTAATGCAAAAGCGCGGAAACCTTTCATTTATTGTTGGTTTAAATTCAAAATCGACGCCTGTCAATCGGGCGAGTGTTCTTCAAAAAATCATGATTTTTGTTCTCTAAATTAAGCTCATATTGTTTTGCGGAATCGCGCTATTATATTTTCCTTTCAAGGCTGCCATGACATTCGCGGTCCGAGATGCAGTGACTTGTTTATCAAGCACTGAAGAACCTCAGGCGAGGATAAATAATGCGAAAACGGGGGAGTCAAACCAAATGAAAGAGGAAAAGAAGTGCAGACATCTTTTTGAGAAGATGAGAAATTGTCAAAAGACGAGAATGAAGGTAGGTGCAAGAGCGAACCGTGATGTTCCTATGTATTGTGATTGGTTTATTTCGTCTGAAGACCCTTTGTAGATCTACAACCATTGGGTTCCTCTGTATGACCAGCTCGTCAGAAACCCTCTTGATTACGGTGATAATATATTCTATTTTTTTTTCTAAATATTCAGGAAAAACTATATAAAAGTAATTCAGAAGGATTCAAACTCATCTATGAGAGATACCTCGTTGAAAAAAGGGAAAACTCTGCATGGAGTAAATTATCATCTGCACAGCCTGATTCACACCAATGTTTGAATATGATAGGAAATGAGAATAATGAGAATAATGATAATAATGAATGGAAATTGTGCAACTGGAGAAAGAACGAAGCTCGCAATTTGACGAAAATGAGTGAAGTAAAGAAATCATTATTACATTTGTTGGTAATGTTAGTTTTTTTTCAACAGACAACTTCGGAGCGTGAAGATCTCTACGTTTGGATTCAAATAAACGAAGTTCCAGCTGTTGCCTTAATTGATTCAGGTAGTTGTGATTTTTGTCTCAATATGTCAGAATAAGATTAATGCTGATTAATGCATTTAACAGGATTCCAAGGGATTCCAATGATGCGGTATTCGTTTGCTGCTATAGCAGGTCTTGCTGGGGATATTGACACAAGACATCGCAGAAGCTTTTACGGAAACTATGCGGCGAAAACTGTTGGAAAAATACATTCTTGTGAGTGTTTGCTTCTTTTCAAAAGGTAATGTTGAACATTCAGGTGAATTCGAGATTGACGGTATCAAATACGACACTTCTGCAGATATATGCTTTGACGAGGACGAACATGATGTTATTATTGGCCTCAACTTCCTGCGCACACATAATTGCGTTATTGATTTGCCCAATAATAGGTGAATATTTTAATGGGAATCGATTGTCTATTTATTCTACGAAAAATATCTGATTGTAAATATAAGTTGCAGGCTCATTCTGAATGGTACAGAAATTGTTGACTTTCTACCTGACGCAGAAGCTCGAAAACACAGGCATGCTAGAGAAGACGAACGATGTAGTTAGTTAAAACGTTTTTAATCGAGATCGAGACCTGAAATGGAGGAAATCGAAAAACCCTAAAAATCAAATAATTATCGTAATTAGCTTGCTCCGTTCATTTCACCGTGGGTGAAGGAATAAATTTGAATTATATGTGATAATTTGCAGGAAATAGACCTATGTCAATCAAACCAAATAAAAATAAAAGAAATCACATAATGGATATGGGATTTGCAAAAGATGATGTTGTAAGGGCTCTCACGGTATGTCTTATCATGTAAAATGTTTCCTCAATAAATAATTGATTGTAAAAAAATAATTTTAGGAGTCGTTGAATGATGTACCTGGCGCGGTAAGCTCACTATACAAATGTGCCGAAAAAGAAGAATTAAAAAGTGGAAACAAATCAAGTGTTTCGAGTTCGTTGCAGTCAAACATTTAATAGAAATTTCTCAGCTGGATCTATGCATTTTTTCCAGAAACAGTCGTCGACAAAGCCATCGTCGGAATCTCAGAAGCTGTGAAGCCGGTATGCGCCTATCATGGCTCATATTTTAAAAATCTCTATGAAAGTATTAACGGACGTCCTATAAAATTATACTAAATTTATTATTGCTATTATAATATTTAGAGAGAAAATATTACAGAAAGCGACACCAGAGGATGAAAAGGATAATCAATGTAGAAAACTCTTTGAAGAAATGAAGAAACCGTTAACAAAGCTTGCTGTAAATTTTAAGATATTTGTTCGGATTTTTAACTTAAAAATATGTGTTATACTTTCAAAATACATTGAAAACTTTGCAGATTTACAATGAATTTCCGCCTCTTAATATGCAATTTGTCAAATATCCATGCGATTACGGTAATTCGCCATTTGTTTTCTTTAATATTTTTAATATTATATATATTCGTTTCAATATCATAATTGCTTTATCATTGTGTTTAGCGATAACTCGTTTTCAGAAGGTTTCAAAAACGAGTACGAAAATTTTATCTCCGCCAAGAAAACAAAAACCGATATTATGAACGATCCCGAATCCGACATCGGAAAAGCTCTAGCAATTAGAGAGAAAAAAGTGCAGAGATTCGATAACGATCTAAAAAAGGTTAGCTGTACGCACACAATGTAATAAAAATGAAGAAAAATTATATCATTTGGATTTTTATCCTATATATGGAAACTTTTATTTCTAGAGACAGGAAAAAAATTCCAAACTGTTTGTACCCAACGAGCTATTCTTTATTCGAATCGCCGTCAATGAAATTTCCACACTGGCATTAGTTGAAACAGGTATACCATTAATTTCATTTCAAGTTAATGAATTCCTAAATGAAATAGCAAGATTTATCTATTGTATGTTACTCTAAAAAAACTGGTTACAAAACAAATGAGAATATTTGCTAGGCGCCCCAACATCATTTATACCAAAGCAATTTGCTGAAAACGCTGAGTTGGAAAGCAAGATTGATATTCGCTTTCAAAATGATATTGAAGGTTTTGGAGGAAAGAAAAAAGCTGCTGGCATTCTATCGTGTATGTTTAGCGCAATTAAAAAAACAATGTGACTCGCCTTCTCAGGCTCTATAAATATTTCCAAGTTCTTATTTGATGCGCAATGTATTGTAATGGAGGGAGATCGTTATGCAATTATCGGACTTGACTTTTTGCGAAAGTACAACAGCGTTATTGATACTTCAAGAAACAGGTGAGCAAAATGCATGTGACGTATTGTGAATGGGTTGGATTATCGTAAGATAATAAACCGTTCCACGCGTTACCAAATGTTGACTACCGTAGTTGTGAATAATCGTGCGCCATGAGGTAAGAATGTGCGCGCTTTTCAGCTTTTCCCGTTCTTTTTTCGTTTCCTTATTTCCTCTTGTTTTTTCTTGTTTTGTTGATTTTCATGGCCGCTTTTCGCTAATAGTTGAGGACTTTGTGCAGACACTCGTCAAAATTGCGGAATAAGCGCAATTATCGGTCAAACTTTCAAAAAAATATAGGGATAAGTCAGCGCGATAACAGTTTTCTCGTTTTCGCTATAGAGTTACAACATGTATACGTTTAATTTCACCATTTCCAGTCAGTTATGACCTGCCCCGCACCTGCTAATAACCACACAGACTTCGCGAAGAAGGAACACCTCTTCCCATGCCTTCAAGAAGACTCGGGCATTCCGACGGAACCATTCCTGAGTGCGTTCCAGGGATTGGCTGATTTTGTCGGTAAGTTTTGTCAAGTTCTAGTACTTTTTAACCGCTTTATATGCAGGTTTCATGGGAACCGCTTTCGCTCCGGTCAAGAGTGACATCGCAGGAAACGTGACAGGTATTTCCTCTTTTCAACTGTTGAGAATTGTTTCCTTTTGGTTTCTTTCACATTTCAAAGCTTTTAACCGCTGTTTTACGCTCAATGAAGTTAATTTAGGTTCGTACAGGATGGCTAAAGGACCCCATCGGGCAAGACACCCTGCAAAAGCTGATCGCTTCCGATCTGAAAGATAACGGCGGCAAACTGGGCATCGCAACTGAGGGACTGCTCTGGCTCAAAAGGTGTGTTCTTTCGTTATTTATTTCTTTTGAGTTGTTGTGGTGCGTTTATTGCTACGCACATGACGCAAAACGATATTGTCCTTAGAAATCAAGCTTTAATATAATGTAATTCCGTTCAGAGGACAGGAGTTCATGCTCCTCATGCTCATCTTCATGGTGAGAGACTACCGAAAGGACAAAGCGAGCACTGAGTCGCTCGTCAGCGTGATCAACGGCGCCTACGAGGGCAGTCTGAAAAGACATCACGGATTCATCTCCAAGCAAGTATTCAAAGTGCGTATTCTCACTTTTTAATGGATGTTCATGTATATTTATTAGAGTTGTTGAGTGACACTCGGCGAGCGCTCACCACTCGCCGAGTTAGTTTTAGGAGGAATAATGCGAACTCGTTTCACTCGGCGAGTGAGAAATTAGAAGTGAGCGCGTGATTCCTATTGGCACATTTTATATCTCAGGTGGCCGACTATGGCCGACCCCGTTGTCGAAGACCAGTCGAGCTCATCTCAAGATGAGGTACTGCAGATCAAGACGTTGACAAAGAAACATATCCAGGTATGCATTTAATATACACCTTTTGCATTGTGTCGATCAATAACGGTTTATATATTTAAATTTCACAACTTGCTCAACTGTTATTTTTTGCGAATAGCCTTTCCGTGCAGAGAAACGGTCAAATACTTTTATTGGCCGTACAACAAACTGGAACGGTAAAAACAAGAGGAAATTAAAGGTGAATGGGAGGCTAAAACTCCACACTTCGAATGCTCTCTTCTTCTTCTTCGTCAAACATATCAAAAATATCGTCTAGGTCCTCTACCGCCTCCTCATCCTCATCGTCGACAACTTCGGCGGCGGCCGCAAGGACCTCTTCGGTTGTGAGGGAGGGAGGAGAGAAGGTAAGGCCACCTTCCGCTATTCTTTTCTAAAATGGGGATGAAAATATGAGTAAATAGATAAACGATTAACGTGCCTCCTCCACTTTTCTGCTGTGCTCCATATAGGATTTACACTTTTCTGCGGGATAGTTTTCCATCCACTCGAGCAGTTTCTCCCTGATCACTCTCCCATCATCAGTACGATTGATCAGATCGTACTGAGCTCGCTTCATAGCACTCCACCCAAGTTCGATTGGCGCGAATTCCGCCATATATGGCGGCGTTCGAACAAGCGTGACCCCGTAATCTCTGGAATTGCATGACCTAATTAATAGCTATTCAAAAAAAAATACTGACTCGGCCATTTTATCCACGATATAGATATTGTGCTCCTTCCTGCTTAGCTTCTTGAGCTTATCGACCAATTCCTTCTGTTTAAATCGTACGTGGTTATTGTTCTCCTTTTTGACCAACCTTCTTGAGACCTGCGGGGCAATCAATTCCTTTCCTCACCAACCAATCGGAAATCACCGCTTTGCGGTCGTTCGTGGTGGGCATCTTGTCGAGGACCCTTTAGTGTTAATTATATATATAGTGAAAACAGGGCAATTACATACCGGCTGTGATAGGACGCATTGTCCATCAACAGCACGGGTCTCAGTTCCCTCTCCTCTGCCTCCTTCACCAACTCCTTGAATACATTCTGGATGTATTTCTCGAATTCCTTAAAATAGGTTCTCACTCTAGTTGCATTTGTGTTTCATATTGGTGGTGAATAGTTATTCCACCCACCTCACTATTCATTTCTTTGTGGTAGTCACCACCGTCATCGACCTTTCCAGTTCTCCATATCAGGGGGCATCGGAATCCATGTTCCGATAGACAAGCTACGATGACAAGTCTTTCTCCCCTCTCCCATTGGGCACTGTTGCCGGCCTAAAATCAGGCAAACATTATCCGTTCTTTTGCTTATTTCTCACTGTTAGACCGTTCTTAATGAAGGTCAATGGTGCCTTCTGTGCTTCCTTGTCCGTCCATCCGATATTGGGTCTCATACCCTTATGGACCCATGTTTCATCAACAGACCATATCAGGCACTTTCCTTCCGTCCTTATTTCAAGCATGCTTCTAGAAAAATCCGATCGGAAATTGTACTTTTGGAATACTCTGCCGATCTCACCTGAGGAAATTGGCTTGCAAGCTACAATAGTATTCATTCATGTAAATACTAGTACGACACTGCAGTTTAATGAACGCAAAGTTCATCCCATGCAGTAAAAGGCGGATAGTACTAGTGTTTACAGTTTGCTCCTTGTCGCTCTGTGAATGACTATTTTTAAGAAATAATTAAATACAATGCATACTTCAGCTAGCCACTCCTCTCTTCCATCCTTGATCAGCTTAAGAGTCACACGCTTGTACTGAGCGAAAAAGGAAACGTGCATGTATCTCCTCAACTGAAACGAGATCTTGATTTTCCGCTTTTTTTCTATTGTTTTGACCTTCTCGATTGTCTCCGGACTGAATCTCCCGACAATTCTTTGCTCCTTGGCCTTTTTAGTCTGCTTGAGTGGTGGAGGGGCACATGGTGGAAATCGAGTGATGGGAGGGGAATCTTTAGCAGCATCAATCGTTCTAGAGACAGTTTGGGGGTGAATGGAGAGTAATTTGGAGAGGAGGGAAGGTGAGAGGTCTTCTACTCCATTCTCAGCCATAAAGGCATGAGCACGGAGTATGAAAGCTCTCGTCTTCTCACAATGGACAATGTGGTTCTTTCGAGTACTCGGAGGATCAGGGTCGGGAATATAAGGGGGGTTACAATACTTCAAAAACATGGATAAGTGATAACGCCTAATTGAATACTGATCGCCTTCTTCCATTACAGGAACGTCAACAGCAGAAGGGCGGAAAGAAGAAAGGGAAGGAGGAGGATGGAAGGAAAGAGGAGTAGAAGAATGTGAAGAGAAGAGATTAGAAGGGCCGATGGGAGGAGAGGAGAAAAAGGTATGATTAGGGATAGAGGTAGGAATAGGTTGAGTTTGACTAGATGAGGGGGAGCTACTAACACTAGTGGAAATAAGTGTAGAAGGAGAGTGAGGGGTGTGTAGAGGTGAAGGGAAGGAATCAAGAGGGATGTATGAAGATGAGGGTAGAATACTGGATAGGTCACAGTCGACATAAAGGGGCGACATTGTGGAAGGAACAATAGGTGATACATTAGATGAGCAAGGGGCATGAACGGAATGGGAATTAATGGAAGAGAAACTAGGAGTGAGATCAGTAATAGACATAGAGCGAGGAATGGTGGGTGACTTAAAATGACGAAGTAGAGTGGGGACAGTATTATTGTGTCTTTCGACTCGGAATGGACGAGGCACAGTAGGAGAACGGAAAGGGGGATGAGACACAATGGAAGCACTGTTGGAGGGTCGACTGACTGTATGGGTAGTCTGTGAAGGGCCAGATAGAGTAGGAGCACGGATGGATGAGGTGTATGGACTAATCGAAGGACGTAGGGATCTAGAGGGTAAAAGTGGACGTGCATTAGATGATCTCCTTGGAGTACTCACGAGGGGATGCGAAGTGGGAATTGAGTTAGAATTCGCACACTAGGATAGATATTGAATGAGGATAGATAACAGATGGGTGAATAACTGACCTTTGAATCATCCCTCTCCCCCATCTCCACGCCGCCCTTCTCAATTTCCCCATCCATTCCATTGCCACATTTGTTGTCACCCATCTGATTATGTCTCGTTGTTGTTACATTGTATGCCACTAGGGAATGATAAAGATAAGTTCTTGATTATGGCTTAATTTGATGTTCCCAAATCATGAATTGCGCTATGGAGCAATCGTTTGATAAATAAGTATTATTATCGTACATTAAAATAATACAATTTTTCGATTACATGAAATAATGAATCAATCGATATTACGAGGACATTGATTACAATTCAAGCGAAATTATATGTTGAAAATTGGCAATAAATCAATGGATAAACGTGTTTCCTGTGAAATAACTAACGTCTATTCTAGATAAATCGTGACACTTCTTTACTTTAGTGCCCAAAAGGACAGAGCTGTTTTATTCACACATTCATTCGATCTCTTGCTATCTAATTTCTCACTATTCACAAGTTAGAGAACGGTCTTTGGGCACTAAAGTAAAGAAGTGAATCGTTTACGAACAACATACAATATTATTTACTTCACACTTGTTGATGATATTCCTTCGATTCTTCCGTCGAATTCATTTCACGAACGACGACGCTTCCTGAACAGGTAAGTTTCTTTGTGATTTAGAAGTATCCGGGAAGAAAAACCGCCCGAATAGCATTTAAGGGCAGGTTGTAGGCACAATTATAGGGACTAGGGAGGCTGTAACCAAAGTTTTTGCCAATTTTAAGGTAGAAACTACTAATCTGAGCAAATGTGACCGTCAAAATGAAAAATTGGGCATAGCCTCCGGCGTACCTATAGGCTATCGCAATTGAGAAACGTATAAATAAAACGATTTTTAAAAAATAAACCTGTTGCCAGGAAGCATCGTCGCTTGTGGAATGAATTCGAAGGAATCATCGAAGAGATATCATCGTTTCGCGGGCTTATCTTTCAGCCACAGTCATTACAGCCTTAAATGACATATGTAACATGATATTTTACTATTAAGAAGGGTTCCTATTAGAAAAGATATAGTTAAAAGGAAAACAAAGCAGTTTTCGGTGTCTCAGCTGCCGTCCTTCCTCCCGCCGGCCGTTTCTTCCTTCCAAACGTTGTTCTCCCTGTGAAACAGCGTATTAGCTAACAATACGGGGCAAATAGGTTGGAAAGGATCTAAATACGAATGAAAAAAAGGAGTGAAACGAGTGAAATTGAGTCATTTTCGAGTCAGAGCCACAAATTGAGTGTTCTGCATTTCGAAACGCGCATATTCTCGACAAACGGTGTGATAACGGTACTTTCGCGCATATTTACGCCAATTGCAAACATAAAAAATGAAATAAACAAATGAAAAGGGTAAAAATTGAAATCCAACGGCTAAAGCGAATAAACCGTTCCACTTGTTTAAAACGCGTGACGCGTCGTACTTTGGGCGGAGTCACTAAACAGCACATTGAGTTTGCTGAGCATTTTAAACGCACGATAATGAATAATGTGTTGTTATTTTTGGATTATTTTTCACAGCAAAAAGAGCTCAAAATCAAAGTATTGTCGGTAAAGGTAACGATCACCCCGTACTACTACTGCTAGACCAGCGTATATTTTATCTGGCCAACTCAACCCGAAGGGCCTGATTTCTTCTTCGGAACCAATCGAGTCTTTCCCATTCTATATTTCCCATTCTGGCGACTTGGTGGAGCGGAGAGCTGTATCTCGTCGAGCCCGAGTCGAATGTAATGGGGCCACAAATGACCACTAAACCCATTCGATTCTCAATATAGTGAGAAAAAAATATGTGGAGTCGATAGGATGGTCGATTAATGATTATTTTCATTGGTTTTGATGAAAACATTTTCCGATTTACCTTACAGGATTACTTTCAACGGCAGTGTTCACGTCGGAATCGTCCCCGAAGGAAAAATCAGGAAATGGCTGTGTGTCCAATGTTCGTATATTATATATTTTTAGTTTGGGTTAGGGTAAAAGATTTTCGATGCGGCTCACTGCATGCTGAATATTCGATTAAAAACAGCGAGAAAGTATTGCGTAATGAGAGATCCATAGAAAAAATGAGATCCATAGCCCTGTTAACGAAAACAAAACCTACAGTTCCCCCGTCTCCTTCGTTTGAAGTGGACCAACAAATGCTGGCTGACTTGATTGCGCTGAAGTTTGATGGGAAAGATGCTGAGAGGGCACTGAAGGTTAGTGTGTCACTGGTTTTTATGGTTTTTATTCTCTCACTGTTTTTACTATGTAAAAGCAAGAATACACTAAACAATTTCTATTCTATACAAATTGCAGAAAACACTGAACGACCTTGATGGAGCTGTACACCATCTATACCATCTATACCACTATCGAGAGATGGGGAGGCACTTGAAGGGCTAGCAGTAATTAAACATTCTTATTTTTTAATATTCGTCGTGGTTCAAATTTCATGTGATAAATTCATTGATGGTTATGTTATAAATTTTTTCATGGTAACTTGCACGATTTACTCAGATGTTTGTGCCTCTTCGATAAACTGAAAGAGTTCGTTTTTCTTTGGTGTTTTATGGCGTCGAATATTATTCAAAAAGGAGCGGGAACAAATTCACTTATTTGAATCATGATAAAATCTAACGCGTGTATATGAACATCATGTTCTCCTATGATTCCCATTCGCTCGAATTTTGCTCTTCTATTTTCTCATAATTTTCCCTGCCTGTTCCCTTTTATTTTCAAGGTAACTATGACAATCACTGTTTCCAATGAAGCTAAATCTATACCAAACATGGGAGAATCATCCCCGAGCATCGATAATGTGAAATACTCCGGGCCCGGCGACAAGGAACAAAATAAAAAATGTAGAAGACTCTTTGAGAAGTTGAGGAAATGTGAAAAAACGAGGAACAAGGTATGCTTCTGAAAATCCTTTTGGCTTTATCATGTGATTAATGTATTTTGCAGTCGAACATTTTCCAATACGTGGAAAAAACGTTTTTTTTACAGTTTTCATTGATGCATAATTTCTAGATCTTCGTTCATTGGAAGCCCCTTCACGACAAATTCATCGACAACCATCTTGATTACGGTATTTGTGAAAAAAAAATTATTCGAGTTTACAATTGAAAACAACTGTTCGTTTTCAGACAGTTTCCAAACTGCTTACGAGGCATATCTTACTGTGATGAGGGGAAAAGCTGATTGGAGCAAATATTCTCATCTCGAATCACAACTCATCGAGAATGTGGATGAAGAGAACATCGAGTGGCAACAGATCAACAGGAAAGAGAAAAAGAGGCGAAACAAACTACCTGAGAAGGTTCTCCCGAGGTAACCAAATATTTTTTAATGAACTTTTACAGTCGAATTCTAGGGCATCAAGAAGCCTTTACATCTGGATCGAAGTCAATGGAGTCTCAACAATCGCATTTGTCGATTCGGGTATTTTTGGTACTTCCGAGAGATTCTTTTTTTGTTCTTTTACAGGAAGCGGCGGAACTTGCATGCAGTACTCATTTGCTGTAAAAGTCGGGTTAGCAAGCGACATAGACACCATATACCGTTCAACATGTTGCGGGCTTTACACTGTGAAAACTGTTGGCGACATACATTCGTGTGAGTGTTTCACAATCTTGAAATGGTGGAAAAACTGTTGCAGGCAAATTCGAGATCGGTGGCTCAACCTATGAAAGCGTTGTTGAAGTGTGGACAGAGAGCGAACCTGATTGCGATGTGCTCATTGGAATGGATTTCTTGCGACGTCACAATAGCATTATCGATCTACCCAATAATAGGTATTCATTTGGCCAACCTTAACTTAACTTGTAAGTGATAATTGCAATAAATTATTCTTTGTACGTGCACATTATTTTCGAATTTTTTTTTAAATGGTTGCAGGCTAATGCTCAATGGATGTAAAACTGTTGAATTTCTCCCCCGCGAGCAAGCCCGAGAATTTAGACGCGAGCGTCGAAGTTAGTTTCGATAACATTTATTACTAAACAAAATGTTTGTTTCATTCAGGGAATAAACCAGTCAAGATCAATTGCAATAAAGAAAAAATAAATCAAATAGTGGACATGGGATTTGAGAAGGATATCGCTGAAAAACAGCTAAGAGTTCGTGGATACCAATTATAGTTGTGAATGGCTCAAAGACAATCAACTCAAATAATTATTTTCAGAAATCAATGAATGACGTTCTAAATGCAGTGCACAATCTATTTCTTCGAGCTCAAAAGGACACGAGAAGAGCCGAATTGGAGAACAGGGCTAAGAAGGAATTGCAAATAAATGAAGTGTTGATAGAATTGAATTCGTTGCTTGATAAAGAAGAAGAATTAAAGTGCAGGCAACTATATGAACGAATGAAGAAACCATTAACTAAGCGAACAGTAAGTTAATTTTGGAACTTAAAAAAACAATTACATGTTTAGACATATTTTAACTGGCCCGCTCTTCTTATTCAGTACATCAATTTCCCTTGTGATTATGGTATGCTCATGCAATCATTTATTCTTTTTTTCGTTGCTAAACTATATTGAAAATCATCATGATGGCTTATTTGCAGACGGTTTCAAACAAGAATACGTTGCTTTTCTTACTATGAAGAAAAATCGGAACGACATCATGAATGACAAGTCCTCTTCCATTGGACAAGCCCTAACTCTACACAAAGCAAAAGAAGATGCCTTTGAAAAACAAAGTGCACAGGTTCGCTAGTTATGATCTATATTTTATACACACCAGAGCTACTTTGATATCAATTATTATTGATAAGATTTTGGTTAAATATTCAAAGAAGAAAAGTCAGGGAAAGTCATTTTAGAGAGAGGAGAATCCCTTAATTCCTCCCTTCTCCAAAGTATACATCCGTGTCGTAGTTAACGGGATAACCACATTCGCATTACTTGATACAGGTATTTATTTGTTGACATGCAAACTCGTGCTGAATTTTTTTAAACTAATTTTAGTATACATAACAGATATTTCAGGTGCGGAAACCACCTCTGTGCCAAAGTCGATTGTAATTGATGCGGAATTAGAGAGCAAGATAGACACCACAATTCGTGCAAAACTTATTTGCATCGGAGGAGAAGGATCTTCTTGTGGCAAGCTGGAATGTGAGCTGTAATTCTGTTGTGCCCAACGTGGAAAAATAATTTAGGTTCCTTCAAAATCGGAAATGCAACGTTTGAAGCTGATTGCTTAGTAATCGATGATGAAAAAGAGGAATTGGTTATCGGGTTGAACTTTCTGCGTCGGCACAATGGCGTGATCGATTGTGCACGAAACAAGTAAGATTAGGATAGGACTGGGCGAAGGATTCTTCTCTCCCTTTTTAATTTCAATTGTTTATCCTCCAGATTTGACATGAATAGGGGGTATGATGTGTCTTTGTTCTTAATTTTGTCAATTATGAAGAACCTGATTGTCCATCCTGACAGTGCTAGTGTAGAATTGACTGAATTTAAAACAATATTTGCTTTCAGGGTCACATTCACAGGCAAAATTCACGTCGGCGGTGTGCCTGAGGGAAAAATACGCAGATGGAATTATAGACGAAAATGTGAAAACTTTCTGGGCCTCATTATCCAATCTTTCGATAGCGGAGTTCTTTATTATCTGCAACATCAAACATCAATGGACTAATTCTATTGCAGTTACTCCGCCTCCTTCATTCAAAGTTGACGACGAAATGCTGAGCGAGCTGATCGCGATGAAATTTGATAAAAAAGAAGCCATAGAGGCGCTGGAGGTTTGTTAAAAATCAAAATGGGGCTTCAATTTGATAATGTTTTTATCAGGAAACACTGAACGACATTGAACTGGCCGTGTCAGATCTCTACTACAAGGAGCACGATCGGGAAATTATGGCCCAACTTTTACAGTCTTCGAAATAATGAATTTATTCAATCACTTTTATCAACAAATAAAATAATATGTTTGCATGCCGAACTGGTAATACGATTTACTCATGTCCGAGGAAACAATGTACCGCACAAAAAGTGAACGAAAACGATACTCGCGTTGCACGACACATACAGCACCCACAGCGACAGTGTGACAGTGTTTAGCTATCACATATATATTGAACGGTTTGAATGATTGAACTTTTTTTTCTTTTTTTTCTATTTATTCCACAGTCAAAATCATATTTTGCAAGGAAACTGCTGCATACTTACCTCGAGCATCTTCGCCGCATCTTTCTCATCAAACTTTAAATCGATCAACTCAGCCAGCATCTCGTGGTCCACTTTGAACGCAGGAGAAATTAGATCTGATTGTTATCTATTTTTCTCTTGAAACCTAAAAAGCAGAAGTGCCGTTTTTTGGGACTATTTACGTACATGTTAGTGAATAGTAGAGACCGTATTAATGAACCGAATTGTTGATCTCATATCACGTAGGATTCTCTTTATATCTCTTCATATCTCTTTTCGATCCTTTGTTTCGCCTCCAACTCCTCCGATTTGGAGGAACTTGGGTGCGCGCGCATAGGCTCTTGCGCATATCCACTGAAAAGGGCATGATGCTTTTGACCATTTTTTGACGGATTCTCGCTCTCAGATTCGTTTCTCAAGTTCGACCGCGCGAGCACAGACACAACGGGCCCGTGCGCTGTGAGGACGTTCATGTGCCCGGGGGATTTCGTGGTGGTGAGTGGAATAACTCGAAATATGAGACTCCCTCTTGTCTTTTAGAGGACTTATTTGTCGCTCGAACTGACGAGAGAGTTTGCGAAATGAAGAGACACATAATTCGAACTCCATTTAGTAGTAGCCCCGAAAGCGAAAGTGAAGGGATATTATACGAGATACACTTTGCAGCAACCCAACGGCAACGCGTACAGTGTCGTCACAAACGGGAAGGTGGTGTACACGCTCAACTGCAATGCGGACGGCACGGCATGGCTGCTGGCAGGGACGACCACGGTGATAGCTGGCATGCTCAAGTGCGGAATGAACTAGTTCAGCGCACTCCCTTTGGTTACCTTGTGGTCATACCTAATCGATCACATGACCGCGGAATATTCCAGTAATTTCGACCGCCAGAGAAACAGTAGTAAAATCACATATTTATTTATTTTCAATATATACAATTTCGAAATCGTAAATTATTGATGAGTCACGGTGATTTCCCATTGCAAGCTCATCGTAATTTTGCTTCGAATCTTATCATTGAATCGTTTCTTCGCGGTAATAAAATCAAATCCTTGCGTACGCGTAATAAGGAAACCCTTATGATAACATCCGATCGCATGAGGACTTCAAGCTACAACCTACTCACTTGGAAATTTGAGAGGTCATCTAACAGCAGAGGAACAGTATAAGCGTAGATAAACTTTGTTATTATTACATTGAATCATATCATGCAAGAACAAGCATGTTCTATCCGATTAGGTAGCTATACTGCGTTTCGATTTTCTGGTTTTGATATTTTGTGATCATTGATTTCTCCCAAAATAATCAATTGCGCGCAGGCTCACCTCATTTCTTATCTTCTTTCCGATCTTTCGGAATGGTAAACGCATTCATTGCATTCTGCCGACAAGCCAGAATGAGGTTGGCATTCATTCTCGTCTTTTTTGCGGCTGCGGCTTCCGCGCACATTCCACGACCTGCATTGAACGCGTCCGCCTTGTCCGGTGCAGCCAAGAAGATTGTTTCGTCTAACAGTAAGATAGAGGACTCGAACTCGCTTACATTTTTTAATTTATTAATATACGTCCAGGCGATGTCCAGTGCAAATCCGGCTTCAGTCTGTACAACGGCTGGTGTCTGTACAACTCAGCGCCAACCAATTACTACTACCAAGATGCGGTGGACATTTGCACGGGCAAGGGAGAGTTTGCGCCGTCAGTCCACAACGCTGACGTGAGAAATTTCTGATCGGGAACACTTTTTATGAAAAAGCGCGTTGTCAGCAACTTGACTTCTGGAAGACTCTCGCTTCTGAAGTCGAGCATTTCTGGCTGGATACCTACTGCCCCAGTGCAGGCAACACGTACCTATGGCGTGATGGTACGCCCACGGACTATTACGGACCTTCTAATGGTGCATTTTTTCACTCGTCGTTGTGTGTCTGAATGTCGACAACATTGCAGAACTGCTGAATTGCAAGGAAGAAGTTGGATATCACATGCATAACACTGGTTTCGCCAGTTACGGTTACACCGAGAGCGGCGCTTCGGCGGTCTGTGCTTACGACCCTCAGCGCTACGTCGATGTGACGTCGGATTATTGCTCGTGCAGCCCAAATACCATCTATCTTGATATCGTGTTCGTCGTTGACACGTCGGACGATATGACGATCGGTCTGGTTGGAGATGTGGGTTGATTTAAAATAAACATTCAAACATTCACAGTAGTGTCGAACTGACAATCTAATCAAGTTTCGCTATTACATTTATATACAGGGTATCTGAAAAATTGAAAAGTATTCAGGCCACCGCAACCATCCTGTCAACTCTGTACGGTCTCACATTCGGTACTGGAATGTTCCAGGCGAACGTTGCGATTGTTGCATTTGCAGAGACTGTGCAGGTGAATTTGGGATGTTATTTATGCGAGAAATCGTTACGGGAGTAGGAGAGAAATATGCAATAAAAAGACGATTCGACTCACTTCTAGCCACCATCTTGAGCGCAAAGAGAATACAATCAGAAAAAATATGACAAATTCCTCCATTCCAGACTGTCGTGAACTTTGGCGGATTCAGGACATCGAAAGACATAACTGGTTTTTCACTTCTGTTCATGGGTGGAAACTCGGATAAGATGGCTGAGTAAGCATGACAAATTGAAACGCTCTGTAGGTGAAATTGTTCCAGAGCTCTCAAGCAAGCATCCTCAATGATCAATTCGAACGGTCGCGATTTCACCCGAGGCGCAATCGTTCTGCTGACCAACTCTTTCGAGTTAGATCTTTCTCCTAATCTGCTTTACCTTGAAATTTAGTCAACGCCACGCTTCAAATATAAACGAAGTAGCAAGAGCTTTCCAAGATGACAATGGCATTATTATCACTATCGGTATCAATTGTTACATTGTCTATCGCAATCTGAACTTAGAAAATTGCTTCGAAACTATCACCCGCCCTCTTCTTCAGACTATTCGGTTGGAACGGGCATTCAAGGTCTCGAAGACATCACTAGCCCTGGATATTATGTCAATGATACCTCAACGAATCCGGATCTCGATGCGGATGTGCTCTACGCACTGTGTGATGGTAATATTTGATCTGATTAAGAAAAAAAATTTATTCTAGCCAATTGTTTCTGCAAGGATGGACTATCTGTATACAACGTAGCAAATGAGAGAGGTCGCTCTCTGCCTAAAGGTATGTACTCTATAATTCAGTTATTCAATTCAACCAAATTTATTCAAATGCACAATTTTTGTTCAGGTTGCTATCACGTCTCCGGATTCTCTGCCGTTTACGATGCTGCTGATGATAACTGCCATAATATGGATGGATTTGTAGCCACGGTCCACGATGATGACAAAAACTTCTACATGATTTCTCGTTAGCTAAATTCATTTGTTACGGTGGTTTAACCCCTCCCGCTTCGGAAAACCTAAGACAATTTTATTTATTGACAACAATTTCAGTTTTCCCTCCAAAATCTCGATACTGGCTCGGATACAGAAAGAATGGAACGAACTATGAGTGGGCTGATCATGTAAGGACTAGAGGTGAGCTAACTTTCATTGCACTGTTCAGTCCAACGACCGAACCACCTACTGGGCTGCGGGTAATCCGATTTCCGGACAGGACTGCGTGTACGGTCAGCAGCAGAGCGGCTTCAACTCTTTATGGTTTGTTTTTGTTTTTGTTTGTGCTTATTTTCCTTTGTTATGTGTTTTTATATATTTTCATTTATTTACTTACCAGGTACTCCGCCCCGTGCACAGATCCACTGAAGAACTCGATGCCTTACGCGTGCCAACTTCGTCCGTGCGGATCGGATTACGATTGCTGGAATTGAGATTGGTGCTGTGTATTTTGTTTTATTCACGCTGGATAAATAGTTTGTGTGATTCATGGCAGTTAATCAATGCGAGTATCATTGACAACGCATTTGATGAAAATATGAAAATCACAAAAAAATTTGCCCCCTATTTCGCTGTATGCAAAGCTTTGTGGCATCGCTCTGATGCAATGAATCATAATGATTCGAGCTGTCAATGTTAAGAAACGATGGTCGAATGATGAGACTATATTATCGAATTTTCTAAATAACATCTGAATTTCCGAAGGATTTATCGAGATAATTCTCGTCATTCACGAAGAACCCCACCACTATTCATGCCAGGATTCAAGTGCATTGAAATGGGATGGAGGGAGAAGTGTTTACTCCTTCAAATCATGCATCCCCCCGGCACTGGTACCACGTGGAGGGCGGCGATGAGTTGGAGGAGAATAGTTATGATTAGTGATGTCAATTCAATTCCCAATACTAGTGGACAATACCAATTAATTGGGTAATTGGTATTGGATTGACCAATTAATTGACTTTTATTCCTTATTTTCCGAGGGAGTGAGCGGCCGCAAAGTCAATTAATTGGGTATTGGAATTGGTTGAACATCCATAGTTATGATGAGCCGGCTCCCGCGCTCTGCGTGTACGACCCACAGAAGCCGATATCATCAACTCAGGTATACTAGACAGCACTATTCGGGACGCCGTCTCTTTATTTCACACATTCTCCCGCTCAACTGTTGTTGCAATCGTGTGCATTATGAAGACACGGTGTCATGGTTAGCGCGAGCTATCATCGAATTCCCGGGGAGGAAGGAAAGGGATGAAGGACGGCACGGCAGATCGCTAGCGTCCTCCCAGCCCCCAAAAACCGCCGTGTCACATAGCAGCGTTCTAGTGCTCGTGCGCACCATCCAACGTCTATCTGTCTTCGTCGTCGACACTTCAGACGCCATGACCAGGGAACGAGTGGCGTATGTGCGTTAGAGATAGAAAAGATGGAAAAACGAAAAAAAAATTTGCAAGCTTCCTCGCGTTTCTCTGATCGGCGATACAAATACGTTCTTTTAGAAGGGAATTCATAAACAAGTTCATTGCTTTGTATTCCACATCAATGCCGCTCATATTACCGCCACCATCAAATCGACGCTCAGCGGACTCACTCTCGGCACTGGACTCTATCAGTCGAATATCGCCGTATTTGCCTACTCGGAAACCGTTCAGGTACGATTGGCAGGTGTTCTAGATGAAGACGATTCACACTATTTACTCCAAGCGGTTTGCTCTAAGACCTTTCACAAAACCTTGAACGGTGGATACTGATAATTGCAATACAGATCGTCGTGGACTTTGGTAGTTTCAAATCTTCCGAGGCTTTGGCAGTTTCAAGTCTTCAGTACTTTCTCTCTCCCGTTCTTGGGTGGAACTTCGAATAAATTGGCGGAGTTGGAGCTTTCCTCCTTGCTATCGGTTTAAACATATTTTTTAGGTCAATCAAGCAAGCTTCTTCGATGATTTCCACTAATGGTCGAGCATTTACGAAAGGAGTTATAGTGTTGCTCACGAATTCGTACGAGTGAGTACTAGTGAATCTTTTAAAGATCAGATTTCTGACCTGATGCGATAGACTGCGGGCATTGCATTTAGAATATCTCTTCAGTGAACACCAAACAGTGGACATCGCAGAGGCGGTGAATGCCTACAAAAACCACGGAGGAATCTTCGTTTCGATCGGTACGTTTTATAAGGGAGACTTCTCTCAATGGACATTACTAGTTCGCTTAATTATATATATTACCCGTGTCTTCGGCATATGTTGAATAGCGAGCAACCTCACTGAATAATTTTTTCACACTCGATGCAATTCATAAAGATGCAATTCAGGTTTTTCACCTCTTGCGCGGACTCGCTAACTTACGCATGCCAACTCCGTCCTTGCGACTCCACTTATGATCGCTCGACATGAGCCGATTTTCCAGAAAAAAGAACGTTTGAAATTATTGACAGCTGTGCAGACAACGCGTTTACCACGATTACATTCACAGTTAAGTCGAGAGAAATCCTTCAACACTACAGGAATGTTATAGTTCACGCGGTATTAGTTGTACTTTGCAGCGTAAAAGAAAAAAATATTGTAGAACCACTAAACAGAAGAATCAGAATAGTTTGAATAGTGTTTCAACTTGCTGCGTTCTCTATTGTTAGCTTTACTTGGTGACATTGATCTGATGTAATGCGAAGAAAATGCTTTCATGACGGCTGTCACAGTGATGAAAGAGAAATGAAAGACAATTACCCGAGGAGGATCTCCGTTTTACGATGAGTAAGTAGCTTAATATATGTAAGAAAAAATGAACATTCCTCATCTTCTTGCATAGAAAAATGAAATCAACGGAGAAATTGAATTTCCTTGCCCGCCTTATCAGCTTCTTCGTATCACGATTCGATGATCTTTTAATCTCGATCACTCTGATCTTCTTTGTGCGTCACCGGCTGTATCATTGCTCAAGCGTCTTCAGAAGCGTCTTCACTCTTTTTTTCCGACCTCTCTTCCATCTCCAGTTTGGAGAATCCTCGTCCGTCAGCTTAGGCAACCCGACGAGTATCGCTCACTTGGATCATCAAGAGGAGGACCAAGGACGGATTCTAATCGTCTCAAGTGATCTACGGTCAAGAAAAGCCCCATTCAAGAAGACTACTTCGTGAGTTTACTCTTAACCACGCAAGTCAGGACTTCGGCGGCTAGATGATCTACATCTGGACTCAAACCATCGACTAAGCGCGACGGACCACCGACAACAAAAAGCTAAGAAGATATCATCTCTTGACCCTTTGATACTGAGCACGAAGATCCCAATCCCCTCCCTAACGATGCTCCTTCCTGCAGGCTCATTGCCTTGATATCAGTATCTGTATCGCGAGAAAACGAAGAAAAGTGGGAACAACTTGTAAAAAGTTTTTTTTTCGATATCAACCAAATTAACATTATGGGGGATTATGCAAGAGCCACTGTTTCGAAAAAATATATGATCATTTGTCCCAGAAATATCTAGCCCAAAAAGGTACCCTAGCCCCTCGATCGGTCGAGAAAGTCTGAAGAGGTGCGATCTGTAGCGCGCACACTGCTTATCAGCTTGATCGAATAGCTCGGTCTATTAATCTCGATCACACTGATGCTTGAGCGGCCTTATCACCCTATCACTCCACTTCATAAGCGCGCCGTCTGTATCGGTGTTCACTTCTTGAACTGTCTCGACGTGCATAAATTTTCTCTGTCCTAGAACAGCATGATCCTTCAGAATCAGTTGTTCCCCGCAGTCTTTACCTTACTTTACTACTTTACTTTTTTGTTAATTTTTTTGAAGTGTATCGATTGATGATGATCCACATTTTAAAAAAAAGTTTCCCTTTGGTGAAGCTCATATTAGCTGCCTGTCTTGCTATCGTTTCAATTCACCTCTTTAACTATTTCGCTTTGATCCTTTTCTTCAAATGCCAGTCTTCAGCTCGGATGCGACTCGCACTCGTTCTCTCATCTGTAGTTGCAACTGCGGCAGCCGCCGTGTTCAATCGTTCAGCGGCACGAATCGAATCGGGCGTCGCGGCAGGTATGCTAAAAATACTTAACAGATCCGAATACTATTTGCATCGCTCATTTGGCCCATTAGACTGTATGGTTCTCAGGTCCTTGCTTTTTCCTATACGTTTCCTTGGGGCACTAAACAGCGCAGCCTCTTTAAATGTTGAGGGAACGGTGCTTTCATATTTCGAAATACGTGTAATTGCCTCTTCATTTTGCGAGCGCTCCCTTTCTCAGTTTCGAGACGCGAAATGAGGAAAACCATTTCGTGCAAAGCCAACCCTAGTACTTTGAGTTAGCATCTTCTTTATCGGAAGTGCTTCATAGTCTATAGTTTGTCTAGTTTCTAGCCTTATCGCTTTTCGGTGAAGGGTGTCCATTAAAGCTTTGATCTCTGTGACTCGTCCTTCAGGAATTTCTGGGAAACAATGCGTATTAGAGACATCGACGTATTCTTGTGTCTACTCGGCTACGACTAGAGCACCCCGATGAGCAAAGGAATATTGAAAATTTCAGGAAATCCCCAATGTCGCGAGCCGTTCTTCGCCTATAGCACGGGCTGTGTATATATTGAGAACGGGAACAAACACACCTACCAGCAGGCAGTCGACCTCTGTTCTTCTCTAGGATCATTTGCGCCGTCATTGCACAGTAAACAGGTGGACGCTCCTTTATTATCCAGAAATGTATACGAATTTATATGAATTGAGAGGCTATAAAGTTATGAAAAATTGTTTCGCTATTTGATATTTTTTGATTGATGTACATACACCTCATCAAAACAGCTGTGAATTTCGCCAAATTCATCCGAGAATATTGAAAAACATTGTATAAAACTTCAAATACAATTCAGGATCTCACCTTCTGGTCTGATATGATGGAGACGTGGAATGTGTATCCCTACCATTTCTGGCTGGATGCATACTGCCCGAGCGCCGGAGAAAAGTACAAGTGGCGCGATGGCACGGAGACTGATTATTATGGACCGGAGAATGGTATGCCTTTTCTCCTTACTAGTATGGCTTCACAGGAGAAATTGTAACAAAGATTTGAGCCGAATTTATAAAAAAAATAATTTGAACATTGTACGTATCAGTATCAAAGTAATTTGAACATTGTACGTATCAGTATTAAAAACAGCATCAATTATATTATCTCAGTAATCATTTTCAGAACTGAAAAGCTGCGATCCCAACATCGGCTTTCACGTTGAATGGAATGGCGTGTTGGGTAATGAGGAACTTGATCAGCTCGCGCCCGCACTCTGCGTTTACGACCCAAGCCTTACGACTCTGGTGAGCGCTTTTTTTCATACCTGATAACTCCTCATAAATTCACGACAAATGTCATATTTCGGAAGTTCAATAAAGTTTCTGAAGTTTTCGTGCAAGTGAACAATTACCAGCCGCCTACAATTCGACCAACCACTCCCAAGTCGAGCGACGTGCCTTCGGAATTCTGCTCGTGCAATCCATCCACTGTCTATTTGGACATCGTTTTCGTCGTCGACGCATCGGATAGTATGACCAAGGACCTCGTGGGAGATGTGCGTATTTTTCAAAAAAGTTTTACAAAATAATTTATTCCCCTTTCAAAATGTGTTTGTGCTTCATCAACACCATTCAGGTCACGGCAACCATCAAATCCACTCTCTACGGACTCACCTTTGGCACCGGACACTCTCAGTCGAATGTGGCGGCGATTGCCTATGGAGAAACCGTTCAAGTACGTTTATCTATTTTTTATGTGAAGCATGGTTAACATACATTTATCCTATCTGATTTACAGATAAGCATTGCAGACAGTAGTTGACTTTGGTGGCTTCCAATCCTCCAAGGACATCAGCAGTTTCTCGCTGCCGTTCCTGGGTGGAAAATCAGATAAAACGGCTGAGTTCGTTTTTTCCTCCTTTCAATTTTAATGTCAATTAATTGTCCGCCAGGTGAAAAAGGAATTCTTATCATAAGAAACTTTTCTCAGAGCAATCAAGCAAGCGTCAGCGATGCTTTCCGCGAATGGTCGATCGTTCACAAAGGGAGTTATTGTTCTTCTCACCAATTCGTACGAGTGAGTTCCACAGCTTCTTTTGAAATTTGGAGATGCGCGTGACCTGATATGATAAATAGCTGGATATCTCAGATATATATCCTGTGAGTATTTATCCCTTCAGTCAACGTCAAGCAGTCGACATCGCTGAGGCTGCGAATTTGTTTGAAAACAATGGAGGAATCCTCGTTTCTATCGGTATGGTCATGATCTGAAAATCAATCAACGCATCATCAACGCAATGAGCATCAACGGAAAATCATTTGCAGACTACTCGGAAGGATCTGGCCTCGCCGGCCTCCAAGATGTTGCCAGCGCCGGCTACTACATCAATGACACTGCTTCGAACCCAAGCCTCGATTCGGACATGCTCTACGCATTCTGTGATGGTTTGTTTGTCGTTTTTTTCTCTATATTGTTCAAATACCCGAGCATTTTCATTTGCACTTGGCAGACAAACATACCCCGGGAGCCTCTAATTTACTAATGAGTTATGATTTCAGCCAATTGCTTCTGCAAGGACGGCCTCACTCCGTACACAGTGACCAACGAGCGAGGGCGGAATGCTCCCGATGGTAAAATTGACTTGTTTTCACGGCCCGAGCTCGTTGTCCTTTTTCATGCATTCGATATGCATACTTATCGCATTTTTACCTGTCTTGTTGGAAACTTTTCAGAGAACACAAGTCGAAGCAAGAAGGGAAAATGATTAATTCTATAGGTTGCTATCGGGTCGCCGGATTCTCAGCAGTGTATCAAGCAGCAAAGGAGAATTGCGACGAGGAGGGAGGAATCGTGTCGACAGTTCACGACGATTTCAAGAACTTCTTCCTCATGTCACGTATGTTGTTAGCGCGTTTTATACGTCCTAATCAAAGTCATAGCAAAGTTACGTAATAAAGCATTTTCAGTATTCCCGAGCAAGACGAAGTACTGGCTCGGCCTGCAGAGAACCGCAGACGGTTTCACGTGGGCGGACGGGGTGCGTTCGCATTTTCTCAATATTCTCCCACGCCCCTCCGAACCTCGCATTCCCACATCAATCTTCAATAAAGCTATGTCAAAAAGTGGACAATCGAGGGTTGATTTACACAGACAAACGATACTTTCAGTCCACGGACGCGTACGTTAACTTTGCGCCCGGCAATCCAGCACCCGGCGCGGATTGCGTGTACGCCCAACAGCAGACCGGGTTCAACACTCGCTGGTCAGTTTTTTTCTAACCTTCTTTTCTTATGCAAATCTCATGATTTGAAGAAAAATCGAGTACATTTTATGCTTGGAAAAACAGTTCATTTGTTTTTTTTTGGAAAATCAGAAAAATCAGTTGAAAAAGTTTGATGATGAAATGCAATTGAGGTTCTCTGCCCCGTGCACGGATCCCCTGAAGAACTCACTATCTTACGCGTGTCAACTGCGTCCTTGCGGATCCGATTATGATTGCTCGGCTTAAAGCCTTTTCGTAAATAATGTTATGCTTGTAGCGTCACAGATAGTGCTGATAAACCATTTGCCACTTACAAAATACGTACATATCTAAGTGTGTCTGTGAAACAAAAACCGCCTGAGCGAGCGGGTAGACATTACTTACATTCCGGCATTCGCGTAATCAGTTAGTTCATTGCTGAGCGCACTAATTCGATTTAACATTGATCGATCTGTTTCGTTTCCTCTCTCCCTCTATTTTCCTTTACTCCCTTCTCGTTTTTTTCGTACAATCATGCGAGTCGCTATCGTCAGTGCTCTTCTTGTTATCGCCTGTCAATCTAATTCCTCGGATGAATCCGACAATACTTCCAATATTGCCGACAGCACGGTGGCAGGTAGCTTGTTTTAACGATTTTCATGCTCTCTCAAGGCAAGAATCAGAGAGCTTTAAGGCATGGCCTGCCTCAAAACGGCCCATGGCTCGTACTTCCGAGGCTGGGATCGGGGACAACACACAATGTTCGATCGCTGGAAACTGGAAGTGACCGATCATTGTGATAGCCAGCTGCGATGGTACATCGAGTACTACGGCATGAACGTAAGCGCAATTTCTTCTTGCCAATACTCAAATAATGAAGACGTAGCATATTCCACTGCATATCGAATGTCATGCTGCAGATGTTTAGCATCTCCCTTTTGAAATGGTTACATGTTCTCAAATGACTTTCCATTTACGGCATTGCTATAAATAATAAAATAAATCAGGTCGCTCTAAAACCGGAGTGGATGCCGTTTGAGTTTCTGATCGCGAATGATGACGGATCTGTCAATCTCAAGACGTGGCCGGGCCTTGACGAGAGGCTTTGGACACCTGCCAAAAATGAGGATGGCTCGTGGTCAGTGATTATCAGTGACTACCTATTAGAGACAGCCAACAGGCGTACCTATAAAATTAGGAAGAAAAAAACAATAACAGATTGACCGATGGCTGAGTGTCGATGAGAACGGGACTATTAGCACGACAAACGATACTACGGACGTATCGAAGAATTTCCTGTTGGATTCCAGGGGAGGTATTCTAATGATATTTTTAAATATATTAAATATGTTACTTCAAGAGTGGTCATTCTATTCGCATCAAGCGTCGTATCCCAGAGTGAGTGAATTTTGTATCTTTGAAAGGATATTTGCAAGTTTCATTGAGAAATAACAAGCAAACGCAAAATATTCAATTTGTGTTATCCAGTGAATCGTCGCCCAACCATAGAAAGAGAGCCATAGTCGCCATAGAAAGAAACATCACTCATACGTAGATGAAACCGGCGTCAATTTATCTTCTACGTGTGGGCCATGTGATCAATGGATCGTCGAGCTTGATGTTCGATTGGTACGATTGGTAGATTATATTTTTCGTTTCACTTAATAGACCATAATTTCAGATTTAGATAAAGCCAACGTGCGAGGGCAAAGCCTACTTGAGCGCGCAACGTGGTGGATCAGTGAAGATTCGATACACATTTGGATTTGGCAACGAGCATTGGCGAGCGTTCAAGAACGAAGTAGGATTTATTGAAAAATGAATCATTGTAAACATTAAAAAAAAATTGTTATAGGATGGTTCATGGTCATTTCAAAGTGCGCACGGATCCTGGTTGCGAGCGGCAGATTTTTTTCAAACTAAAAAAAATCGTATTTTATTTTTTACCATTGTTGTTTGTTGTCCTTAGTCTTAGGTCACAATATAAAAGTTTTTTGAAATATTTTTCCGCATTTTTTGAGCCAAACCGGGGGTCTCTAGCTCATCGGAGAGCTGAGTTATGATATAGCCGGGCTCGTGACAGGAAAATCCCTAAAAGCCGGCTTTGGAAGAAATGTCCTATATTTTTCGAATCTTGGTCCCTAGTAGGTTCTCACTTTATAGTATGGTCGAAATCGGTTGAACTTTTTGCAAGTTGTTCATAGGCAGCTCCGCATTCTCGTGATTCGCGTGCTAAACGGACACTTATTACAGTAGCACTGACTCAATATCATACTGCTATAGACCAAGAAAGGAAAACAAATTAACGATAAACATCCATTGAAGTTCAAATTATATCCTATTTCTCCCTCGATTCCCTCTACTCCTTCATTTGACCTCTTCATTGAAGAGGTCGCGGCAACGCTCCCTCTGAGACCTCTTCAATGAAGAGGGGGAATGAGAGGCGAGAAATGGCCTCTTCATTCTCACTTTTTCTCTTCATCCTGACAGCCCTATAAGAGATCACAACGCATACATGAAAGAGGTGTCCAAGAATCGAGTGTACTTGTGCGATTTGCATTAGCTATTCGCCGCTCATTTATCTATCTCATGGCTGTGTGATTCTTGATAAAGTCTACTGCAAACTCTTCGTTCTTCAATTTCGCACTGAATATGTGAATTTGAAGTACGACAAAAAATAGTAATTTCCCCTCTGGCAAGGGTAACTCACTCGCCAGGCTCATCTCATGTCGGATGCGATAGTTTCCCACTGGCTGGCCTGTGAAAGCATTCAATAGGCGATATTGGACAGGTCAATTTTTACTCAACCCTTCTCTGGGCAGTTTATCCTACCGCGGAATGAAATTTTCCAATCAGCCTTATTTATTGATAATTTTCGTTGCTTCGGCTAAATATTATATTTTCAATATTTATTTTTATGACTATTATTTTTCCAGGGTAATGGTCATCGTACTCATTACTCATTACTCATGGTCATCGCCATTGTTCCGGTCATTGTCATCGGCGGGTGGGCGGGATATGTGAGTATTTTTAATCTATTTTATATTTATTTATTTTTATTATTTAAATATTTGTTTTTAATCTGATCTTTAAGCTTCTGGTGCCGTCCATCTTGATGCAGCGAAGACATTATGCGTTAGTGCGGGCTGTGGCTGAGGGAAGAGTGGTCGTTGATGGACACATGCACCATGCAATCCCAAATTAAAGGGGGAGGGGCACGAATCGAAATTGGTGGGTCCCACCACGACGTGCCTGCACCCCGCTGTAACTACAGTAATCGGTTGACAGCGGTTGACTCTGTCCTCTCCCTTAACTAGGCCGTCTAGACTCATCGAATGTAACGGCACTTTATCAGAGGCGTTTCTAGAACTTCGGATAAAGTGATCTGTGATCGGGTATAGCATCCCTATTACCCCACAGGCTCAGCCTATGTGAGAAAATATTCGTGCCCCTCCCCCTTTAAGCTTCCGATGCTACTGGTTTCGTACCTGATAAAGTGTTTTCCCAAGCTATCAATCAGCCATCAGATAAAATTGCATTGTGGGATAGGAGGAAAGAGTCGTTGATGAACATAAGCACTAAGCAATCTCCATGATGGGGCAACCAACGATTCTTCACCTTTGGCGAATTCAGTGAATCTCAATTGTACTCAAATCTCAATTTACGATAAATGATGTCCACCAGCACGAGTGAATTTATGCAGTGACAGAAGGGGTCTTCGATCACAAAAGCACTGATCTCATTAGATGACTTTTGCAACATAGTTGTCCACGGCGGTCCGCAAATATTAGGGCATCCCCCCCCTACCACGTACCCGGGTTCATGGACCAAAATGGGTTGGTAGATCATGGTGGATCATGACCAAGTACCGTACCCAATCGATCCTACAGTACCCCAAGTTACCGTTTTTGTTACAGTAACCCTACCGTACCCCTGTTCGGTGGGTCAACCATTTTAGCCTTGGGTCAGACTTTTGCCAAAGTGTCTGAAATCGATTGGGAAATTATTCTACCGTAATCTAGGGCACCCCCCCCCCCCTGCGGACCGCGTGGTCATCTATGTTTTGCAACCAGTGTCTACTCGATCATCAACAAGATTATATTCGAGTACGATGAAACGCGTCCACGAGCTATATTTTTTGGCTGGTGAAAGAATCATAAAACAATCGTTATCCTAAATCTTACTGTCCCTCGTGAAAAAGTTCATCTACTCGTAAACTTAAATTCATCTGCAGTGCAGTGATTCTGCACCCAATTTTATGTTTACCTAGTTGTAAAATCATTATTTGAATACCCTCTGGCTTGTCTCCGTAAGATCTCGAGTATTGCGAACTTTAGCACTTTCAGCCCCACCTCCAAAATCCTAGAATTGAATGGGTCCATAGTGAGTACAATTCGCTGGCATTATTTTAAAATACATAATTACCCTCATTTACTCGAGTTTATAATACTAGAATTGGCTCATTTTTTTTCTGTGTCAATCCCTTTCTAATTTCAGAAACATGGGTGTGGCGGCCGTTCTCCTATTCGGTGTAGTTGCCGGCTACGCCAGTTATGTAAGGCCGCCTGAAAATATCTAGCAGTTTCTTCGTTTTAAATTCTTTGATATTTGACGGTTGTAGCTGGTGGAGGTGAAATTGGATACTGAAGCGTGCTTACGTGCGAAAATGTACTGTGCTGATCTTTGATCTTTTGTTTAAATATAAGTCGTGTTCAACTATTTTTTTTTGGCATTTCACGATCGTTTGCCGAAACGTATGAGAAAATGTCAAAACGAGGGGTAAAATTATTTATTTTTTTAAATTAGTTATTTTCCATCTCATTTTGACCTTTTAAAAAATTTTCAAAGTGTCAGAATGATTGCCCCTCGATTTTGGTTATTTTGAAAATTTTTATTTTGTCAATTATTCTTCACTCTTTCACATTTTTCTTGAACTGTTTGTTAGGTTCAAAGCTGTTTATTGTCTGCTTAGGGGGTAAAGTGTGGTGTTCTTCACTGACTATGAACAGTCTCTAAGCCCTCCGATAATGTGGACAGACGGAAAATTGGCAAAATCCCTCCGAAAGCTGAGCGCAACAGACTGGTGTAGTTCATCAGGTGGCAGGGAAGGAAGTTCACTCTTGCCGTCCATTTGTAGTACCCCGTTTCGTCTCGCAGTCCCACTTGAGTATGCTCTCTAAACGCCGTTCCAACCAATCACTATGGGATAAAACAAGCGAAATGAGAGAGAAGAATTCAAAAGTTCAATTTTCTAAATGAAATTTGACAATAACATTCCTCATTTCTCGTTGTTTCGAGAGCGTCAGGTGGTCGTTTCGAAGTGTTGATTTCGCCCGGGATCGATAAACACAAGCTTTCTGCATCAATTATGCACCCACTTCAATTGAAGTGCACTGTACCGATTCTTCAACTGATCTCAAGAATTGTGACACAATAATGATATTTCTGATGCAAATCGATCAAATCAAATCAAATCAAATTTATTCAAGCTTCAGGGTTTGGGCCTGTTGAATGATAGCTGTCTTCCAAACATCGGGGTATCTTCGGCACACGCTTTGCCAGTTAGGTCCCAATCGTAGTGTTATTTCATCTCGCCATCTCGTCTTAGGTCGTCCGATTGAGCGTTTTTTATTCAGCGGAGTCCAGTTGGTGATCCTTTCCGTCCATCTATCATCATTGAGTGAAGCAATCCTTTTGGCCCATTCAAATTTCTTCTGCATTGCTCTAATTCGAATATCTTGTATTGGGACTCTATTTTCGAGCCATTCGTTGCACACTCTATGTAACCTTGTTACACCGGCCATTTTCCGCATTATTGAACGCTGTGCAGTGATTAATCGAGTTCGAAGTTTCTTGGTTTTAAAAAAATTTTTAAACTGCCAAAATATTTTCGTCAAACGATCGTGAAATATCAAAAAAAGTAGTTGAACACGACTTATATTATTAATTGCAGCTACTATACAATTCTATCACCGCGTACCGAAGACACAAGAAGTATCGGAGATGGATGGAAGAAGACCGAACATTCCTTGTCTACAACAAAATAAAATAGAACAATCGATATCATATTTGTTATCGAGTCTTCCACGGATCATGATTTTTTTGTGCACCAGTTGCTTGGAATCCGTTTTAAGTGAATAAATTTTTCTGATCAGTTTTTCTATTGAAAAATTCATTGGAAACATTCCTTATTATTTTTAAACTGTAGATTTCCCCTGGCTATGATTATTACAATCCATGCAATAGCTAATTTTTATACAAATTCTGATGACACTCCTGGCAAGCCTTGAATCCTGGCAAGCCTTGAATCGCATATATATATATATGTTCATCGCGCTTCCAGTTACCCACCGGTCAGGAATTCTGCAGTGACGTTCAATTTTGCTTCATTTGCAATTTTTTGCTCGTTAAAATTTTGAAACTTAATTGTTGCAGCATAATGGGCCTCGCTGTACCTGTAGTGCTTCTTGGTATCTGGGCCGGCTGCGTATGTTTTTTCATTTGTGAATATTTTTTGAAAATCAATTATACCTACTTATTTCCGCCATTACAGTTGATGTTCAACGCATTCATGGCATACCGAAGACACAAGGAGATAATTAAGGCATTGAAGAAGCATTATCATCAATAACTATACGCATTAAAAATCAAAGACACTTTTCCTTCGTTTTTTTGCAACTCACGCTTGGCACATTGAAATAAAGTACTCTGGAAGCATTTTTTGGCAAACAATTCACGATGCATCTTTAATACAATGAAGAATTCAGACGGATATGAAGAAATGAAGCCGCATGCACAATTTGCCAACAAAAAAATTGCTTTACTACACAAATTGAAATTTTTTGCGTTGAAATCAGATCTTCTTTATTATACTTCGCCGGCAACGACAGAATTACTCGAAGGAATTTGATGCCTCCTGGCAAGTCTTCTGAAGTATCTCGGATACTGCCAGATATCTTACTAGTCGGTAGTTCGGATGCTTCCAATTTCGATCTCTATATATCCGCATCCAGGTTTATGGCCAGTATCAGTCCCTACTTTGTCATATCCAAATATTATTTCTCCATACCGTATCGTTTTTTTAACCCAATTTCATTATTTATTTTAGAACCATGGCTCCTATCGTCATGGCTTGCCTCGCCGGCTGGTACGCTGTAGCGGTAAGCTCTTTCAGTATTTCTGAATATCACTGCGATAATTCCAACAGTAATGCTCATTCTTGGATATTTTCTCCGATTTTCAATGAAATCAAATGGATTTTTCTCGATTTTTTAGATTAAATAATACGTAAATTAAAGAAATATTCATTCAGCTCGGCGTAGGATGCTTCCTCTCGTGCAGACTACAACGCACAATGAGGGAAGAAGAACGTCTGCGCGAGATCAGGATGCATGCTTCAGCCTATACTGAGGAAGATGAAGAAGAGAGACGAACAGCGGATGAAAAAGAAGAGGACCATGAGGAAGATGAAGATGATTATTCTAACGAACACATTTGGCGCATGTACTACTCAAACAAGTAGAACCTCCTTCTTTCACACAGTGAATTGATAAAGCTTATTTCCAATTTCTCTCAATAATCACGCAATAATCTTTTTTTGTGATAATAGTCATTCGCAAATCAGAAACTTTCCTTTTTTTAGAAATTCATTCGCTGAATTGATAAAATATTTTTCATAGATGATAGTGTTTTAACTTTTCTCACGGCATCAGCGCTTACAGTAGCACTCTTTCGTCCGACAGTCTGGGAAGTTTCCACAAATTGCTTGGTAAACAATTTACCCCTGATTGTGAATAAATATTTATGATTTCACTCCTTCGAAAAATTTGAAATAATCGTATGTTGTACTCGAGTCTCGTGGAAGCTTTTTCGGTATAATCTTTTTGCTTAAAATTTTATTAGTGAGTTGCAGCTGTAAAACTTCACAGATTCGAATTTTTCATGTTACTGTTATCACTGTTGTGATTGTTATCTTCAAATACCTCCTGGCTTTTCTCGAGATCAGATCGGAAGCTTCCAATTTCAGAGCACATAAAAACATATCACCAGTATCATTTCATCACTTTCTCGCCTTTCTGTTCATCGCCATATCGTTTCTGTTTAATTAATAATCATTTATAATTTAAAGAATCATGTTCATGGCTCCAATCGCTATCGCTTGCCTCGTGGGTTACGCTGCACTGGTAAGCTATTTTCCACTAAATTTTATTTTTTTCAATGATTGGTATTTTCTGAAATCTTGAAATCATTTCCAAAATAAATTTCGTCAGATCAGTCTCGAATGCTTCGTTGCTCATCGAAGACATCGGCAAGGCAGGATGAGGGGCGAAGAGTGCACATGCGAAATGATGAAGTACTTTCGTTAATGAAATAACATTCCGAACACAATCACGAGAGTAAATATTGAATCATCTTCAATTTTGATAGTAGTTTTTGACGTTTATCTCAGCACAGCAATTATGCCACACAGTAAAGGGATAAAGCCTAGTGAACTATTTTCTCTAGTAGACTCTTTTTTTTCGTTTCGCTGATGTGCACAATTTTTCCCGGTATTTGCAATATTAATTTGATAAAGTATGCGTCCATGTGTGGCTATAAAGCTGTACAATGTATTCTATTCTCAAAACATGTTTCTCCTACAAGTAAATCAAACCCCTCAGCATATTGCAATTCACGAAAACAATCTAGGGAAAAACATGAGAGTTAAAATGTATTGACGAAACATTATGCACGTCTGAAGGGACTGCAAGCATGTAGAGTTCTGAATTTTTTTATTGATTTTAAGTTTGTTGTAAGAAATAAGCTCACCCTAAAGGCGTAGCCTAAATTTAACACTGTAAAGTTCTCCCTCGAAGGATCCAGGAATTGCGATCTGAATATGATTTTTTGTCCGAAATTGATTAATCATAACTGTAGTTCAGAAATAGTTTACCGGAGAGTAAACGCATCTCCCCGTCCCCTCGCTTGTAATGGCATCTCTTAAGTAACAGAAGTCGCTTAAAAAATGCATCTCATTGTAAAACTTATGCGAGTGTCTTCTTGAGTTAATATTAAAATGTTCATTTGTTTGCCAAAATATACAAGCACAGTACCCATATAAGAGACCGTTTGCGAGAGAGTCGGACAAGAGTTGGCACATCTCAAAAATCTCGATTCTCTGAAAATATGTTTTTTAGGGTTCTCGAGGGTGCTGATGACGATGGGAATACTCATTTTTCATATCGACGTTCCGTTGGCTCCAGACGGCGTGACGTCTAAAACAGTTTTTCCAGAATTCCTCAGTTAGGATAAAAGCGAAAATTAGGCGAGTTTGGCTCCCGAGGTAGAATTCGATGCTGATTACAGCTGCAAACTTTATTTTTTGCGAATTACAAAAATAACTGTGTAAAATGGAAGTTATCAGGGAGCTAATAGGGATCGGGGAGAGTACCATAGATCGGACGGGAATGATGCAAGGATTCCAAATGTATTTTTACATTGTCAAGAAAACATGCGGATAAGGTTTTATGTAAAAGATAGTACACCGGTTTGTAAGTAAATTTGACCATCCTTCCACTTGTTGACTTCCGAATTTTTATCGATCTCCTTCCCTCTCCTTCTCTCCTTCCCGAGGGAAGCGAGAGAGCATGGGGAATAGAGAGAGCACAGAGAGAGGGAAGAGGTCAAGGTAGAGAGACTCGGGTAGATCAAGAGATCGGAAGTCAACAAGGGGAAGGATGGTAAAATTTACTTACAAATCGGTAAACTATCTTTTGCATAAAACCTTATCCGCATGTTTTCTTGACAATGTAAAAATATATTTGGAATCCTTGCATCATTCCCGTCCGATCTATGGTACTCTCCCCGATCCCTATTAGCTCCCTGAGAACTTCCATTTTACACAGTTATTTTTGTAATTCGCAAAAAATAAAGTTTGCAGCTGTAATCAGCATCGAATTCTACCTCGGGAGCCAAACTCGCCTAATTTTCGCTTTTATCCTAACTGAGGAATTCTGGAAAAACTGTTTTAGACGTCACACCGTCTGGAGCCAACGGATCGTCGATATGAAAAATGAGTATCCCCATCGTCATCAGCACCCTCGAGAACCCTAAAAAACATATTTTCAGAGAATCGAGATTTTTGAGATGTGCCAAACTCCTTTAGATTTGTCCGATTCTTAGGCGAACGGCCTCATAATTCGTTTTTGGAGATACCTAAAAATGTAGATCTTCGAATACTAACTTGCTAAGGCACGAATTAAATTGGGATGGTTTGCCAGTTTCTGTAAACATAAATTTAAGTGTTCTAATTTCATTGTATCGTAAGTGCGAAATAGAAAGCGAAGTTAATCTTACGTTCAGGTGTTCAGGCGAACTGCTTTTTGTATTTCTCGAACCTTAAATTACGTTCTCTTTTCTAAAAAAAGAAGCGTTTAAAAAACCTCATCATTGTTGCAGCTGTACGATTTTAAGTAGGTTGGATGCTTACCTGCAACAATATTACATTCGAAAATCAGCAATTCGAAAACCTCGCACCGAGAATATTCGCCACTTCGTATATTATGGATTTCTGTGCCGGTGGAAGCAAATTTGAAGTGATTGTGAAGAAATCCGTTGCGGCTGAATAGATTACTCCCCAGAATGCGACGATAGAAAGCAGTCGAAGAGACGTCATGTTCCTGCAAAGAACAGGAGGTATACTGCCATTTGCCAATAGCACACATTTGTGGAAGAATGTACAAATGCCGATGACTATTTTAGGCCGATCATGTGAAATATATAGTTTCCCATCTGACCTAGCGAAGAGGTTACGGACTCTCACCGACGACGATCAGTGCGTGTGGTCGGTCTCGAACGAGACGAGTCTACGCATTTGACATACTCTATCTCTTTCGCTCGGGTGGTGAGAGTACTTAACGAGATGGTGGTTAGCCGTATTTCTATTTTTCATATTTTTTTCATTTTTTATATTTTTTTTTGTATTTCGTGCCGCTGGTAAGTTAAAATGAAATATGGTTTAAGAGGCGAAAAGAATAGAGAAACTGCTAGGAAGAAACTAAATTTGAAGACTTCCTAAAGAAAGTGTATGAGGAGTAGCTGAAATGACACTTCTACATTGTTGTCCTCCGCTATTGTCAACGGTGACGAGGCGAATCTCGATGTTTTCGTCGGCGACGATTGCACAGTTTCTTGCAAATCGGGGGGATTAACATGGTAACACGGAAGCAATAATGCAGTTCTACTGCAAGAAAAATTCGTGTGTGAAAGCGAGAATATTCAATATCGATATCGTGCTGTAACCATGATGGAAAGGTGTAAAAATTCAAAATATCATTCTCAAACCGATTTTTTTCTTTGTGTGAAGCAAGTGTTTGTAGTCATCATCGGTTTCAACGGAAAGCAAGCTGGAAGCTTTTGAATTATTTTTTTTTTGAAATCCTTACGTTTTTAGATATTTTTTTAGATTTGGAAGATGAAGGTATTGTATAAAAAATATGCGCCGGCATATATTTATCGATAAGATGAATAAAGACAAGGGAAATTCGCACATGCTATTCTCAAACCAACAAAAAAATGTCAGAGATAAGCGTGAAACGAGGAGAGCCTTCTCTTTCTTTGTGCATAATTGCTTGGCTTATCCGACGAGAAGGCCTATGACGGACGCGAGGATGAATGAGAGGGTTGTCTGGAAAACAACACAACTATGACGAATATATATATATATATATATATATATATATATATATATATATATAGGGACCGCAACATGGCTTACCGATTCCACCGTAAGGTCATGTTTGGGTGCTCAAAGTATCCCTCTCGGTCTGACTAAGATCATGCTTTTTACCGTTTGTCGATATCTCACCTCTGAACAAAGTTATGAGTCAAAAACCAAGCGTGCGAGGCTCAACAGAGAAGTGACCGAAACCACTCTGAGGCAAAAGAGGGCGGAGCCTATTTCAAGCTCATTCACAAAGTTCGACGGCGATAACTTTGCCCAGTCGTGAGAGACATTTTCAGGGGGGATCATACCTTGTCTTTGGAGAGTGTGTTCTATCCACTACGGGTAAGAAAACAGCGATGGGAAGAGGCAAGGAGGGGGCGGAGTTTGCAAAGCTATGCAAAGGGGAAGAGAGGGGGAGTTGGGAAGGGACGAAATTTGAATACGCGCCAGCGGTAAACACCATAAGTCGGAACATCGTCACGCGCGTAAAGCCGATCTTTGAATGGAGCTGACAAATTTCAAACACTTCCAATCATCGAGATTTCTTCTCTGATCGTCTCCTAATAATCTAAAGAATGAATTACGAAAGGGGGAGCCATGTCCGAACACTAGAAAGCCTTTAATTACGTACTCTGCACCCTCTCAAGTCAGTTTTGACCAACTCAAACTAGTCCAATCATTTTCCCCCATTGGTCATTTGTGGGGAACGATAGTAGCTTCAAAACGCGATGTTGAACGTCCCAATCGGTTACGAACTACGGCTGTCAGCTCTCGGCGCAGTTTTTACCCCTCTTCCCTGTCCCTCAAAAGTGGGCGGAGCTTGCGGTCTCTATATATAAATAACAAAAGCCAAAAGATCTTACAATGATCCCCGTAGCGAACGTCATGAAAGTACTGATGGCGAATTGGTCCTAGAAAATTTAGAAGATTAGTTAGCGTTTCTGGAATGATGCACGATAACTATTCCTGCAGTGAATCAACGTAATAACACATAATTTTATTAAGGAAGGGGGGGGGGAGGAGGTGTTCGAAAAGTCGAAAGCTAAAAATAATAATTACCGCGACAGTCAAGAAGCAGGTTGGGTCGATGAATGCAGTAGCATTATTGATTTCCGCCATTTCCTCTGAAAAAAAAATTGTAGACCTCCTTTGGATCTCCAGTTTGATGTGACGAATGGTCTAGCAATGATCATTCGTCTACGATTGATCATTCATAGGAGGATTCTTATCAAACATCAACAAATTATTCCTTCCTTCATCTTAATGTTATTAAAAGTGTTGGCTCTATATTTAATTTTAAATCGCGATATTTGAACAAACGCACGACTGATCCAATTTGGGAGATTGGCCAGGGTGATCTCGTTCTGAAAATATGTTCAATAAAAATTATTATAATAAATATTCTCCGTACCGGAAGATCTTCAACAATGTCCTCGACCAGATCATTGAATGAGGCAATCATTATCTGGACCTGTATAATATCGTCAAATTACATGATTTATCCATTATTTTTTCATCATTTCCGCTCGCCTCTGTAACCGACAAGAGAGCACGTAAAATGACTAGACAACCACCCGTATTTTCAACCGAACCTTCTGCTGGGCACAAACGGAAAGATTGGCAGGGACAGTGAATGCCTGGCCAGTGATGCTGCCTGCAAATTATATGCGATTGGAAAGGGAGAGGAACAGGGAGATGATCATCACTGAATCGGCTTGACAATTGTGAGCTGACATGTCTTTATTCTGCACACTCTCTCGCCCACTCGAGCTTAAGAGTACACACAATGAAGAGGCGCGGCAGCTCGCATTTTAAAGAAGAGTCTATTTCGAAAATGTCCCCACTCTGAATATCTCTTACTAGCAAGATTCGTCAGTTGAGCAAGGATTGTTTGGGGAATGCCGATAACACCAGCGGAAGAGACTGCAACCGCAAGGGAAGCAATGAGGAGAAGGGCGATGAGGATACGGGACATTATTACCTGGAAAGAAGGAACATAAAACAAGGAAAGGTCGGAAGAGGTAATCCGGGTCGTTACTGCCACCGGACCGAGTACGGAGGCAACTTGACCTGTCAGCTTTTTCTTTGCCAGTTCTGCCAGCTTTATATACGCTCTAATAGTAATTTTTTGATGTTCATTGTTAGGTGGAAAAGCTCATTCAACGTACCAGGAAGTTTTGATGGCGTGACGCGCGAACACGGACCAAAATATCGCTCTAAATTTGATTCTGCCGAATGATGTGGAAAGTGTGGTAGAGTAGCATATTTTGACGCGTTATTGAATTCAATTATGCGTGGGTGAGATATTTTGGAAGTTTTTCATGCGGAAGGAAAGATTTCACTACACATTTTAATTTTCCTCATGATATCTATATTGCTTGGACGCGAGGAATATCGCTCAAATTGGATTCTGCTGTGTGATGTTTGCAAAATCGATTTTCTTTTTTTTCAAAGGGTTACATCAAATTTGTGTCTGTGCAATAACGTAGCATATTTTGAAAATTAGTTTGAACGAGTGAATCAAAGGAGGAGTGATTGCGAACAATTCGTGAGGCGCTAAATTGATTGTGTCTCAGATAGGCTTTGAAAGGTAACAACTTGTCGTTTAATAGGGAAATCAACCGCCTTCTTCACGAGAGACAGAACGGAATGAGGAGAGCGACGGGTGATTTCCCTATTGAACATCAAGTTGATTTGTTTCCTGTCAAAGTTCAAAGTCTACCACTACGACAACTAGCAGTCGAAGATACATAATGCCCCCTGCAACGATATAGGGTATCCCGATTGCAAACACAACCTGTCCAACGCGACTGCCGAATTTTCACATAGCTGCGGAAGGTAGGAACAAGGGCTGTCAGGGTGAAGAGTTGAAATGAAGACTTCGTTCTCGCTTCCCCACAATCATTCATCGGCGTCATTCTTCATTGAAGAGGAGGCCGCGCGGGGTTTCTAATCCCCTCTTCAATGAAGAGGTGTTTCACAGAACCGTAACCTGAGCAAATTTGTTAAAATAAAACTGCCAATAGACGATGAAATAGGTGACAAGTTAGGATGGATTATAGGTGAGTTATTAGGTGGGCTGTGCTATTAGGTGGCCTAATATTTGAGAGGAATACTGTAAAGAAAATAATCTCTTGCCAAGGTGAGATATAAGGTACTATCGATCGATATCAAATGAGTATGCCTCATACCGTAACTAAACCATAAACGGGTCAACCATGTACGGTAGTCACATCCACTGATGGAATCGCAGTAAACCTTTGACTTTCGATTGTTCTGATATGTAAAGAGGAAAGTTCAGAGAAGTTTTGTTCGATTGGCGTGAGGGAAAGTACTTCACAAGCATTTCTTATAATTTTTGCTGTAACAAACAGATTTAGACCTAGAAAGGATGCAACAAAAAGATAGGATAAAAAATCATTGGATAAAAAGTTATACCACAGTACCACATCGAATTTCCCCCTCACTCCTTCCCCTCTCACCTCTTCATTGAAGAGCTCGCCGCACCGCTCGCTCAGAGACCTCTTCAATGAGGGGAAATGAGAGGAGAGAAATGACCTCTTCATTCTACCTTTTTCTCTTCACCCTGGCAGCCCGTAGTAGGAACCTTCCGCAGTGACAGGCGCCCGGTACTGCCCAATAGGCCTCTCATCACTCTACCGGTAGTGTTTGCGACAGTGTCGAAACTGTATTGTGCGCTCTTGCGCGCAAGGCAAGGAGGATCCCTAGTTTTGCGATAAATTCGGGTTGATTACAGATGCGTCGACGGCTTGCATATCCAGAACCAGCTCTTTATCTGCCGTGTGCTCCACATATTTGGAACACATCGTGATCAAATCTCATATGACCAGAGCAGCGAATATTACGAGCTTTTGCAATAAGGAGATCAGCAACAAAAAATTTCGTCGCTTCCGCCGCCGCGAAAAAGAAAGAGAGTCGACCACCACTCACAAGCGATTCAGCGATAAGATCCAGTTCTAAAAATAATGCGACAATGTTTGCATATTTCACTATGGAGAATCCAATTTTGAGAGAGATTGAGCGATTCCTCATACAGAGCGAGAGTCATGAGGAATTTAATATTTCTGCAAAATGGTTAGAATATTCATTTCCGCCTCGATAACTTCCAAAATCTCGCACCCACGCATGATAGAATCCAATGAAGCATCCAAAATAAGCTACTCTGCTACATTCTGCATACTTTCATTCTGCAAAATCTAATATTGAGCCACATTTTCTTCCGCGTTCTCGCGTGATTCGATCACAACTTCGTGTTTATGGGATGAGCTTTTCATCCTAACAATGAACCTCCAAATGTAATTCGAGTGTTTTCAGACAACAAATCGACTATAAAAAGATGCCAGGTTAACGCACAACATCAGTTGCTTTAGCACCAGAGCAGCCTCATCTGAATGAATGTTCTCATCCGGACTATCTTTGTCTTTCCTGGTTTTATAACCCATCTTTTCAGGTAATAATGTCCCGTATCCTCATCGCCCTTCTCATCGCTTCCCTTGCGATTGCCGTCGCTTCCGACGGCGGCGTCATCCCTGGTCTCCTTGGGGTTGTGAATCAAGTGGTCGGTCTGGCAAGTAAGGAATCACTAGTTTCACCAATCCCCATTAAAAATTTGAACGTTCTTCCAACAATGTAATCGATCTAGAGCAATTTTGAAGCCGATGCTGTGATTATTCCATGTCACTCTCCCTATTCAATCACATATCATTTGCAGCCAACCTGCTCGCGGCGGCGCTGCCAATTCCTCAAGGGATTTCTAACTGTGCCATGCAAATGGTAAAGTTCAAAATACGAGTGGTCGTCTCTTCATTTTACAAGTTCTCTCGCCTGTCACAGAGGCGATTGAGAGGGTGTCAGATGAAGAGACGAATGCACACGTAACGCGAAACGCGAAAAAAAATCGAAAGGCAAAAACTATGTAATTTGACAATATTATTCAGATGCAGCAAATCCTCAACGCCTACTTGGCTTTCTTCAATGCTGTTATCACGCAACTTCCGGTGCGAAAAAAATACCACTTTTCAGTTTATAATAAATAATAATAATAATGAGCACGATGTTTCAGACCCTCTCCGCTTCCGCGATTCCCGCCTTCATCGGTGGTGAGTTAATTTCATAGAAAAACTTGATAATTTCCTAAAAAAATATTACTTAATCATAGTTTTCTCCTTCCTGTTCGTACAATTATCGCGACTCTGTATTAAAGGGGGATAAGAATCAATCAAAGTTGGAGAGTTCCACCACGAGAAGCCTACATCAAAGCAATCCTACCGTGGATTGACAAGGTCTACTCACCTATCATACTCTGGGCAACGATATCACAATAGCCTAGTGGATTGTGCTTTTGCCTATCTATCCAACACACGCTGGTTCGACTCCCGCTGAGCACAATTCACACTCACTATTGCGTCCATTTTCGACTGTTAATCGGATTTAAATCACACATACAGTAACCCTAGATTGCCTGCAATATCAATGAACTTTAAAATTCCTTAGTGAGCTTCAGAGGCATTTCTAGCACTGCACATAAAGTTATCTCTGATCCGGTAGATATTTTCTCTCATTCCACGTTGCCAGTTTATGTACGAAAACATCCAAAGTTTTGAACCAAAGTTTTTGATAACAGAAATGTCGTAGATCAACAGACATCTTGCAGAAGATCACTGTTAGACCATTGAGTAGAGCCAAATTGCTCTTGCCCTAAGAAGGGTGTCCAATTTTTTTGTTGTTTAGGTCTGTTTACAACATTCACCAATACTGTCAACGGTGTTCTCAACGGTGTCAACTGCGTCTTGAGTCAGGCGGTAATCTCTATTTTTTTTAATTTTTTAATTTAATTTTTAATTTTAATTTCCTAGATAATATTATATCCTATTACGTTGATTCACTGTAGAAATAGATATTTCCCATCATTCCAGAAACGCTAAAAAATCTTCAACATTTCCAGGAGCTATCGATGGTTAATATCTTCGCGTCAACTCTAACGGGTTTCGTGGTAAGAATTTAATCATATCTTTTTTGTCCAATCGCAAAAATGCGTCGTTTTCAGGGAGTCTTCATGAGTACCGTTAATTTCCTTTTCGGAACCATCGGAATCATCCTCGGATAAGCAAAGCAATCATGGGCAGAGGAAGAGAAGGCTCTCCTCATTTCGCGCTTTTCTCTGATATTATATGATGTGAGAATAGTGTGTTGTGTAACGTGTGCGCTCTTTCCCTTGTCGTTATTCATCTCATCGATAAAAATTTGCCGGCAAATATTTACCAATATATTCATTAAATAATGCAAAACATTAATAAAGTAAGCGTGTACGAGCAAATGCAATGTTTTTCATTTTTAAAAAATCAGCTGTTTGTGCATAAGACAAGTGTGGTGATTAAAAAAATATTTTATTTTAAATAGAATGCTATGTTTGCCTTATTTCGCATTTACCGTGTTCACACAGCACACTCTGCTCTCATCGATCAATACTTTCTCTCGTAGAGACCTCACCCAGTTCAAGAAGTATAATTAATTTTTTTCTTCGTCATTTCGTGTGTGAAATGCTAAGCTCTCGCTTGCCTCTGTTCCTATTTACGTCAATATTTTTGAAATTTGTGAAAAAATAATATCCATGTATCCGTGTTTTCGAACAATCAGATAATAATAATGTATCCGTGTTTTCGAACAATCAGATAATCAAAACACAAAAAAATAGATTTAGAAGTGATGCCATCTGGAGCCAACGATACTTCGACGACCAAAATGTGTTCTTAGGCAAACGACATCATATGAAAAAAAATGTAAACGCGAAGGAATCGTGAAAAAGTGATTATGTATATGTCAAGTCACAGTCGTATTTCAACAGTTGGTCTTATCTACAGGTAAGGTCGGCTGTCAGACGGACTAGAATGTCCTTCTGTCCAATGCATCCTAAGGTAGGTTTATTCGGTCTTTCTTTGATTTTTGAGTCCAGACCTGGATCATCAAACCACCGATCGAAAGTTAAGAGTAAACTTACGAATTAGCATTCTTGAACGGGACGAGATCTCTTCGAGAGAAAGTTTTGATCGATGAGGAGGGTATCATTGTGCTGTGTGACGACGGTAAATGAGAAATACGGCAAACATAGCATTCTATCTAATTATAATAAATATTTTCTTTTTTTTAAATCACCACTTATTTACAAACAGCTGAATAAGTTTTTTTTTTTAATGAACAACATTGCATTTGTTCGTACACGCTTACTTTATTCCTGTTTTGAATTATTGAAGTAAGATATTGCTAAACAATTGCCGGCAAATTTTTATCGATGAGTTGAATAACGACAAGGGAAGAGCGCACACGTTACACAACACACTATTCTCACACCAAATAATATCAGAGAAAAGCGCGAAATGAGGAGAGCCTTCTCTTCCTCTGCCCATGATTTCTTTGCTTATCCTAGGATGATTCCGATGGTTCCGAAAAGGAAAGTAGCGGTGCTCACGAAGACTCCCTGAAAACGGCGCATTTTTGCTATTAAACAAAAAAGAATATAATTTAATTCTTACCACGAAACCCGTTAGAGTTGACGCGAAGACATTGACCATCGCTAGCTCCTGGAAATTTAGAAGATTAGTCAGCGTTTCTGAAATGATGGGAAATATCTATTTCTACAATGATTCAACGTAATCGCATATGATATTATCAAGGAAAAAGTTGAACTGACGAAATCTAAAAATAGAAATTACCCCGGCACCCGAGACGCAGGTAACGCCATTGATAATAGCGTTGACAGTAGTTGTGAATGTTCCTTGGGCACCTAAATAATCAGTGATATTCTGAAGAGTGTCCTATGATCTACGACATTTCTGTTATCAAAAACTTTGGTCCTCAAAGGGCGATAGACATCAATGTTTTCGTACTAGAGTTCGCAATACGGGGCGGGTACTTCGGTCTCGTCCCGGGTCGAGAGCACGGCGAATGAAGAATGAGGCGACCCGATACCGGCCCCCCTCGAATCGCGCAATTACCCGATACCGGGGAACTTTAGGCAGCTGTAATTCAGACCAATCTGAACCGAATCAAAAAATATTTTTGCATGTGATACTGCTAAGTACACTCTATCGATAAAGGTAAAAATTGTGGAAAGAAAATGATTTTGAAATTTTGGCATATTGATCGCTCGGAAGTGGAAATTTTGATCTGCAGCAAACGTGATTGAGTTAAAAACGTTCGGATCAACTCCTGAAACCATTTTGAGGTTATTTCAACAACTTTAAACAGAATCAAACCTCTAGGGAGCGAGAAGAAAGGTGGACGAACTCTTCCGATTCTCTAGCAACCACTCGCTATACTGGCGCACAGGCGAAATGATGAGAATAATTGGTTTCATTTCGTAAATTGCACAGTTATAGATCGCGAAACATGCGACAGCAAGGATATTTGTCGCTCCGGTATCGGGTAATAAACGAAACTTCACGGCCGCCCCGTCATTTCCCTCCCTCTCATTCTTCATTCGCGGGGCCCCGTGGTATCGTTTATCGCACTCTATTTCGTACATAAACTGGCAGCTTGGAATGATAGAGAATGTCTACCGGATCAGAGATCACCTTATATGAAGTGCTAGAAATGCCTCTGAAGCTCACTAAGTAATTTTAACGTTCATTGATATTGCAGGCAATCTAGGGTTACTGTATGTGTGATTTTAATCCGATTGACACTCGAAAATGGCCTTATTGATTGCGTATTGATTTTCATTATTGATTGCGTATTGATTTTCATCCGATTGACATCCGATTGATTGAAAATGGCCGCAATAGTGAGTGGGAATTGCGCTCGGCGGGAGTCGAACCTGCGGGTGTTGGATAGCTAGGCAAAAGCACAATCCACCAGGCTACGCGCAATTGTGATATCTTCCCAGAGTATGATAGGTGAGCAGACCTTGTCAATCCACGGTAGGATTGCTTTGATGCAGGCTTCTCGTGGTGGAACTCTCCCACTTTGATTGATTCCTATCCCCCTTTAATACAAAGTCGCGATAATTGTACGAACAGGAAGGAGAAAACAATGATTGAGTAATATTTTGTAGGAAATTATCAAATATTTCTATGAATTTAACTCACTGGCGATGAAGGCAGGAATAGCGGAAGCGGAGAGGGTCTAAAACATCGTACTGATTATTATTATTATTATTTATTATAAATTGAAAAGTGGAATATTTTTTCGCACCGGAAGTTGCGTGATAATTGCATTGAAGAAAGCCAAGTAGGCGTTGAGGATTTGCTGCATCTGAATAATATTGTCAAATTACATAGTTTTTGCCATGCGATTTTTTTTCGCGTTTCGCGTTACGTGTGCATTCGTCTCTTCATTTGACACCCTCTCAATCGCCTCTGTGACAGGCGAGAGAACTTGTAAAATGAAGAGACGACCACTCGTATTTTGAACTTTACCATTTGCATGGCACAGTTAGAAATCCCTTGAGGAATTGGCAGCGCCGCCGCGAGCAGGTTGGCTGCAAATGATATGTGATTGAATAGGGAGAGTGACATGGAATAATCACAGCATCGGCTTCAAAATTGCTCTAGATCGATTACATTGTTGGAAGAACGTTCAAATTTTTAATGGGGATTGGTGAAACTGGTGATTCCTTACTTGCCAGACCGACCACTTGATTCACAACCCCAAGGAGACCAGGGATGACGCCGCCGTCGGAAGCGACGGCAATCGCAAGGGAAGCGATGAGAAGGGCGATGAGGATACGGGACATTATTACCTGAAAAGATGGGTTATAAAACCAGGAAAGACAAAGATAGTCCGGATGAAAACATTCATTCAGATGAGGCTACTCTGGTGCTAAAGCAACTGATGTTGTGCGTTAACCTGGCATCTTTTTATAGTCGATTTGTTGTCTGAAAACTCTCAAATTATATTTTGATGTTCATTGTTAGGAGGAAAAGCTCATCCGATGCACAGGAATTTGTGATCGAATCACGCGAGAACGCGGAAGAAAATGTAGCTCAATATTAGATTTTGCAGAATGAAAGTTTGTAGAATGTGGTAAAGTAGCTTATTTTGGATGCTTTATTGGATTCTATCATGCGTGGGCGCGAGATTTTGGAAGTTTCTCATGCGGAAGTAAAAATTTTTTGCACATTTTGCAGAAATAATAATTTCCTCATGTCGCGGCACGAGGAATTGAAAAAAAAGAAAATTGGATTCTGCTCCGCTCAAAAATTGGAAACCATCTCGCAGGAATGGTTTTTTTTAGAAATCGCGTGCAAAACTTTAGAAGTCGACGATTCGCGTCAATGATTTCGGTAGCAGTTTAAAATGAAAAAAGATTTGATATCATCACAGTCGTATTAGCGTACCTTTTTCATAACGATTGTGAATGTTGTCATGAGACGGAAGTTCGAACAAAAATTGAAAACATTGGAGTTCGCCCGTCATCTCACATCGAGAGCTCACGAAATATGCCCCTATCTCCTATAAAAAGGAACATAAGCCTTACGAGATGCAAATTGTTATCTTCGGCCCTACTGAACCGGTTGATTCAATTTTTTTCAGCGGAAACTGCCAAGCTCCAAGCCACGATCGGGAGCAGCAAGACTTTCCTAGCGTTTCTGTAATTTGCGCCAATTTACGAGTAAGCTCCAAGTAAGTAGAAACAATTTCAATTTAAAAAAAAACCAATGTTTTTTTACATTCTGGAACCTACTGGCAAGTTACATCTCCGAAAATTACAATGATCTCTAAGGATACCGTACAAAAATTTAATATGGATCAGAGAGAAATTATATCATATTTGTCCGGTTTTCCCTCGGTTCTTAGTGAGTCATCGTTTAAAGAGTAGATCGCATCGATTTTTTAACCGAACCTGTGCTGTGGAGCATTGTTCTGTTTCAAGCTCATTTGCAAATCTGATGGAAATCTGATCATCAATTACCACAAAACTGATCCGCACACTTCTGATTCTTCTGATTACAATTTAAGCAAAGTCTCCTGCATTCTTTCCGTATCCCTGCGGCAAAATATAATGCTACAACTGATTCACGGCATTCATTTAATAATCGTCAACAACTAAGCATAAATGCAATTCCTCGCAAAGCTAAGGAGCATCTGCCTAAGGCGCGCTCTCCCACCCAAACCAATTCATCGGTTGGTATGTTCCGTGAGTTTCTACTACCTATACGTGAGGCTATTGAACCCATGTTGTATGCACGATGTTCTTTGTTGTGGTTTTTTCCACATCGAACAATTATTAGGTCTCTAGCTTTGGGTGGATCTGAAAACGGGCCCAGAACCTGTCGAATTCATATTCGATGTACTCTAGTTAGGCATCAGAGCAACGGGGCCCCCTAGATGCATTGGACAGGAAGAAATGCAACGGCCGGTTCTTCGTGTTGGTTCCACCTTCTGCTATCACGCACTCTAAATTCGCTTGACATGGAAGCATCTTTAGATTTCACATTTGTTACAATTATTATTTTTTTGCATTTTATTGAATCGTGTCTTCACATTGATTTATAGATCAAATTGTTACCGCAATAAATATAGCCAAATATTTATCGTTGCAGGAGAAATTGACAATGAAAGAGCGCTCATGTTACACAACACGATCTCACACCAAAAAAATTGATGAAATGAAAAGAGCGTTCGAATCCATTGTCATGTAGAGTTCGAAATACGGGTCACAGTCTCTTCATTTAACGTACTCTCTCACCGGTCAGAGTGACGAGAGAGTGTGTGAAATGAAGAGACGATTACCCGTATTTCGAACTCTACTCTATTGACATGTTCATCCGAGGATCGCTGCAGCAGCGGCCTGAAGGGCGGCCTAAAATGCATTATCTAATTAATCTAAAATCAGAAAAATCTTACAATAGCAGCGTTGGCCTGTCCTTGGTAGAAAGTGACCGCGGCTTGATCCTGTAAAAATTTCAAGTGATTTTCGGAGAATTATTCGAGGCATTTCCACAGTGAAGTAGCGCGATACGCTTTTTTGCGAGATTCGAAAATTCAATCCTAAAAATATTTTTATAAATTTGCTATAAAAATTACCGAAACGCTCAGGCAGGTTGTGTTGCTCACAGTGTTGGCTTGGAATTTGGCAACTTCAGCTGAAAGAATAACATCGTTGCTCAGTTCAGACAAGATAGTTCCTGTTAAAAAGTGTAAGAGCCAAGTATCCGAGCGAACGGCATAGGGCAATTTTGATTGAGCGAACATTTTGATTTTTTTTTTACGTTTTCAACACTTACAGCTGATGAATGCAGGAACAGAAGAAAGAGTGCTCAGGCTGAGCGTCTGAAATGTTGTTATTGTTTTTCGTCTGTGAAACAAATAAAACAAACAACAAGTGAAATATGTTCTAAAAGTGCGCACCGCAATTTCCGCAGCGACATCGTTGGCCAAAGTAGTAAGGCCGGCGGCGATTTGCTTGATCTGTATTAATTTCGTGTCAATTTCGGTTTGCCAGGTGTTATGTTCAATTTGTTGTAGAGCTCGTATTACGTATTCTCATCAGCTCATAAACACTCCCTCCTCACTCGGACCGGTGATAGAACACGTGCAATGTGCGAGAACACGAAAAAATTACTCTTGCTTTTCGGAGACTTATTCGAGACATTTCCACAGTGTGGTAGCGAGATACACATTTTACCTGTATTCCGAGCTCTAATTTACCTGGTCCCCGGCGCATCCTATGGCCGCTCCGGGATTCGACGCCACCTTCAGGATAGAGTCTGCAATCGGGCGATATATATGATCGATGGGGCAGCAGAAAAATTGTTTAAAAAATGAGTAAAAAAAAGGTGCTAAAAAGATGAGTTCCGGCGAGAAATATTTCGTATTTGTGATGAAAGTGCATGCTCACGGATAGAGTGCGTACTACGGATCGCCGGCACTCTTCACATTCCACATACTCTCTCTCTCTCTCGCGCCACTCGCGCCGGTCGAGAGTGAAATGAAGAGACACGGCTGCGCGAATTGCGCAGTCTTCTATACTTACCTACTGCCTGCTGCAGGGTCCATTGGGCGGTCTGGACAGCGATTGGCACGAGCTGCGCCGAGACGGCGGACACAGCGAGCAGCGAGACAAGCAGGGCGGTGATGAGCACACGGGAAGACGACATTATTATTACCTGATGAAAAGATGGTAGTTATATATGGTATTTGGAACGCGTGGTCACAGCAGAACTTTTGTGAATGGGGAGCGAATTGTGAGCGATAAGGAGCCAAACACAGACAAAATAAGCGTTGAAAGAAAAGGCACTAAGACGGTGGAGTATGCATTCGGATGATAATCTACGTAATGAGACTGGCAAAATTCCGCGATCTTAAAATAGTCCTAATCCTATAGGATATCGTCTGGGCTAGTAGTGACTGACTTGACTATGGACCGGTCAGTTTTTATAGGCCTGCGATGTTATCACGAACATCTCTTGATATCAATTTTGAAGTTCACAGTTATTGTTGGTTGCTGGGGTGTTCATTCAATGCACAGGGAAGTTATGACGGAATGACGTGAGATCACGGCGAAAATAGAGCCGCATATTGGATTTCATGAATGGGTGTCGGCCGAATATTCAATATGGGTGCTTTGAGTGACCATATCACGAGACAATATTATGCTATCCCCCACTGTGAGTGTGTTATTGGAATCCGATCATTATCCCATATTTTTCATATTTTTTTCGTAGGCGGAAGCATAATTCAGAGTGATGTCTGTCAAATTGAGATTAATCAACGCTGAATTTGTTTTTATTCTGGACACAATGTTCGCTTATTGACCGGTAATTTGTTGCGAAATATTTATGTTTATGATAAAATGATTAACAGAACGAAGCCGGTGTGAGGAAATCGAAATTGATACATTCGAGAGGTCCGGAAAATCGACTCTTAGCCGAGGAGGTTGGCGATTTCGTTCACGACGGACTGAAATTTTACAATACTTTACAAATTAGCCAATTTCAAAAATAATCATTTATTTTAATTTACGGTCAGCTTTCCAATCTGTTCCTGAGCAGTGTCGAGGGCGCCCTGAGCCTGAAAAAAATATTTATTTTAAAAAAAGTGAATTTAAATAAAGTTACCGAGACGCCCGTACAGACTTTGCTCACGGGGTTGCCTTGGAAGTTGTTCAGACTTTCTAAATGAGTAAATTAAGTAAATAAATTATTGTAATCAAAATAATTACTTCTGAGCGTCTGCGCGACGTCTGGGAGAGAATCGAGCCCTTTGAAGATGATTTTCTAAAACAAATCTTTGGATAGACAGTCAAGGAAAAGCGCTGAAATTTAATTTGACGCCATTTTAAAAAAAACATCTCAATGGTTAGGCCGCGTAAATTTTTTACACTGACCACATATGAGCCAATCAAAGTTCCGGAGAGCGAAGCCAGGCTGTTGAGAAGCTGCATCGTCTGTAAGGGCATTACCAAGTATTTAAATATACTATTGTCGGATGATCAGTGATCATTGATCACCGTAAAAAAACCAAAAAAATTGTTTGTTCCATTTGTGATCTTTAGTTCACTTAAAAAAAAACAGTGTTGAAAACATTGGTTCTTGTCCAGTATGATCACACCGGTGATCATCGGATGCTAAAAGTGATGGTCCCGTCAAGCGATTTTGCGCGTCGCACAACAAAGCTAGGCATAACCCACTGGATCCTATCCGGGCTACTTCTAATCTGTACATTGATACCTGATCGCCGGCACAGTTCACAGTTTCAATTGGATGCAGCGCCACCTTGAGGATTGCTTCTGAAATTGAATTTGTTACACTCATTCGTCTAGCGTAAAAAGATTACCCAGAGATGATTTCTCAATTAGATTTGGTTCTTGTCATGTTTACTCCTACTTTTGTTGTTATTTTGGGTTCATAAACACTCTGAATGTGAAGGTGGTAATGAATAAGATGCTACCGAGGGCATACTTTGCGAGAAAAGGCCGGGCCATAAATCTAAGAAGTGTCATAATATTTTGGTTGGTAAGGAGTTTTGCTCACGAATCGTGCTCTCGAGGGTGATCGAGAGAGATTCCGCTGCGATCGATAGCGCCGAGTCCTTTGCAGCTACGATGGCGACCCCTAGCATGCACAGAAGCAGGAAGCGAGACATGTTTGTACCCTGGAATCGGAAGGTTTGACGACGGCATGACTGCGGTGATCTAGTACTGAGGCGAGCCATCTATTGGATAAGTAGAGTTTGGTCAAAAATAAGTAGAGTTTCGTGAAGGAACAGAAGATCCTAGTTCGAAGGAGCGAAGGGTTACGACAAAAATGATGTAAAAAAATTTTCTCCCTATATCACCCCAAATTTGCGTAAGCTCACCGTGCCATGGTACATGTGGGAAACAAAGCATGCCGTGTAGAAGAGGAAACAGGCTGTTTCGATAGAGTTAGATTGTGGGCGTCTCTAATCTGCCATGTCGCTTCAATAATTTTTTTTTGTCAAAAAAATAATCTGACTCTCTCATTTCGTAGTGCTCTCTAGCCATGTCTACCTCCGAGAGATTACTGTGAATGCAGAGAGTCGGAATACTTGCCATTTATGTTGTTTATCCTGGTGCCAGTAGTCTTTGGCTGCCAGCCGTATGAGAAATCGGAGAAGAAATGTTCCACATCCTCGTTGCTTCATCCTGCTACCATTAATAAGCATAACGGCCGTAAAATTGCTCATGTCATCAAAAAATAACACGTAAAATGTGTCGTTAGCATTTCTTTGGCCCACAGCCGTATGTTAATGTTTTTTCCTTTTTTGATGTTCTTTTTTTTACAGAAAAGTGCCCACATTTCCGCATATTTCCCATTATCTAAGTTATGGGTTCTCGTTGGTACATTTCGTATCGTAAAATAATAAACCGTTCCGCGTATTCCGATTCCTATCGTTCTTTTTACATTTTGACTAAAGGGTCTCAGACCCTAGCTATTGTTACTAATTGTTTCCTAGCAGCACTAGTAGTACATACTGTGAATATCAGAATTTTTAAATTAATCAATAATGAGCAAGCGAATAAAGCGTTCCGTATTATGCGCTAAACACTGTAGCGTCTCCGCTGAGCATTTGAATGTTACAATATCTTTTTTTATCATCCATTGTTTTACATCTATAAAGGAGGAAGTGGAAACTCCAACTTCATAAATCTGGTGAGTCGAGTCACGAAAAAATCGTCGAGTTCCGGAACTGTTTATGCAGATCCGAATGTTTTCGACTCTACTTTCTACGAAAACAATCACAGGAATACTGTATTGGGGATGTGTACAGAAAACCATAACAAGGAAGAAAAAACGAAAAATCTGTAGCACACTTCTGAAACATGAAAAATAAATGAAAGCATGGAATGAATTTAATGTTTCTTGCCTTGTTATGACAGTGATCACTGATTCCGAACTTTGCTATTATTTTTTAAATAAGAATCATTCAAGCGAACAATTACAATTAGCATGATGCAAATTAAAATATTGAAATAATCTCGAACAAAGGAGGAGACTCGTTTCACTCCTCACCCCTCTCATTCTCTCCCCTTTCCCTCTTCCCGTACGGTCTCTTCTCCCCCCTTCTCCTCTTCTCCAAGCTCCGCCCCTTTGATCTTTGATCTCCGCACGATGTCGTTTCTGACGATCATCTTCCTCTTCCTCTTCCTCGCTGTCGTCTACGGGCTGTACTACATCAAGGTACGATTTCCAATCTTTGATATATAGTCGATGATCTTTGATCTCTGGTCGTTGATCTTTGACCTCTGGTAGATGATCTTTGATCTCTGGTCGTTGATCTTTGACCTCTGGTCTTCGTTCTTTGATCTTTGAGCTTTCAGGAGCAGACCCGCATCGACCAGCAAAATACGACGGAGCTGTGGTAAGTATATCAATCGAACGTAGACTACGGTAGTTATCGATCCAAGATTACAGTAACGAACACATTGTCGGTTACGGTAATTATCGATCCCATTCCAGGCACGAAGCGAAGAAGGATCTGAAGCCGCACTTCGAAGAGGGTCCAGTAAGTTTGGGGGGGGGGGTGCTGCTGCCTGGTCAAACTACGCACGGATCGTTTTCCGTGGTATCTGCCATTTTTCTGACAATGAGCTACAAGAAGCTACCGTACAACCGATGAGCAAAAAAAATCGATACAACATTTACCTACCGTAATCCTCTCTCGGAACTGTCGTGAAAGACCCACCGGAAAAAATCGATACCACCGTAACCTACCGTAATCGCAGGCGCCTTTCGTGCCCGAACTCGATCCGGTGGTGCGGCGCGGCAAGGAGAAGCTCCTCGAGATGAAGGAAGAGCGATCGCGTAAGTGATCAGACCTACCGTACACCTACCGTAATCCTCATCGATCGTATCCCTATCCGGACCCCATTTCCAACGAAACTTAATTTATACCACTGTGAATCGGTTTTATCGCAATCTCTCGATAACCACTACTGTATCCTAGCTCTTTCGCACTTTCCAGTGGTACCATAATATTGTCTTCCTCAATATTATTCAATCGATCAATAACCACTACCGTATTCCCTCTTCCAGGCAGTCGCAAGAAGTCGTCGTCGCACACGTCGCGCCCGCGCACCCCGCTGAAGGAGGAGTAGGCCGTGATTACGGTAGACCCGCCCTTCCTTCCAAGCCCCGGCCCCTTTCTTACCCCGACTATATTGCCCCGTTCCCCCACAGATGAATAAAGTAGTACAAACTAGCGATGAGGATATTATCGATATTCGGATGAGATTTCCACAGCGGAATACATTAGACTCCGACTGTGATTCACAGAGGACTTGACGAACACATAATAGAAAGAGAATTGACTTTCATGCCGATGAGCTACTTCGAGCATTTTAGCCCAATGTCCGTTTTCGACGTGACGTCGTCTGGAGCCAACGAGTGGTCTGTGAGCAAAAGTAGGGTGCATATCGAAATAAGCACCTTTGAGAACCCCAAATCTCAAAAATTCAGAGAGTCAATACTTTTTAGCTGTGCCAGAACAAGCCAGATCTTCTCGATTCTCTCGCAAACACACACACACACACACACACACACACACGCTCTATCAACTAGCCAGAAGGTCAGCAAAAAAGTCCCATATTTAAAGATCAAAAATACCAAATGAGGGCGGAAATCGTTTGCTGTGAGAGTGAATTTGCGTAATAGTATTTTCATTTCTCATTATTTTGATCAGATTAAATTTTACTAATATGCTATAGTATTTTCTTAATCTCGAAACAAAAGTACCCTCTGGATAAAATTCGCTTTAGTATCTCTTTGAGAAATCGTTATCCCTCTGGCATGTTTTCAGCAAACATTAATATACCAGAACGGATACGCCCAATTGCCCCAAGAAAAATCAGAAAATGTTATTTCGCTCGTTTTGTTCAACGTTAATGTTTTTTTTTTCTTTCTAGTTCATTTTTTTTCAAGTCCTCTTTTATTTCAGAATGCTCGGCATTATTCCATTCGTGGCGTTCATTGTTGGAGGAGCTGTGCTGGTAAGGATTGATTAGAGCTTTTACAATCTTTGCCCAGCTCTGAGTGGTCCCCCGCAATGTAAAGGTACACAATTATTATACAATAATCATTTAAAAATATTATTGATTTCAGATCATTCTGGATATCAAGTACACTGACTCCAGGAACAGATCCCTCGGTCGAGCACTAACATTAAGGGAGGAACTATGACTATGCCATGTTATTGCGTTTATCAATTCACATCTTGATAACGATCACTATTCTCTCTGTAAGAACATCATCGTTGTGTATGCTCAGTTAATGGATAAAAAATATTTACTGCTTGATTCAAATTACCTCGGTCATATTACGTTGAGGCTCGCTACAAATTCATTCATTTCATTCATTCATTTATTTCCGTTACTTTGCAAATGTACAAGAAATGTGGCGATATTGTTCCAGAAACGGATGTCCGTCGATGTAGATCGAATCGGTTGGTGGTGGTTGGGGTGCTTGGCAGCAAGGGAGGGGGAGGGGGAGAGTAGGTGGTAGGGATCAAAGCTCAAGCCAATTGGCAATATTAGAATGGGGGAAGAAAGAGGGGGGTTGAGAGCGGATGAAGCTACAAAACAGCTCGTGGGAGTAGAATACTTGGCTAGGAGAAAGGGAATTCCAAATAGTAATAGTTCTAGATACAAGGGTCGAAAATGAGTTATGAGGAATAAAAGGGATAGAAATACGAAGAGGGTGGGTGTTACGTAAAGATCGAATTGGGGGTGCACGAGTAAGAAGAGAGGACACATCGAGAGCATATCTACCGTTTAGAATCGAATGGAGAAAAACAATGTCAGCAATGAACCTACGACGCTCGAGAGTTACTAACTTAAGATCATGAAGTCTCGTTCTATAGGGGACAGGGGGAAGGGAGCACCTCTTATACATTCTACGAGTAAAGTCGCGCTGGATTTTCTCAAGAGCTTTAGTTAATTCTACACTATGAACAGGGTTCCAGATCACAGAGCAGTATTCAATATTAGGTAGAATAAAAGTGGTAAAGGTCTTTAGGTACAATGAAGGCGAATTGCTACGAAATGATTTGAAAATGAGGTTGGACTTAGAGCGAGCCTTACAAAGAATTTTGTTGATATGGGTAGAGAAGGAAAGGGAAGGTGAGAAATGAACACCTAAGTCCTTGACTACGATAGGGTCGCAAGAAGGCTCATTGAGAACAATATTATTGATTCTGAATTGTCTACGGGGATTATTTGGGCCATAATGAACAACATTACATTTGGTTTCTGAAATTCCTAAGTTCCATTGTGCTGACCACTGAGACACAATATTTAAAGCGGATTGCAAATCATCGGAATGAAGAGGGGATTCAGCGAACAACTTAAGATCATCAGCATAAACGGAATAATAAATGGATTTGGGGAAATTAGAACAAATGTCATTAATGAATAAGATAAACAGAAGAGGGCCGAGACAGGAACCTTGCGGAACTCCAGAAATAACAGGTGAGGGGGGAGAGAAGGAGGAGTCGAGGAATACTGATTGGGTTCTGCCAGAGAGATAAGAACGGAGCCATGCTACAAGGTGATCAGAAAATCCAAGTTTAGACAGTTTGTACAGCAATAATCTATGATCTATAGAATCGAATGCTTTCTTAAAATCAATGTAAATGGTGTCAAAGGGAACGCCTTTCTTAGAAATTCGAAGGTAGTGGGAGAACGTTTCCGCGAGGTTAGTGGAAGTAGACCTACAATCTCGGAAACCAGTCTGGTGAGGATCAAAAAGACAATTCTCGTCAAGAAAAGTGGTAATTTTTCGAATGAGAATCTTTTCAAAGACTTTACAAACAGAAGAGGTGAGAGAGATAGGGCGATAATCAGTGATGGAATTACTCGATTTCTTAGGAATAGGTTTAACTAGGGCTTGACGCCAGAGATGGGGTACTTGGGAAGTAAGAAGCGACTTGTTATAAATAATAACTAGAGGAGAAATAATCGATAGTTTACACTTCGACAGAACAACGCTAGGAATTCTATCAGGGGTGACATTTACTTTGGGCGCGAGTTTACTTAGAGCATAAATTACATCGTGTGCGGAAATGAAAGGCAGGTCAAATGAGTGTAGAGATGTGGGAGCAGGAAGGTTGCATAATTTAGGGGTCGTAAAAACGGAACAGAAGTACCTATCGAAAGCAATACACTTTTGATCGTTGGTCAACAAGAGTCTACCGTCAGAGTCAAGAATAGCGGATGGGGTGGACTTGGGGGGCTTAAGTTTGTCATTACAATAGCTATAAAACATCTTAGAGTTTGAAGAGGAAACAATTCTATTTTCCAAAGAACAATGGAATCTATCAAGAGCGACAGTGAAACGTTGAGACATTTGTTTACAAGCAATGCTGTTAGGGGCAATTCGAGACAATAGTCGACTCTTACTGTAAAGTATTCTAACATTCTTGGGGTATCTAGAGTGGGGGGAGGGTTTTGACATGGGGACAAAAGTATCAAGCGTGTGATTAACGAAATCGACGAAATAATCATACGATTCATGCGCGTCTAGAGAGTTCAAAGCAACGGTCCAATTATGGGAGAAAATACAATGATTGATTGATTGCCAATCAGCACGACAATATGAACGGGAGGGGATGGAAAAACGTGGAGGAGGAGGGGGAATACGGAGCTCTAAAGTAATACTCAAGTGGTCACTAAGAGGGGTAGACGGCATTACATTATGAATCAAGTCTTGATTACAAAACACGAGATCTAGGAAGTTGTTCAGTCTAGAGGGAAATGACACGTACTGGTGAAAGCGATGAAACGCTATGAAGTCAAGGAAATCGTTGGGCATAGGGGATGATAGAGACACCCAATCGATAGAAGGGAAGTTAAAATCACCTACTAGAACACACGGAAATTCGTCAGAAAGTAAGGGTTCAAGGTGTTCCAAAAGGGAAACAAGAGATGACAACGGGGAGGAAGGCGATCTATAGACAGTTACTAAACGAATCTTTTTAAAGGGTGAAGAAGGTGTGATAGGTGGATGTAGGTCAACAATACACGACTCTATGAGTGGGGATGAAAAGGAAGAAATAAGAACAGGATTAAGGGAGGAATGGACAATACACGCAACACCACCGCTTCTACCGTAATTCTCGCAAATAACTCGGTCGGTACGGAAAGAGTGGTAATCAGAAAATCCGCCTACTAAGAGAGAGTCGCAGTCAGAGTGGTCGAGCCAAGATTCAGATATGCAAATGATGCGAAACTGGGAGGAAGACAGGATAAAGGAGAGCTGGGGAGATTTGCATCTAATCGATCGCGCATTTGCATAATAGAGAGAGACAGGGGAAGAGGTATCGTTATGCTGACGTGTACTAACAGGGGGAGAATGAGCAAGTGATGATGCAACAAAAGAAGATTGACTAAACTGTGATTGAGAATGGGACCGAAAACTAGGCAAGAGAGGGGACTGGGGATCGGGTACCTTGCTGCCAGAGGCCTAGCGGGATCCTCCTCGAGGGGTGGTGTTCACGTGACTGGGGCGTGGCTCGGGCACGGGCGCAGAGGAAGAGACAGAGGTAGGAGCGGCGGCAGCAGATGCAGTAGATGAGTCTGAAGTGGTATCGGCAGTTTTGTTCATGGGAGGCATTCCGTTATCGATCGATCGTCTAGAGTAGTTGGGCGGGAGAGCGCGTGGGTTACGGTAAGTGATGATACTGTAGTCACGGAGGCCATACGTGAGGGATCCAACTTCGATATTCTTCTTCTTTACTTCCTCTCTTGCTGCTCTTTCCAGATCCAATTGATTGGGCGATAGGTCCTTCCTGATGAATGAAGGGGCGGGAAGTGGAGGAGGACGACCTCGTTTCGATCTGATTCCATCGAGCATTGCGTCTCTGAGACACTTGCTAGGGAGTTGGATCTTCAGTGGTCGGTTACCGGGCGGTTTGTCCTTCGGATGACGATGGTGAGTGATCTGCCCTGCATCGAACGCCTTCTTCACTTCGGGGTCTCCAGAGTAGAGGACCAACGATTCCACCAATTTCTCGTCCTTCTCAGCATTCTCCGTCGGGCTCTGATCTTCCTTCATTCCAATCACGACAACTCTCTTTTCCTTCTCCTCATAGGCAGCTTTATCATCGATGGCTTTCACACATCCCTCATAGATCTGACGGGCAATGTCAGTGACGGGAGCGACAGAGGGAGTGGAGAGAGGGATGGGAGGAGTGAGAGAGGGAGGAGGGACTGTCTTGTGAAGGGACAGTAACTCGGAGAGAAGGCCCATCATCTTGTCGACTTTCTTGGAAAGGGCCTCTACCGACTCTTGACTAGCTGCACGAAAGGCGCGAGCAGCAGCAGGGAGGGGAGCTTTCGGTGTGTTTGTACTCATCGCGCGTTGGGGTTTAGCGACAATGAAGATAGCTCACCTCGTCAGGTGGGTTCGACCACCACGTCGGCTATCCCACAATGCCGACTAGTGAAGACGAGGCGAGGCTCCTTGCAGTTCGAGGACGGCAGTCGATGGGAGAGAGACGAGGGGAGGGGTAATTTGACTAGAGGGGAGAGAGCGGAGGACGAACCGACCGCTCAACTCGAGGGATCGTCGGCATAAGAAATCATAAATCATAAATCTTCTTGAGTAGAAAGTATACAGGGAGTTTCTATAATTAGGTGCGCCATTGCAATTTCAGAAAACGTCATTCAAACAACGGCGAGAAATGCTATATAAATGTTGTATACTCGAATGGAATATTCAAGTGTTACTAATTAATAAGTGTGACCAGCCGTACTACCCGATTGAACTACCTACCGTAATGTATCCGTAAATTATAACCGGCTGGCTCCCACCACGATTTCCCTTATTATCGTGTTTCTTACTGTACTGTTTTGTCACCCTCTCTTATGTGACGTGTACACGCTCTCTTGCGTGGCCATAGAGCTGCGAGAGGGAGCGCGAGGCGAGTGTAAATACTCGTTTCTAGATTCTCGTTTCTATTCTCGTTTCTAGTCTTCCCAGGAGTTTCGTCGTTAGTGTTCTGTTCTTCAACCGCTTCGATAAAGCGTTGCCAATCACTCGAGAGGGGTCTTTCCACACAGACGAGGATAAGGACACAACAATAAAAATAATTGATTACGATAATCCGCTATATATTTTTGCAATTCACAGTGATTCTGAGGCGATGCTGAAAACGAACAATACATCAGCAATCATTTCCAATTTCGAGATGTTGATCTGACATTTGATTGTTCAAATTAGGGCGTTTGCTTGCAGGAAATTGTCTGCTCGTTGTACACGCTCTCTTGCGTGGCCATAGAGCTGCGAGAGGGAGCGCGAGGCGAGTGTAAATACCCATCCTTGCATAGTTCATTCATTACTGTACTCGTCGTGCACAGGCTCAGCACAGGATCAGCACTTCACCGTCCCGATTTTCTTTTTTTTCCGGATATTCAATATATATCATTACCGTAGCTCGATTTAAGGATGTTCCCGAGAGGTGCACCATACTTCTTCTCCTTCAGTTTCTCGTGCAGACCATACCTGCGACGACATCCTTCAACAGCAGCTGCGATCCGAGAGAAAGGAGGACACGGAAACGCACGGTTCGCTGTACATGAAAGATACCTAAACAAAATTTGCTGTTCAGAATGCCGAGCGTGCAAGGATATTGTACGTGCGGCTGCCAACTGCCCGCCGATGGGCTACGATTGCGATGACTTGAGCCTGCCACTCATGAGCAGCGGTGAGTTCCTAAATACATATATATATAGATTTATCCTGATATCAAGGCGATAGGCCTGCATGAAGAAACATCGTTAGGGAGGGGATTGGGATCTTCGTACTCAGTGGCATTGCGCTAAGGGATGGTTTATTCTTAGCATTTTGCTGTCGATTGTCCGTCACGTTTAGTCGATAGATTTTGAGCCACGAAGTAAATCATCCAGCCGCCGAAGCCATTCAATAACCTCTCTGAAATAACATGTGCCCATTTCAGTCTTGTTCCCGGACGAGTTCAACTGTGCGCAACTTCGATGCGCAGATGTGAATGCGACATTGGCTGTCAGAGTTTATCTTGTCAACAAGGTACAACGTTTGGAGCTCAAAATTTGAAGTCCCGTCTCTTTATTTCCACCCACCCTTGTTATTAGTTCGAGCGAGACAACGTATGCAATGAAGAGTATGTTGAGCTCTAGTTACGACCGTACACTTTTATCCCACCAGGTGTGCTGCATTGCTCTGAAATGGATCACTCCAGCCGGCGAGCCTGCTGCCTCTGCTGCTTGCGCGAGGCGTGAGTTGTACACTCTGGTAAACGTTTTATCCCACCAGGTGTGCTGCATTGCTCTGAAATGGATCACTTCAGCCGGCGAGCCTGCTGCCTCTGCTGCTTGCGCGAGGCGTGAGTTGTACACTCTGGTAAACGTTTCCTAGTAGTTTCTTAATAGGAAGGACTCATCAGGCCTCTTCCTAGTAGTTTCACAGTTCGAGCCTAGCAGGAAACAAAGTAGCAGCATCCTAGTAGGATCACAGTTGAGTTCCCAGTAGGGTCACAGTGGGGCCAGCCATTTTCTGTCCCGAAGCGTCTAGCACGCGCCTAGCCTATAAGGGACCATTTTTCACTCCCCCTCAGACGGCGCTCGAACTGGGCTGCCGTCTACTGCTATCCCGCAAGGGATTGCCTTTTGGATGTGACTACCGTACATGGACGGTCCATGTATGACAACAGTTCTCGAGTTTTTAATCTGTATTCAATGTTCATAGAAAATATTGTTCAGTTACGGTTGCAGTCATGTACGAGAGTGGTCTTCACATACTAGGGTTGGCTAAACGGTAGCGGTATAACGGTCCCGTTTCGGTGAGGGGGAGGGTAACGGCCCGTTATTCCCGTTATCTCCCGATACGTTTTCCCGCTACGAGATCGCTATATCTTTAGAGATAGAGAGAGCGGAAGGGAGGGGGGGGGGATGAAGGGGCGGAGTTTGAGCAGAGACATGTATGGACGCCCTCTCCCTCCCTCGTAGCGGGCCGCTACGTGACCTATCTTATCGTAGCGGGTCGTTTAGCCCGAATTGCCAACCCTCCTACTTCATACCCTCTGGCGTTTCTCCGTCGGAATTCGCTAGAACAGATCGGGAGCCTCCATTCTTGCCCAGACACAACACGGACACGATACACTCAATTCATTCATTCCATTCTCTATGAAAACATAGTCCATTTGTATCGCTCACCGCTCATTCGTCGTTTGACTTTTACTCATTTCAGTTATGATATCATATTTTTTTCAGAATGGTGCTCTCCATCCCATTGATCATTGTCAGCGTCGCCATCGTAAGAAATCACATTTTGTTTTTTATAATCCATTCTAATCAGATACTGTTTTTTTAAAGTGTATTATTCGATATATTGCAGGGGGTTCTCCACAAGGTTGGTCTTGCTGTTTACTGCTTTAGATACGGCAGGTGGTACGAAGCGCAAGCCAACGCACGCCGAATGGCGCAGTCAGCCGAAGAGACAGAGAGGAATTTTCCGTCGTACCTAGAACAAAGTCAAGAATCCCAGTCATGAATCGCAAGAGATATCGGGCTATTAGAATTGAATCACTCCATAACAATAGCCTTCTTCTCGTCTGCGAAGAAATTTTTTTATTGTTTGACGGTAGATACTCAATAAATGTTTCCTTCCAGTCTTACAAGGTTGACAGCACATTGGATTTTTTCCTGAATTTGAAAATCTTTATCAAGAAGGAGCGTTGGTTCCAAGAAAAAAAGTAATGCCGCACGTAAACTCGCGAGAGATTTGTGTCTATTGGAAACTGATCAAGAAATTGAAATGTCTCTTCCGTGAAGCATTTCCCGGGAAGCGTTGACAAATTTTGTTTAGGGTCACCATACCCGCTGGCTTTCCTCCATCGATATCAACAGATCGGTTCTCTTTTCCCTGGACATCTAGAACGGGGGGGGGGGGGGGGGTAATTAGACGCACATTATTAAATTTTATTATTTTGTCTGCAATCTTCATTTCCTGTTTTTTTCTGTCAGATTATTCTCAATATATTTCTTGGAGCATTCATTTTCTCAGAATGGTCTTCCTCATTCCTACCCTGACGTTCATCATTGGGGGTGCTGCTCTGGTAAGCAGTCACATTTTTTTAAACGCTGCCCTATTTTTCTGATCGTTAGATATTTATTTGCAGGTGGCTCTCCAACTCAAGCTCAACGGAGGAAGGCGCTTCAGAGCTGTCAGAAGAACAATGAGGGACGGAGAGGAAGGGCCTCTGGTGCCGAGAAGAAAGTCAAGAATTCCGATCCGTGCGGGAAATCACGAGAGATATCCGGCTATTGGACACTGATCGTTCGCTTTTTAAAGATGCTATTTTTCATCTGTGATGAAATTGTTCATTGCCAGATGGTGGTGAATAAATTTTTGATATCCATCCGATGTGCAGTATTGACGTCATAATGAAGGCTTCTTTCCAAGTAAGCATCTCCGCTTCAAAAATGATTGTTGAATATGACTGAATAAATAATTCGGCATTTGATATGCGACTTCGTCATTTTTCCGGTTGATCACGTAACAATTTTGTTTTGGATGGCAAACAATTTCAAAATTCCCGCCACGCAATTTCGCGTCCTAAGCATGATGCGTCTCTTTATGATTTTTCTGCAGACTGCATGACTACTTTTTTCTATTAACGTGCTGCGTTGTTGGTTCTAGAATATTTCTCCATATTTCGATTTCAGAATCATGCTGGTCGAGTGTGCTCTTATCTCGGCATTGGTTGGCATGCTCTATTGCGTGGTGCGTTACTCAACATCATACCTATTATCGTGCGTTTGAAATGCTCAGCAAATGAGATGTGCTGGTTAGCGAGCTATCGATTGTCTGGGAGAGAGGCAGGGGAAGGAAGGGGAGAGGAGGACACTTGATCTACCGCCTCCTCCCGGTCTCTTCCTTTCTCCGCCCCCTTGAACGTTTGTCAAAGATGAGCTACTAGTGGAATGGAAAATAATCTCACGATATATATCTTTATTTGTTAAAATTTTTTTGAATGAATGAGTGAATCTTTCAGAAAGTGGCAGTCTCGGATCGTCTATTCGACAAGGAAGACTAGTCTTCGGCAAATCAATCTTCACTGACGTTCGAGGAAAAATATGATCACCGATCGGCTATCCTTGCAATTATTGTAATTTTACGCTCAATTTTTTTTGATTTATTTTCTAAAAAGCTAAATGCACTTCAACCCTGAATTATTCGTATCTTCCACACACATTCTACGGCTCGAATGACATTTCAAAATCATGTTGTTGTGTTAGCGAAGGTAGACAGCCCCATCTGATCCGTAGAACACTTTACTCTGTGAGATCTTGCAAAACACGTATGACTAGAAACTGTTTAAAACGTTGGAAAAAAAGGGGCACAAAAAGCAAGAAAATGGGAAAATGGTCAATGAGCTGCTCCATTCAGCGGCACTTTGTCTCCGTTGCTGCCTTTCTTGCGCGAGTGATGCTCTTCGACCTGAAAGTATCCTATTTTGAATAGTTTAATTTTCGACAAAGATCAACGATCAATCACGTTAACGGACCTTCTTCAGATTAAGCGCGTAACGGAGCTCCTGCGACAGCTCTTCCCTCATTCGTTTCTGAAAATTTATACAATTATTAGATAATTTTGAAAACATGATTATTAATTTAAACATGATTCTTATTTTCTCATTATCTAGACATTAGGAAATAGTACACGCATCGAAAAACCAACCACCTCGCTAAAATGTCAACAGTTCATCGCTGTATGGTATCAAGAAATGAAATAAAAATCCTTGACACATGCAAACCTAATAATCCCGGGGTTGAAGCCATAAATATTACCCCCGATCCGGTGTTCGCCAGCTGTCGACTTCTGATGATCAGCTCGCAGATGACAACGAGCACGCCGACGACCAAGCCTAGAATTACAATTATTTATATTTCATTTTTCTGTTTTTGCAATACCTGTGAAGTTGTTGTACAAGCAAAATCATGAGTGAAATCAATAGTTTGTGTTTATTTCCGTAATCAATTATGAGGCCGTTCGCGAAAGAGTCGGACAGATCGCGACTGATTTGGCACAGCTCAAAAATATCAATTCTCTGAAACTTTGTATTCCCGGGGTTCTCGAAGGTGCTGATTAGGGTTGGCTAAGCGATTACGACATATCAACGTTGCAATGATAGGGAGAGATAGGGGCGACATATCAACGTTGCAATGATGGGGGGCAACGTTGCAACTCGTAGCAACGTTGCTAGAGATCGGAAGTCAACAAGTGGAAGAAGGATCGTGAAAGTTACTTATCATGAAATTATTTTCCGTTCCACCCGTAGTTGACCTTTGACTATCGTTCGATGGGCGGAGTTAGGAAGAGGCCGAGAGGAGGCTAGTGATCTACCTGCTCTCCTCCGCCCTACCTCTTCCCTTCCTCTCTTTCCCAGACAATCAATACGCTAACCAGCACATTGAGTTTGCTGAGCATTTGAAACGCACGATACAAGACTGAAAACTATCTTTTACATAAACCTTTCAGGCACGCAAGAAAAATATGAAAAAATTATATTTGGAATCCTTTCAGAATTCCCTTCGAGAACCCAAGAAAACAAAGTTTCAGAGAATTGATATTTTTGAGCTGTGCCAATTGTTCGACTCTTACGCGTACGGCCTCTTATGCAATGTTAAGCAGTTGTGAGTTACTTGTGGAGCACAACTGAATCAAAAATATTTTCCTGAAAGATCTCACCAGTGCACAAGATGATGAACAACCCGGCCACATTATGAATACTCAGCGACAGTCGTTGATCGTTCACTGCAGAGCCCGCTCCCGAGCATGTCGCTCCCCTATTAATATTATTATTATTGTTTTACAAATTAAGACCACCTCTGGACTGCTCCAACCATCGATTCAACATGGTATGTTGTTATCAAGTGATTAGAGAGGCCCAGAGACACACGCAAATCGAAGTAAGAAAATAACACGGTATTAGCAGTAGTAGTTCATGTCAACTGAGAGACGTGTTAGCGGGTGGGACGGGGGATCGGACTGGACAGGGTGAACGATGAATCTCAAAATGTTTCTCCAGAAATAGCAGATTCTTGATAGAGTGAGATTCATCCTTCACCACGCAAGCCTAGGAACGGAACTTGCAAACTTGCATAGAGGACTTGATGTGTGTTGGGTTTCTACGTAGACAAAGAAATTGAAGAAAAAAACATAATCAAAATGAACACGGTTACATTTGAAATCGTTGGTTGCCGCCGCCCCTGTTATTCAATAGTATTTTTTTTCACTTTCTGACGCTTCAAAGTTCATTTGCGAGGGCTATGACGTCGGAATTCGTTAAATGTTCATGTCAAAAAGGATAGGATCCCAGAACTCGTCTAACCGGACTTGACTAGGATCCAAAAAGACTCTGAAAACTAGCACTGACTTGCTTCTCCACCACTTTGTCTTCTTCATCTCGATTATTCCGCGCTTTGCGTACAACAAAATCTGTCGCGAGATTCGATCTGTCCATTCCGAGCCTGATCATGAATCTGCCCTAACCAAACTCGCAAGCTACCGTACCTCGCTTCAGCGCGATACCGTATCCCTTCGACCCGAGAACACCTCCGATTTGCGTGAGGTTGCAGTTCTGCTGAACTTCGTACTCCAGAGAGGTCGATTCCATGAGAAACGCGTAGTTTTCTCTGCACACATTTTTGATCTTTACAGGAAGCAACACTGAATTTGTTTGTATTCTTGAAACGCATGTGACTGTCAATAGTAATGAAGAGATTAGAAAAAAACGTAACTCACTTGAGCGCTCTATCCACACCCTTGCCGTTGTTGCTCGGGAAGAACTTTGGGTTGACCTGAAATTGATTATAATCATGTTTGTTATATAAAAAAATAAATAAAAGTGATAGATATAACCGTTCGCTGCTTGTTCATGTAGTCCCACATCTTGAGATGCGAGGGGATGCGCGATTCCTAGAATTGTTCATTTGATGATACGATTTTAATGATTTTTCCATCGAAATTATACAACAAATATCAGGTTGATGCGAAAGTTTCCGCGGGTTTTTATTTTTCAATTTCCTGCTCGATGGCTCTGCATTCGACTTCACCTATATTTGCATACATTTAGTGCATGTCAAGGCTAAATAGAAGTACTATTACACAAGGGTCGTATTACGTTTCCTATTTCTGTTAGTCGTCGCGAGCGGTTCCCTCTCCATTCTCTCTGATGGAGAGCGGTTTCTTCTAATTCCCCTCGACTCTACCAACGACTCAACAAGATCGGAATCCCCATCCAAGCCGGACTGGTCGCCGTGTGATGGGTATGACCGCCTAAGATGTTTGGTCCCTCAGAATCCAGGCTCGTATCTCTCGCTCAAAGATTGACTTTTGAGTTTGGAGGACTCGAGCACACGGAAGACTCGAGCACACGCCAGGCTTCGTTTTCGACCTACAGCGGGATTCAATCTGCGTGCAACTCCGCCAACAGTCCTATTGGGAACCAAGGGAACAGGACTCTTTCTCCAGCCATTGCGACTGTGATAAGGAAAAAAGACCAATCCACTGGCCCGAGACCCCTCAAAATGACATCTTGAAGGAAGAACGGCCTTCTGATACCCCATCTTGATCAGCGCCCAGAAAGCGACACTGATAAATATTCTGTATTCTGTATTCTATTACGTTTCCGTGGAGAAATTAATTTTAGTGTCAGCTAAATTGCAATTTAGAGTCAAAATTTCAAAATTTTGAGGTTGATTCAAGCTGCTGCCCTACAAAGGCCACACATCTAAAAAATCTGCCTGATAAATGAGTTATGGGGGAAGTGGTCCTGGTTCGAATAGTCACGTTAGATCGGACTTCAAAGCATTCTGGAGAGCCGCAGGTTGCTGAACATCTCTTTTTCGATGGTCTGACCTCGAACAAAAAATTCGAAAAATCGCTACTCTTCAAGGGAGGAAGTTTCCTCGGTCAAAAATTTATTGGAAGTTAGTCTACATAGGAGCTTCATGTTCGGTTATGATTGATGCCTATGAGTCAATCGTAACGTGTGCGAATCGATGATGGAAGCTGAATTTAAGGAAATTGAGATCCATTCTTTTCAAGATTGCGCGTCCTTCTCTTTTAGGCTTTTGCGGCTAACTTCTTGTTTTATGCCGAAATTTTAGTTTTGGTGTTGCGCTTTGTGATGGTGAACGAAATAGATCCAAATCATTGCTCCCCGCTGAACAATAAGCCCAGAAAGAGAATGCACTTTTGCCCACTTCAACAACTTTGCCATCGCACTGTGCCCTGCTTTTTGATTGTATCGCCCTTCTCTGATGGTCGCTGCGAAGAGCATCCAAGCACCAAACATATGTTTAAAAGCTCGAGCCGTTTGAACCAATCTAACGGCAGATAGAAAGCTATGTATCGTGAAATGAAAAACCCGCGGAAACTTTCGCATCAACCTAATATATATCACAGTACCTGGAAGAACTGCATCGTGCTTCCTCCATCGATCGTTCCGTACGAAATCGCCGTCTGATTGGCGAGGTCGTCCAAGTTCTGAATTGTTTTTCGTTAATATTATGCTACTTCTCAGCATTACTTTTCCGTAAGAAAAATGGCAGGCAAATGTCCCGAAAATATAGACTCGCCTTAATCGGAATGAAAGGTCGGGAGACTGTCAACACTGCGGCCAGATTGGCTGTGTACGCGGAGATAATGACGAGCGTGAACACCCACCACGTGCCTGAATTAATTAATTAATTAATGATTATGTAAATAGTTAAATGTAAGTACACCTCAAAGAAGTGTGAATACCCATCAGGTGCCTGAGTTTTTTTACTTTAAATATTCAAATACGTTAAATAGTATCATGAAATGGTGCATTTACAAATATTTTTATCAAAAATAGTGCCCATAAGGACAACATTCTGCAAATGACTGTAGAATCTTCTCTATTATTGCTCAAAATACGTAGGTGTCTCTACTAGTGTGCATTTTGTACATTTTTATTTTTTCATGACGTTGTATAATATTATAGTTTCCTTATTTCGAGTTTTCATGCAACTCATTAGCAACTTTATTTTTTGAAAGATTAGGTTAACAAATTCGACGCGTGTTTGAGGAGTTCATTGGCACCATGCCATTTCCGAGACGCGAAAATCGTTCGCCGTTCGCATTTCGACTTACATTCGCTTGTATTTATTTGTAATTTAAAAAAAATTTCTTTTCCTATTTGTAACTTTTCTTTTAATTTTTTTATAGAATGCCCGACCTTTCAACAGCAATTCGTTGCAAAGTTTCAAATTTCTACAAGGTCATTGCACAGTTTCGACGAAAGAAAAATCCGGAGCCCATTTGCGATATTTCTATTCAAATTCTACCTGCAGACCTGCTTGTTAATATTATTGAGCACCTTTCTACTGACGATCGAATTCATTTCGGTCTTACGTGTAAAAGAATACGAAGTATCGATCTTTCTTTAGGCAAGAGAAATTTCAACAGCCTTAAAGGGACCTGACATATATTTGTTATGTAATCATATTCCGTAGTAACTATCGTTTTGAGTCTGTTAACAAGAAAAATAATTAAAATTAATTAATATTTAAGTAATTAAAAAATAAAATAAATTATGGTGTCGTTACGGTATGAGTGCGGTGGTGTGATTTGCGGTCAAGCCTATTTCATGAATGTCGTCGCGAATCCTGGCATTTAGCCAAGAAAATTCGATTCAAGCGAATCATTAAGGATCTAGCCTGGGGGGCGTAGGCCCTCTCTCTCAGGGGGTTGGCTACCTCTCCCTCAGAGGGCTGTCTACCTCTGGGTCAGAGGTTTGGCTACCTGTATGCATATTATTAATCAATACTGTGTAATTACCGTTCTGATGTCTTTATAGTTACAGTATATTTATTATTATCAGCATTTTGTGACTCCACTATTTCCTCTCTCATTAGTTACTGTTGCTGTTCTCTTCCCCCGCTGAGTTAGTGTTGCCTGATCACTTGAATGCTCCTATTTTGCCTTTATTAATTCATATAGATAGCGCGCGCATGATCTACCTCTCGATCCTCTTCCCTTCCTCCACTCACATTCGATATTCTCCCACTTCGCGTGTTGAGTCGTTTCTCGTATTTATATTTATATTCGAATATATTCCTGTTTTATATATATTTATATTCCTGTGTTCCCGATAGTCTGTGTCATTATCAGAAGATCAACAGCTCGAAATCCTTTTATTTTAATGGTAGAACCTTCCAGATGGACGTGTTCGCTGCTTCGGAGAACACGTTTAGCGCGCCGCCCATATCAGCAAACCGAAGCGGATCGTGGACATTCCTACACGTTAGTTATTCTTATCGTTGGTCTGGTGTTTTCTGGTTAGGCAATACTATTAAGATGCGGTAGGAAATGCACGAACATAGACCTTTGGCTGTATGAAAATCGATTGTTTATTTTTTTAGATATTATGCGAGAACCGTTTCAGACGCGCCAGTACAGACTCGTCACGATGAAGTCGTCTTTTCCTCTGGCACCTTCACTTTCCCGGCCAATTCACACTGGAAAGACCGATTTATCAGGTGGTCAGTACCTTATGAATAACAACTAAAACAAACGAATCTTAAATGAACAGCAAAAAAGTGAACATAGAAACCGGACTGTGGTTATTTAATCAGACTTTTTCTCTGGTTTCGAGATAAGTATAACATTAGACATTTGCGATACTTGTCTACACTGAGAAAGGGGATGATATTACGAATATGTCTAAGAGTTGCATTTGTCTGCTCTACAGACTGAGTGTTGATCTTGGCGAGCGCTTCATCGCTAGAATAGGCAGACATCTTCATTGTGGGAGAGCACGTTCTATGATTCTTCTCGTGAAATCTACGACAGAATTTGTTTGATTTTAGTTATTCCTGTGAAATCTAACCTATCTATGAAAAATCGAGTGCACTTGAATCTGCCAGGCTCCCTTGCAAGACAGTAAGCAGATAGGTGACAGGAATTGTCATAGATTATATTCCTGGGCATATCTCCTCCATCCATTCGTGTTATTAGCATCTCAAATATATGTCGGGGGCTCTCGCACGAAGTCAGTATGGAGAATCCATATGTATATCTATGATGGCAAGTTGCAATCATAATACCAGGAGAGAGCTTATCATGACCATCTAAAAATGATTTTGTATATTTTGCTCAATAGGAGGGGTCCCACGTCCTAGCTTCTGTGAACAGTCCATGTTATCTGTTCTCGAATCCTTTTGATAGATTGGCCTCCCTCTCTTCAGTGGCCAGTTGGGGTAATATTCCAGTAATGTATCGATAGGAGGACCGTATATCGAATCTCTCCTTATTGGGCTTCTCAGAATAGAATCATTGAGAGTGAGGGCGGCACGGAGAACTGAAATTTTGAATTCCCCAATAATTGTAAAGCCTAGTTCGAACGCACCTTCGAAGAGAGACTTGGGAATCGAATCGAATCCAATCTCGCACAATGCGATGTACAGTATAGGCATATACCGTAGCATATCTTCAGCAGTTTCCTTTTCAGAATACTGAACGGTCTCGTCGATAATTGAAGTCAAGAGCTGGCGAGCCCGTCCGTCACTGCCAACCTGGTAAGATCAAATTTAACTTATTTTATATTCCTTTTGTGTAGAAATGATAACCTTAAGAATGTCCGGTATTGGACTATCTGAGAACATCATATTGTAAAAAGGTTGATAACGGATATTGAACATGTCATTAGATCCGATGGAATCACGGATGAGAGCAGTGAATTCGGTGGGTACCCATGTTCTAAATTATAGGAAATTAATTGTAATTATATTTCTATTCATTCGAACTTCACTGGCCCTTCACCGTTTGAGAATGCTCTCATCTGTCGTCTCATCTCTCTAGTTCCAAACCATCCAGGGGTGTGCGAATTGAGAATCTGTTCAATGGACACCTCGCGTTTCTATGTTTCAATTACAATCTCACTTTATTAGTGTCCCTCTTAGCTGCATAAGAAGCGAGATCTCCGCGTGTTCCTATCGTTGTGGCGTCAAAAATGAGCGTCTCCGGATACAGTCCACATTTGGGACAAAGAAATTGTTGTGATGGAACATCTAGATGAGATAGATATTCAGTCCAGCCTCGTTTAAGGGATGAGAGAGAAAGAATCACATCTGGATCCTGTTCATCTCTGATTCGAAACTCTCTTAGAATATTCCAGTATCCTGTATATAAACGAGAATTCATTGATTATCTACTTGTAAATAATTCTAACCGGTAAGGCTAACAGCTCCTTGCGTGAACGACGCCTCGTAATGGATGAGAAGTCTTCTCTCGAGAGCAAATGATGTTGAGAGTGGTACGAGTGGGAGAGAGTGCACAAGATGTTTGCAACACTGAGAGTATTGGAGGTGGACACTTTCTTGTCTCACCACCCCATCTCTATCGACGATTCGCATTACTCAAATTATTTATTTGTCATAATGAATTATAATTCTTTCAGTACCTGCCCTTCTCGACTCCATTGATGAGCCGTGTACGCAGTTCGGGAGAGGATCGGCCATTACTAGAGGTGGGCGCGACTCTTCTTCTTCTTCAATTTCCTCTCGTATCTCTTGAATATTTTCTTGATGGCCAGATTGAATTGTCCTGAATCATTAAAGTGCTCATAATAGTTGATATATTTTATATTTCTTACATGCAGTGAGTACATCTCTGGGAATGACACGTGAGACACGTGAGAGTCATTCGAGTAATCTTAATCACTCCACTACTATTCCATTTGTCTCTAACAAGGAAGAGGCATGGATCAACTGAGAACTGCACTGATTCCTCTATTACTACCGCATGCTCGATCTCAGATAGGAAATCAGTGCAAATAGGGAGAGATCGAGCAATAGAGAGATGGAGACATTCTTCCCGTTGATATTCCTCGTAACTACCGATCATTACAGCTGGGTCAATTCTCTGGAATGCGGATGCTTATCGTTCGCTTATCTTTCGTTCTATTAATCACCTCGATTCTATTTCTCCTACTTTGGTCACACGAGCAAACTGCTATCGACTGATCTAAACTTATTGCGTTAACTATAATTTATCATTTCAGGCGATGCACCTCCAATCTTCTGCAATCGACACGCCACGTAGCGCAGTTTCCTCCCTCTCAGCACTTTTCCATCGATGTCGCAGTCCGGAAGTGCCAGGTGACATGTATCTGAAACTTTTCTTTCTTTTTCTCCCTCTTTTCTCTGATTAGTTGGAACCGAGTCACATGACCCTACTCTCTATTTGCCTGGATTCGATTGTAATTGAGATCAATCTCCAGTCATAATGGGGGGGAGGGTAGTGATTCCTTCCCCTCTCCAATATTTCTCCCCTTTCTCCCTCTTCTCCCTGAATACTTCCCCTCCCTCTCTGTGTGAAACCTCACCAATCGTGGTGCTGCATCCAACTAGATTAGTGTTGCCTCTGATGTCGTCACCATATCTATCTTCCCTCGTAGGGAGATCAGGTCTAAATGATCAAACCTGTTTAAATCTATCTAAGTGAAACACAAACTGGTCAAGAATGTCAATCTGCACTATTCCATCTCCAGAGTCGGCAACAACGAGCAGAGGAGGAGGAGCAACGGGGCGAGGAGGACGGATGGGAACACGAGAAGAAGGAAGACGAGAAGGTGAGCGAGTTGGAGAGGGCGTTGCCCTTCTCTTCGTACCAGTGAGGTTGAATGTAGATGAATGGCGTCTACTCATCTGAGAAGGAAGTGAGGAAGAAAAAGTGAATGGAGGTGGTAAAGGAAATGAAAATCATGCTCTTTCGTCCTCTTTCAGTTGAGGGATGACTAGGGAGTTTTATCTTTTACAATATGAGCTAATACTTCCTTTACCGCCTCCTGGCAAGTTTTATGTTTCAATAATTATAATAATTAATAATTAAAACGATTAAAATGTATTTTTATGCAAATTTGACTTTTTGATAGAGAGCCCTCTGACTCAGAGGTTTGTCTACCACTCTTTCCTTCTCGAAGTTTCTGATAGACAGACCTCTGAGACAGAGGTAGCGAGCCCTCTCCCTCAGAGGGCTGTTGATTTTCTCACTGATTGAACACTGACTTTTCTGTAAAATTATATTTTTATATTTAATTTAATTTATTTTTATTAAATATTTTCGGATTTTCGGAAATCTCATTTCGGATTCACATACTCGTGTCAAGTGTCTGGAGGGAAGAGGGGTATCTTTATGCGATAACTTTGAGAACAACAAAACAGGATATTTCTTAGATGTAATTTAGCTACGATAATATTCAATGATAACATCGTGAACGGCTGCAGTGGCCCATGCACTAATCGGAATGCTAGTGGAGATAATCTTTCCATTATGGAATCTCGCTCGGAACTTTAGTCCTCTGATGATAGGGAAGGAAGGGAGATTGTGCAGATTGAAGGAGAGTGTACAATCTGGATTGGTCGTCAGAGTCAGCATTGAGTTGTAGTACCCGACCTGGACAGATATCGTTCATATTATAGAAAAAGAGAATAACGAACGAATGTTAAATTGAGAGTTATCTCGTTGACATCAGGTGAGAGGGTGGGCACTTTGGGAGGACGAGGCATGAGAGGCTTCTGAGAGATCAAAATCAGATATGAGTAATACTAGCCAATGAAAAAGGGATTAAATTTTGAAACGAACGGGGTCCTCAAGATCGAGTCTCTTCACCAATCTCTGATAGGTTGTTTCCTCTCTCTGTCCCGGTCTTCCCACTCCGATCTTAAAGTATTTCATTCCAGATTGGATCTTCACTCCTCACTCCCTCCCTCTCAAGCAGAATGAAGGTGGGTCACTAACTCTTACCATTCCCATTTCCATTCCACCTCCTCTCACAATTCCTCCCCCATCGCTCATTCTGTTCCATCCCTCCATCCGTCCATTGCCTCTCTCTCCTCTTCCTTCCATTTCGTATCCCTAAATATTGTTGATTTACTCCCGCATTTTCGCTGTTTCTCTTTCCGTTCTTTTCCCTTGCTCTCGTTATGAACTAGTGTTTCATTCGATTTATAAGCTATATTATTCACTCACTCCTCCCGTCATCGCAATCATTCCTCCTCTTTCTCTTTTCACAGTCCCTCCCCTTCCCCCTCCTCCTCTCGTTGCTGCACCCCCTCTCCCTCTTTTCATTCCATCCACATCCACAGTCAGTTCCATGTCCCTCATCCCTTCTTCTTCCCTACCGTACTCCTCCATTGCCTGAACATAGACTGTTTCTCGAATAACATTTATCACTCACTCCTCTCTTCTTCCCTATTCCTCCATCCATTCCATTCATTCCGTGTTCTTCCATTCTCAATCCCTCTCCGCCCTGAATCTGCAATATTTCAATAGTGACATTTCCCCTCCTTTCCCATCTGATTCCAATATGCATATTATTGTTTCTATCTATGATAATCACCTCATATCGATCTCCATCTCTTCCCATTGCTCCTCCCACATCCATCACATTCCATTGGCTGTCCATCTAAGTTACACCGATTATTGATTCCCCTTCCATTCCCCATTCACATTTATGTTCCAATCAATTATGATGTTTACTCACTTCCTCCATCATTCCATTTCCATCCCTCATTTGCATCATCTCCATTCCCTCTCCCATCTCACTTCTCATTCCTCCAGCACCCTGAATAGGTTATGCTTCTCATTGATTTCGTAGATAGATCCCTCACCCCTCCTCTTCCTCTCGATCCTCTCATTCCTCCTCTTGTCTGTCCTCTCACTCCTCCTCTTCCATTCCCTCTCATTATTCTTCCTGATCCTTCTTCCGTTCCCTTCCATGCTCCTTCATCCGGTATCTTATCGATAGCCTTCAACTAAACAAGTTTCTTCAATTCTCTTGTTAATGTAATAGTAGAGTAGATTAATTTCACCATGCATCCCTCCCTATTTTCCCTCCTTCCTCCGATCACTGATCCCGCTCTTTCACTGTTTCATCCTCCCTATTTATCTCTCCGTACCCATTTCCTTTCCCCTCTCGCTCCCTACTTCTTGGGGCACATTAGGATTTATATAAGAGAAACATGATAACTAATTAGATGGTGTCATTTTCCCTCTCCTTTATTTGTCTGGATCGGATTGTTATTTGAATCAATCTCCAGATATAATGAGGGAAAGGGAACTGACTCCTGCCACCCCCCTCTCCCCTCCTTCCTCCGATACCCTCCCTTTCCCTGTTTCATCCTCCCTCCCCACCCCTACCTGCAGGGTCAAATACTCAGGTCATGAAACCTAGGATGCGGTTTGCTATCACAATTTTTGAAGGATATTACTCTTGCGGTGGTTAGGTTTTGGGTCATTTCGTCCGCTTTTGTCGATAGTGGTATGCTTTTCTCTAATTTTACTACTTCCCCACTCCTTCCCTACTTCCTGCTGTACATTAGGAAAAGGGGTAGATATTAGATAACGACCATTACTATGATGTCATATTCCCTCTCCTTTATTTATCTGATTTGGATTGTCATTTGAATCAATCGTCAGGTATAATGAGGGATAGGGTACCGACATCATTCCCCCCCCTCCCTTCTCTCCTCATCTCTCACGAGATACTCCTTAAAAATAGAGATAGTGAGGGAGACAATAGAGGGATGATGACGAGATAGAAGGATTAATTAAACATTTCATTTCCCTATCTCTTTTTTCCATTGAAATATGTCTACCGTATCCCTTGATTTTACTCAATTCGAGTCAATAAGTATAGATCACTCACAATATTCTCTTGTCCCTCTGCTCTTCCTTCCCCTACTATCGATACCATCTCCTCGGCAGTTCTTGGTTCCTGTCCCATTACTTCTTCGTCCCCCCTTCTCTCCTCCAGCTCTTCCCCGATCTTAACATAGGCCATATTACGTACATATATGCTCCCCATACTATTTCCATGTTCTGCTTATCGTTTAGTTGCATATTCTTTCATTACCGTATACCAAGATCACTAATACCTCATTATTCCCTTCATCGTTCTCCCTCTCCTCCTCACGACCGCCCAGATTGGACTGAGTAGCGATCTCCGGCTGAATTATAATTGTGTCATTTATCCCATGTTTCATTGTATCACCTCATCTCGAGATTTCACTATGGTACTCATAGCCGACTTCCCCTCTCCATAGGAGATCTCCTTCAGACGCAGCCTCTTCATCATCTGATTAGAATATCAATTACCTACCGTAATCCATGTGAATTTACGAAAATATAATCGATAGTTACCGTACTCCTATGATACTCACCGGCAAAGCCGTGTCCCATTCCATGTTTTCTAGAGCATCTGCTCTTCTCCGACTGTAATCCCCATAGGAACTGAGAACAGCCCCCATGTCCGCAGAGACCTCGCCTGGATTAAGTTATTGTCTCCTATCGATCACACACTAATATGATATATGACCCCCCCCCCTCAAATTAGATGCATATTCACAATTGTGTAGAAGGAAAGGCAAATTCATACCTTTCTCCGAGGCATTGCGGCCCTTATGGAAGGATCCGAATACCACGTTTTCTGGCCACCATAGAGGAGGGGCTCCCTTTTTGAAGACGAACTTGGAGGGAAAGTTTTCGATCTCGAGACAGTCAACCACCCCTCTCCTTTTGTTTATCGACGGCTTGGCGGTCTGGAAAGAGTACGATAGATCGAAACTCAAGATCAGAAAGGTAGGATCGATATATACGGTTACTGTAGATCGATACGGTTACTGTAGGTCGATACGGTTACTGTAGATCGATACGGTTACTGTAGATCGATACGGTTACTGTAGGTCGATACGGTTACTGTAGGTCGATACGGTTACTGTAGGTCGATACGGTTACTGTAGATCGATACGGTTACTGTAGATCGATACGGTTACTGTAGATCGATACGGTTGCTGTAGATCGATACGGTTACTGTAGATCGATACGGTTACTGTAGATCGATACGGTTACTGTAGATCGATACGGTTACTGTAGATCGATACGTTTACTGTAGATCGATAGGTTACTGTAGATCGATACGGTAACTGTAGATCGATACGGTTACTGTAGATCGATGGTTTCCCTTCATCTCAGATGCTCTCATTTAACAGATACAATCATGCCATAAGTCGCTTCTAGTATTCACTCACGGTATTGGGGTCGACGTCTCCTGCCAAATCTCCAGTAAGGGGAAACTGGATGACAGTAGAGCAGTCATCAGACAATTCCATCTGCTCCAATAGATTCGACCTTACGACTGATCTTACAAGTTCCTTGTCTCCATATAAATGGATCTGTGGAGACTCGTGATTGGTCGCAATGGTCAAACAGAGCTTGTGCTCGTAGACCCCGTTCAGGTCGTCGAGACGAGCCATGAGACTCTTCAATGAAGTCGACCAACGGTTAAAATCTCCGTACTTGGTAGCCATGACTAAAATAATCACTGAATTATTTATAAATAAATACGAAATGAATAAATAAATAAATAATTACGTCAGAATTATAAATTATTAATTAATATTAATTGTGACTGAACAATAAATATGTGACACATTTGAACTCATAGTTTGAAATACTGTAGTAGCCAACCCTCTGACCCAAAGGGCCTACGCCCCCCGCCAGATCCTTACTCAAGCGAATCGGATGAAATATTTCAGTTTTCATCGCTGATTTTCATTGTTTGCTATTTTTTTAAACATTTTCACGTTCTATGGGGTCCTACTAGTCATCGCGCACGGGTTTCACTTGTTTTGACGGGGAAATAACCGTTGTAACGGGCTCCTGAGCAAGTTCTTGAGCTAAACTGGTCCGGCTTTCTCTTTTCAAAATCTCGAATATCGGCGATAGAGTCATATTTCCGTTGCTTCTTTGTTATATTCGGAATATATGCACTTAAATTGAAAGGACTCATTCATTTTGACTAATCTAAGCCGGCTTTAACGTCCCCTGCTATCGTTCGAATGCTGGAATAGTCTGATTTGTCCCTATTTCGCATATTCTTATATATCCGTTTACCAATCGCGTGCATCGTTTGCGAGTTTTGAAGCTGTCAATTGAATCATTTAAGTATAAACAACTCATTTATTAGCAATGCTCACCAAACGGAATCGGAAATGCGCTCGATGTGGGTGCCAGTCGAGGGATACTCGCACGTTCCCCGCTAAGCCCTATCTGCAGAAGTTGTGGGTGCTCTCCCTTGGGCTATGTGAAGACGAAACTGCTCGCGAGTTAGAATCAATTCGAAGTAGGCTCAGAGCAAAGGAGGACATTCGTTGGTGCGATAGCCATTTCGACCAGTCGGGCCTCCCATTGAAGGTAGCATTGACACTTAGTTCTTTTCAAGGACACACGTAGTGATACAAGTAATATCGAGTCCAGTGATAAGGTTGGATAGGTATTAGACATATTAGTTCAATGTTTCCCCACTCATAGAAGCGCATGCGACTTGATAAGGGCAGCACCCCGGTTGATGGGCAGGAGGACGAGGGCGAGGAAGCAATGGGCGAAGGGATGATACATCACAGTACAGTTAAGACATTATTCACTATCACATAAACAATATTTAGTAAGGACATGAAAATATCTAATTATTATTATTGATTAATATACTTACAATTTATTTTTTTTTACGAATTTGTGGAAGTACTATCAATTATCGAAATCCAAAAGACTATAGGCAGAATTAAGACTTACGGTAGAGTCACTGGTGCAATTCCACCGTTAAAACAACATTTCTTCATGATTTTGTTAGGGTACTGAATGCCTAATGACTGCTATCAGGACGATGTCGACTGGCATTCAGGAATTGACGGCGATTATTCATTCACCGCAAGAAATGATAATCCGTTAGACGGCGAGGTACTGTAGGCACTAGCAATCTATTTTTACGTAAAATTTTTACCAACAATAATTCGACAAGTATAATTCAATGACTAGCATTTCGAAAATTATACTTACAATCGAAAGTAAGCAAAAAAAACTTTCTTCAAAGAACTGCAATAGCTAGTAAGTATCCTAGTATTTACATCCAAAGAGAGCTCCAAATAGTGAAGATAGGAAATTAGATTCCTTTCCTAGACTTCTCTACATCCAATGGAAACGTCGTCGTCCATGTCTGCACTCGCCGTTGCTCCCTTATCGCTCAGCCAACTTGATCTCCAATCGTCGCAGCAACCTGGAATAGATAAATTAGCAACTTATCGATCGAATTCAGCTATTTCCTCCGTACCTACAATTGCAAAAATGGTATGTGTTTGCTCGGGGGGGGGGGGGATTTGTGTATCACAATGTATTTCAAGGAATCATCCTACCGCCCTTCTTTCAATTCACAACCAAGTGAAACCGAACAGGAAGATGAGGAAAAGGAGGAAGAGGAGCATAATATCCGCGCGAATTATTTTCTAATGGAAATGTCTAAGCTGGAATCTCTCTTTCGTCGATGTCAGGAGTGCGGTGGACTCATCGATAAGACATCCATGTGCTGGAAGCAAATTGCCAGTGCTATCTCGGTAACGTACCAGTGCATGGAGTGCAAAGTGTGGAGCCGTTGGGACAGTCAGCCCAAGAAGGGAAAGGGAAGGAGTATGGTCTACGAGCTGAATCAGGCCATTCCCGTCGCTGCCTTCGTTACTGGCACACCAATTCCGGTATAATACACATTACCTAGTCATATATCTTAGTCGTATTACAGCGCGTTATTGATTTCTTCGAGCTTTTGCGAGTTGGTGCCCCTAGTGATCGATCAATGCGCGACTCAATTCGTCACTACGCTTGCCCCTCAATCGATCGTGTTTATTCTGAGTGGGAGAACGACGCACGTACCGTATCAAAATTAACTGCTGCGGTAACTTAGGTATCTCAATTAATAATTTTCAATATATTTAAATAGGAGGATGGAATAGTAGTTGCCTTGGATGGGCAGTTCGACTCGCCTGGTTTCTGTGCGTCCAATTGTAAAGTTGCCGCGTTCGATTCTTCTCTTCGTCTCATCATCGCTGCCGTCTCGCTCTCGATCACAGACCCTGGAATTGGTTACTCATTAATTAATTGAATATAATTAGTGTATCTAATGCAGAAGGTAAGTCCTGTCGCATGGAGTCGCTTGGAAGCGAGAAAGTACTGGAGCAACTGGTTGATGAGGGTTTCACCATCAAGTAAGTAATATAATTCATATTTTATACAATAATATGGCGTCACTAGAACGCGGGTCACGGATTCAAATGCCATGGTAGATAGTCGTCTACGCGCGAATCCTAAGCTGCAGCACATTGAAACGCAACGCGATTTCTGGCACGTGCAGAAGCCTATGAGGAAAGAATGGTGGAAAGTTAGTGAAAGAAACGACCATCATCGTAAATGCTCCTCTCATTAGGGAATGAAGAATGATGAGACTTCCCAAGCTCTCTCGCTTTGGTATAAGAGTTTCTTTAACCACCTGTATTATATAAACGAAAAATATCCGAAACGAGAAGACCGGGCTTTGGCTCTTGAATATGTTCGTTCTTTCATTCACCATTGCACCGGAAAACACAAATGGACCAAGGTAAGCAACTTCGTATTATTTTATAGAAACAAGCAAAATATTTCTAAAAGGGAGAACAGTTCAAACTTGTCACCAAGTGCAACCACTCCTCGAGGAATGGAAAAAAGAAGGGGAAAGGGAAGAATGGACAGGGCAAACCGAAGAAAGCGCAAAAGGAGCCCATCAAGGTAGACATTACGGACACAATTATACATAAATAAATAAGTTTTGCATATTTTTCAAATCATAATCAATCCTAATGTTAGGTGGACTCGCCGGAATATGAGATTATCAAAACTATGCTCTTTTCCCCTCGATTCGAAAAAGCCTTTCTCATTTCTTCCTCGGATGCTGGCACTGCTATGTGCGAATGTTTTCATTCGATGTCACTGCTGTACGCTTCGAAGAGATTTGCATGGTAATGTTTACCTATTATAAAGTGGGGACTAGTATAACGAGAGTATTTTTCACTAGTTCTCCGAAGTATTATAACAAGAAGATGAAATTGGCCGTTATGCACTTCAATTCACTCACATTCGGAGAATTGTCGAGGACCCGAGTCGAAATTGGTAACTGCCTTCTTCCAAGGAAGGGAAAAATTGCGATCAGTGTCAAGAGAAAGATGACAAAGGGAGAACATCCATGGAGAAAGGAGGTATAGTCTGGCAATTAGAACTAGTTAATTGCCTATCCTCTCCCTAGATACTCGAGGAAAGTTGGAAAGTGAGGGACGACTACGAAGACAAGCGATTTTTCAAGAGGATTGGTGCCCCGGACGATGATATTTATGATGTGCTCAAGCTTGAATTTGACAAGATGCTGAGAGCAGAGGAACAGGAAGAAGATGAGGAGGATTGGGACAGTGATTATTCAGATGAAATATAGGGGAACAATAATACGCTTATAAGTTGTTCAGGTTTCACGTTGATACAAGCCTTTGATAAATGGTGTTGAATTCCGAAACACAAATAAGAACAATTAATTACGGTAGAGAAGTAGCACATAATTGTGTGGCCGTGTACACTCACCATTTCAACTGTCGCGGCGCCGTGAGATCGTACAATTGCATCACGTATTTCTCCACGAGTGGAGCGATGCACTTCTGGAATTTAGCATCTCGAGAAATTGTTTTGTTACCACAAACTTAAAAATATAACACAAGAACATCAAATCTACATATAATAGTACTTACCATGCAGACGTTGTGTCGTATCCAGTCCGTTTGGCTGAGACCCGCAACCTCTTCCTGCCACAACACGAGCCATTCGCCCTCGGCAAAGTGCGGCTGCAACCAATATATTGATTTCACGTGCTACAGCGCGTAAATGCGCTGGTCTGTCTCGCAAAAACCACTCTTCGTGTGGTCATATTGTCTTATTGTATTACTTCTCACAAGGTGGACACTAGCCAGAAAGCGGAATAATTGTGGTTAACCAAGATTGACTCACATCGTTGAGGATGCCTAGTTTCAAGCCTAGTACGGCCTCAAACTTCGATAAATCTAGGATCTAGGATACTAGGATAAATCAACAATTTCGTCGCATATGAGTTCGATATGAAAACATGCCTACATCCAGTTCACAAACAATGCACCCTTACTCATTCACGTGAATTGCGAGAGAGCGCGCTCACCTTGTTATATTCCTTGCCCCAGTAGCCGTCCAGCTCCTCGTAACTGCAAATCAAAAAAAACATTTAAATAACAGTAATAAAAATAACAACATCAATGTACGAGTATCAGAGTGATATAATCAGAGTGCAATTCCTGATCACTCACCATTCGTGACTCGGGCGAGTGCGAGCGCGTATTCGATCGAGTATTTCTTGTACGCGTCTTCTGAAATTTGCAATACAAACATCTACAGATTGACGGGGGCCTTGTATGACTACCGCACAGTTCATTCTCGCTTACCTCCTCCCACAGGCAATTTCGTCGGATTCTCTCTGTCCCACACTCCATCCTCCATCCGATTCTTCACTTGCGTCATCAGATCGACGTTGAAACGGACTGAAAATGGGGTGATTATTAACTCTAATAATAGTGATATAATGGGAATCGGCTTACAAGCATTGACGCAGGGTAGGAAGTGGAGTTCTTCCTCCGGGAACCTGCCAGTATCATTGAAGAAAGCTTCCGGAATATTCGACGGATGGCAGTTTCTAAAATGGACTTGTTGTCGTTTCCGTACCCTAAACGATAACAATCTATTCTGATAACTCACTGTTCAGCAGTGCCCGTCGGGCGGGGCGGTTCCATAGAAGCCGAGGCGGCCGGGGCCATAGGAGCAATCGGGGCTCTCGGGGCGTAAGTGGTGATCGGATACGAGGAGCTTGACGAGAAGAAGTAGTAGAATATTCCACAGTAAACCATTAACGCGAAGAGAAGCACACCACATAGACAGCAAGGGAGCCTCCTACTCGTCCTGAAATGAGTCTACGTTAGGGGATCTGTCACAGAAACTACTCTAATAAGAATGAAAGAATGATCCAGGGTTGCACATTAGGTTTCTATTTATTCGTTCCCTGCCGGTATGTTCCCCTCTCTCCCATTAGAGAAGAGGACCTCCAGGCAATAATTTTGAGAGAGGGAGCAAGGAGAAAAATTAAGTGGCCGTGAATAGTATGAAGCAAAACCGAAAACGAACTGACCCTAGAGCATATAATGAGACAATGAGTGTTTATACTCACAAGCATTGACGCAGGGTAGGAAGTAGCGTCCCTTCTCCGGGAACCTGCCAGTACCACTGTAGAAAGCTTCCGGAATATTCGACGGATGGCAGATTCTGTAATGCACTTGCTCTTATTACCGTCCCTTAGATAATAAAGGTAAAGGTTGAGTACGGTTACTCACGGATCGACGGGGCTTGTCGGGAGGGGCTGCGGGTCGTGCTTTGCGTCGTACTTGAGTGCCATCTGAGTAAGCGCAAATGATAAAAGCTCGTTTAACAAGTCAATTTACATTTGGAATCGAATTATCCAAGAACGGGTACGATATTTAAAGCGAAATATTGACAACAAATCGTAAATAAAGCAGAAAAAACAAACACTCCGAAAAATACGGGGAACAACGCGACATTTTGAAAGTTGGCAACGTGCCAAAATTGGTATAAGTCGTGACCGTGAAACACACCATGAAATCGCACCACATATTTTTGTTGTTGTTTTTTACTAGTTTAGAATTTTTTTAAAAATCTAATATTTTGCCAATTATCCATAAATGCCATTCTCTTTCATAGGAGATTAAATGTTCTATGTCTGCCGGGTCCCTTTAAAGTTACATTCGTGAGTATCAAAATTCCTATCTTAACATAGTATTACATGTTTACTATCTTAAAATGCCATATTTCCAGAATTGTCATTATCTTCGCATCGAGGCCGAGACGTCGAAATTGTCTCATTTAGAAAACGTGCACTACACTCACAGAGACAATCGACTTGAACACATGACGTTGTTTCGAAAAGCCAGGACAAAATTGCTGAAAATTTATGTACGGTTTTTTTTAGCAGCATTTACAATTTCGAAAATTTCAGTACGATGAAACCAGTGCAAGCACATATTCTGAATTTTTCAAGAAAGTATCCTTCCAAAATTTAGAAGTTATTTTTCAATCGACCAGTGAATTTGCTGCGTCCGTTTTATTTTAAACACAAATTATTCCTATTTTACATTAGACTCTGAAATATATCTCATTTTTCAAGGATACATTTTAGTTTCTTCCCTACTCTCATCCAGGGACGCAATCTAGACCATTCGAACATTCATCTGCAGTGGTGGTCGTATGGCGGCAAAGAACAATATTTGATTCCCGAGTATAGAAAAATGTTATTACAACTACCAACGATGAACACGTTAACTATGCACTGGGTAATTTGTGATTTATAACAATTATTCACTTATAATTTTCAGTTCCCTGATGGCAACCTATTGGACGACGTTACTCTCATTCATTTAGCCAATAATACTGATGAAGCGTCACTGTGTTCGGGAGACTGCACCCCCTACGGAATTCTCAAAGCGTTCGAGGTGAATAAAACTAACTATAATAATTTTTTTGAAAGGGTATACAATGTTATTTTCAGACTGTTTGCAAATCGGAACATGCTTTTAAGTACCTGTCATTTTACGCGCCACAATCAACAGTTGACGACCTTTCCTCCTTATCGCATCCGAATTTTGAGTCCATTAACAGACATTCTTTTTCATTATTGCTAATCGACCGCCAAACTAATTCCATGCTTGTTTCCATAAGAGAGGGTGACCATAACTGGGTAGTAATGAGCAAACTGGACGAAGATGGCCTCCCAGCGTGGCGTTAAAAATTAAGTCAAATTTGCATTTTTTAATATCAGTAATCATCTTGTGAATTATTTACCATGCTGCATTACCCATGAGTAAATCGTTCCTTTACTAGAGATGTTGTTTGTTTTCCGTGAACAGGTCGGTATGTATCATGGAGTTGGGAATGCCAAAGGAATTCTTTGTGAGAAAATGCTGGTGCAAAAATGGAGAATGGTCGAGATATGGTTACTCCGGTCCATTTGATCAGTCAATTTGAGATATGGTTGCTCCGCTGAGGGCGTATACAGCCTATATATTGGCGGAGATACGACGCGTTTTTATCTAGCTTTTCTGTAAATTAGAAATTACCAAGCGGAGAAATGTTTACAAATGAATTCGAGAATAATTCTATTCTAATAGCGAGGAAGGATATTGGTCAACAAGTGCGAGGTGGAAATGGGTAAACATGAACAAGGTCGTCCAATGTTCCGTCATCCAACGCTTGTTCATTTTTACAGTTAATGATTCAAAGGTTAATGATCAATCATTAGGTACTTTCTTGCACAAGTATGTGTTTCCACCCAAATTTAACAAAGAAAAAAATTTGAAAAGAAAAGTGCAAAAAAAAATAAAAAATAAAAATGATCACACAAATCGCACCTCCCAGCAGTCGCGTAGAGACGGCTCGCGGACCAAAGTCGCAGCCACCCTTGAGCATCGTTGAGGTGACGTACCTGAAGAACTTCATGAGTGTATATATAATCAGATTTTAAAAAAAATGAACGGATAAGCAGTTGTAATGATAAATGTGCCAAAATAGTTGTGATATAGAATTACGGACCAAAGCGTGTTGAAGAAACTATAATTGTTGCTCAGCTCGACGGGCGCGTCTGCAGGAGTGAACGAGGCTGCGGGATGCGGCTGAAAGAGATTGCATTGAGGAGATCGAATCGGAGCCCCATTTCCCAATCAAACAACTCCTAAATAGGACAAAAAATGATGCTGTTTTTATTATCCGTATCAAGAGATCGCGGAAAGCATGCGGAAAGTCCTGCATGTCGAATAGAAGTGACAATTCAGCATTTGTCTAAACTCCGTTTTTAGCATACTCTTGCTCCGGCTTGATAGACTAGAGAGTATGCAAAATGAGGAGAGTTGCGTGCCAATTTGTCATGACTAATTTCGAAGTAAACTGTTTTTACTGTAAACAAGCCGAACCTGATGCGCGGTGCAGCAAGAGAAGTTCAGGTTCCACTCGTACGGCGTGATGCGGGCGACGGCGAACATGCCCAGAGTGACGCCGCCTGAGATGGGTTGGTTGATCTTTGATATTTGGTCTTTTGATCTTTAATCTTTGGTATCAATGAAAACATTGTGCATTTTGTGCATCGATATGCTTCACACGTGCTCCTAATAGCTGGACTGACAACTATCAATTAGAGATTGTGTGTCTATTGATAGTGAGAATGACGCTGGTGTTGATAAAAAGCAATCATTCTCTATAAAAAAAACAAATAACAATAACAAAAACACTGACCAATAGCACCCAGAATGCACAGCCAGATCTGCCACGAGAGCGGGTTGAGGAAGGAGAAGAGGTCGGGCTGCTGGTCCGAGGGCACCTGAGACAACGGGACTTTGTATTGTCTTGCTCCAATTGAGAACCTGACAAGGTTTGGTGAAAAAATGGAAAGCGGAAGAAATAAACAAAATGGAAATGAAAATCAAATTACAACTTTCTAATTACGACCATCTTTAAATTAATCTTTTTTCATGGGATTTTGATTTACCTACCTTGAACAAGATAGAAATGCCCAGCGACAGGAATGGCTTCGTGAAATCAACGACTTCGGCCCTCTTGAAATTCACCGTGAGCGGGGCCACGGCCATCTCGGCTTCCTCAATGGCTCAACTGGTTGATAGATATCGAAAACTTGTCGACGATCTCTCAACGATCTCAGTTCACACAGTCTCGCTCGCTCGATTTATTTCGCATGCAAATTGAGTTGGGGAAATATTCTGCGCACGCTGTTACCGCAATTTTAGATTGCGTTGAAGTAGATAAATAGCAGAACGATTTCGGTAGGGCTTATCTCATTCAGTTTCTTCCGTGGTTCATTCGCTTGGCGAAAGAAAAAAAATGTAGGCTAAAATTTTGGTCTTACCCCTCTCAGAATCTCCCCAATCATTCCGTCCCACGTGCCGTTCTTCGCATTGCCGTACGAGCCGTCCTTGACGGTGTGGATGGAGAAGGTGAAGCCTGAGAATGTTATTTTTTTTGTTTTTCAGTGAAACCATTCGGTTTAGCAGATTTTGAAAACATTACTGGTGAACACTGCTCGTACAAGTGTCCTTGGTTAATGTATTGATGGTGAAACATAATTCAAAAAAAAAGTATTTTTAGGACGACTTGATATTTTTAAATAAGCATTCGGCTTCTTACCTAGATCTTTGCTCAACTCCGTAAGCAAGTCGATGCAGAATCCTTCGTATTTGTTATTGTGCGAGAGCTCGTAGTGATTTGTTTTGTGCATGACGTACGGGCGTTCCTGAAACTTGAAACCGTTGAAAAAATATTTCTATTTCAATATTCCGGAGGGGTGGCTCGGTATTGGAAATCCTGACCTTTCTACGTGATAGTGATAAGAAAACGTGTGAAAGTGAGAAATATAGTGAGAGACGAGAATTAGAGAACCCGAAATTTTCTTCGAGATGTCATTCCCGAACTCTTTAGCTCACCATGATCGTAGTCACTCGGAAGTGAGGCTTCAACTCATCCGACACTTGCTTGTTCTTCATCAACTGCTTCCTTCCGTCCGGTTTGATGTCCACGGAAACGTTCGAGTTCCAGAATCCGATCTAAGAGTATTTTTTGTGAATGCTTGGGTCAAGCAGTGTGACCATTTTTTCCATTTATTGGGTTATGTTTCAACAATCACTAATTCTCATGAGAGAGTGTTGAACTATTTTGCGTGGCTTCTACAGCTACAAAATATATATAAATTACCGGAAAAGAATATACTAAAATAATATAAATATAAGACAACCCACATCCTCCAGATCGCCGCTGTATCCCAGCAGTTGAATGCGCATCGTGAAATTGCTGGCCTTCTCGTCTCCCGTCAAACGTCGAAGATCGCCCGAGAGTCCCTTCTCGTTCTAGAATTGATCTTTGATCTCTGATCTCTCTCTCTCTCACTAATCACCATCATCGTTTCCTTAGACTACAGGATGTTCGTTCCACTCCTATTCCGATTCATACCGAAAACATCTCAAGTTATTATTGAGTAATTTTCCGTGAAAAAATGCAATATCATTCGATTGAGAACTGACCACATTCTTCATCAGCAGTCCGACCATCTTTCCGTGCGGAAACGGGCGCGCGGGACGGGCTGGCCGACGACAAGTGGCGATCGGCGCAGAGTAGGGGACTGCAAAAAATACAGCTCAATATAAATATCACCCAAAATATTCTCTAGAACACAATCAACACTGGTGTAAGTGAAATGATTGAGTATTGAACATATGCGAACCTTGTGGAATGTGCTTCTGCGCCTTGGCGAATGCTCGCACTGCGTCGAACGCGAAGACCGCTTCCATCTGCAAATTATTATTATTGCATTTACAGCTTTTCCTGAGTGTCAAGAAAATCTAGGTTGCACATCACATTCGTCTTGCTCATATCGCTCAAGAAAGGGTATTGAGTAAATAGATATCAAAGAAAACTGATAAAAAGATCGCTTCCAGAGATCGTACGCACCAATTTGAAGTCCAAATTCCCATTCGTTTTCTGATTCCATGCGTTGAGGACGTACTGCTGGAATCCCTTCATCGAGAACGTCGTCCGATTGCCGTGCGCCTTCTCGAAACCTTTGCGGAATAATTGATAATGTTTGAATTGCCAAATTCGCGGCGAAGAATTCACGAAATTTCACGTGCACTAAAACTCTGAAGCTTGCACATAAATTGTCAGATGCGGATGCCGTCTCATAAATAGACGAATGATTGGCATTTTCAGTACAACGGATGTTGACGATTGATAAAGCCCGCGTTCAGAGAAACTTGAAGAATCTATGAAACTCACTCAAATCCACCGGGTTGGGCGAGATGAATCGGGCGTGGTTGTGCCGGAAGAGGTCCATATCGAGCGAGCTCAGTTCCTGCGATTCTTTATGTCGGAAGAAATAAAGACAGAGACTTACCATGCTGGTCAAGACGAACCAGTGCTTGAGCTCGATGAGGCCCATGCGAAGTGCCTGAATCTATCATTGTTCTGACCATATTGCAGTTCTCATTCGAAAAATTGCCTATTCCCTGATAATTTGCTACCGAAAAATTCTCTTGTGAATTATCACCGCAAGTAAGAAGTTGAAAGACTGTTCGGGGGACAGGTCCACCAGCACCCGATTGAATTCGCTGCAGTCTTTCTTATGCAGGTAGCGGCACTCCTCGGATTCTTTGACCTGGAAATTGGCAATGAGTTTAGTTTTACGATTCTTGATCAGTTGAGTTTCAACGTTATTCCAAGAACAAGTTAATGTACTTCATTTTGATTCTGTATCAATCTTCTCCCCAACAAACATACATTCTGATTGTGAGAAACTGATCAATGAAAATTACTTCTTTAGCCGCCCGCATGTAGTCCTTGTCGTGCACTCTAATGAGAATGAACCTCGTATTCTTGAACTGATCACTCTCCAGAATTGATTTGATTCGGCGGATTCCTAGAATGAGGCCGACTAATATCTTCATCTTTCAAAAATTCTCCTAGGTGTCAAGTGTGCTGTTTTTTTCCTTATATTGACAATGTGGTGGTTTGAATTTTACAAAAAAAAAATGTCGTACGACCTGAGAGCTAAATGAATCCGACAAGGTAATCAAAGATACACTCAAACATTCAGTGTTCAATGAATTTATTTAGCCTAAATTCACTCACTCGCATCATCCTCGTACACGATCGTGATCCGCTGCCACTTCCAGTACTTGAACATATCCGAGACAGCATCGAACAGTTGCAGACGAGGGAACAACTGGAGACGGCCTTCCTGCAAATTTATCTGTTTTCAGTGGTCCTCTCACTATATAAACGTTTCGTAGCGCGTAACTTCAATCAGGTGGTGTGCGCGTGAAATGTGGATTGGTAAATAAATGAATTGAAGTAAAAATAGAAAAGCGCACGTGATTATCCAGCCTGAAATCATCGTTGACTGTGATCAGCGGGAGATCGAGCTGGAATTCATCATTTTTTAGTATAAAAAATTAGATATTCCACATTTTGCAAACTCCTAGACATACGACAACGTAGAACAGAGAAGGTCCTGCACATGGACATTCGCCAGTCTCCCTTACAAACAAACAACTTTTTTCACACACTTGTCCCAGCGTCCTCGACAGTTGATCGTTCAGATACGTATCCGATGGGCCGACGACGGCGACGACCGAATGGTCTTCGACGAGGGAGCACGCTGAGAACAGCGAAATTGATGAAATATTGACAATGGTGGCAATAATACTCATGGAAGCCCACTCTATCCTCATTCCAATTGTGTAAAAAGTTGTTGAGAAAAGTATGCGCATTTCCTCCGTACATATTTTTGTTTCATTTTTTCAAAAGATTGTGCTAGAATTATAAGCAGTAACAAGCACACATTGCACACCTTTCCGGATCGCTCCATAGTGATCGTCGGGTTTGATGTACTCGACTTGCAGGTGCACCTGAAATGGTTCGCACTCATTTCAGCGCTATTCTGACGGAAGGATAACCCCCAACCCTTCAAATTACCAACCCCGGAACTTATCTTCTTATTACAGTTTGTTTACTTATGATTTTTTATGCTGTATTCTCAAATAATTTGGAATAATGTGAGAGAAGATCCTAAATTCACCTTGGGCGTGATCTTCTCATTATCATTCAGCATCATCACTGAGAACTCTAATGCAGCGGCAATGTGCGCGTCCTCGCGCTCGCGGAGGACTGCGCCTGAAATGGATTGGATGAGAGCGCCTTAGTCTAAGGTTAGTCTAAGGTGAGTCTAAGATCCATAACTGCAAAATAATTCAGTGTCTAACGAGAACACGGGATGTGCACAAATTGGTTTAGAGTAATAGAGATAGACCTAAGGAGTCACATAAATAGCTTAGAACCACATGCGAACCTGATTCAGTTCACGAAGCAAAATTTAAAATTTTTTTTTTTTTAGTTTTTGATACCTAATAATGCGTGCTAACAAATTGGTATGCGGACTTCATTTCAAATGCCTTTCAGGAAGCATAATCAAAATTTGTAAAGTGCTATATTTTGATCCATGAGATTAAAAGAAAAAGGGCTAAAGAAGATCCATGAGATTAAAAGAAAAAGGGCTAAAGAAGAGAAAGAGGTGAAAAGGGCTTACCAAGTTTGTATGTGATTTGGTCGTTGGCGCTGCTGCGTGCAGCCAGTGCAGCTGCTGCAGCTAGAGTGAGCAGCAGCATCGACCTGAAATTAGCATAATGGGATCGATTAATATATATTTTTCGGCTCGAAATAGTGTCGTATAGGGCGGAAAAGGAAGGTGAGAATTCTAAGGGTCTCGGTATAAAAGAAACAAAAAAAAACATTTCTAGTTACGAAATTGGTTTCGGAACATCACGATTCATGTTTGACGACTCATAAGGCACGCATTCGCCTTAAACATTCGGTTGAAAACAACGGAGAAAGCTCTCAAATTGCTAAAAACCGGTTACCCTCCCCCAATTAGCACTTCGAAATGGTCAACGTTCGACACTAAACGCAAGATTACTAGTGCATCCGCCAACAATCCGACTGGCAATAACAGAAAACCTATTAGAGCGAGGAGTAGAGGGGGGGGGGAAAGAGGGGAGTAGATAATTACTTTGGGCCAGCTCATTTTCCCTCCTCCTCTCCGGCTCCAAAGACACGAAAAACTTGCGCGGATGCGCACTCGTCGTTTAGGTCTCCAAAGGGGGGATGCATAATTAGAGAAAAATAGATAGTAGCTTGTGTTGTTGTTTGTCAGCGAGCGGAATTCCTCGCCAAGATACGCAACGAATATGATGTGTTCATCTTGCGGTCATTATTTTACTGCGACACGTAAAAAAAAGGCAACAGAAGACGAATATAAAAAAAAGAGAGATAAAGATTGTCTAGAGAAAACAACACGGAAAAAGTCGCGTTCACACCGCTTCGCAGCAACGATTTGAGTGGATTTGACATGCTCCAGATGCCCCCGGGGGGGGGGGGAGGGGGGGGCGGAATATGCACGAGAGAGAGAGATGGAGAGGAAAGGAATGGTCTGTGTCTCTACATTTCTCGCCTTCTCTGACATACAAGACAACAGTGTGTGAGATGAAGAGAGCATCCGTGTCTCTCTCGATTCAACATGCTCTCTCCCTCTCTCTTACAGGCGAGAGAGCAGGTGAAATGGAGAGAGCAAGGGGAGATACGCGCGAGCGGAAGAGTCACAAATTTGATTCGCAGTCTCGAGGAGTGGCCCAATCTAGCGCAGCCTCAAGCATGGGAAGTGCCCATATTTGCAGGAAATCCCATGAAAAAAAAGATTTAGTTTCTAATAACAACGTTGTGTGAGGAACGGTCCGAATTCTCGAGGACTTGTGAATGAAACAAGTAGGGTATTAGTACGAGAAAGAAATGAGGAGGGAATTCGGTTATCCGCGCCTTTCATCTCGCATAGTGAACCGATTCGACAAAGACTGAACTAAAGGAGAACTTGTAACATCGAAAAGAATGGCTACACTTACTCGAAGATTAGTGAAAAATGGGGAGCGTTGGCTTATCCGCCCCTGTTCATCTCGCCTGCTGAAGCGAGTCGGGTCTCGGGAATAGAGATGACGAGCAATGGAAAGCGTCAAGATGTTCCGTGGAGATAATTTGCAAGGAGACTTTCGAAATATCACGCAAGAGATAGTGTGCTTATGATTGTCTTGCGAAAATGGCATAGGTGAGACCGGACTATGAAGAGAGGGTTCAAGAAATGTGAGATGATGATGCAGAATGAACGTGTGTCTTGCAGACAACTGCACGAATTTTGCATCAGGCAATCGTGGTGTGAATTAGAATAGTGACGGTAAAAGAGAAGAGCCTAAAGACGTTTTCTATCTCAATCGCATCAGACGTCTATCCACGCTGCAGATTCCGCGAAGGAATGCGCGCGCAGGAAAAGCCTTGTTCACGCATTCAAGTAGTACACGCGGCAGTGGGAAAACACACTTACGAAGGCGGAGAAAGGAGAAGAGAAAGTCAGGACTTTCCATTATTCGTATCTCGTTTGTTTGGGTAACGGAAGGGGTAAATTGAGCGAGTTCGCTAACGTAAAAGGACACTATCTGGTGCGAAAAAGTGTGCGAGATTTGGAGATCCTGACCGTTTCTAGGAGGAACAATTCGAACAGAGGATGATGGAATAGTATGAGAGGATCACAAGAATGAGGATGTTCAGGCCATCTCTCGCTGTGCAGGCTGAAGTAGGGAGCATGTGGAATGAAGAGACACGCAGAGCATATCGTCTGTTCCGTCTTGTTAGAGCTCTAGCAGTGAGCCGCCGCCGACTTTTCATTTCGCACACACTCTCTCTCTCTCTCTCGACCGGACGAGTGGTGAGAGACTGTGTGAAATGAAGAGACAGGGGAGCATATCGCCCGTCCCCGAATAATGTTACGAGTAGTCGGAGCCGGATGGATGGTAGACAGATGTATATGAGAGTCAAGCAACATATAGCTACTAGTAGATTACACTGAATTTTCGTCTATAAAAGGCCACGATTCGACTTGCAGCTCGTGGTTAATGGGGTTATGGACTTAACAGGTGTTTCAAGTATCCTATGATTTCTATTGTTTCGATACTTTTCAATTTTTAAGTTGAGCTGCGATCACCATAAAAATAGCGAAATACATTGTCATCACGAAAATAAGCATGACCAAACGTGACATCTGCCAGTAAGAGCACAAAGGGACGAATGACCTCCTCTTCCTAAAAGCTAAGCTCCAAGTAATTCGACACTCTAACCCAAATCGTCTCCACTTCTCTCCTTTCTCAGTCCATCTCTTTTTCCGCTCTTCATTCTGTCTTCATCAAGCCCCTCCCGCCTGCAGTAAATGCTAGTTAGCCCAGGGACGAGTTGTGTTCAGCCTATCTCCATCGTTTTTCTCGCTGATCAGAGAAAGAGAGAGATCAAGCGGAAAGGAGAGAGTTAGACGAGAAGCGGGCAACAGCAGTGGGAAAACAACGGAAATTGGCGCCGAAAGTGAGACCACCGTTCTCGATTTTTGGGACGGCAAGGGACTTGAAATGGGGGAAAGCCCGTTCGGCTTTGACGGGCATGAATTCGTTACTGGCGACTTGATTAGACGTCAATTTGAAATGTCTCCTCGAATTCAGAAATAACGAGAAAAGGTCTGTGAAAGCGATCAAACTATGGAGGTTTCTCGCTTGCAATCAGAAGAGAAAGGGTGTGGAGCTTCCTGGTTTCAGCAAGAGTTGTGAAGTCGCGCACGGGTGTGACGCGTCTCTTAATTTTCCACACTCTCTCGTGGCTGTGAATGGCGAGAGAGTGTGTGGAATTGAGAGACGACGTGCGCATAAATAGTTTCAGGTGCATTGATGCATACACATTAGTTCGCACTCGAGTATTCTCACTAGAGAAGCTGAAGGACGGGGGAAGGGGGGCAGGGGAGAGGGCCAATTTAGAGGATTATTCTGGCTCTCTTTATGTTGCATGATCTTTTCCTGCTTAGATGAAGTGAGAGATCAGGAGAAATTGAGAGATGCTAGTGATAATCATCAAATTTTCATGCGTTTTGGCAATATCATAGAGGCACTCATGGAATTGGGTCAAGATGCACTCGCAATGTCAACATTACTCAAATTGGCTGTGCACATTTTTTAAAGTCAGAATCATTTTGTCCGGATGAGTTTCCGTTCTTCTATCTCCTCGGACGACGATTCGTTTGGATAATTGGACGCATGAAATTTTGATAAAATCTTTAAATACCAAACGTTTCTAAATTTCAGAATATTTTGTCAGAGAGACACTTATTGAAATAAGTTGAGGTGTATTTGAAATGTGAAATGCTTTTCTGAATTAAAGTCTTTATTCAGGCGCAAGTCAAAATAATTACAAAGGTCTATTGTCTCACAAATCGTTTTTTTTTTAAATTTGGATAGCTCATTTAGGGCTTCGTGATGAAAAAAAACATATAATTCTTGAAGACAAATGGTATGGATAACGAGCACCTCTGTGAGTTCAAGCACAAAAAAGGCGCGAACAATGAGTCTATTTACCCAGATCTGAACGCGTAACAAGCTGAGAGTACGCGTTGTTCATTTTAAAATTACAATTCAGACCATGACGTCGGCATCTGGAAGCACGTTGGAGTCTACGAATGAGAGTTCACGCAACCATCAGGAAATAAGAGTGAGCTTTCTGCAATAATAAAAAAATATATAAAAATATCTCGTTGATTGCTATACAAACTTGTTGCCTTTCAAGTATCACAATTTCAGCCAACTCCTCTGTGCTCGATGGAAAAATTGGAGGAAGTAAGACTGATTGTTGATGGTGCATCGGGGTGTGTTATATTCAATTTTCGTGGACACCTTAGCCCATCAATTTTAGACATTTGTTGCGATGCGAATAAATTTCATACTCCTTCAATGCTGCTAATTATTTTATATTTTCAGTGCTCTGGTCCTGTGCAGTTTGATTCTCATTATCAGTATTATCGCAATGAGCTGCGAAAATATACCGATCGGTGAGAATAATTAGACTGACCTCAAAAAATAGACGACTTTTAGATAAAGAAACCGCTGAATGGCTTCTCGATTGTCTTGTTCTAGCCGCTGCACCAATCGGCACTGGTTTTCTATTTCTTCTGCCGATGCAATTTGTTCTCGTAAGTGGTCTAAATATTTTTGAAGAAGCTGGTGCTCCGAGAATTGGATGTTGAATTCATAAATTTGCAGGCGTTTTCCTATGTGATTCGACAGAACGACGAGAGGCTATGGAGTGATATTCCTGCAAAAATTGTGCAAACAATCCAATGGATGCTGAGCAACAAAAGGAGAATCATGAGTCATAAGGGACCTGCTCTGTCCAGCATCCGGTGTTTCACACTGAATGCTTATGTATATTGTCTGCAATTTTTACTGCTGTTTTATAACGGCTCTTTGAGAGACGTGTTTTGGAATTTTCACGAACACATCTCATGAGTTGCATTCTCCGTGCTTATTGTACAATTCAACACTGGAAAACAGCACCTTGATTAAATTGATTTATCGCCGGATAACAACTAAATACTCGTAAACACAACAGCACTGTGTTAAAGCCTCGGTAGGAAATGGGACGAGAACACGGTTCTCACTACGTTCACCGCCGAGTGCGGTCGGACACATCTATTTCCGATGAGCGCCGCGCCCGGTTTGGCCAGTGGCAGGGAGCATTCAGATGCGGAATGAGTGAGACCGGGTGTTCGGAGATGTCCCCTGGGGTCCCCGTCATGATTCGGGTCGTAGAGGGGCAAGTGGGGATGGGGTTCGGGAAGGAGGAAGTCATGAGGGTCGATGAGGGGAGAGAAGGGGCGCTCGTCGGCTTCATCATCGTCTTCTGTGTAGACAGTGAAGGTGACTCGTTGCTCTTCCTGAATTGCACGTTCGATATTGAATATCATACAATTAGAAGGAGGGGTTATTGCTTTTGCGAATTTTTCATTGGTTTTGCTTATGTAGTTTTTTTCTGAAAAAAAATCGATGGATTCAGGTTTATTGGTAATGAATTATTTAGTATTGTATGGATGTTTTTCCTAACATTTGGAACAAACGCAATAATTTACCTCATTCGCTGCTTGCTCCTGGAAATCGGAGTCGAATCGTACTGAAAGGTACTGCAACGGATATTTGCAGTTTGAACAAGCATAATATATAACTGTATCAGTTGCTTAATTTATTTTCGGTGATTTCTAACCTGCTTAGCCACTGGAATCTTCTCGAGAATCAGAGAGAAGTGGTCGGGAGGGAGAGTCTGCAATTGATTATACATTCTTTTATTTAACAAGACCAGAGGAAGCGAATCTAGTATGACTAGTACGTTGTTTACAATAACCACATCAAAAATAACTAACGAAATCGTATATCAAAAACGAAGAAACACCATCAAATGAAATGACAACGATACCTGCTGGAAGATGTTCAGCATCTTCTTTCCCTGACTGCAGGAGATGACTGCATTAGCGATGCGTTCCGCGCCTTCCTCGAGGTTTCCTTAAACGTATTTATTTTCAATACAATTTGATTTAGTATTTTTTCATGTCACAATTACAGATGGTAAGGGGCTTGCCAGCAGCCATGAGCTCTTCTCCTTGTTGGATCTGATGGACGAAGGACGAAAGCGTGTCGAGAGGATTTAGAGGATTGGACACATCCGTGCCTGCAACGAATACACTCAGCATGCACCCAGCATTATTACACTCCTGAAGATCCCTCATGAAAACAAGTCCCACAAGTTCTCGGAGTTCTTTTGCACCCTCATTTTGGTTAAAAAAATATCATTATTCCTTCATCTAATAATAACTCACCGTCCACGCGTACTGCTCCTGAACGTGCGGAAACATTCTCGCGCCGCTCTGAAATTTCAAAATTACGTGAGAAAAAATATTAAAAAAGACCATCGTCGAGCATCACTAATAATATAAATTTTCTCGTTGCACCATGCCAGCAACGAAATTCACTGAATTGAAGAATGTGAAAATTGACTCTTTCGGATTCTGTCATTGTAGTCAAGTGCAATAGGGTGCTTGATCTCATAACAGATGGCGATTCCAACGAAAGCTGCAAATAAATTAAATTACATGTATCCGATTATACGGCATAAACAAGAAGCGTGACGAAACAAGAACCCTGATTTGCTGAAGATCTTAATCACTAACCGGTAACGCCTGCCACAAATCCGATGTTGTTTCTGGTCCACTCGAGAATCCTTCCCGATGTAGTCGTCTTGAGGATCCGTTGGACCATCGCGGCCTGAATTCAAGCTATAATGAAATAAAAACGAGAATGACTGGAAAAGTGCGATGCTAAACCATTCAGGACATGTGCACGAAGTACTAGCCAGAAATTCATGTGAAAACAAGACAATCAATCGATGCGAATGCTCATTCGATCGGCTCGGTAATCCGCTCACCGGCACAAGAATGGGGAGAGTTATTCTTCATTTGCCCTAGTGACAACGACGCGATAGAAATTCGTACGAGCGACCGCGACGCGTCCGCGTTGCGTGGTCGATGAGGCGAACACACTTCGCCAAGTCACACATTCAGTATATTTCTCCAAACCATTACTAAGAAATCCCTGGGTTGCGGAATTTATCAAAAGTGTAGCAAAAGAACTGTAAATATCCTTAGTTGTACACATTGAACTATTTTTTCTCAGACATGTAGAATTTTAGTGGATCCTCGCTATAAACATAACATGACAAACACCTCCTCGATATCGTTTTCGCCCGCACTAAGTTCCTCGCAAGTGTTCTCGGTTCTCATGCAAGCCTTAATTAGTGCATTAGTCGAGATTTCTTCGATATCTTGTGCAATTACTTTCTGTGTTTAGTAACAATCATTGGCTCTGTACGGAAACGGGAGTCCCAACAGAAAACGGGGGTCCTATCATTTTTTTTCAGGTCACATCGCTAAGCGAGGCTCCAAAAAGTTAAATATTTCTGTGTAAATTTGATGCGGCACCTCACTATAGCGTGTTTTGACGTATTTCTCGCCTAATTCTTGTACGAGATGCCTCAAGAGAAAGTCTATTGAAACATGCTTTCATTGCATTGAAAATAGTAATCATTTGAAGTTGAAATTATCATTTAAGCGGTTGAAGAGGGGCAAGCATGAGTATCACCGTAGAATAGGTAGAAGAATCAACAGGATCAGAAATGCGGTATAATACCTGTTTTCGGGGCACCGTTTTTCCTATGGGACCCCCGTTTTCTGATGGCGCTTATCGGCACCGGGTTAAAACCATGGTAAAGCCATGTTTGAAACATCGTGAGTTCGAAATACGGGTAATCGTCTCTTCATTTCACAAACACCGGCCGTGAGAGTGTGTGAAATGAAGAGACGATTCTCCGTATTTCGAACTCTAGCGATGTATTGCTGAATCAGAAGATGAGACGGATTAGAAGTCCCAGTGATATGATAGTACGTACCATAAACATACTAATGTTTGAGATCATTAGATGATACATCTCGTCGTATTGCACTCTCACATCTGTATGGTCTGAAAGAGTGTTCTCAAAATAAAAGCGTGCTAAATTGAAAAAAAATCAAATCGGTATTAAAGAAGGAGAGACCGATGTGCAAATTGAAGCGGAGCACTCTCTTCATTTTGCATGCTTTCTAGCTCGTTGCATGCGCTTCAGGGTGACTTGGCAATCAGCCAATGGAGTGTATCTCGGTTTAGACGATAATTGAAATCATGGGAGTTTCGAAAGCGCTATAGGGTGCTCATGCCCTCATCGTCTGACATCGATAACTCACAATCAGCTAGCCAGATATTCGTGCCACCCCTTCCACCTCAGATCCACCCAAAACCAAGGGGGTTAAGAAATGTTGGAGGCGGTGAAAGCCACATCAAAATAAATCCCCTACCACGTGCACACAACACGGGCTGTAAAGCATCGCAACCAGCCACTGGTCGTCCGGGATATGCTCAAGTTGCTAATCGGCACTGGGGTGGCTAGCCCGCCCTTTGCGTGGATAATGCCAAAATCACCACCTTCTTTAAGGCTAGTAGCCTAGATAATTACAATCGGAATTGCCATGTCTTCTTATTGCTATTTTCACATTTCGAATTCACGATAATTCACAAGTAGAGATGGGAATCCAAGAGGCAAGAGGGGCGAATGTATGCAAAGTGAGCCGCGCTCTTGTACAAGAGTGAGAGGGAATGGCCACTCTTGTACAAGAGTGAGCGCTCTTGCACAAGAGTAAGAGCAAAAATGAAGGGATTTCAGTGGGATTTTATGTGAAAATGGCTTAATATTACGATTACAGCATATTTATCTCATCTGTGCAAAATAATCGCCGAAATGCCTTCATTACTGCTCATACTCTTGTGCAAGAGCGCTCACTCTTGTACAAGAGTGGCCATTCCCTCTCACTCTTGTACAAGAGCGCGGCACACTTTGCATACATTCGCCCCTCTTGCCTCTTGGATTCCATCTCTATTCACAAGTATGAGTACGGTTTATTACGAATGCTTCTGATTCCAATTTTATTAGAGGCCATTTTTCCATGAAAGTCACGAAATGTGCACACAACGACAGGATAAATTACGATCCATATTAGCCATTATTAACAATTTTATTAACGTTATTATCAATTCAGAATATGGCGGCGAATCCATGAAATTCACGTATATTTCAAATAAAATATCAGGAGTATTGTTCAGTCCTTTGATAAACACATTAGTCCGCAAATTCATCCCTTGTGGCCGGAGTGTGGCCGACATGGCATTTTTGGGAATACATATTTTAGATTTTGCCCACGAATAACGTTTTCGGATAGTTGCAGGTCAGCCATTGAAAACATTGTAATATTGAGGTGGAATGAGGTGGACAACTTACAATGTGACTCCATTCTACAACATGACTACTTTCCTTGATTAAAAACGAAAGTAGCCATCTCAGTTTTATATCTCCTCGTGTTCGATGCTGTACTGCTGTTCTGATCTTTCGAGAGCCGACACAGGTCACGTGTTCGCACTCAGAGGGTGTGCAGTTCATACTATGTGCAGGAGATCAGACACTTCCTAATGTGATCACCTTCCGTTTCTCCGTCTTCCGATCAGCCGTGTAATCTCTTGGAATTTACAATACAACACGAATTTGATCTCGAGATCGCTCCCAGAGGGTTTTAGCACCTAATGTTCCGATCTCTCCCGGTCACTATCCGTTCTCGTGTCCGATTTCTTGAAATTTATGGTGTCTACCATCCGATCTACAATTAGTCTGTCGACCCAGCACCTATATAAGGGCCTGTTCATTTGCTATCACTCAATAAGCAAATCGCTTCAGTTACTTGTCTGGTCCTATTGGCAACTATCGAGTATCCACACACTCGTATCAATTCCATTACTCCTTCTCCTATCGAATTCCGATTATCCTTGATAATTATGCCAATCAGATTCTGCAATAGCCTCACCTATTCTGATTGTCTGTTCCCTTTCACTGGTCTCGAATCCAAGCATTCGGCCGGTTCGCCTCCTAGCCCATCGTATCTAGGCAATTGCCGATTCCTCGACAATTCCAAGCAGCAATCCAACTCTCGATCGCCGTCTCCCCTCAGCAGTTATTCCGAGCCGAGTCACACCGCTCAATCGCCTTCATCTTCAAAGTCGTTTATCGGTTCTAATACCGGAAGACTCGGCCCTTCGCACAAATTTAACTCCAACAACCAATTGCCCCGCACCCCCTCGCCTTCCAATTCCAATCGTTCCTCTCGCTCGACGTCGCCTCGCAATGCCTTCAATGCAGTCAAGCAGCTCACGAGTCCGACTTATGAAGGTGAGAATTTTTTTTTGGATCCATATCAAGAATGATTGATTAATTTTGGTCAAAAAGCAATAAAAGCGTGTTTTTATAGAGAAGGTCAGAATCATCCCGTCTGACCTAGTCGAAATATTTCTGTACCTAAACTTACGCATTTATAGCTGGCTCGGACGAACCCATTCATCACTACATCAATTTCTATCAGATGCGCAGAAGGAACGGAGGCGGAATGGTAATTTAAATTGTTTATTTTTTATATTTATTTTTAGAATATACATTTTTACATGTTTATTCGATATGATGATTTCAAATGTTAACAATCTCTATTGCAGTCACTGGAAGATTACAAGGCCGACATGGTCTTTTATCAAGAAGCCTCTCAGCACGATTGGAAAATCAGAAATAAGGCCATGATCGAGTTGAATGCGAAGTAAGTAACATTAAAACATATCGTCTCTTCACTTCACGTGCTCTCCCTCCGGTCCGAGAACATGGAGTGCGTAAAAAGGCGACTTGCATTTCGAGAAAAAATAGAATACAATAAATAAATGCTTGTTTTCCAGATGGAATTCGTCTCTGGACGCAAATGTTCTCGATTTGCACCACCTTCTCCCGAGTCAAGTACACCGAGTTATCGAGGCAAAAGTTCAGGAGATCAAGAGCCGCAACTGGAAACGTCTCTATGTTGTAACCGGTGAGAAAAAAATACATGATTTACGAACATAATAATAATAATAATTTATCTACGCCCGAGGCGCAACGAGACCGAAACGTTACATAATAAGGTGGGAGAGCAGGAATGGGGGGGGGGACTCTCCTGGGTTAGGTGAGTTTGGTAGTAGTTATTAGTAACATAGTAGTAGTTTATTATCTTCAATCAATACCTTGGATCTCGTCTAACTGGTATGTATATTCAGGAGCTGGCAGAAATTCCCTTGGAAGAGTCGCGAAGTTGAAGCCGGCAGCTGAAAAATATGCAGAGAAAAACGGCTACAGGTTAGATCTTCAAAACATAAAACATCTCATAATTGCTCAATTGAAACAATTCATAATTGTTTTATTTGCAGATACGCAGAAATGGACGGAAATCCGGGAGCAATCATCATATCGGTTGCGAGGAGATGAACTCCCAAGAAATCTTCACCTTTCCTGACGTCCCCATAATGTCAACTCATACGTTATCTTCATCCTGTTCATTTTCTTAGATCCAATTCACTGTTTCCAAACGGGAATTACAAAATCATAATTTAATAATATCTTTTATTTGTCGTCATTAACAAGTCAGAATCTCATTTTCATTGTGTCATTCTCTCACCGTGACTTTTTTTTTGTTTTTTCTCAGTTTGCTCGTGGTTCTTCAGATAATAAATATTTATCAAAATGCGTTATTGTTCCCCAGTAAATAAAATAGCACAAGATGGGATATGTTTGAATAAAATTGATTTGGACAATAGTATGATATGTTAATGCGAAATGCGACACAATGAAAAGAATTAATAATCCGCAAAGTTTTCTTCAATTTCTACACCTGCTCGATATCGCTCTCATTTTCGCAAAGATCCTTGCAAGTATACACTATTCCCGCGCAACCCTGAATTGTCAGTATTAATATAGTGACGCACTGTAAAAGAATTGCGTCTTTACCATAACCATCATTGCAATACAAGTGAGGGCGAAAAACGGCAGAACGATTGCAAAGAGCATGATTTCGATCACATGTTTCACGATTGTCTTGCTCGGGTCCTCTGCAAAATAAATATCATTTTTCAGCTTAGTGCAAAATTCACGAATGAATGAATATTTCTCACCTAAAAGATCGCCACTAACTAGAACGAGGCACTGCATCAGGGTAAGAGCGACGATGAAAGTATATCTGAATTTTACGAATTAGAATCTTGGGAGTGGTATTCTAAATTACGCAAACACTCCAATTATGAGCTGCCCGACAGTTAATTCAATATATTCATCAGTTTCAGAGGAGTCGCCTTCATCGAAATGTCTAGCGGAATTAATTGATTTCGCTGTCTGAGTTGACTGTGACTCGGGTGATGTCTGAAGAATAGAAGTGAACAAACTTTATAATAAGCTCAGCTCACATTACTTCGTTGCTCTTGATGGTTCTACAGAACTTTAGGTTCATGATTCTGCTGAATTTTCTGCAACACAAAGAAATTACACAAAACAGAAGAATATAAACGCGATTCGAAGTAAAAAAATTTTCTACGAATTTACGCGGACAATCAAATACGAGAAAAGGTTTAAAATATTTTGAAAAAGACTCTTCTAATCAACGCGTCTTCGCGTTCGCTTTCGCTCTTTTCTTATTTTTTGACACTTACGCATTTTAAATTCGTTTATTTGTGTCTTGTTGTTTCATTATTGATGAATTACTTTCTGAATTCCTTTACTTTCTATTGGCGTTATTTTAAAATTTCCCCCAAGATCATTGTGCTAAAATATCGTAATTCAGTAAATATTTATTTCGTGGAGAAATCTTATGCAGAACAAAGGAAAACTAGGAGTAGTGAAACGGAACAATGAAAAGGAGATTATGATTTGTTAATGAAGTTTAATGAAATTTGTTATTAAAGGAGGAGTAACATGAATATTTTGGTGACTAATCTGTTAACGCCACATGGTATCAATCTATAACCATATGAGCTTTCCGAAACTCCCTTGATTCTACGACATCAATGAACTGAGTTATTGCGAGTTGGCCTAGTGCCAGAATTCGAGTCCAGGAAACGGCGGGGATTTTGAACTGAGGGTTTGACTGGGAAGAGAGTACGCCTTGATCTACCATTGTCTCTTCCCATCGATCGCACTCCTCCCTCTCACAAACAAGAGACGAGAGAAGGGAATAGATAGGTACTTTGGCAAAGAGCCAACGGCTAACTACTGTACTTGGAAGTCCCGGGATTTCGTTGTGGGAGTCTCTGACATTCATTCCTGTTACTCCTCCTTTAAGATGAATGATGATGGACCATTCCACTGAAAATTTCTAACCAATACGAGCTACAGTATAATTTATGACACGCGAAGACGCGTTGATTAGAAGAGTCTTTTTCAAAATATTTTAAACCTTTTCTCGTATTTGATTGTCCGCGTAAATTCGTAGAAATTTTTTTTACTTCGAATCGCGTTTATATTCTTCTGTTTTGTGTAATTTCTTTGTGTTGCAGAAAATTCAGCAGAATCATGAACCTAAAGTTCTGTAGAACCATCAAGAGCAACGAAGTAATGAAACCGGTGAGCTGAGCTTATTATAAAGTTTGTTCACTTCTATTCTTCAGACATCACCCGAGTCACAGTCAACTCAGACAGCGAAATCAATTAATTCCGCTAGACATTTCGATGAAGGCGACTCCTCTGAAACTGATGAATATATTGAATTAACTGTCGGGCAGCTCATAATTGGAGTGTTTGCGTAATTTAGAATACCAGTCCCAAGATTCTAATTCGTAAAATTCAGATATACTTTCATCGTCGCTCTTACCCTGATGCAGTGCCTCGTTCTAGTTAGTGGCGATCTTTTAGGTGAGAAATATTCATTCATTCGTGAATTTCGCACTAAGCTGAAAAATGATATTTATTTTGCAGAGGACCCGAGCAAGACAATCGTGAAACATGTGATCGAAATCATGCTCTTTGCAATCGTTCTGCCGTTTTTCGCCCTCACTTGTATTGCAATGATGGTTATGGTAAAGACGCAATTCTTTTACAGTGCGTCACTATATTAATACTGACAATTCAGGGTTGCGCGGGAATAGTGTATACTTGCAAGGATCTTTGCGAAAATGAGAGCGATATCGAGCAGGTGTAGAAATTGAAGAAAACTTTGCGGATTATTAATTCTTTTCATTGTGTCGCATTTCGCATTAACATATCATACTATTGTCCAAATCAATTTTATTCAAACATATCCCATCTTGTGCTATTTTATTTACTGGGGAACAATAACGCATTTTGATAAATATTTATTATCTGAAGAACCACGAGCAAACTGAGAAAAAACAAAAAAAAAGTCACGGTGAGAGAATGACACAATGAAAATGAGATTCTGACTTGTTAATGACGACAAATAAAAGATATTATTAAATTATGATTTTGTAATTCCCGTTTGGAAACAGTGAATTGGATCTAAGAAAATGAACAGGATGAAGATAACGTATGAGTTGACATTATGGGGACGTCAGGAAAGGTGAAGATTTCTTGGGAGTTCATCTCCTCGCAACCGATATGATGATTGCTCCCGGATTTCCGTCCATTTCTGCGTATCTGCAAATAAAACAATTATGAATTGTTTCAATTGAGCAATTATGAGATGTTTTATGTTTTGAAGATCTAACCTGTAGCCGTTTTTCTCTGCATATTTTTCAGCTGCCGGCTTCAACTTCGCGACTCTTCCAAGGGAATTTCTGCCAGCTCCTGAATATACATACCAGTTAGACGAGATCCAAGGTATTGATTGAAGATAATAAACTACTACTATGTTACTAATAACTACTACCAAACTCACCTAACCCAGGAGAGTCCCCCCCCCATTCCTGCTCTCCCACCTTATTATGTAACGTTTCGGTCTCGTTGCGCCTCGGGCGTAGATAAATTATTATTATTATTATGTTCGTAAATCATGTATTTTTTTCTCACCGGTTACAACATAGAGACGTTTCCAGTTGCGGCTCTTGATCTCCTGAACTTTTGCCTCGATAACTCGGTGTACTTGACTCGGGAGAAGGTGGTGCAAATCGAGAACATTTGCGTCCAGAGACGAATTCCATCTGGAAAACAAGCATTTATTTATTGTATTCTATTTTTTCTCGAAATGCAAGTCGCCTTTTTACGCACTCCATGTTCTCGGACCGGAGGGAGAGCACGTGAAGTGAAGAGACGATATGTTTTAATGTTACTTACTTCGCATTCAACTCGATCATGGCCTTATTTCTGATTTTCCAATCGTGCTGAGAGGCTTCTTGATAAAAGACCATGTCGGCCTTGTAATCTTCCAGTGACTGCAATAGAGATTGTTAACATTTGAAATCATCATATCGAATAAACATGTAAAAATGTATATTCTAAAAATAAATATAAAAAATAAACAATTTAAATTACCATTCCGCCTCCGTTCCTTCTGCGCATCTGATAGAAATTGATGTAGTGATGAATGGGTTCGTCCGAGCCAGCTATAAATGCGTAAGTTTAGGTACAGAAATATTTCGACTAGGTCAGACGGGATGATTCTGACCTTCTCTATAAAAACACGCTTTTATTGCTTTTTGACCAAAATTAATCAATCATTCTTGATATGGATCCAAAAAAAAATTCTCACCTTCATAAGTCGGACTCGTGAGCTGCTTGACTGCATTGAAGGCATTGCGAGGCGACGTCGAGCGAGAGGAACGATTGGAATTGGAAGGCGAGGGGGTGCGGGGCAATTGGTTGTTGGAGTTAAATTTGTGCGAAGGGCCGAGTCTTCCGGTATTAGAACCGATAAACGACTTTGAAGATGAAGGCGATTGAGCGGTGTGACTCGGCTCGGAATAACTGCTGAGGGGAGACGGCGATCGAGAGTTGGATTGCTGCTTGGAATTGTCGAGGAATCGGCAATTGCCTAGATACGATGGGCTAGGAGGCGAACCGGCCGAATGCTTGGATTCGAGACCAGTGAAAGGGAACAGACAATCAGAATAGGTGAGGCTATTGCAGAATCTGATTGGCATAATTATCAAGGATAATCGGAATTCGATAGGAGAAGGAGTAATGGAATTGATACGAGTGTGTGGATACTCGATAGTTGCCAATAGGACCAGACAAGTAACTGAAGCGATTTGCTTATTGAGTGATAGCAAATGAACAGGCCCTTATATAGGTGCTGGGTCGACAGACTAATTGTAGATCGGATGGTAGACACCATAAATTTCAAGAAATCGGACACGAGAACGGATAGTGACCGGGAGAGATCGGAACATTAGGTGCTAAAACCCTCTGGGAGCGATCTCGAGATCAAATTCGTGTTGTATTGTAAATTCCAAGAGATTACACGGCTGATCGGAAGACGGAGAAAACGGAAGGTGATCACATTAGGAAGTGTCTGATCTCCTGCACATAGTATGAACTGCACACCCTCTGAGTGCGAACACGTGACCTGTGTCGGCTCTCGAAAGATCAGAACAGCAGTACAGCATCGAACACGAGGAGATATAAAACTGAGATGGCTACTTTCGTTTTTAATCAAGGAAAGTAGTCATGTTGTAGAATGGAGTCACATTGTAAGTTGTCCACCTCATTCCACCTCAATATTACAATGTTTTCAATGGCTGACCTGCAACTATCCGAAAACGTTATTCGTGGGCAAAATCTAAAATATGTATTCCCAAAAATGCCATGTCGGCCACACTCCGGCCACAAGGGATGAATTTGCGGACTAATGTGTTTATCAAAGGACTGAACAATACTCCTGATATTTTATTTGAAATATACGTGAATTTCATGGATTCGCCGCCATATTCTGAATTGATAATAACGTTAATAAAATTGTTAATAATGGCTAATATGGATCGTAATTTATCCTGTCGTTGTGTGCACATTTCGTGACTTTCATGGAAAAATGGCCTCTAATAAAATTGGAATCAGAAGCATTCGTAATAAACCGTACTCATACTTGTGAATAGAGATGGAATCCAAGAGGCAAGAGGGGCGAATGTATGCAAAGTGTGCCGCGCTCTTGTACAAGAGTGAGAGGGAATGGCCACTCTTGTACAAGAGTGAGCGCTCTTGCACAAGAGTATGAGCAGTAATGAAGGCATTTCGGCGATTATTTTGCACAGATGAGATAAATATGCTGTAATCGTAATATTAAGCCATTTTCACATAAAATCCCACTGAAATCCCTTCATTTTTGCTCTTACTCTTGTGCAAGAGCGCTCACTCTTGTACAAGAGTGGCCATTCCCTCTCACTCTTGTACAAGAGCGCGGCTCACTTTGCATACATTCGCCCCTCTTGCCTCTTGGATTCCCATCTCTACTTGTGAATTATCGTGAATTCGAAATGTGAAAATAGCAATAAGAAGACATGGCAATTCCGATTGTAATTATCTAGGCTACTAGCCTTAAAGAAGGTGGTGATTTTGGCATTATCCACGCTAAGGGCGGGCTAGCCACCCCAGTGCCGATTAGCAACTTGAGCCTATCCCGGACGACCAGTGGCTGGTTGCGATGCTTTACAGCCCGTGTTGTGTGCACGTGGTAGGGGATTTATTTTGATGTGGCTTTCACCGCCTCCAACATTTCTTAACCCCCTTGGTTTTGGGTGGATCTGAGGTGGAAGGGGTGGCACGAATATCTGGCTAGCTGATTGTGAGTTATCGATGTCAGACGATGAGGGCATGAGCACCCTATAGCGCTTTCGAAACTCCCATGAATTCAATTATCGTCTAAACCGAGATACACTCCATTGGCTGATTGCCAAGTCACCCTGAAGCGCATGCAACGAGCTAGAAAGCATGCAAAATAAAGAGAGTGCTCCGCTTCAATTTGCACATCGGTCTCTCCTTCTTTAATACCGATTTGATTTTTTTCAATTTAGCACGCTTTTATTTTGAGAACACTCTTTCAGACCATACAGATGTGAGAGTGCAATACGACGAGATGTATCATCCAATGATCTCAAACATTAGTATGTTTATGGTACGTACTATCATATCACTGGGACTTCTAATCCGTCTCATCTTCTGATTCAGCAATACATCGCTAGAGTTCGAAATACGGAGAATCGTCTCTTCATTTCACACACTCTCACGGCCGGCGTATGTGAAATGAAGAGACGATTACCCGTATTTCGAACTCACGATGTTTCAAACATGGTTTTACTATGGTTTTAATCCGGTGCCGGTAAGCGCTTAGAAGGCGCAACTGCAACCTTAAAAAATGATACCTCCTTCTTATAAAGAAAATTCTCTACCCCACGCACTATGGATACTTCAGTGAGGAGGCTGCAAATTGTGAATAATTTGAGATGGCACTCATCATTCTTATTAACCAGAGGGGAAAATGGTCACAAGCAAATGCAAATTCAATAGCTAACATATTCAACAATTTCGCATTTATTAATGTTCTGTATTTTTTGTAATCGGATTAAGTGCCACGATTTCCCGCCCTGAATGAGTGCAGACGGATCGGGATCTATGATTCGGTAGCCCTTGGATGACGAACGTTGCGGAGCGACTAGTTGTTTTTCCCGCCTCGCACTTCAAATCTTTGTTTGCTCAGCCACCACTCCATAGAAAAAAATGTCTACTACTTTTGTTATTTCAAGATCCCAATAATGTATGCATGACTCTCAAAATTAATTTTTCAATAACTTGTAAATTATTGTAGGGAATAGATGTCCGGGGAGCTACAGAAAGGTACGGAATGGGAGACTAGATGTTTTCCCGCATCCTCCAACCAACTTGGTTTGCTCAGCCGAGTAATGCACTGCAAAGACAGTGAACGGTGACCATGAAGTTGGCGGCTCAAAACACACATAGTGAAATTTATAATCATAAAGGCATTTTTTTAATCGATTGTGAAAATTTTATATACGAGTAATTATTATTGAATAACTCATTTTTTCACAGCTCATGTACTTAAGGGTAATCCCAAAAGCAGCTGCTTCGTGTAATACGCATTTTTTTCAAGACAAGAACAAATTGGAAGAACAATGTACTCATTATTCACGATCATCATCAACTTGATCATCAAGGAACCTGATGTTCGCCTTTCTTCTCAAGCTCATCGATTGTGCAGCTGTCCCATGCGGTTCGGGGAGAGCGAACGGCACATTTAGAGCCCAAGCAGGCGAATTAAAAATTTAAAAAAAGTTAAGAAATACGTAATAATGAGTGATGTGATGAGTGATGAAAAAAAGTGTAGCAAATGAATTCTAGTTTTTGTTTTGTTATGCTCTGAAATACAGTAGAAAATATCTATGCGATGCATGCTGTTTTCCACCACGTTATTTGACCAGATGACGTTTGCAACTCTTGCGATAAATTCGCATTCGGACTGAATGAACTCGTCTTTTAGCTCAAAACAAGCAAAATACTCCATCTGAAGGGTTGCTATCTGGAAATAAAGTAGTTTATTCGCATTTGCGCGCTCGACTTTACCACCGCCAATGTGCAACGTGAGCCTATTCAAGTTATATCTCACTGTGACAGATTCGGGGAAATTTTACGACTCTTCCGGAAACTCACTCAACTCAGGAGGTTACTAACTGAATTCTTCAAATAAACCGTTCATTATCATTGAACGATCCCGGTCTTCCTTTACTAGCCTCTTTCCCTTCTTTTTGTTTTTTTGCAGTCTCTTCTTGAACATTTCCTCCTTCTTGACATTTAAAGTCAAAGGCCGACGCTATGCAGTGGTACATCGACGAAACTCGGAAATAAAAATGAATTGTGAACCATGGAGCCGAACTTTTGAAACAAATACCTTTGGAGCTATATACCAACTCCAAAAATAATGCCGACGGGAATCCATTAGCAGATTCGGCCCATATCACCCTGGATGAAATTTTTTTATTATTAAATCAAAAATTTACAGATAATCGGCATTTATGGCTCATGAATAATTAGAGAGAAAATTGAGGAAAAAAATAGAGAAAATTGAGGAAACGGGGTGGGAAGAGATCTCTGTAGTCCCTCAATCAGCATCTATCCGCATCGCTTGCTCAGCCGCCCCGTGCAATGCAGAGGAAAGGTGAACGATATGACCTTTTTGGTGCCCTCAAACATCAGTGGCCCTAAAAAAATATAGGTAGCTCACTCCATTTCTCTCTAAATTTGACGAAATTTAGAAGCCTTTGCTTTTGCCATTTGCTAAATCGCCAAATGTTCAACCAAAAGAATATTTATGAGAACTGAAAGAAACCAAAAGTAAGTAACTAGGAATCAAATAGGCAGCAAAGTGCCGAATCGTATTCACTATTTTTGCTCTCGATCTTTTTCATATTTGCTTGGAAATAAATTGCTGCGCCAGCATTGTGCTTATTTAGCACCACGTGCTAGCTATGAGACAGCAAACAATGCGATGAACGCTCATAAATAGTGGATTCCCGCCCACTTTCATACTGTCGCTGCATTCGGAATGTGGAGACGCCTCATCGTCGCTTTTGCGCTTTCCGCAATGGTTCTGCCATCTGAAGCCGAGACGTCAGCAACAGGGAAAAATTAATAAATTGCACCATTAATATTTTATTATCAGAAAAGAACAACATCAACATGGAGCCGACTGAAACAACAGATTTATCGGTTTCAACAACCGTTTCTTCCGAATATTTCGTGCCGAAGCCTCAACAGCTACTACAGATACTAATGCAAAAGTGGAGTAAAATCATGAAGGTTCATAATTTTGCAAATTCTCAGTGATGAATTAGAAAGACTGAATTTGTGATTTTTTTCAGAAATTCGACACCATCGCGCAAACTGACGGCCTTACTCACATTGAAATCATCCGTCGTCGAGAACTAGGAATCATTATGTAAAGTGAACATTTATTATCGTTTAATAGGAAATAACAAAATATAACTATTCTAAAAAACTCAAAGAGCTTTCCTCGAGGACAACACCCTGTTCATTATACGGTTTAGTATTACGATTCCGAAAGTATTGTGATCATTTTGTTTGAATACTCGGTGATCCAATAATATTGTGCGTTGTTCAGCAGTCATTTATCGCCTTTTTATGTTTACTCTTTTGGTCTGCTCACTCTTGTTTTTCATCGCATTTATAGCATCATCACTATATAATTCAGTTCTCGTTTTTGAACACCGTCCAACTTGGTACAAATATTTGCTTACTGCGGTATGGTTGTTGTGAGTCACATCCAAGAAAAATAATAAGTACATCTCTGAATTGCAATGAGTTCAATTGAGAACAAACGGAAGAAGTTAATAAATACAATTTTCATATATTTCTTTACTGTGAATAAAATGTCATCTTATCACGAGATTGCTCGATAACTTCTTAAAATGGGATATGATTATGCGATGGATCACGTTTTGCATGCCTGGCTGAACTATGCGTCTCTCCCATCAAACGCTTTTCCAACTCATCATCTCTCACTTTGTTTTCACCTTCATGATCAGAGAGACATGCATCGGGGAGATCGATGCGTTGCTCTACAATCCACTCATCGTACTTGAAATGATCCTTGAACAGCGAACGCCAATCTTTCCCTTTCTTTTCCTCTCTACCTTTTTTCTCTATCCACCTACTCATTTACTGCTTTCCCTCTCATCGTTCGATTCTTCCTGCAGATCACACATATTTTCCCTTTCTCTTGGCTTCCAATCCTCACTGGCCCTGATGCACCCTAACACAGCGATAGAGCATGAAGAATGAAGAGGGTAAGATCACATATATTTGGTTAGAGAAAACCATCCTCATCCTTCATGTTCTTTCATAGCAGCGGGCCGTTGATAGATCATCACGGTTTACTCTGCCTCGTCTCTACTTCTTTGGGGCTCTCTTCTCACTATTTCCTAGGGGCGTGCCCTCAATTGGCATTGGCGTGCGCGCAGCGTGTCATCAAGAGTCGCCAATCGGTTGTAGTTCATCACAGACTCATCATCTGGTTTCGACAATCACGGTCTGATCGTCAGGCATATCATGAAATGGCCGCGCATCCTGCAGTTATTGGCAGTTTTGTAAGTGATCTTGAATGAATGAATGAATTTATCAGTGTCGCTTTCTGGGCGCTGATCAAGATGGGGTGTCAGAAGGCCGTTCTTCTTTCAAGATAGTCATTTTGAGGGGTCTCGGGCCAGTGGATAAGATCTTGAATGCCGTTTATAATATTGAAAATGTAAATTTTTAGAATATCAACAGCGCTCGGCTATCGAACAGCACACTTCGATCTGCAAAGATACAATGATTTCCCTGATTTCCAAGTTGGTTACTACTATTAGTTAGAGATCGTAGTTAGAGATCACCCTCCTCATGTAAAAGTGAAAGAGGTATTAAACCGCAAGGGTCAAATCTTGTTTTCATTTCACCGACAACGTCAATTAGAGTATGGGAGATCAAGAGAGTGCTTATCGATATCTCTAGTCATCAAACGATCCCCGGTTATCACACACTGTTGTGTCCCTGGGCGCGATAGCGAAAGTTTTCATAACCAATTGGGCACAGGGATTGCATGCCAAGGCTATCTCGAGATGTGATTGACGAATAAGTTAGGCTAACACTTCACACAATGCAACCTCACACGTCAATAAAAATATTTTGCCTGAAATAATTTTGCCGGTGATTTCCCCTCAGTTCTTTTCCATTCAGACCTACCTTGTTCGAACTTCTCGGGACAACCCCGGCATCGTTCGATTACTGCACATTGGCAACAGTCATGAGGGACGGCCGCTCCTTGGAGTTATGGTGAGTTTGCGCATATTTTTCATCTCGTTTACTTCAACCCTCGCATCGTTCCTGAGCTTCACCTCACTGATTAGCCAGTTGGAGGCATACAAATGCAGTGATTATTCCCGTATTCTGTCGTTTTCAAAACGATCAATAGCGTATCAATGATAGACGTAATGCCATCCTCCGCATCACTAATCGACAAATTAGGTTCACAACAATGCGATTTGGTGCAGTGATGTAACAATCTAGCGTAAATCGGCGGTCGCGAGACGAACACTAATGCCCATTAGGCTCTTGGCACTTTTCACTTTTCTTATTTGGGGGAAGTGAACATGGTACTACTTGACATACTCGAATGAACCCTTCCTTGCGCACAGTAACCGGTACCACCACACATCGGGTCCAATTGTTGTTCTTCCGTCTCTGCAAAGACTTGATATCGAGGCGAAAGAGAGGAAGAGGGGCATAACAGAGCAATCACGAATGGGAAACGATGAGGAAACAGCGCAAAACAATGTTTATAGCCCTAGGGGGATATGGTATGGTTACGCGTCAAGACCTTTTGACCCAACTCGCAATACGAGTAGAAAATGTATGACAACAATATATGAAACAACAAATACCTCGCAGTTACAAAAGAATACACTGAGCACTGCAATGCTATTGATTTTTTCCAACATCGGCAGGACTCTTTTAATTTGAAACTTCCGTTAAAGATCGGTAAACCCCGCAACCACAAGAAGCCTATGGTGTGGCTGGACGGAGGCAATCACGCGCGAGAGTGGCCCGCGTTCCATGTGGCCGTGTACTTTATTGAGCAGGTTTGTGCCATTTTTAAGTCTTTCAATATTGGTATTTTTTTAAAGTAACAAAAAATCGTTCAAGCAATGATTGTTGTCAATAATTGACTGTCTGAAGCACAATCCAATCATCTTTAAAACATCGAATAGAATGAGCATTTTCAGCTCGTCAACAACTATGATTCCGATAAGAAGATCAAAATGTACCTGGATGAATTGGACTTTCTCATCTTCCCTGTGCTGAATCCGGACGGATTCGTGTACTCGAGGAGCGATTACAAGGCGACGGTTAGCTTTCTATCACTTTTTTTCCAAATGACGAGATGTTGCGTGTAATGCGTAGAACACGATAGTTCACAGTTTGGTTGAAACATAAATTCAATTCTAGATTCGTCATTGGCGCAAGAACCGCGCACCCGAAAACTGCACGGGAACAACGGCGTCGAGGAAGGAGGTTTTTTTTTATGGATTTTTTAAAAATAAACAAATGCCAAACAATGTTGGCGTGAGCTGTATGCATTACTAGATATTCACTCTTGACGTTTAGACAATTTTTCTACGTGCATTGTTTTTTTTGAATAAGCGAACCTCGGTTCTCGAATGTGTTTCATCGCATGTTTCAATAAGAAGTGTTATAGCTTCGATGATTAATTCCCGCTGCGGGGTACAAACTCAAATATTTCGATTCACTTCAAGTTCTTGCAGCTCTGTTGCGAGGGCGTTGACCTCAATCGCAACTACGACTTCGCCTTCTCCCAGTCGCTCTACCCCTTCAACAACCCCTGTTCGGACGAGTACCAAGGACCGGAACCGTTTTCGGAGCCGGAGTCTAGGTAAGCATTAAAAAATCAATCCTGGCATCATTTCCTAGCACTGTTTGATTGATTATCACTGGCTATCTTGGCTACATCATTGTGTTCAGAGCCGTCCGTGACTTCATTCTCTCTCCTCAAATCAACGGGCGTCTTCATGCAGTTGTCTCCTTACATACACATGGTCAACTGCTCATCCTTCCCTACAACAGCAGAAGGCGGACATATCCGGAGGATTTCTGGCAGTTGGTGGGGAAATTTCTATTTTTTAGGAATGAAAAACGCCGCGTACAAATCACAGAATAGAATGCATGGATAAATCTTGATCGTGATACACTTTTTGACCTTTATCTCTTTCAGAAAGAACTCGCGGACCGAGCGGCAGAAGCGATGGCCGGACTAAGGAATACCAAGTATAAAGTGGGCACGGCTGCGGATATGCTGGGTTAGCTAATTCAGCACGAAATATAACTAGGGGCCACAACGTAGATAGAAGAATTCGAGCAATGCGGTCACAAGTGTTTTAAAACTACTCCTATGGGTCCCAACAACGTCATACTGTTGTCCGTTTGTCGATATCTTGTCTTTGAGGCGCGCTAGAGCCCGAGAAGTACGCGCGTAACCCTCTGGGAGAGAGGAGGGAAAGGCGAGACGAGAGGGAAAGGGGCGGAGCCTAATTAGCGTGTGTCTCTCTCCCTCCCCCCGCCCTCTCGCATGCCTCTCCCCGCCCAAAAGTCACAAGCCGGGGAAGCATGCTAAAAATCTGAAAAAAAATTCTAAAATTCCTAAAATATTCGAATTAGTAAAATAAGTTTGGTCCGAGAAGGATCGTTCAGTTGGAACATGCCAAAACGACCTATTCCTTTCGCTTAAATGCGAATTTGATGCGAACTTACTGATAGTATGCATATCTGGGACCAAGCTCAAATGAAAGAGGAATAGCTTTCCATAGCGCTGTCGAACGTCCGATTTGATTTAGAACGAACCTTGTGACTTTACTTTCTCGCTATTGCACGAAATCGTGTCCACACAAAGTGGGCGGAGCTTGTGGGCCCTATGTTTACTAGACACTACCAACATTTCTTAACCCCCTTGGTTGGGTGGATCTGCAGGCGCGGGGGGTCGAACTCGTGACCTTTCGATTCGCATTCTGACACACAACCACTGCGCTACCCGGCCCGCTAATCTATGAATGATAATCTAATCTATGAATGATAAAAAATTCAGGTCCGGCCACTGGCGGCGCCACAGATTGGATAAAGAAGAACACCAAGGTACAATTAATAAAAATTAATAATTCTATAAATTAATTAATTATAAAAAAAATTATTTCCAGGTCAAATACGTGTACGTCATCGAGCTGCCTCCGGACATGAAGAGTTAGTGATTTTTTTTGAGATCACTTGTAAAAATTTTGCACGATTTGCTTGGTTTTTTCGACATTAGTATTGAATATTTGTCCAATAAGTTTCACAAGGATTTTTTCTATTTTTAAGTAATTAAATATTTTTAAATGCGATATTCTCAGCCTGGTTCGCGTTCCAAATCAAGCCACATTGGCTCATACCCATCGGCAAGGAGACTTGGTCGGGCATTAAGGTTAATTAATTCGTTAATTTTATTTTTATTTATCAACGCATAATTTATTAATTTAAGGTAATCGTCGACCAGGTGATTCGGGAGTTTGTCGATAAATAAATTCTGAATTTCGAATAAGGATAGTTGCTTTACGATGTGATTACAGTTCTCGAATCTCGGGTCCACGTTGTCATTAAAATTTATGTATTTGTGAAATATGAGATAAAGAATATTCAATGAAATGCTTTTTCTGGCATACAGTCGCCTCAGTGATATGATACATCGAATATCATAAATGCAGAGAGATACGGTAGAGAAATAAACAGAAAATGAATAAAATATATAAAATTAGCACAGTTATGTCGGGAATAACTGAATCTATTCATGAGACAGACAACATAAACTGAGAAAGTGTGTGAAATGAAGGGACGGAAACCCGAATCGCGCACTCTAGTAAATAATATGCAAACCTGCAGGCTCACGGAGACGTCCTTCTCTAGGCGAAGATCCGTCATCGCGTCTTGCAGAATTACGTACCTAACTTTTTGATTATCGCACGGACCTGTCTTGAACATACTCTCGCTGGTTTTAATAAAAAAGATAGTGTGCAAAAAGAGGAGAGTGCCGATTTGTAATCACTAATACTCATTAGAGTTCGAAATACGGGCCGCCGTTTCTTCATTTCGCACACTCTATCGCCTCTCTGACCGGTGAGAGAGTGTGTGAAATGAAGAGACGGCGACCCGCATTTCGAACTCTACTACTCACCAGATTTGTTTATTTATTGATAATTATTTTATATTTGCCAATCGTGCACCCAACGCTGAACGTGAGACTCGAATGTGACCAACGGCCCACAGTATCCCTCACCGTCCCTCACCGTCTCTTGGTCTTCTTCTTCTTCTGGGTCTCGATCGGTTTAACGGGACCGGGAGCCGATCCGTCGAGAAAACGCCGCATATTGACAACAGCCGTGCGCTTGGTCCGAGCCATCTTCAATAAAGTACAGATCACCGTCTCTTCATTTCACACACTCTCTCGCCTCTCTACCGGCCGAGAGAGTGTGTGAAATGAAGAGACGGCGACCCGTATTGCACACTCTAATCTTCGATGATTTCGGTCGGCTCAAGAATGAAAATTTTGATTGTGAGCATCTCCAATCGAGCGGAGGTTATTTCCCGAAATGGAATATTAGGAAAGGAGAGAAGAGGGTACTGCATACTTGTAGCAATGGCGTGAAAGAGCGCAATGATTCATAGCCTACGAAGAGTGTGCAAAACTGCCAGCACCCTTTATTTCGGTATGCTCTCTCGGTTTGTCTAACCGGCGAGAGCGCATGTAAGATGAAGAGAACAGAAATTGTTCGAAAGGGCCAGATGCAAATCAGTGTAAAAGTCCCAGTGATTCATTGGCCTTCACATGGGAAAGAATTGGACAAGAAATAATGATCGGAAACTCGCGATGAAATCGACAGTCGTCATTTTGTCCATGTCATCTTATACCGCTGAGAGGCAATATCAGCGAATGACAAGAGTCCATGTGTCAATGTAAAGAGAAACAACGAGAGGAAGGGGTGAGCGATTTGTGGAAGACGGGCACAAGTAAAGAAGGAGAGACGGTCAGGAAATTGAGTAATGGGTAGTCGTTAGCAGCGGGCCAATGAATGGGCGCGCCTTCTTTGTCAGTTTCGGAAAGGTGAGAAAGGAGCAAGAGGGGTTGCATTTTCGGTATGAGCAAGAGGTGCCCAAATAGCCGATCCCTTTGATTTTTTTATTTTATTTTATTCCTTTATGAGATTTTGTCTGTTCAAGTACAATGAATTCTTCAATTTATCAACAATCATTTCACACTCTCTCTCGCCCCTCACCGTCTCTTGGTCTTCTTCTTCTTCTTCTGGGTCTCGATCGGTTTGGCGGGAGCCGTGCTGTCGAGAAGACGTCTACCGGCCGAGAGAGTGTGTGAAATGAAGAGACGGCGACCCGTATTGCACACTCTAATCTTCGATGATTTCGGTCGGCTCAAGAATGAAAATTTTGATTGTGAGCATCTCCAATCGAGCGGAGGTTATTTCCCGAAATGGAATATTAGGAAAGGAGAGAAGAGGGTACTGAATACTTGTAGCAATGGCGTGAAAGAGCGCAATGATTCATAGCCTACGAAGAGTGTGCAAAACTGCCAGCACCCTTTATTTCGGTATGCTCTCTCGGTTTGTCTAACCGGCGAGAGCGCATGTAAGATGAAGAGAACAGAAATTGTTCGAAAGGGCCAGATGCAAATCAGTGTAAAAGTCCCAGTGATTCATTGGCCTTCACATGGGAAAGAATTGGACAAGAAATAATGATCGGAAACTCGCGATGAAATCGACAGTCGTCATTTTGTCCATGTCATCTTATACCGCTGAGAGGCAATATCAGCGAATGACAAGAGTCCATGTGTCAATGTAAAGAGAAACAACGAGAGGAAGGGGTGAGCGATTTGTGGAAGACGGGCACAAGTAAAGAAGGAGAGACGGTCAGGAAATTGAGTAATGGGTAGTCGTTAGCAGCGGGCCAATGAATGGGCGCGCCTTCTTTGTCAGTTTCGGAAAGGTGAGAAAGGAGCAAGAGGGGTTGCATTTTCGGTATGAGCAAGAGGTGCCCAAATAGCCGATCCCTTTGATTTTTTTATTTTATTTTATTCCTTTATGAGATTTTGTCTGTTCAAGTACAATGAACTCTTCAATTTATCAACAATCATTTCACACTCTCTCTCGCCCCTCACCGTCTCTTGGTCTTCTTCTTCTTCTTCTGGGTCTCGATCGGTTTGGCGGGAGCCGTGCTGTCGAGAAGACGTCTACCGGCCGAGAGAGTGTGTGAAATGAAGAGACGGCGACCCGTATTGCACACTCTAATCTTCGATGATTTCGGTCGGCTCAAGAATGAAAATTTTGATTGTGAGCATCTCCAATCGAGCGGAGGTTAATTCCCGAAAAGGAATATTAGGAAAGGAGAGAAGAGGCATGTAGCCATGGCGTGAAAGAGCGCGATGATTCATAGCCGACGAAGAGTGTGCAAAACTGACAGCACCCTTTATTTCGGTATGCTCTCTCGGTTTGTCTAACCGGCGAGAGCGCATGTAAGATGAAGAGAACAGAAATTGTTCGAAAGGGCCAGATGCAAATCAGTGTAAAAGTCCCAGTGATTCATTGGCCTTCACATGGGAAAGAATTGGACAAGAAATAATGATCGGAAACTCGCGATGAAATCGACAGTCGTCATTTTGTCCATGTCATCTTATACCGCTGAGAGGCAATATCAGCGAATGACAAGAGTCCATGTGTCAATGTAAAGAGAAACAACGAGAGGAAGGGGTGAGCGATTTGTGGAAGACGGGCACAAGTAAAGAAGGAGAGACGGTCAGGAAATTGAGTAATGGGTAGTCGTTAGCAGCGGGCCAATGAATGGGCGCGCCTTCTTTGTCAGTTTCGGAAAGGTGAGAAAGGAGCAAGAGGGGTTGCATTTTCGGTATGAGCAAGAGGTGCCCAAATAGCCGATCCCTTTGATTTTTTTATTTTATTTTATTCCTTTATGAGATTTTGTCTGTTCAAGTACAATGAACTCTTCAATTTATCAACAATCATTTCACACTCTCTCTCGCCCCTCACCGTCTCTTGGTCTTCTTCTTCTTCTTCTGGGTCTCGATCGGTTTGGCGGGAGCCGTGCTGTCGAGAAGACGTCTACCGGCCGAGAGAGTGTGTGAAATGAAGAGACGGCGACCCGTATTGCACACTCTAATCTTCGATGATTTCGGTCGGCTCAAGAATGAAAATTTTGATTGTGAGCATCTCCAATCGAGCGGAGGTTAATTCCCGAAAAGGAATATTAGGAAAGGAGAGAAGAGGCATGTAGCCATGGCGTGAAAGAGCGCGATGATTCATAGCCGACGAAGAGTGTGCAAAACTGACAGCACCCTTTATTTCGGTATGCTCTCTCGGTTTGTCTAACCGGCGAGAGCGCATGTAAGATGAAGAGAACAGAAATTGTTCGAATGGGCCAGATGCAAATCAGTGCAAATGTCCCAGTGATTCATTGGCCTTCACATGGGAAAGAATTGGACAAGAAATAATGATCGGAAACTCGCGATGAAATCGACAGTCGTCATTTTGTCCATGTCATCTTATACCGCTGAGAGGCAATATCAGCGAATGACAAGAGTCCATGTGTCAATGTAAAGAGAAACAACGAGAGGAAGGGGTGAGCGATTTGTGGAAGACGGGCACAAGTAAAGAAAGGAAGACGGTCAGGAAATTGAGTAATGGGTAGTCGTTAGCAGCGGGCCAATGAATGGGCGCGCCTTCTTTGTCAGTTTCGGAAAGGTGAGAAAGGAGCAAGAGGGGTTGCATTTTCGGTATGAGCAAGAGGTGCCCAAATAGCCGATCCCTTTGATTTATTTTATTTTATTTTATTCCTTTATGAGATTTTGTCTGTTCAAGAACACTGAATTCTACAATTTATCAACAATCAAGTCTTGTGACTGTAGGTCGAAGTATATGTCGTTCGGTCGTAACCAGCGGGTAATCGCTTGCACATCCGTTTGCGTGGCGTATCATCATTAGCGTCCTACCAGGTTGGCTTCCTGAATTTTCTCAATATTTATTTGATTGATTTTAAAAATATAACGCACCTCGCACGTTCACATCTTGAGGGCGCGAGGTTGATCTCTTTTTGCGTCTTTTCGGAATCCATCTGTAAATATCTTCTTTTTTTTTTTTTTTTTTTTTTTCAACGCATGCAGCCTCACCTGTACAGAGAACATTGAGAAGAAGATGGAGATCTTTTTATGTAGAGTCGTTTCCAGATCAGCTGTATGACCTGTAGTTAGTGACTGTTCAATGGGCACTGACTGGTGACTGGTCAGCGGTGACTGGGGCATTAGTAGAATGAGAAAGATCGAAACAAAAGATAGATAAGCTCTTATTTGTCTACATACTCACTTTACTATCGTATTTACGATGAACATTAATAAGATTTTCTCATGAAGAATGAGAGGCGAGATTTTGTAGGAATCTGTAACGAGAATACATTTTTTTTTGGAAAGTAATCCGAAATATGGTAAAGTAATCGTAAGATTACGCAAGAAAGAGGTAGATGAAGTAGTGAAAAGATGAGATCAAGAGGAGGAATGCAATGGAAAAAACTCGACGGATGAGTGTGTAACAGGGGTGAACGAAGAGGTGGGGCGAGCGCGCCTTCTTGAGGTTGAACGGCCTCACCAGCTTTGAGAATGAGGGACACTGCAACCAAGAGAACCAACATTATGATTACCACGGTAGTATTAAAAGTAAAATTTCGAAAATCTCACACTTTCAAATACAAGAAATAATTTAATGGTCGTACATCAGTCGAAATTGTGTAGGAATCTGAACATCTCATCAGAATTAGTGAAAGTGATCGATAAAAAAGTTAATCAAGGGAACAATAGCGAATTGAAAGCAAGAAGGCGATGGAAGCGGGCCCCATGAGCGAGAGTGTAATAGAGTGGAACGAGGGAGGGGTAGAGTTGGGCAGACGAAGAGATGGATTCGCAAGAAATGGACTCTGATCTTCGCTCACTCTCTCTCTCTCTAGCCAGACTCAGAGAAAGCATGCGGAATAAAACAGCCATTATTCCATCTCTATTGTTCTTCAATGATATTGTAATTTGTTGTATCTACATACTGCAATAATCAAGAATTAACAATATAAAATAATCATCAATTTATTACAAATCATCATTTATATCTCGACTAAAGAGATGTTCTACTAATCAGCTTCTCCACGAAATGAAAGAAGTAGAATTTTCGAATTTTGGGAGAGCAGAACTCGGAGTGAAGGGTCGATGGAATTGGGTCGCTGAATCTTCACAATTATTTAATTGTGCTCATTTTCGCACATCTATCAGAGACACGAGAAATGTGAAATGAAAAGGCGATTACCAATTTTTCCATCATCATGGTTTTCGTCCGCGTTGACTTTGTCGAGGAAGGAAATCTGTCGTGCTCCTTTTTAACCTAGTCGTCATCCCTGCTGTTTTTTCTCATTCCCGTCTGAAAGAGGGAACATTGAGGCTACATACCTCACTCATGGAACGAATGTCTTCGGCTTTCTTTTGAATTTTCCGAGGTTTGCAGTACTTGGCAAATCATCGACAAAATAAACGTTCTTGCGCTTTACACTATCGACACTTAACATCGCATTCTTAGCCATCCTCAGTGCCTTACTTTAGTTTTGTTTTTTTTTAGCTTCGATTCGTTTTTCTTGATACGCCTTGCTCCACAATTTGCTCTGCGCCCGGATTAGGATGGACACTGGGAAACTTTACGCTAGCACAGAGCTGTTTTAGGGGGCTGGAAACTTACAATACTAGTTGAAATGCAAAACTTGAGTCAACAATTTCTGGCGAGATTGTGTAGAAATCTGAATAGTTTAAATCGACAAGATCATTGAATCGGAACAAAAACAGTAATCGTGAAAAGTGTTGAGATGAAGATCGACTAGAAAACAATGTGCATAACAGCAATTAACAGCAAGATGAGAGGCCTGGCAGCTGGGAGTGAGCAGGATGAAGGAATTGTGTAATAGACTGGACCGAGGGAGAGTGGGGGGACGCGTATGTATGTTGGACGAGGAGAGAGAAATCTGGGGTAATAAGCATTTGATAATGAACTAAAAAGCGTGTAATTTGAGTAGAGATGCGTTTACCTATTTAAAACCCTCCAACACAATCGACGAAACGGATGAAAAGTGACTCACTGCACTCCCCCCCCCCAATATTGTGCGAATTTCATCATTTTCATACAATTTATCCATCAAATTGCAATTCTTGCAGTTGGTTATGGTTAATTAAAGAGAAATTTAAATTCTTCTTGTCCTAATAATCGGATGTTACAGTTCCTTCTTCTAGAAGGGAGTGCTGGACTACCGGAATGAAGTCTGAAGTTACAGTGAATCATACTGGTTGATGGGGATAGTGCTGGAGGAACCTGAATCGTGGTGTCATGAAGTTTGATCGCGCTTCCGTGTGTGATCTCGGGTACTTTCATGTAATCATTGATCCTCTTGACACTGGAAATGCCAGTCTACCTCACACCCGAAACGGAGAATAACTAGGGTTGGCCAAACGAGGTTAACGGGCTCGCAATAGGGAGAGGTCACGTTGCGGGCTCGCAACGAAAGAGAGAGAGAGAGAGAGAGCGTAGGGAGAGGATAACGAGCCCGCAATGGCCTTTGCGGGCTCGCAACGAGATCGGAAGGCACTCTCTCCCTTTCGCATGCTCTCTCGCCGCGCTCTGCCCTTCCCATCTCATAACGAGGCGGTGCGAGGCATTGCGGGCTCGCAATCCTCCCCCTCCTATTACGAGTCCGTTATATCGTTATCGTTTAGTCAACCCTAAGAATAGCGACGAAGTTAGTGTTCACTAGGTCAGAGATTAAATTTTGTACAAATCTAGCAATAGGCAGGCCCGCCTATTTATTTCCCATCAACCCACGTCTGCTCGAATTACCAAAGAGCGTGAGTAATGAAAAGCTCATGTTCCGTTAAATAGAGTTTAAGTGTAATTCTTTGCAGCGGTCGGTGGGAGAAATCTTGCGGATGCAGGGAGAATTGAGATACTTACCATTCTTGCAAAAAACTCAATATTTTGTTGATCGTCAGATGATATCAACGACAATATGAGATCGTGTAGGGATCTAAAAATATATTGTGCGTTAGACGCTAAATTTTCGAAGAATATACGAGCATTGGACATGAAAAATCAAAATCAGGCGCGAGAGAACTAACGGAGATCGAAGGGAAGAGTGAGACATCGAAGTGAGTAAGAGAGCGAAGAAGAGTGTAATAGTGTAGAGTGAGGCGTCTGTTCATTCAACCTGTTCTCTCGTCACTCTGACCGGTGAGAGAATTCGAGAGGAATGAAGATGCGGACTCTTCACCCAGTCAGTCAGTGGAAAACGTAATTGCAGATCTCTCGTTGATTCAACTCACCCACTAGCTGAATAGCAAAAAAAATGTGATAAGAAAAATTTATGGGGCGGCATCACATCGCTCAATTACACCGAATTTGTGTTTTGTTTTCACTCTTTCAAATGAACTCATACAAATGTGTTCAGAAACGCACACAACACTTTATTACCTATGCCCGACGAAACAATCAATGATTTCACATGCAATCGATGTGTCCGGCGGAGCATGGAATACTCTGGCACACGTAAGGGAAGCCGACCTGGCAATTCCCAGCGCCCCTGAAGCGTATTAACATTATCTCTTAGCTTCGCCATTCCAGCTCGAGCTTCCAGCTCGAAATAGCCGCCTGCTCTTTTTCTTATTTCTCGCACACTCTTTCGTCACGCGAGCAGGCGAGAGACTGTGTGAATCGAAGAGACTGCTCATATTTTAAGCTCTAATGTCCATTGTGTTTCCTTCTCGGGAATATTGAACCACCGGCCAAATGATTTTTTCGATTTTTTCTCACCAAGGAAGCGTGGTCTTCGACGAATCAATGTAGGCGCATTTGGCCACTGACGAACTACTTGGCTCGTCCTCGTCCCAGTTGGTGTACGAATCGGATGACTGCAACAAATTATTTGAGTTTACTCACCTTACTTAGTCATACAACATTTCTTGTTGAGTATCATTGTTATCTGTTTTGATGTTTAATCAAAATTCCGAACCTGATCTTCCCATTGCCAGACTCCGTCATCTGTTTTCTCATATCCAATCCAAAAATAGTCGGATTTGGAAGAATTCAGCACTGAATTTATGGTTTTCATTCTTGAATATTTAATGCTCTCACATTTTTGCAGGAAGCGGCCCTTGTCCTCATTGTGCACAGTCGCCAGAAATCCATGAAAATTATTCGAGCACGCAGCTTTTGCTTTGTTGAAAGGGACTCCAGATAAGGAAGCGTGGTAGCAACCTCCTGTAGATTTGCACGATAACAATCTACTCATTTTTTAAAAGAGTTATTAAATCTTTTGTCCAATTCGTAAGTATTTCTCACCGGATGCACTATCTCCATTAACAATCATGTCGGGCGACCCGCAGAAGCAATTCGCTGAGCAATAGCATGTCAAAGAACCATAATAGGGCCATTTTTCACCTTTGCAGAACGCCTGCAGTCCTTGCATGTTGTTGCTGTCCATGAAATAATATCCGTCGGAAGCAATAATATTTATTAGGTCGGGTAAAGGCGTCGCTCCTGACTTCACGAATTCTAAAAATTGGAGTGATTTATTTCCATTATCGACGGTAAATATTTACCATTGACCATAATGATTCCTCCTGAAGATTTGAAATCATCCATCGAGCTTAGACTGTCATACCTCAACAGTCAACATTGAAGCGCAACTAACTGCTATTCTGTAGCTTACCGATCAGACGCTGTCATAAAGTAGACCACTTGACGGGTATTTTTTCGTTCCGGATGATCCCTAAGTCCATTGTCTAACATGCTCTGGGCTGATTCGAGGCCACTTAAATTGCAATTAAGAAAAAATACTGTGTATAGCTAGAGACCGCAAGATGGTTGACCGAATGTGTCCTATTGGCCCAATTTGATATTCAATCTCTTCCAGTTGGTCTGAATGAGACTCTACTTTCTGCCGTTTGTTAATATCTCTTCTTTGAGCTGAGTTATGGCCTGAAAACCACGCGCGGAAGCACAGTGGTGGAGAGGGAAATCTTGGATCAGCCCGGAGAGGGGGCGGAGCCTGCTCCATTTCTATTGAGAGACGAGAGAGTGCGTGCTAATGTGTGCGGGTTACAAACGGCAAGAGGAGGGGAGAGAGGGAGAGAGACGCGCGCGCCTCTAAAGGAGAGGAGGGGGGAGGAGAGGCTCGTCTAGCGCAAATTTCTAAATTCGCCTACAATTCGGAGAAAATTCCTAAAAATCTGAATTTTCTGAATCATCTCAGAAAAATTAGGAAGTTTCAAATGACCTATGCCACTCTTGCGCATCACTTCTAGAAACCTCTTTTTCCTATATTCTCGACTCTAATATCACAATTTTGGGCATTTTAAAATTCTAAAATTCAAGAGTGGCAGGTCTCCATTTGAGAAGACTCCTGAGACCTATTCAAATCGCTTTCGATTGTTCGATTTGGTTGAGAACTCGAATTGTAGGCGCGAGGCGCAGGTTTTCGCGAATGCTCGACAAAAGTGGGCGGAGCTTGCGGTCTCTATGTATAGCAAACCTTTGGACGTTGATCATGTCGGCAGATGCATTTATCTTTGTCCTTCCCTCCATGACATCGGCCCTAGTCATATTGAGATCGTAAAGAACCTGCACATTTCGATATGTTTCAAGCATACTAAAAACCATTCCAATTACCTTGTTATCCGGCATCGTGATTACGCCGAGTCTTGTGAAAAATTTTGCCTGCACATCAGTGGTGAGAAAGTCCGTTAGGCCATCGCTTAGCAGAGATTCGATCAGAACTTCGGCCTGAGATTCATTCATTACATTAGCAACCTGCCGTCCATGTAAATTTGATATGCTAATGCAAATTGCCTACCCTACCGATTCGACTCTATCGACGAACCGTTGAACTAAAAAGCATTGAATCAAATGAAACTCATACATCGTCAAGCTGATCCTGTCCCATCGCCATCGAAATATCCAGAACAATGACAATGTCCAGCCAGATTTCGGACGGATTCCAGCCATCCGGAAGACCGAATTTGTCCACGTTGCAGTCACAATACGATTCTTGAATATAACTAGAGTATTACACATGCAAACATAGATTATCCCGATGCAGCCACATGCGATAGTAACTCACGCTGTAATAATTCCGTTAATCATAAATTACTGTATTCAAAGACTAATTATATTATAAATAAAGTTTCAAAAAAATTATTATAAATAAAGTTTCAAAAAAAACTTCATGAAATAACACGCATATTGTTATAATTATACCTGTTGTGAATCCGCTCGTAGCAGGTGGTGTCGCCGTCGGTTGTACAGTTTGCAATGTGGTTGTTGCGAGGTTCGCCGGAGGATTGCTAGCTTCGTAGACGCAAAGAGGGGAAGCATCAAAATCATATGGAAAAGCAGCAAGACCGAAGACCATCATTTGGATTCCCCAGTCCTTTTGACAATTACTTAGCTCTGAAAAAATGAGATAATCATGCCAAATCAAACCAAATTCAATATGTTTTCTTACTGCACATCATTAGCATGTACTGTTGCGCCTCAGAGTTCAGAGAAATTATATATATACGAACCGTTGTGTTCTCCAAGGTAATTCGTCGGAGTTTTGTCCAACCAAGCGTACGGCTGCCCCTCACTCGGGCAGTATGCGTCAAACCAGTAGTCATGAGTATAGCCGAAAAGGTTCCAGAAGTTGTATTCCTGATAACGATATTATTTTAGCAACGCAATTTTCTGTGTTGAAATTACACTCTCGCTGTGAATAGAGGGTGCAAAAGTCCCCATGCTTGCGCAAACGTCGACTGCTTCAGGGTAGGTCATCTTTTCCGGAGATTGGTATACGCACCAGCCCCGGAAGTTGGAGAAGCCGCTTGCACATTGAACATCGTCACCTCAAAATCTAGATAGCCATCATTTCTCTGGTTGGTAGCAATATGAATATTTGAAAATTATGAAAAACCAACAAATCATCGAAACAAAACAACTTAAATCACGGCCCAGCACCATGATATTTATTTCAGTCAATTGAACACTTTTTTTAACATACCTGTTTTTTAACATGTCCTGTTGTATACCTGTTGTCGGGCCGCTGGTTGCCGTTGGAGCAGAGCAGAGGGCATAGGCGCCAATGGTCAATTTCTCAGCGTGAAGACCCGAGGGGAGCATTTGCATTCCTTTGTCCATTTGACAATTGCCCAGTTCTGAAAGAAACAAATGCAGGTAATAACTCCATTCAATTGTATACGAACCGTTCTTTGGTCCGTAGTAATTCGTCGGAGTTTTGTCCAGCCAAGCGTAAGGTTCTCCTTGATTAGGACAATACGCGTCAAACCAGAACTCATTTATGTGAGCGAAAAGGTTCCAGAAGTTGTAGTCCTGATTAAGATATCATTTTTGGAAAAAAATAATCGGTATAGAGCATTACACTCTCGCTGTGAATGGATGGCGCGTAAGTCCCCTTGTTCGAGCAAAATTGAGCGGCTTCGGAGTACATGAACGATTCATGGAATAGGTATGCGCACCATCCGAGGTAGTCGGTGAAGCCGCTTGGACATTGAACATCGTCACCTGCATTGTTCGCGATATGTTTATCAATGACAAATCGAATATGTGATAATGAAAAAAAACAAACAAAAGGACAAGGCCTTACTTGCAGCCGATACGGAATCGATTGGGAGTATTTTCGCTGAGCTGTGATTGGAAAGATGCGGCGGAGTTGCCGCTCCAATAGCGGCAAATCCGAAAAGGAAGAAGACCGATCTCATCGAGAGAGACCTGCAAGGTAGAGCTATGCGCCATCTTTTTAATCGCACACTCTATCATCGTTCGAACTGACGAAAGAGTGTGGAGAGACGGCGCCCCATTTCTCGAACTCTAGAGATATGGGGCGCCAAAAAAAGGTATTTATATCTTGTAGTAGAGTTCGAGTAGAGTTTGTAGTAGAGTTATATGAAGGAAACAAATATATTCAAACAATGAAAGAAATCTGTTGAATATTGCGAGTAGCTCCACATTTGATCTCTCTTTCAGGGCAGTGATTACAATTCTTATCAGAAGCTACCCGAGATGACGAAGGACTAACTATAAATTTAGCCTATGAAAATTGTGTAGCCTTCTAAGCGAAAATATTGTGCTTATCACAGTATTTTATTTACCATAGAATTTAATAGAGATCGGCAAAATGTGTTCGGCATAATTCTTTTCTGAAATAATCGAATGATAGTTTTCAATGGTGATAAATTTGCAAATCCCATCAGAGGTAAGGACGACCGCACAAAAGCACAACATTCACTCATGTTATCGCTCTATTCATCATTGCTTGTTTTCACCAGAAAGCTGATAACTGCAATATCTATTGTTATCAGCAATCTATGTGTAAAATTTATGGCACCGGAAAGGAGTATCGACTGTCTTTCTGAATAATAATTTCAAATAAATTCACAATCAGAACATCATTTCGTACTTTTTTTAAACTGTGAATTAGGTATTTCAAGTTGGAATCTATATCCTTGAGCAAAGTAGAATGATATTAGCAAAAAAATGAATTCTTTCAATATCCTTTTTAATCAAAAAAATCTCGTCATCGTTTTGCTCCAATATTGGTACGATTTGAAGCATAGCCGAAGCGGAGCCCAAGCAAATCAGCAAAATAGTGCTCATTTATGAAATTTTATCGGCTACTCGAGTGAAGCCACGGATGAGGTTATCGTGAATTATACAGACAATTGCCATTTAAAAGTTTCCTCTATTTGTTTCAACTTGTTATCGTGCGTTTGAAACGCTCAGCAAATGAGATGTGCTGTTTAGCGAGCCATTGATTGCCTGGGAGAGAGGAAGGGAAGAGGTAGGGGAGAGGAGAGCAGGTAGATCACTAGCCTCCTCCCGGCCTCTTCCTCGCTCCTCCCTCCACTCAGTTCGTCATTGGTTAGCAACGAGTGGAATGGAAAATAATCTTGCGATAAAAAATAATGTTTGTTTGTATCCTTCTGAAAACGATAACACAATCGGTGACTCATCTGGGCGTGATACCTTGATCGGGGACCATCGATCCGCCATGCATGTGATAAACTCGATCAGATCTCTCGTTGCCTTTCATTCTCCATTTACAAAATCGTCTGCTGTTATCAGCGCCCACATATGCGTTTTCTAGACTCGGTCGCTCAAGCACTTTCTTTAGATATTCGTAAATAGCAATATTTATTCTCGAATAGCGTTCACATCGTATCGCAATATCGCAACGAGCAGGGCAAGTAATGTCGTTGCCGACGTCGCAGACGACGTCGTCACATCCTGGACCACTTCCGAATCATGCACACAGAGGGAGGTGTAGCTCATCACGGTATCGAGTTCTACGCGAGTCCAGCGGTACACTGTTGATGTAACGTACATCTGTAATCGGAAAATTTTAGCAAAAACCAACAAAAAAAGATATTCGATATTTTAAACTAATCAAGCTTTCCTTAATGCCGGGCTTCGTCTGTGTACTCTAGTTTTTTGTTTTGTTTTGTTTTTTTCTGGACCGCCGCAATGAGGGGACTCAATAAAACATGTAATTGAAATATAAAACAATCGTTGCAAGATTTTTCGACCGCGTAAAAATGCTAATCTAATTGAACATTTAATAATTGGAAAACTTGGAACACTGACCGGTTCGGTGTAGACGCTATGGTTATACTGTGTGCAGTCGAATTTCATTCCATCGCTGGTGTAAGGGACGTAGTCAACGGATGTGCCGTCTGCCCATGTCATCAAGGTCGTGTTGGCATCGCAGACGAGATCTTAATCCAGAAAATTTTAAGAAGGAGCCGATAGTGCTCAAACAATAGGGCGCGCTTTCTTCTAACTGTTCAAAATAAAGATGAAAGATAGGATGTTCGAAACCACAATCTTATGTTGAGAACTCAGTCAGCCAGATATTCATGGGAGTCCTCCTTTAAACTAAAACTTACCCAGTGGGACCCGAATCATCCTTCCTTTGGGCGGCGCTGTCAGCAAGTTCACCAATCTGGCGTAGCTTTCGTTTTCCTGGAAGGGCCATGTATATTGCCAAATTGCAAGAAGAAAACTGTAATTGCGAACAGGTAAATTTCCGAAGAATCCTTACCTCGTGGCTTCTGATCATGGGCAGGTGCGCACCGTCTTGAGCGCAACTTTCGCGAGCGAGAGGCAGCAAATTAAGCAGAGTATCGTCCGCCATTACGGCGAAGGGACGAATGCACCTGAAACGGGTTGTTTTTCTGCGTCACCGCCAGTTTATTTCACAAAATGTGTAACCCAGCCGGTGGAAAGCGTGTGAAATGAAGAAATGAGAAATTGCGCAGTTTTTGCATCATTACATTTTATGAGCATGAGGCCGACACAACGTTCAAAGAAATAAAAAGAGCAAAAAAACTGTTTACTTGTCCTCGAAGAAGAAATAGTTTAGCGGCCATGATAGTTGAGTGAGTGCTGTTGTCGAAACGAAATGCACTGAAAATAAAAGATATTTGGAAAACAATATCAGGCCACATTAATTGAAAAAAATTGAAATATCTTACACGCGACGAGAAGTAGAGCACGCATTCTAATCCTCTCACAAGTGAAGGCCTTTATCGGAGCCGCTCTCGGTAATCCTAGGATGCAAAAAAAGGTGTTAGAATAGGAGGAATCATCACGATAAAGCTCTTCATATTTTGTTCAATGTTTATAGAAACATTAATATTGAATTGAATTGGTACTTTTAGGAGTAACTAGGGGTAAGTTTTAGGCGTAAAAATAATTTGAAAATAATTATTTGAAATCATATTTAGCATTTATTATAGTACTATCTATGCCGCACTGCACGTACTGTTCAGTACTGGAGATACACTACTGATAAACAATATCTAGCGATGATTCTGTGTAAATAGGCTAGTGATGTGGTATAATCCACCATACTTTGGATCTTCCGAATAATCCGACGGAAATACAAAACTAGCGCATGATAAGATAAGACAGGCCATCGAGTCACATTTTAATCGCTGTTTTAACAAAGTATCTCCCTTTATCATCACGCAGACACATTTCACGCTTGGCGAATCGAGTGGTTAAAGAGTACCTACAAATCATAAATAAAGGAGTAATAACAGGAAGGAATTTCAGAAACACCGGTAATGAAATGCTGGGGTTAGGGGAAATAGAGGTTGGAAACTGGGGTGAAAACATTTGCCTCAAAGATAGTGAGTACAAGGTCAAAATTCGGCTTTTTAACAAAGCTGATTCATTTATAATACGGGTAGTTTTTATTCACGATTCTTCGGTCTACAAAGTGAAACAGAACAGTAGGGTTACGATCACAGCGAATATTCCTTGAGGGGTCGCCGATTTGGTCGTGGTCTCTTCGTCATGGACCGGCACAGTTGCCGGTTCAACGATATCTGTTTTGTCTACCTCGATATAACGGATCTGCAAAAAATGTTTTACAAGATTTCGAAATACGGGTAATTGTCTCTTCATTCCTCGTACTCTCTCACCGGTCAGAGTGACGAGAGAGAGAGACACAGAATGAAGAGAGACGATCATCCGTATTCCGAACTCTATATCGAATCTGCATCGGCCATTAAGTAAGGGCCATTAAGTAATTAAGTAAGGAGTCCCATGAACCGCGCGGGCGACTATGTAAAGCAATGAATTTCGAGGAATCTCCTCATTTCACACGCTATCTAGCTCGTTTAATTGCTACTTCACTCGTCGTCTACGAGTTGCAAGGCAGCCGTTAGCTTACCTTGAATCCCCTTCCGTCCGTAGTTCCCACCGGTTTCCAGTTAACCCTGAGCACATTGGACTTGGACGTCGTGAATTTGGTGGGATTCTGAAGGGTCCCGGTGAGGCTGGAACGAAATATTTTATTTTCCGGAGCAAATAAGAGGTCGATAGTGACCATACTTGGCAAGCGACTTCATTCCCGAGGTTCCCTCGCGAATTTCCAAGTAATCGACGTTCTTCTCCGAAATCAGAGAAATTATCTGGCAAAAAAATATAAAAGCAAACGTGTAAATTATATTATTTACCTCGACTTCCACTAGTTTGTCCTCACTGACAGTGAGGAAATACTCACAGGAAATGTCCGATTTGGGATAACTGGGAGAGAAGATCTATATATTTGCAAGTTATCAAGGTTTATTCTATAGTTTTAAGGGGAATAAACCTCTTCTCCGGCCTTGGGCGCAGCGTTTGGGCAAGAACTCGGAATCAGGGAAAAGTCTAAACAATATTGTCATTGCTTCACATAAAATTCACTGAATGTATGTGGCATTCGCATTTTTTTATACAAAAGTACCTCCTCTTTGGCAGATAAATGGTAGTTCGTCTTCATAGCAATCAACATTCACCCAGGCAGCCGCTACAGATTCAGTCACCATCGACGCGCATTTTCCGGATCCGGCGATTGGGAAGGCTGGAACGTAACGAAGTTTGCGACTCGCAAAGCGATTTTTCGAAGAAAAATGCTTACATCTAATAAAATTGTTGTAGGTATTGCTGGTGATCGGTATCTCGCCATCAATCCAGGTCCATGTGGTCGAGTCATCCGGACATTGGTGAGCTCCTCAAATATAAATTATGTATTTATTTTTTTTTTTTTCGTAGTAATTGGTTACCGATGTGCATTCCTCCAGTGAACTTGTGAGTTGTCGCTACGTTCCAGAAGAATGAATTCTCCTGGAATCGCATGCTTTCTTAATGTTAGATCAATTTAGCGTCAGGGTACCTCAGCACTACTGATTGCGATTAGCGATCCGAAGTCTGCCTCACACTTCTTTTGCGCATTCTCCCATGATAGAGGCTCCGTGAATACCTTTAGCAAAGTTGTGATCAGATCAAACTATTAAGAAGAGTTCAAAAAGCAGGTAATTGTCTCTTCATTTCACGTGCTCTCTCACCGGTCAGAGAGACGAGAGAGTGTGTGAATTGAAGAGGCAATTACTCGTTAACTCTACTATTGAGTACAGTTGAACAGGAGGAACCTTGAAGCAAGGCGTATCGTCATCCATCCCATCCTCCATCCTCTCGTAGTCTCCACACTTATTGTCCGGCGCCTCAGTCACTACTTCCTCCGTAGTTGCAATCTGTTCTTCCAGCACACAGAGTGAAGTGAACAAGTGCGCATCACCCAGCAGGAGACGTTTCCACTGGTTTTCGGGCTAAAATTATTTGTGCATATTATTGTAAAATGGCCACTGGCCAGTGGGCTCCCGCACGACTTCATGTGCCTTGAATAGATAGTGACATTTACCATTTACCTTAAATACTCAGTGATACTAAGCTAATCAAGAACTTTGTGGAGTGCATACCAGCATCGATGTCGGCATTGTAGGACTCAGTGAGCAATTGAACAGAGCGGGATCACTTCCTGGAGGACCTTGATACTCAATCGGACTGCCGTCCACCCATCGCGTCATCTCCGTCTCATCGTCACAGACGACACCTCGAATTTTAATTTATTAAAATTAATTTTAATTATTATTAATTTAATTATTAATTATACCTAGCACGAGATAGATCCACGTTCCACTGGGTTGAAGAAACGTTTGCGCAATGCGAGTGAACATGTCGTTATCCTAGAATGTGTCTAAAGAATGAAAATAAATTAACTATGTAAAACGGAAACAAATCAATCGAATATTCTGTCTGAAGACGCAGCGTTACATATGCATGTGAAAACACACCTCATCACTCCTAATGATGGGCAAGTGCGCTCCATCTAATGCACAGGCCGCCTGAGCATAATCCATGATTATGTCCAGATAATCGTTCGCGTTCAAAGTGTACGGCCGAATGCATCTAAAGTAGGACACTTTTTAACATTCAACTGCTACAATTTTTATGTTAAAATTAATTGGATTTTACAGTCTGACACATCTAAATATGCCGGAAACGATTCTTTCATCGTATCAAATGCTATAAAATGAGTCAAATTCAATACCTGTCCTCGATGCTGAAATACTTCGGTGGACACACAAGTGTTGCTAGCGCAGATCCAGCAAGGACTGCAAAATCTTGAAATACGCAAATCAACAAATAAATGTTCTAACCAGCAAAAAGGAGTAGAGCGCGCATCTTTGTCCGGATCTCAACTAAGAATGACTTTATCAGCGGTGATCTGCAGTGATTCGACACGGCTTATGGTCTGATTCTACTCAGTTATTATGATTTTCATGTAGTCTATACGAAAATAATGTGTGATAGAACTCGAAATATGAGCCGCGGTATTTTAATTTCGCACACTCTCTCGTCACACTGACCGGGCGAGAGAGTGTGCGAAATGAAGAGACGGCGTCTCATTATTCTCTAACAGTGCGAACAATGGATCGGCGAGACATCTACTCGTGATGGTCAGAGAAACGAGGGAGCGTGGTGAATGTAGGCACTCACAATCAGGCTGTCAAAAAATTAATCCATACAGAGCCAAAAATGTGCTGAGCCTCATCATCGAATACTATCCATGAAGCCACGTGATGTTGCGTTATGTTATGGCACGAGTTGTATCTGAGGACTGAAACGCTCCATAGAGTTTCACGTATGCGAGTCTCGAAAAACGTAGTTTTAGAATTAGTGTTTTTGAGAAATAAAGTGCACACTGCCGAAACTCGAAAAAGTAGATTCGATTAACTCGCGTCGTCTGCAAGATTACAGGTGACGACTTTCCGGTGACAGAAAAAGCGCAGGCCGATCGCTGATTGCAATAGACATTGTTGAAGATGTCTGATGACGAAGGAATAGATAGAAATTTAACCTATGCAGATAACGTCTGACGCTTTTCCGGATTATACCGAGAATGTTGCTATGTTTTTTGTCAGTTTAATGAACATTTGAAGGTCCTTTGAAACGTTCTTTTCTTATTGTATCTATTTTGAACAAATTACTAATTAGAGACGCAATGAACCTACAGTTTTGATTTTTTTCACACTTTTCTCTAATATGGGGAGTAGGAGGGATCTATTATATCAGCACGAATGAATCAAAGGTTCCGAGAATCAACCCCGAACACGTTGTAAATCATATATACAGTATAATTTCCAGTATCATTTATAAAATCAAATTACATGCCGTACATACATATTTCCAGCTATTTTAAAAACAATAGGAGATTCATTTAATTATTTCATTATACTCTCCGTGTCCTGGGTCCTCCTCTTAATCATCAAGAGGAGGACCCAGGACGGATTCCTATCGGCTCAAGTGATCTACGGTCAAGAAAGGCCCCACACAAGAAGGCTGCTTCGTGAGTTTACTCTTAACCACGCAAGTCAGGACTTCGGCGGCTGGATGAACTACTTCGTGGCTCAAGACCTATCGACTACGCGCGAAGGGCAATCGACACCACAAAGCTAAGAAGAATCCATCCCTTGTCCCATTATCACTAAGTACGAAGATTCCAATCCCCTCCCCAATGATGTTTCCCCCTGCAGGCCTATTGCCTTGAAGTCAGGATAAATATGAAATGAAACTCTCCGTGTTAAGTAGAAAAAATGTTTTTTCTTCAAAATAATGAGTTCTGGGCACATTCAGAAAACACGTTATCAGCATTTCTTTATCATTCTGATCTTTCGATTTCGACGGATAGTCTCTTAGACGCCATATCAAGTTGAACGTTTCACCAGAGATAATTACGGCCAGATTACATGCACAGTATTAACCCATGATAAATCTCTAGGTGGTGAATGTACTTCTGCAACATCTACTGATATCAGCAATCCGCCTACACGTTTACTGACAAATGAGTGTTGAATTGCTTTCTGAATAATCTTTTCAATTGATCACATGCCATCATCAAACGGTGATAAGAACAGTGTATGCGGTATATAAAGCTCGCTTCATTTTCTTCACTTGTAAATCCTAGTTGGATATCGATGTGGAAACTTCTTCTCTTCTGCGCAATTGCGCGTAAGTAATATTATTGTATTACTAGTACTTCTTTTCGTTCGGAAAAAAACTTACTTCATTCGCATACATTATATTATTATCATTCTTTTGTGGAGTTTCATTTTTAACTTTGAAAAATTGAAAAAAAATTCCAGAGGTAGTTCACGGCGCCTGCCCAACTGGATTCGATCTCATTGGCAATGAGTGTAGAGGAACGTATGCCAAAACGCTACTCGGACTCAATAACGTCACCGAGACAACAAAGAAAATGTGCAGTGGCATTCTCGGACAACCCGTCATCATTCATAATGAAGAGGTTCGTTTATTATCTTAGTGAGCTTCTGTCTGATAATATCCGTAAATCACAACACTTCTTAAGGAGCAATCGTACTGGGCCAAGCGAGTACAAATCTCACCTTCGAAGCCCGGCGATCCAATGCTTGTTCTAGGTGAAGAATATCTCTACTTTCTCCTAATATCTCCCCAAATTTTCACCGTAACAGAAAATCGATGTGGATCATGTAATTCTGCTCATTTTATTGTGCGACGCCAAATGACCCGTCTAGAAGAAATCTGAACTGTGTTGACGATATTGATGAATGAAATATTTTACGTTTCAACATTATTTTAGGATTGACGTGTGAAGGTAACGAATACAGATGGGCTGATGGATCTCCAATGGATTACCTGCCCTGGAATTACGATACAAGTATGTTTTCTGGCTTTCAAAAACCAAATTGTAAATAAAAATTCAGTGCTCAAGTCATATCCCTGCAAATCGAATATTCGTTTTTACATCGATTCTGATGGCTCGTGGCTTAGTTGTGAGTTGATTAGAAGTTGAATTGAAATTTTTTGATGCGAAGGCCACAATTTTCTAGTAGAAAAATATGAGGTAGTATTATTTTAGGGGGAGGAAGTGCGTATACGGTCGATGTTTCGTGTACCACAAAGCTAAATCAGCCAGTTCCTTCTGGAAATGGATGTGATAGTTTTGAAGATGACAGTGAAGACGGAGTCTGCTATCAGGTTTTCCGGACTTTCATACGAGTTATGGAATTTCCTACATTTCAGATTTTTGAAACTGCAGAAAGATGGGAAGTCGCTCAGAATATTTGCAAGAAATACGGAGCTAAAGTTGCGTCCATTCACAACTCGCAGGTAATAAATTACGATCTTGTCAATAATTAATTAATCGTCGTTCAGGAAAATTCGTTCATTCGTCGTTTGGCCGTTTCCAAGGGAGCCTTGAACGGAGTATTCCTGGGCGCCACTATCTCTGAGAACGGAAAAGATTTCGGCTGGGTGGACGGATCAAACGTCACTTATGAGAATTACTATCCAGGTGATTCTTTCGATAGTAATCTCTTCGAGATATACACCGTATACCATTCGAAAAAACAAGTTCTTTTCAGGTTTTCCCATTCCGGGAAGCGGTAATTGCCTTGCTATGGATACTTCGAAGTCGGCTGGACAGTGGATGAATATTGACTGCTCGACGAGTCTCCCAGTAGCGTGCATTCGTGAACGTATGTTATAAAGAATTGTACAAAAGCGAGAAAAAACAGAATTTTCAGAAAAGGAAGTAACTGAGCCAACTTGTAACGGCGGTCTTTCCATTGAAGGAACAGTGGTAGGACTCAATAAAAATTGATTGTCGACTCTCTAAATTGTTTAGATAAATTCGCCCGGATTTCCGTACAATGCGTCAACTCCTTGCGATTATTTTCTTCAAGTGAACCCGCAACAGAGAGTGGAAGTGGAGGTGAAACTGCTTCTGAAATGAGATTTAAAACGCTTCAGACATTTAAAATTTTCAGATATCCTTGGAGGCGAACCCGTGCTGTGATTTCCTGGTGATCCACGCTGGATTCCTTGGAGGAGAAATGATCGCGAAGTGAGATTATTTTGAAAATTGTTGAATTATCTTATGATTCCAGCATCACTGGTGAGCAACGTAATCTCACGTTCTATTCTACCTCTAATCTCATGAGGGTCTCTTGGGAACCGAATTCCGGAGAGAATGTCAGGGGACTGGCGGTAACAAGAAATTGTTTTCTACGATGAGGGTCCCATTTCAGATGAAATTCCGCGGAGTCTAATAGCTGCACACGCTTCTCTCATCGACAATTTATGCTTCATTGTTTTACTAATGCGTAGTAAATGAATGTGTTGCATAAACTCTATTCAAAGTTCTGAAAATTATAAATAAGAAGAGTATATGATGAATAATACGATCGCCAGAAAATCCACCAAACGATTGAAGTTGGGCGAAAACCGTAAAAAGTAGATAGATAGACTGGCGAAATAGTACTGAAACAATTGTATTACTGCAATCGTAAAAATATTGCAATCATAGTATTTAAAATTGAACCATGTTACGATTGCAGGAGGAATAATACCTGAAAAGTACTCACCATTCTTGCAGAAATTACTGTTGTTTGTCCGATGATGGTGCAGTCGGGATGAAATCGTGTAGGGATCTAATTGGAAATAGAAATGATTAAACTTTAATAATTTTAGAAAGATCAGCAAGCACTGAAAAAAACAAGATTAGACGAGACAACGAGTTAAAGGAAGAGCGAGGCGGCATTCTACCTGCTCTATCATCGCTCTGTCCAGTCAGAGAGTGCGAGAAATGACGGATTCTTCGCCCTAGTCCCTGTCGCGATCGAGAGAGTTGGAATGGGAAAGTGCATTTGAGTCGAAAGAGAACTATTCTCTTTTCATCATTCATGTATCCCAACACGAAAAAATATTTTATCACAATTTCTATAATGTAAACAAGAAAGTAAGATGCAGTGGTTTCAAATTACTGTATGAATGTGGGAAGAGGAAGACCAACAGTATGCTCTATATCTTGAAGTTCTACATCGGAAATGAAACGTTCATCCGAATATTAAAACGCGTTCTCTGTAAGAACGGGACAGACCCCGGTAGGGGGTGGCACAATGGCTTCAAAATGGTCCGATCGAGCTGAAATTTTTTTTGGGTACTCCCTAGGGGTCAGATATGCTTCTGGCAAAATTTCATGATGATCCATGCATTTCATGCATGAAAAATAAACTTCAGTTTTGGCCCTCATGTGATATACCATTCGATAGAGCACGAAAAGTTGTGTATTTATCTCGGTTTTCAGCCGGTTTGGATCAAATATCAAGAATGTGTCTAAAGAATGAAAATAAATTAACTATGTAAAACGGAAACAAATCAATCGAATATTCTGTCTGAAGACGCAGCGTTACATATGCATGTGAAAACACACCTCATCACTCCTAATGATGGGCAAGTGCGCTCCATCTAATGCACAGGCCGCCTGAGCATAATCCATGATTATGTCCAGATAATCGTTCGCGTTCAAAGTGTACGGCCGAATGCATCTAAAGTAGGACACTTTTTAACATTCAACTGCTACAATTTTTATGTTAAAATTAATTGGATTTTACAGTCTGACACATCTAAATATGCCGGAAACGATTCTTTCATCGTATCAAATGCTATAAAATGAGTCAAATTCAATACCTGTCCTCGATGCTGAAATACTTCGGTGGACACACAAGTGTTGCTAGCGCAGATCCAGCAAGGACTGCAAAATCTTGAAATACGCAAATCAACAAATAAATGTTCTAACCAGCAAAAAGGAGTAGAGCGCGCATCTTTGTCCGGATCTCAACTAAGAATGACTTTATCAGCGGTGATCTGCAGTGATTCGACACGGCTTATGGTCTGATTCTACTCAGTTATTATGATTTTCATGTAGTCTATACGAAAATAATGTGTGATAGAACTCGAAATATGAGCCGCGGTATTTTAATTTCGCACACTCTCTCGTCACACTGACCGGGCGAGAGAGTGTGCGAAATGAAGAGACGGCGTCTCATTATTCTCTAACAGTGCGAACAATGGATCGGCGAGACATCTACTCGTGATGGTCAGAGAAACGAGGGAGCGTGGTGAATGTAGGCACTCACAATCAGGCTGTCAAAAAATTAATCCATACAGAGCCAAAAATGTGCTGAGCCTCATCATCGAATACTATCCATGAAGCCACGTGATGTTGCGTTATGTTATGGCACGAGTTGTATCTGAGGACTGAAACGCTCCATAGAGTTTCACGTATGCGAGTCTCGAAAAACGTAGTTTTAGAATTAGTGTTTTTGAGAAATAAAGTGCACACTGCCGAAACTCGAAAAAGTAGATTCGATTAACTCGCGTCGTCTGCAAGATTACAGGTGACGACTTTCCGGTGACAGAAAAAGCGCAGGCCGATCGCTGATTGCAATAGACATTGTTGAAGATGTCTGATGACGAAGGAATAGATAGAAATTTAACCTATGCAGATAACGTCTGACGCTTTTCCGGATTATACCGAGAATGTTGCTATGTTTTTTGTCAGTTTAATGAACATTTGAAGGTCCTTTGAAACGTTCTTTTCTTATTGTATCTATTTTGAACAAATTACTAATTAGAGACGCAATGAACCTACAGTTTTGATTTTTTTCACACTTTTCTCTAATATGGGGAGTAGGAGGGATCTATTATATCAGCACGAATGAATCAAAGGTTCCGAGAATCAACCCCGAACACGTTGTAAATCATATATACAGTATAATTTCCAGTATCATTTATAAAATCAAATTACATGCCGTACATACATATTTCCAGCTATTTTAAAAACAATAGGAGATTCATTTAATTATTTCATTATACTCTCCGTGTCCTGGGTCCTCCTCTTAATCATCAAGAGGAGGACCCAGGACGGATTCCTATCGGCTCAAGTGATCTACGGTCAAGAAAGGCCCCACACAAGAAGGCTGCTTCGTGAGTTTACTCTTAACCACGCAAGTCAGGACTTCGGCGGCTGGATGAACTACTTCGTGGCTCAAGACCTATCGACTACGCGCGAAGGGCAATCGACACCACAAAGCTAAGAAGAATCCATCCCTTGTCCCATTATCACTAAGTACGAAGATCCCAATCCCCTCCCCAATGATGTTTCCCCCTGCAGGCCTATTGCCTTGAAGTCAGGATAAATATGAAATGAAACTCTCCGTGTTAAGTAGAAAAAATGTTTTTTCTTCAAAATAATGAGTTCTGGGCACATTCAGAAAACACGTTATCAGCATTTCTTTATCATTCTGATCTTTCGATTTCGACGGTTAGTCTCTTAGACGCCATATCAAGTTGAACGTTTCACCAGAGATAATTACGGCCAGATTACATGCACAGTATTAACCCATGATAAATCTCTAGGTGGTGAATGTACTTCTGCAACATCTACTGATATCAGCAATCCGCCTACACGTTTACTGACAAATCAGTGTTGAATTGCTTTCTGAATAATCTTTTCAATTGATCACATGCCATCATCAAACGGTGATAAGAACAGTGTATGCGGTATATAAAGCTCGCTTCATTTTCTTCACTTGTAAATCCTAGTTGGATATCGATGTGGAAACTTCTTCTCTTCTGCGCAATTGCGCGTAAGTAATATTATTGTATTACTAGTACTTCTTTTCGTTCGGAAAAAAACTTACTTCATTCGCATACATTATATTATTATCATTCTTTTGTGGAGTTTCATTTTTAACTTTGAAAAATTGAAAAAAAATTCCAGAGGTAGTTCACGGCGCCTGCCCAACTGGATTCGATCTCATTGGCAATGAGTGTAGAGGAACGTATGCCAAAACGCTACTCGGACTCAATAACGTCACCGAGACAACAAAGAAAATGTGCAGTGGCATTCTCGGACAACCCGTCATCATTCATAATGAAGAGGTTCGTTTATTATCTTAGTGAGCTTCTGTCTGATAATATCCGTAAATCACAACACTTCTTAAGGAGCAATCGTACTGGGCCAAGCGAGTACAAATCTCACCTTCGAAGCCCGGCGATCCAATGCTTGTTCTAGGTGAAGAATATCTCTACTTTCTCCTAATATCTCCCCAAATTTTCACCGTAACAGAAAATCGATGTGGATCATGTAATTCTGCTCATTTTATTGTGCGACGCCAAATGACCCGTCTAGAAGATATCTGAACTGTGTTGACGATATTGATGAATGAAATATTTTACGTTTCAACATTATTTTAGGATTGACGTGTGAAGGTACCAAATACAGATGGGCTGATGGATCTCCAATGGATTACCTGCCCTGCAATTACGATACAAGTATGTTTTCTGGCTTTCAAAAACCAAATTGTAAATAAAAATTCAGTGCTCAAGTCATATCCCTGCAAATCGAATATTCGTTTTTACATCGATTCTGATGGCTCGTGGCTTAGTTGTGAGTTGATTAGAAGTTGAATTGAAATTTTTTGATGCGAAGGCCACAATTTTCTAGTAGAAAAATATGAGGTAGTATTATTTTAGGGGGAGGAAGTGCGTATACGGTCGATGTTTCGTGTACCACAAAGCTAAATCAGCCAGTTCCTTCTGGAAATGGATGTGATAGTTTTGAAGATGACAGTGAAGACGGAGTCTGCTATCAGGTTTTCCGGACTTTCATACGAGTTATGGAATTTCCTACATTTCAGATTTTTGAAACTGCAGAAAGATGGGAAGTCGCTCAGAATATTTGCAAGAAATACGGAGCTAAAGTTGCGTCAATTCACAACTCGCAGGTAATAAATTACGATCTTGTCAATAATTAATTAATCGTCGTTCAGGAAAATTCGTTCATTCGTCGTTTGGCCGTTTCCAAGGGAGCCTTGAACGGAGTATTCCTGGGCGCCACTATCTCTGAGAACGGAAAAGATTTCGGCTGGGTGGACGGATCAAACGTCACTTATGAGAATTACTATCCAGGTGATTCTTTCGATAGTAATCTCTTCGAGATATACACCGTATACCATTCGAAAAAACAAGTTCTTTTCAGGTTTTCCCATTCCGGGAATCGGTAATTGCCTTGCTATGGATACTTCGAAGTCGGCTGGACAGTGGATGAATATTGACTGCTCGACGAGTCTCCCAGTAGCGTGCATTCGTGAACGTATGTTATAAAGAATTGTACAAAAGCGAGAAAAAACAGAATTTTCAGAAAAGGAAGTAACTGAGCCAACTTGTAACGGCGGTCTTTCCATTGAAGGAACAGTGGTAGGACTCAATAAAAATTGATTGTCGACTCTCTAAATTGTTTAGATAAATTCGCCCGGATTTCCGTACAATGCGTCAACTCCTTGCGATTATTTTCTTCAAGTGAACCCGCAACAGAGAGTGGAAGTGGAGGTGAAACTGCTTCTGAAATGAGATTTAAAACGCTTCAGACATTTAAAATTTTCAGATATCCTTGGAGGCGAACCCGTGCTGTGATTTCCTGGTGATCCACGCTGGATTCCTTGGAGGAGAAATGATCGCGAAGTGAGATTATTTTGAAAATTGTTGAATTATCTTATGATTCCAGCATCACTGGTGAGCAACGTAATCTCACGTTCTATTCTACCTCTAATCTCATGAGGGTCTCTTGGGAACCGAATTCCGGAGAGAATGTCAGGGGACTGGCGGTAACAAGAAATTGTTTTCTACGATGAGGGTCCCATTTCAGATGAAATTCCGCGGAGTCTAATAGCTGCACACGCTTCTCTCATCGACAATTTATGCTTCATTGTTTTACTAATGCGTAGTAAATGAATGTGTTGCATAAACTCTATTCAAAGTTCTGAAAATTATAAATAAGAAGAGTATATGATGAATAATACGATCGCCAGAAAATCCACCAAACGATTGAAGTTGGGCGAAAACCGTAAAAAGTAGATAGATAGACTGGCGAAATAGTACTGAAACAATTGTATTACTGCAATCGTAAAAATATTGCAATCATAGTATTTAAAATTGAACCATGTTACGATTGCAGGAGGAATAATACCTGAAAAGTACTCACCATTCTTGCAGAAATTACTGTTGTTTGTCCGATGATGGTGCAGTCGGGATGAAATCGTGTAGGGATCTAATTGGAAATAGAAATGATTAAACTTTAATAATTTTAGAAAGATCAGCAAGCACTGAAAAAAACAAGATTAGACGAGACAACGAGTTAAAGGAAGAGCGAGGCGGCATTCTACCTGCTCTATCATCGCTCTGTCCAGTCAGAGAGTGCGAGAAATGACGGATTCTTCGCCCTAGTCCCTGTCGCGATCGAGAGAGTTGGAATGGGAAAGTGCATTTGAGTCGAAAGAGAACTATTCTCTTTTCATCATTCATGTATCCCAACACGAAAAAATATTTTATCACAATTTCTATAATGTAAACAAGAAAGTAAGATGCAGTGGTTTCAAATTACTGTATGAATGTGGGAAGAGGAAGACCAACAGTATGCTCTATATCTTGAAGTTCTACATCGGAAATGAAACGTTCATCCGAATATTAAAACGCGTTCTCTGTAAGAACGGGACAGACCCCGGTAGGGGGTGGCACAATGGCTTCAAAATGGTCCGATCGAGCTGAAATTTTTTTTGGGTACTCCCTAGGGGTCAGATATGCTTCTGGCAAAATTTCATGATGATCCATGCATTTCATGCATGAAAAATAAACTTCAGTTTTGGCCCTCATGTGATATACCATTCGATAGAGCACGAAAAGTTGTGTATTTATCTCGGTTTTCAGCCGGTTTGGATCAAATATCACAGATTTACATAATGAAAACTGCATTTTTTGATTGTTTTTTATTTTAAACATCATGAAAATCTCATTTGCTCCGGCTAATTTTGTGCTCATTCGATGCGCCTTGAAATTCTACATCGGCGTGAATTTTTAAAAATATGAATATCGGTGGTGAAAGTTCCAACATTTTACGTTTTCTATCACGCATTTGCCCATTTTCTATCGCGCAATCGACGTGGGTTCGAATCCGGGCCGGTGCATAAATCTTTTGCCAGCATGTTTCCTCATGTAAATGGTGTTTTTCGACACAAAATAAAGTTTTATAAGCTCGTACTATGTTTTGACATTGTATAGTGAACAATTCAGTAGAAATTTTCGTCATACCTTACTGACTGCTTTGAACTCAAATCACCAAAGGGGGGACCCTTATGCGAAAAACGTCGGAGAGGTGTGACCAAAATTTCACCTGAAAACCAGGCAAGGCGACTTCTAACCAACCTGAAGGATTGTGAAAAATGAATTCATACCGAAAAACATCATTTGCATGAGAAAACATGTTGGCAAAAGATTTATGCACCGGCCCGGATTCGAACCCACGTTGATTGCGCGATAGAAAATGGGCAAATGCGTGATAGAAAACGTAAAATATTGGAACTTTCACCACCGATATTCATATTTTTAAAAATTCACGTCGATGTAGAATTTCAAGGCGCATCGAATGAGCACAAAATTAGCCGGGGCAAATGAGATTTTCATGATGTTAAAAATGAAAAACAATCAAAAAATGCAGTTTTCATTATGTAAATCTGTGATATTTGATCCAAACCGGCTGAAAACCGAGATAAATACACAACTTTTCGTGCTCTATCGAATGGTATATCACATGAGGGCCAAAACTGAAGTTTATTTTTCATGCATGAAATGCATGGATCATCATGAAATTTTGCCAGAAGCATATCTGACCCCTAGGGAGTGCCCAAAAAAATTTTCAACTCGATCGGAGCATTTTTAACCCATTGTGCCACCCCGCTCCCGTTCTTACAGAGAATGCGTTTTAACAAATCGCGATCTTCCCTCTCAGATTCCTTCATTCTGTATCGGCCAAATGGAATGAATGGTAAGTCCCTTTTTTGAAGTGTCAATCTGGGTATAATTGACGTATTTGAAGGTGAAACGAAACGAAGTAGATATACGACTGGGCCGCAATTAGAATTGAGTTTCATTGTTCTATAGATTCATTTGCTGGCGCCGGTGAGAGGAGTGCAGGACGAGACCGAGTAGAGATCTGCACAGAATTGCTTTACATTTTATGGGTACGCCCTAAAACAGCAAACGAACTAATGGAAATCGATAACAGCGGAATGGATATCAGAAAGAACAATTGTTAAGGCACGGAGTGCCACTTAGTAGAGGGTAGAAAATACAAAGAGAGATTTCGGACGCGAATAGGACCAGTGAGAGAGATTGTCTACGAGGGTGTAGTAAGGAATGGGAGAGAGCATGGGGGGCAAATAATTGATTACACTCTGCACCACCCAGATAACACATTCGAACTTTTTTAGGAAATGATCGAAATACTCTCCATCGTTTGTGCCGCGGCCTTCGGCACGATCCACTTCATTAAAGAAGCAATATATCTTTTAAGATAAACGTCATGTTATCTTGTTTTCGTTCTTTGTTGGTGCAAATAATTTCTATTGACCATCAATGCTGCATATCTACTGATCTACATTAAATATATATTGAAACTTGGAATCGCTTGTTAATAAATGACTCCTCAACTCGCTCTGTCGCAACTCTGACCGGTGAGAGAGCAAGAGAAATGAGACCATTTCTTGCCAATTCATTCATCTCATTCGCCTCCGAGACGAGCTGTTTGGCCGCTCATTCCCTATCCTCCACACAAAGTCACTAGAGGCATTTCGATATTTGACACCCATTTGGAAAATCGAGGGGTTTTAATCCTATTAGTGAGAGGCGAGTCCATTCACTCTTCATTGCGCGCGTCTAGCGGAGCGGTCGGCGAGCGCCCGAAGGGCGCGAGACGACCGCGGAGCGCTACGGGGCGAGCGTAGCGAGCCCCAGCCCCCTGCAGGGGCCTCCGGAGGACTAGCCCCGGAGGGGGCTATCCTCCACACCAAGTCATAAAGAGTTCAATTGCGTGGCACAGCGCCATCAAGTCATTCTGCGCCGCGCGAGAATCTAACGCTGTGGGAAATGAGGGTTTTCACCAGTTTGTGCGCACGTTTGAGAGTGCTACTATCGAATGGGATTGGCTTAAGCGATCAGAGAATGTGAGGTGGTGCTCAAATGGGGTTTGGAAAATTTCAGCACAAACGCACGCCATGCCAACAACTTTTCCTTCCGCAGAGTAGTAGGCTTTCGCGTGCCCCGACTGACTTTTTTCTCTATTTTTACTATAATTTGCTGGCAATGCGTTTGTAATTCATAATAGCGGTGTGATTTCGTAAAGGAGGAAATAGTCGAGAGTGTCAAATAAATTTGTCGAGAATAAGCCGAATAAAATTGTCTTTCATTCAAACTTAAAGACGTGCGATTTCTCTAAGAATTTGAACAATTTTCACAGCAGTTTCACCCTTAATGTGTGTTGTGAGTTGTGCAGAAAAAATAGATTAAATCTTTAGTCATCCTCTGTCAAGCGATTCGCTATCCCTAAAGTAGAAAGTCATGAAAGGGTGAATTTCATTCGAAAATGTCCGTGTTACGCAAATTAGAAAACTTCCGTCTCCATAAGAATTCATCCTGGGCTGGACATCCCCATAGTATAACGATTCAGCCCTCCATTCTTTTATCATGGAAGGGTGTCAGATCGTTGTTGACAAAACTACCGTAATTTATGTCCCACTGCGAAAACGCGGCGCGTTGCGAGCGCGCGAAATTCAAAACACTACTTTCATAATTTCTCAACCGAACAAGCTGGTTCGAAATTTTTTAAGCAATGCGATAGGGTGTGAAAATGTGCAACCTATCAACACTGAAGTTCGTTCAACATCGTTTCTAAAGTGGATTTTTAGTGATAAAAATTCGCCTTTTAAAACGCAGGCGGCATGGCACAACTTCGGAATGTGCTCAAACTTCGCCAGGGTGACCCCCAGGGGCAATATAACTTGTAACAAAAATTGTGGCCCAAAAAATTGATCTCTATTCTTTGAAATAAATTTAGATTTAGGTATCGTGTGATAGCTCATTCGAAAAATCATAAAAAGTTATGCAATATCCGGAATTTTCGTCAAATTCCGTCCTCTAGAACTGGATAAAAAATTTCTTTAAATTCCGTCCTCTAGGACTCGAGAAAATAATTAAAATAGTAATTTTTCCGCTATTTTTGGCATATATTGATGGAGCACCAAAAAGTACGAGTTACCTTCTACTGGTTTTGAATATAATATGCGAAAACCATTCTAAAATTTGAATCACAGCTAAAAACGGCAACTTTTGGCGTGGCAGAATAAGCTAGTCTATAATATTTATATTATAAGAAAAAAATTATCATCAATCTGATTATTGAATTCGCTAATTGTTGAGAAACTATAACAAGAAAGTATGAAAATTACTAAAATTGGCCCAATGAACCGCTCACTTCGGTCGCACTACCACAATGGGAAGCTTCTAGAAGGCGTTCTACTCATTGATATTCTCTCATTAGTCATGATTCACAATTTTCACAGTATTAAAACGTGTTTTAATTTTTTTCCCAAGGCATTATAATAATAAACTACCTCATGGCATACACGTTTCAAAAATTTCAAAGAGTCGCGCCGATTGCACGCGTCGCGTTCTGCGTTGCGTATGCGTCGAACCGATTTCAGTAGTATGAAAGTAGTTAGTGAAAGTGTTCCATAATTTTCGTATTTTCTCAATTGTTACTGGATGTTTATATTATTAGTTTATATAATATTGGCATTCCAGAGTCATGAAGCTAATGTACGCATCAGTTGCCGAACATGCTAAGGAACCACTGGTTAGTTGATATATATTTTACATATCAGTGAGCTCGCCTAATTTCGCCAGAATTTTCGACTCAGCCACATACTGCAACATGGGTTGATTTCAGTATCTGACAAAAGTTTTTAGTGATGAAATTCGATTACGCTCAGTAAGCATGAATTATTTAATTAATGCTCAATTTTAAACGCGAAATTATATTTTAATTTGTTACACGCGCAACGATAAATAACTTCCCGTAATAATGTAATACTGGGCGGACAAGCGAGTCGAGAGTCGCGACCTGTGGGTTGAACCTACCTCTCCCGACTATGTCGGGCACGGTGTAGTTGCACCGACACGATGGGCCGCCACATCTACACAGGGTCCATCAACAGCCAGACGCTCGCAACGAGAGAAAATCTTATCCAAGATCAAGTGGGATGTCGTAGTAGTGCACGAGGCAAAAATCGGGAGTGTATGATCGTTCTCGATCACAGCCTCAGGCACTGAGTGGTAGCGCCCAGGCGCAATCACGGCGACTCACGATGTTGCGTTTCTCCCCCGTGAGCATTTCGCGCGAGGACAGTTCTTTACTCCTCGGGTCAGTAAATGTTTCATACCCCAATTGGGTCTCTTCTGAAACTGATCGTCTCATCTGAACCCGTTATAGTCACATACTCAACTGCCTGAAATTCCGCCCGTACAGCCCTGTGCAATGAGATGACGGTGCGAGTCTACTATTGTATCTCTTTTCCCCACGCTCTCTCGCCTTGTCCCTCAGAAATAAGATATCAACAAACGGCCAAAAGTATGATGGTATTGGGGTCACAGGGAACAGTTTAGACACAAGTTTTGCTCGAATGCGATATATCGGCTATCTGAGTTGTGGCCCCTAACCAAATGATTGATGCTAGTGTTGGCTCTCGTTATTGCTCAAGCTCTCAAACGGTCAAAAAAGGTGAGGACTAAACACTATGGAATCGGATCCCCTTAATGTTGGATATCAAGGAAACTCATTTTTTCTCGAAATATGATTTTTTTCTGTAAATGATAATGGTTCTATCGGAATAAGGGGGGCCATGACAATAAGGGAGACCCATATCAGATAATTTAACTTATTTTTTTTCCGTTCTCTTGTTCGTATGATCTTGTTCGTTGGATGGTTTCGGAGTGGTATGAAGGGGATAAATAGTCGGTCTCACACGGTTGTGTTTCGGGGTACTTGTACTGGGCGGAACAGTAGTCTTGGTATTTTTACGTTTGGGACTAGGAGTAGTGGGAATTGGAGTGGTGGGTTTCGAATGCATTGACTATGCTCTAATAGGCGTAGGGGCTTTGAGGAAGTAAGCTCAGGGGAAGTAGATTGCATTGTTCTATTATGCCCAAGCATTTGAATAAACCAATTTATGTGACAAAATGCCAAAATTACAAATCAAGATTAAAAAAAAAAAAAAAGGAAACATTTCACTATAAATAATTCATAAGGCTCCCTCTTATAATGTTGGGCCCCCCTCATTGTCATGGGTCCCCCTTATTCCGACAAAGCCGGATAATGTGATATATGAAGACATTAATTTCTCAAAGTTCAGATGAACATTTAGAATTTTGAACTCAGGGTGTCCAGCTAGGGATCCTTTACCCGCTCTTCCGCTCTTTCTCTTCCTCTCTGTAGGGAAAGGGGATCCAAAAGAAAAACGAGGGTCCCATCAGAAAACGGGTGTCCCATTAGAATACGGGGGTCCCATCAAGAAACGGTGTCCCATTGGAAAAACTGGGCCATAAAAACATGTGTACTGTTGTATCATTCTGCATTTCTGATTAGAGTGGCCGAAGGAAGAGTGAAAGGAAGACTCTGCCGCTCTGCGCAACGAGGAATGAGAGGGAGGGGAAGAGGGGAGGGAGAGAGAGCAACTCTTGCGCAAGAGTGCAAGACTCTTGCGCAAGAGTAGATGTGAGAATGGGGTGTTTTCGATCGCTTGCCTTCGGTTTTTTTAGCGGATCGGCATGTCATTTGCATAATGAACACAAAGAAATGTTCTAGAGACATTTTGCATACCATAGGCCTACAATCGACCGTCTATCGAAGTGATATGCTCAGAACAGTTCATCGTGCAGTATTCGCCGTTAACTTGAGGAAATGGAATTAAGTCATCATCACAACCTTTCTAAGCATCATTAAGTGAGCTGAGAACCTTTTTCGGATCGAAATCAACTCCGAAACGTCTCAAAATGAGAGCGATCTCAGGTCAAAATTATGCAAATGTAGTCAAACACGCTAATTAATGGTTAATATGCAAATACATTGATATTTTACTAGAAATCCCGGCGCCAAACAATCAAAATCCTCATTCACGAGTCTACTCTTGCGTTCGTCACTCTTGCGCAAGAGTCTCCCTTTCTCCCTCACTCTTCCTCTCATTCCTTGCCACACCGCGCACTCTTCCCTCTTCCTTCGGCCACTCTATTTCTGATCCTGCCTATTCTTCTGCCTTTTTACTGTGTTACTATTGTCCTGCTTAACTCGATAACCGCAGAAATGGAAATTGAAACTTCAAATGAATATTACAAGCTTACTTTAAAGTGCTAAGCTTTTTCCTTTAAAATGTTTTCGGCGAGCTCATTTTTCGGCGATAACTCCGCGAACGTGATATAAAGCGAACTAACACATAAAAACCGGGGGTCCGTACGTGAATTTTGGAGATAAGTGCCAAAAACATTTGTCTGTCAGTGTGTCCGCTACCGTATACCTATTGCGCGGTCGGGAAAATTTTCGTTTTTTCTACCGTAATCTTATTTTGTTATTATTTGCACTTTGCCAATCGATGACTGATTTATTTTTATTTTCTTTTTTGTATTAATTTTTTTCGGGTTATTTTTATATTTATTTTTATATTTTATTTTTATGATTGCCTCCGAATGGTCACGAATCGATGTATATCGCTATTAGTTCAATATTTTTAGTGCTTCAGTTGAGGAAAAGTTTCGTTTGGCTGTAAAGTGAGTCGGGAAAGTTCCGATGGAGCCACGTAGTAGCTCCATCGGAACTTTTCCAGCAATGGGTTCAGCGAACAACATTTTCAGTGATATCCGCGAACGTAGTATAAAGCACGAGGCCTCTCGAGCCTTTTGCGAGTATTTTCACTTGAGTGAGGGTCAAAAGCTAAATATATTCTAAGCGATAAATACACGACCCGGCGACACCTAGCGGACGTAGTCCGCTAGTTGATAAAAACACTCAGCTTCAATAAAATCTCGAGACCACTCGTTCAAGAATTAGGAATAACACGCTAAAGTGAACTGTCATATCAAGTATGCACAGAAATATTAAACTTTTTTCGGGTCCTCCTTTGTGATGAGATCTGAAACAAATTGATAGGACCCCCGTTTTCGGTTGGGACCCCTCTTTTTATCTAGGGACCACCGTTTTCCATTGGGACCCCCGTTTTCCCCGTTTCCGTATCGTAAAATAATAAACCGTTCCGCGTATTCCGATTCCTATCGTTCATTTCACTTTTTGACTAGAGGGTCTCAGATATTAGCTTTTGCTCCTAATCGTTTCCTAGAGACACTAGTAGCACATACTGAGAAAATGAGAATTTTAGTAACAATCAATAATGAGCTAGCGAATAAAACGTTCCGTATTATGCGCTAAACACCGTAGCGTCTCCGCTGAGCATTTGAATGTTACGATACAGAGCCGACACGTAATATTGATTTTCAAGGAAGTTATCACTCGGAGATTGCGGATTTCTCAGAATCGACGATTCCAATTCTAAGAATCAAATCGCTCCGAGATGAATTTTAGGGCACTCGTGAAAAGGTGGTAGGGTTGCCGGATCGAAGTCGGTTTCGATTTATCTCACACTTTGTCCCCTTCTTTCCCGAAATCGCGCGAGAGAGACGATATGCAAAGAGGGCGCGGAGACTCCGCACCCTATCCAACCCTCATTTCCTCTCAAATACAACGACGGTGCGGAGTCTCCGCACCCTCTTTGCATATCGTCTCTCTCTCGCGGTTTTGATTGAAAGAGAGGGAAGGGGGATTGGAGAGTTGCGGTTTTTTCGAAACCGAACCTGCAACCCTAGTGGATGGTATTTGTTTGTTCCTAGTGTGAAGGTCAACATATATCACGCGTTTCACCTAAGGATTCACTGAATTCGGCTGGTCTAGGAGACACATTTGAGTTGACCCCCTAATTTCTCCATGGTTTTCGAAGGTCCTTGGGTAGGTCTCCCATGGGCCGGAGTTAGAGGGTCAGTAGATCAAAGATGACTCCAGGAGATGACGTCAAAGTTCGTCTTCGAGACTCGGTTTTCCTCAAATATCTAAGTTCAGAAAATAGCTATGAAAACATGTTTGGGAGATAAATGTAGCATTTCTCGAGTACTTTCAGACTAAATCGGTAGTGGAATGATTTTCAAAACTCCCCCGCTCTGGTGAGCAATCTAAGCCCACAGGTGCGGGAAAACTTTGCCGATAAGTCAGTGAGATCAGGATCGTCGAGAGCTTTCGAATGAGCTATTAAAAGTTGAAATCGAAGGGGATTTGGCTGAATTAGCCCCGAAACCGCGGAAAAACGGCGATTTTTGACCATGGGATCGGCGAGGCAACGGTAGATCAAAGAGAGGTCGCGGGCCCAATAAATCGATAATTTTCAAAATCGATCAATTCAAAATTTTAAAAGCACTTTCGGTTTCGTCTTGCCATCCTGACTTCAATTATGCTTGTTTTGGCATGATTGGTCACATAAGAACCGAGAAATCAAGGTAAATCAAGGCGATTCCCATCGACTTTCCGTGACCTCTCTTTGATCTACCGTTGCCTCGCCGATCCCATGGTCAAAAATCGCCGTTTTTCCGCGGTTTCGGGGCTAATTCAGCCAAATCCCCTTCGATTTCAACTTTTAATAGCTCATTCGAAAGCTCTCGACGATCCGGATCTCACTGACTTATCGGCAGAGCTTTCCCGCATCTGTGGGCTTAGATTGCTCACCAGAGCGGAGGAGTTTTGAAAATCATTCCACTACCGATTTAGCCTGAAAGTACTCGAGAAATGCTACATTTATCTCCCAAACACGTTTTCATAGCTATTTTCTGAACTTAGATATTTGAGGAAAACCGAGTCTCGAAGACGAACTTTGACGTCATCTCCTGGAGTCATCTTTGATCTACTGACCCTCTAACTCCGGCCCATGGGAGACCTACCCAAGGACCTTCGAAAACCATGGAGAAATTAGGGGGTCAACTCAAATGTGTCTCCTGGAACCAGTCAATTCTTGGGTGAAGTGCGTGATATACTAGGTGAAATCCGGGGCAAACGAATGCAAACTCATTACTTTTTTAGGAAACTTTCAAAGACATTCACAAAATCGATTTTTTGAAACGTTTCGCAGATCAAAGAAAATCAGTTTCAAAACAATCTGAAAAATTCGGAAAACTGTCCAAAAGTTGTAGTTACGCTACTCGGAGAATTTTGGAAGTTAAAGGAGGAGTCCCACGAATATCTGACTTACTGAGTTCTCAATGCGATATGATGGGTCACGGCTACCCGATAACACTTTCGAAACTCCCATGTTTTCAATTTTCGTTTGAACTGAGATATGAGCAGTTGGCTGCGTTCCAAGTGACCTTGCGCGCGCAGGCAACGAGCGAGAGAGCGTGCGAAATGAGGAGAGCGCGCCCTCTCGCTCCTCACTTTGCATAATCGCCCGCACGATTCGTGGGACGCCTTCTTTAAATCAAGATAGTCGAAAGCTAAATGGAAAAGTTCGACAATTCGACTTTTGAACTCTGCGCCATTGCACTTAATTTTTCACAATTCGTGTGAGCGCTCTTGCACAAGATTAAGAGTGAAAATGAATGAATTTCAGCGGTTTTTTTGTGAAAATGGCTTATTATTACCATTAACAGCCTATTCATCTCATCTGCGCGAAAAATCCGCCGAAATTCCTTCATTTCTACTCTTACTCTTGTGCAAGAGTGGCCATTCCCTCTCACTCTTGTACAAGAGCGCGGCTCACTTTGCATACTCTCGCCCCTCTTGCCTCTTGGATTCCCATCTCTAGTCTTTACCAGCATCGTTAGGCCTACGAGATGTATAAACAAAACAACATTAACCAAATATTTATTTGTCTTCAATGGTGCCTTTTTGCACATACGAGGTCACTAACGCAAAAAGAATTTCATCCAAAACTTGTTCGGTTGCCGAGATATATGACGTGTGCTATTAAAATTTGCACCAAAAAGCCGAGTTTCAGCGATTTTACAGAATATTGGTTATAAATCAAACACTATTTGATGGCAGATCTGATATTATTGGTTTATCCGTATTTCACAAAACGGGCAGCTAAATTAACAAAATCAAATGTTTTCAGTAGTAGCAGTCACACGCGACTTATAATTATTTATTAATTATTTCAAATACCGTATTCTAAATACACCATCTTGCCATTCTGACAAATTGTCAGAATGGCAAGATGGTGTATTTAGAATACGGTATTTAAAATAATTAATAAATAATTATTGGAAGAATGGATTCTGACAACTTGTCAGAATGGCAAGAATGGATAGAGCTCGCCCACCATTCTGACAACTTGTCAGAATGGCAAGAATGGATAGAGCTCGCCCACCATTCTGACAACTTGTCAGAATGGCAAGAATGGATAGAGCTCGCCAACCATTCTGACAACTTGTCAGAATGGCAAGAATGGATAGAGCTCGCCAACCATTCTGACAACTTGTCAGAATGGCAAGAATGGATAGAGCTCGCCAACCATTCTGACAACTTGTCAGAATGGCAAGAATGGATAGAGCTCGCCAACCATTCTGACAACTTGTCAGAATGGCAAGAATGGATAGAGCTCGCCAACCATTCTGACAACTTGTCAGAATGGCAAGAATGGATAGAGCTCGCCAACCATTCTGACAACTTGTCAGAATGGCAAGAATGGATAGAGCTCGCCAACCATTCTGACAACTTGTCAGAATGGCAAGAATGGATAGAGCTCGCCAACCATTCTGACAACTTGTCAGAATGGCAAGAATGGATAGAGCTCGCCAACCATTCTGACAACTTGTCAGAATGGCAAGAATGGATAGAGCTCGCCAACCATTCTGACAACTTGTCAGAATGGCAAGAATGGATAGAGCTCGCCAACCATTCTGACAACTTGTCAGAATGGCAAAAATGGATAGAGCTCGCCAACCATTCTGACAACTTGTCAGAATGGCAAGAATGGATAGAGCTCGCCAACCATTCTGACAACTTGTCAGAATGGCAAGAATGGATAGAGCTCGCCAACCATTCTGACAACTTGTCAGAATGGCAAGAATGGATAGAGCTCGCCAACCATTCTGACAACTTGTCAGAATGGCAAGAATGGATAGAGCTCGCCAACCATTCTGACAACTTGTCAGAATGGCAAGAATGGATAGAGCTCGCCAACCATTCTGACAACTTGTCAGAATGGCAAGAATGGATTGTCAGAATGGCAAGAATGGATAGAGCTCGCCAACCATTCTGACAACTTGTCAGAATGGCAAGAATGGATAGAGCTCGCCAACCATTCTGACAATTTGTCAGAATGGCAGGATTACGGTCGGTTTCGAAAGGAGCAATAAGTAATGTTGACCGTGGGGATCGAACCCACGGATGATGGAGTAAGAGCGTCGAATGATACCAATACGCCATCAAGGTAGTTATGGAATGAATGGGCGAGTGAATACAGGACATTCCTTTTCGTTCGCTAGTTTCGATTTCGGTGAGACTTTGACAAGAGAGGGGGGGGTGGGGAACCGTTTCATTGCGTGGAGTTATGCTTCAACTTTGAAAAGTGTGAAACCCTGTCTTGTGAAAGTCTCACCGATTGAAACGAACGAAAAGGAATGTCCTGTATTCACTCGCCCATTCATTCTTTAACTACCTTGATGGCGTGTTGGTATCATTCGACGCTCTTACTCCATCATCCGTGGGTTCGATCCCCACGGTCAACATTACTTATTACTGCTTTCGAAACCGACCGTAATCCTGCCATTCTGACAAATTGTCAGAATGGTTGGCGAGCTCTATCCATTCTTGCCATTCTGACAAGTTGTCAGAATGGGTGTATTTAGAATACGGTATTTGAAAAAATCAATAAATAAATATTAATACTGCTCATAAGTCGCATGTGACTGCTACTGAAAACATCATTTGGAAAACCTGGCAAAAAAAAGAAAATCAATGTTTTCAGAAGTACTCTTTTTGGATATTCAGTAAAAATTATTCTTCAAATATTGGATGTGATTGAATTTTCTTTTTTTGGTGAAAATTTTAATAGCACACGTCATATATGGAAATCATATTTTTGGAAAAAATCCAATTTTTGCGCGCACCTGGCGGGAGGCTAGAGGGACTAAGTTCTATAGTTTTGTAAACAAGGGGTCGCCCCTCTCCTATGACCGCAGTATGGATAGAAACCGCAAGCTCCGCCCACTTTGAGGGGACAGGGAATCGCTCTAAATCTGCGCAGAGGCGAGACAAATCGATGACTTTTAAGTTAAAACCGATTTGAACAATCAAAAGCGCGTTGGATAGCTATCAGGTTTCTCTACAAATGACCAGAGGCGCATAATGATCGGAAAATTTTGAGATGGTCAAAAACGACGAATACTGACGCGTGATAGGCAATTTTCTGGTTTCTAGCAATCATGCGCTTTTGCGCCTCTGGTCATTGGTTCTCTTTATTATTAGAAGACGATCACAGAAGAAAAAACGGAAATCAGAAGTTTCCCTGAATTGTCTCGCCCTTTCAAATATCGGAAGTACGCGCGTAACGCTAGTCTGACTTATGGTGTTTACTGAGACCGCGAAATTCAAATTTCGTCCCTTCCCATCTCCCCTCCCTTCCCATATGAGGCCGTTCGCCTAAGAATCGGACAAATCTGAAGGGGTTTTGGCACAGCTCAAAAATCTCGATTCTCTGAAACTATGTGAATTGGGGTTCTCGAGGGTGCTGATGACGATGGGCAAATTCATTTTGCATGTCGACCTCCCGTTGGCACCATATGCCGTGACGTCAAAAACTGTTTTTCGAGATTTATTCAGTCTCAAGAAAAGCTAAAATTAAGCGAGTTTGGCTCCCGAGGTAGAATTGCATGCCGATCACGGCTGACTACTTCATTTTTCATTAATTTCAAAAATAATTTTGTAAAATGAAAGTTTTCGCAGAGTTAATTACCTGTCCCGAAAGAAGCATAGATCGGACCGGAATGATGTAACGATTCCAAATACGTTTTTAAATTTTAATTCCTGCATGCAAGTAAGGTTTTACGTTAAAGATAGTGTATCTTCTTGTGAGTAAATTTTGCCATCCTTCCACCTGTTGACTTCCGAACTTTTATCGATCCGTCTCTCCTTCCCGAGGGAGGCGAGAGAGCATGGGGAATAAAGAGAGCACAGAGAGAGGGAAGAGGTCATGCTAGAGAGACTCGCGTAGATCAAGAGATCAGAAGTCAACAGGTGGAAGGATGGTAAAATTTACTTACAAGGAGGTACACTATCTTTAACGTAAAACCTTACTTGCATGCAGGAATGAAAATTTAAAAACATATTGGGGTGTCCCACATATTTGTGACATTTTTATTTATTTTTATTTTTTTGTTTATTCCTTCAACAACAACAAATGATCAGTAATCAATGTATGCTCCCTTAGTAGTCACGACCTGCCTCCATCGATCGGGCAGGGTCTCGATCCCTCTCTTCCAAAAGGCCTGGGGCTTAGAGTTGATCCATGCCTCGAACTCCTTCACAAGTGCGTCTCGGTTCTTGAACTTCTTTCCTCGACAGAAGTTAGAGAGGGAGCGGAAACAGTGGTAGTCGCAAGGGGACAGATCAGGGGAGTAAGGTGGGTGAGGGAGCCATTCCATCTCCAGCTCGTCCATTTTCTTCTGGGTGATTTTCGCATGATGAGGGCGCGCGTTGTCCATGAGCATGAGGATTTTGCCCTCGCTCAGGAGTTTGGGAGGGACCCTGACCGCCACCTCTTCCAGTTGGGTAGTGAAGAGGTCAGCCTTGATGGTGATGCCGGGAGGGAGGATCTCCCAGTAGATGGGACCGAGGACGGAGAAGAAGAAACAGAGGAGTTCCTTCTTTCCGTGAAGTTCCGCCTTTGGAGCCTGCTGGGGTTTCTCATCGACGTCCACCCACTGAAGTTTCCTCTCAGGATTATCGTAGGTGATCCACTTCTCATCCATGGCGACGATGTGGCTGACCCAATTGAAATTGGATCTACGGTGGAGTAATCCCTGACAAACGTCAACCCGCTTTTTCAGCTGAGCTGTCGTGAGGTCATGCGGAATCACTTGGGGGAGCTTAGGTGTCTTCCCAGCATCATGCAGGATTCGAGCAACTGTGGTCTTAGGAATATGGATGGTCTTCTCAATATCGCGCACACTAGATTTGGGATTGGCCTTCAGTTCCCTGAGAACACGACCCCGAACACGAGAAGAAGGGCGTCCAGGATGGGGTTGGTGTTCCAGATTGTAATCCCCTCGCTTGAATCGGGTGAACCAATTGAAGCAGGTGTGAAGGGAGGGGGCATTTTCGCCATGAGTCTGGACCAGCTTACGGTGGGATTCCGTCGCCGTTCGACCCAGGAGAAAATAATGAAGCAAAACGGAGCGGTAGTCTCGAGCAGTGTTCATGACTATAACTGATGAAACTAGTCAAATACTGATGCAATCGAGAAGCGGCTAAGTGTAAACAATTGCACAACATGATGACGTAATATTGTATTGCATCAGAATGATTGTCGATCATGCAGTAATCATTGGCAAGCAAATTCCAAAAATATGTGGGACACCCTGATATTTGGAATCGTTACATCATTCCGGTCCGATCTATGCTTCTTTCGGGACAGGTAATTAACTCTGCGAAAACTTTCATTTTACAAAATTATTTTTGAAATTAATGAAAAATGAAGTAGTCAGCCGTGATCGGCATGCAATTCTACCTCGGGAGCCCAACTCGCTTAATTTTAGCTTTTCTTGAGACTGAATAAATCTCGAAAAACTGTTTTTGACGTCACGGCATCTGGAGCAAACGGGAGGTCGACATGCAAAATGAATTTGCCCATCGTCATCAGCACCCTCGAGAACCCCAATTCACATAGTTTCAGAGAATCGAGATTTTTGAGCTGTGCCAAGTATTGTCCGACTCTATCGCAAACGGCCTCATATGCAAAGCTGTGCAAACTCCGCCCCCTCGCACCGTCTTCCTATCGCTGTTTTCTTACCCGGCGTGAATAGTACGCACTCTACCTAGGCGAGGGGTGGTTTCCTCCAATCTCATCTCTTACGGGAAGGCGAATCTATCGCCATAAATTTTTGGCAGCCTTCGAAATAGGCTCCGCCCACTTTTGCCTTGGCCTGGTTTCGGGCACTTCTCTGTTGTGCAATAAACGCATGGTTTTTGGCTCATAACTCGTTACAGAGAAGAGATATTGACAAACAGTAAAAAGTATGATCTTATTCAGATCAAGAGGGATACTTTAGGCACCCAAACGGGCCCTCACGATAGATTCGGTCAATCACGTTGCGGTCTCTAAGTATGGAAGTCCGACTCGAATATCCTGGAGGATGTCCGGAAGAGGGGTCGAAATGGTAAAAAATTATGGAGAAGGTCTCTTAATCGCCAATTGGACACAATCTATGACTCTTGTAGAAACCCTGATGCGCTCATTTGACCATCTGTGTAGGATAAACAAACTTCTTCAGGTGAATCCGTCGCTGATCGTACCCAAGACGGACACCGCGGATAAGGTAAGCTCGCCATTGAAGTGAGGTAGCATTGATCGTTGCGTATAATAAACTTTTTTATAAATACCTTTGACAATATGAAAAAATGGAATTTTCAGAAGGAGCACGATGATAGCGATACTACTTGTGAAACGACATTGTATGTATTGTTATACGTTCTAGCGTGAGTTTTCAAATATATTCTTCTCACCGGATAATCTATATATTCAGAGTTCTGTTTACGCTCCTAATGATTCTATCCTGCCTTTCCATCTTTTTTGAAATCAGCAAAATGGGTAAGTTTAAAATTTCACAATTTCTGTTGTCTTTACAGTGGCATGAGAAATCAGAAGTGCCATATACGAGGGTTACACGTTCGGCATTATCATTCCCGTATGTCGGGATTTACGATTTTCTTCCCCCATCTGTTTCTCTCACGTTCGCGCCCTATTTCTCGTATCTAGCCATTTGTCGAGAGAGATGGTCTGGAATCTCAGAAGCGAAGCAAGCTGTGATAAGTTGTGATATTAGGTCGTTTGAGAAAGCCGAGCAAGAGCTGGCTCAGCCCAAAAATATCTCGATTCGGGGTTTCTTTGAAAGTATTTTTAAACGATTCCCCGTGAAAAGTTACCCTAGTGTGAATTTTTTGGTCCGAAATTTCTTTCCCCTACCGAGTCATCCGAGCCGCCGAAGAGCAATAAACGCATTTTTTCGATATACGATTTTTTCCAAATTGCCACATGTTTCGTTTATTTTTACTTTTCTGTTGCCCACTGTAATTTCGGATATATTTTATCATTATTTGGAATGATTTCTATTATTTGGCGCCAGGCATTTGCCCCAGAACCGGCTTGTAGGAACTTCTGGGCCCTGCTCAAGCGTATCTCAGCTCCAGGAGCAGATAGAAACTTCGCTCCAGGCTTTAAAAAAGCGGAAAAAATTCTTATCCGATTTCATGACTATTACTAAGATATTTGAAGAGTCTTAAATTCGAAAAAAATAAATAAGACTTGCGACAAAGTAGAACGAAAATTCATTTTTCCTTGATCCCTCACATAAACTAAGTTTTCAACTTGTCATAACTTGCCTCAGGGGCCCATTTAGCAGATTTTAAAAACTGATTCGGAATCAGCATGGCCGACATAGTAGGCCCTCAAAATTTGGTTAAGATATGTGAGTTGAGACCATTCCCATGCAAGCTTGACTGATGTGCATGATAAAATCTGCATTTTCGAAGGTTTTTGATCTGAACAATTACGAAGATTTCATTTGCTCCGGTTGATTTTGTGCTCATTATAACCATCTTTAAATTCTGAATCGACGAGAATTTGTTAAAATATGAATATCGGTCATCTAAGGCTTTCGTTTTCATGTTTTCTATCATGCAGTCGTCGGTGCGTGTTCGAATCCGCTCCTCTGCATAATCTTTTGCCGGCATGTTTACTCATGCAAATGATGTTTTTCGATGAAAAAACAAGCTTCTCATACTTACGGGTTCTTTCGACGATTTTTTGACCACTTTTCACTTGAAATTTTTGTCATACCTTACCGACGAATTTTCACATCCTTTGGTGATTTGAGTTCATCCGAATGGCTTGCTTAAAGGGGGAGGGGCACGAATCGAAATTGGTGGGTCCCACCACGACGTGCCTGCACCCCGCTGTAACTACAGTAATCAGCACAGCGGTTGACTCTGTCCTCTCCCTTAACTAGGCCGTCTAGACTCAACGAATATAACGGCACTTAGCCTGGTGGTTGTGCTTTTGCCTCGCTATCCGGCACCCGCTGGTTCGACTCCCGCCGTGTGCAAACCTCACTATTGCTGCTATTTTCGACTGCCAATCGAGTGAAATCAATACAAAAATACAGTACCCCAAATCGTGCCTGCACAATCAATGAAACTTCAAAAATCCGTAGTGAGGTTCAGAGGCACTTCTAGAACTTCGGATAAAGTGATCTGTGATCGGGTATAGCATCCCTAGTACCCCACAGGCTCAACTTATGTGAGAAAATATTCGTACCCTCCCCCTTTAACCAAGGGGGGGAACCCTTATGTGAAAAATATGTTTCGGGTGAAATCAGAAAAATCACCTGAATTGTGGTAAAACATCGTCAAATGAACACCTAAGTATCAGCAACATTTGCATAAGTGAACATTCCGGCAAAAGATTATGCAGAGGGCAGATTCGAACCCGCGCCGACGATTCCGTGATAGAAAACATGAAAAGGGGGGGGGGGGGGTGACCGATATTCATATTTTTAAAAATTGTCGTCGATTCAGAATTTCAAGGCGGTAATGAGCTTAAAGGAGGCGTATCACGAACCGCGCGGGAGACTATGCAAAGTGAGGCGAGAGGGCGCGCTCTCCTCACTTTGCATAGTCTCTCGCTCGTTGCCGGATCTTCAGGGTCATTTGGCACACAGCCAAATGCTCATATCTCAGTTCAAACGAAAATTGAAAACATGGGAGTTTCGGAAATCTGATATGGTTATGGATTGCTACAATGTGACGTTGACAGATTAGTCACCAAAATATTCATGTCACTCCTTCTTTAAAATCAACTGAAGCAGTTGAGATCTTCGCATTTTTTTCAGATCGAAAACCTCCCACACAATTTTGAGGCACCTTTTTTGGTTCATGTTTATCGATTTTTGTCTCGAAGTAAAAGGTGTGTCGAAATAAGTTTCGATTGCGCACATTTTGAGCTCAATGCCAGACCTCAGGCACTTCGGGGAAGTGAGAGTGAGTATATTCCATGATATCGATGAAAATCGAAATTTAAAAAAAAATATATTTTATTTTCCACCCAAATATCGATTTTTCCGTTTGGTTGATGTGAGGGATCCCCTTTCAAGGAAAAATGAATTTTCGTTCTACTTTGTCGCAAGTCTTATTTATTTTTTTCGAATTTAAGACTCTTCAAATATCTTAGTAATTGTCATGAAATATGACGTGTGCTTTTAAAATTTTCACCAAGAAAACCTGTTTTCCCTAATTTTACCTATTTCTGGATGAATCTAAAAAAAATTTTTAAGAAAAACCTCAGTTTGTGGATTTTCACCGTTTCCTAGAAAAAAATGGATATCACGCTAATCGCGACATCATGTTTGTTTACTATGTATGCTTATCAGGATACAGTAGCAAATTCAGAAGGTTTACTTGATCCGTTTACCCATAAGCTTTAGTCAAATTTCGCATCTGCCATTCTGACCCGGGGTTCGGGGTTCTTGAAGGTGCTGATGACGATGGGGATACTTATTTTGCTTGTCGACCCCTTGTTGGTTCCAGGCGACGTCACGTCGAAAACAGTTTTTCTTTGATTTCTCCGCTCCGTATAGAGCTATTTCTTTGAAAGATTGTTTCCTGGGGTAGAATGTTATGCTGAACACGTCTGTCAACTTTATTTTTTATTATATTTATTAATTAATTGAGTAAATTGAGTAAAACTTCTCGGAAACGCAAGAGTACGACTGCTCTTGTACATAGATCGGACCGGAATGACTACCGGATTCAGAATCTAAAATTTCAGCCAATTTCCGCATTCCACTTTTGAGAAAATCAACTTATAGTGTACCGGGCTTGTAAGTAAATCGGATCATCCTTCCACTTGTTTACTTCCTTCCTCTGATCGATCGGAGACCCTCTCCCGAGGGAGGCGAGGGAGCATGGGAAATCGAGAGAGAGAGAGGGAAGAGGTCACGGAGGAGAGACTCGGGTAGATCAAAGAAAGGAAGTCAACATGGGGAAGAATCGTAAGATTTACTTACAACCCCGGTACATTATAAGTTGATTTTCTCAAAAGTGGAATGTGGAAATTGGCTGAAATTTTAGATTCTGAATCCGGTTGGAGTCAACGATGCATCGGTGGCTAAAATGAGTATGCCCATCGTCATCAGCACCTTCGAGAACCAAAAGTCGCGAAGTTTCAGAGGATTGATATTTTTGAGCTGTGCCAGACTCATTAGGATTTGTTCGATTCTATCGCGAACGGCCTCATATATTTTTCGGCCGTTCCGAAAGCCGAACGATCAACCCTAATCATAAGATGTCATAATACCATGATTGTTCAGCAGAGACTGAATAGATCACGCACTTAGCCGAAAAAAGCTAGCCCACTTTGCTCATTTATTAGTAAAAGTTAAGGTAAAAAAGTCGTACTCGATAAAATCGATTTTTCGATATCGTCAGTTTGAGGGGGCATACGAACTGTGCTACTATACAAAATTTCAGCCATTCAGTCTCCGCTGAGCAATGATGGTACAATGACATCTTATGATAAGTTATCATATAATAACTTATCATAAACTGCTGAAATGCTGAAATCTAAAAAAATAAATTAATCATTTCTGAATTTTTTTTCTTTTTTTCATTTCAAATGATACGCCCCAGCGAACTGCCTACTCTGGTATTTTCCTTAATGGACCCCACCTCACTCCCCAGTGGGGTAAACATCAAAGGTGCCGACGGCGCTTCACTGAGAAAAATTTCCCCCACTGGTCCCCCAGAAGATTTCCCACTGATCTCCCGTCGGCACCTTTGATGTTTCCCCCCACTGAGGAGTGAGGTGACGGACCATCGGGAAAAAATACCAGAGTCATTCGGTCGCTATACCACGATGGGCGGGGTAATATCTAAAACTCATTCATTTAAAAATATTTTGAAATTCGAAAAATTGAAAATATTTTGAAAACATCGATGATTACCACCATCACCGCAAAATAGGATTTAAAGAATGAGTTTGAAATTTTACTCTGCTGTTCCTAGAAAATTCTAAACTTCTCAAACGAGCCAGATAGATCCATAATTCGTGTTGTATGTTAGGTGTGCCCTGAGTGGACTCCGTCGCTATTGGGAACGAATTTTGGATACCCGATTTAGAATGTTTATGACAGTTTTTTTATAGATATTTTTAAAACAAATTTATTTACAGAAAAAGAAAAAAGAATCATCGATAACTCAGTTCTGGTGTTTGCTTCTATGATGGCAATTGCTTTTTGTACGACAATAATCATGGTCTGCTAAGTTTCAATTTCTTTTACATCTCATGAAATTAATATATTTCGCGCATTCGTAGCTCGCGAAAAAAATTCGTAAGCTTGTCGGTTCAGCAATTAATGACAGATCGAAATTTTTCATTTTCTGATTTCCTAGATCTACAATACATCAATTAATAATTATCGTAAATCGCCCACAATAACCGAACAAACGTAGGAGCTACAACGCACCGATTTTACACAATGGGGTCAAAAGTATGTTGTTAAATAATCCGTCATGCACCCAATAATATCTTGCTTCTGAGCCGCGCTAGAACCCAAGGAGTCACTGGGGAAGGGGAGGGAAAGGCAAGACGAGAGGAAGGAGGCGGAGCCTAATTTGCGTGTGTCTCTCTCCCTTCCCCCCGCTCTCTCGCTTGTTTCTCCCGCGCATCTTCAAACAAAAAAACGCAAGCTTTTGAAGCATGATAAAAAAATTTCTCTACAATTCCTAAAATATTTAGTCAGAAAATTACTGCCCAATAGGGTTGTCGATTCAATACCGAGATCAATAGTATTGCATGCCCTTCCCTCCATGACCCCGCCCCTGCAATACTCTCGCAAGGAGAGGGAGAGATGGGAAGAAGTTGCAATACCCTCGCAACCTTGCAATAGTATTGTATCCCCTTCCTATCTCCCCTCCTCTCGCGGTCCCAAAAATTTAGAAGGGTCCCAAAAAAAGAAGATGGGTCCCAAAAAAAGTAGAAGGGTACCAAATTTGGCAATTTTTTGGGAACAAGATGAAGGGTCCGTAAAAAAAGTAGATGGGTCCGTAAAAAAGAAGAAGAAGGGTCCCAACTAGGGTTGTCGATTCAATACCGAGATCAATAGTATTGCATGCCCTTCCCTCCCTTTCCCCGCCCCTGCAATACTCTCGCAAGGGAGAGGGAGAGATGGGAAGAGGGTGCAATACTCTCGCACTCTTGCAATAGTATTGCATGCCCTTCCCATCTCGCCTCCTCTCCTGGGCGAGAGAGCTCCTCCCTAACTCCGCCCTCTCCTCTTCCCTCTCCCTCCGCTCTCTCTAACCCGGCGCGTCTAGAACACCCCTTCTATAGATTTAGAAACCGCTATGCAGCGGTGACTCGTTCTGCATAGGGAAAGGAGCGCCCGTTGTCAGACTGGGTAAACTGGAAAAGCAATACAAAAATTAGGTATTGAAATGGGATAAACAATCACGAATCTTTTAGATTTCTTATGGATTAGTAGAAAAGGTAGTTACAATATCCGAAAGCTTCAATGTGACTTCGCTATGTGAAATCGACTCAATGGTGCCGTCGTCATCCCATTTCCACTTAGTCAATCTTAGTTGTCTCCATTCGCCACATATTATCTCATATTATTCATGCAATGGATTCTGAAAATACGACGGAATAAGGCGATCAACTAATCGGGACGCGTAAGCGAGCCCAAGAAAGGAAGAGGGTGCGGAAGTATTGCAGTTTTGCAATACTATTGCAAGAGTGCGAGAGTATTGCACCCTCTTCCCATCTCTCCCTCTCCCTTGCGAGAGTATTGCAGGGGCGGGGTCAGGTAGGGAAGGGCGTGCAATACTATTGGTATTGAACTTGCAACCCTAGTCCCAACTTTAAGGATTTTTTTGTTGGGAAAAAGTTAAAGGGTCCCAGAAAAAGTTGAAGGGTGCCAAAGTTAGAATCTAGTGTAATTTCATGCTTTGGGACCCTTCTACGTTTTCTGGGACCCTTTTACTTTTTATGGGATCCTTTAACTTTTTTCCAAAAAATGAAATGTTAGGGATATGTCCTCCCCCTGTGCCACTGCCATTCGATCTATCGTATTTCATCAAAGTGATCGTTAGATGTGCACTTGTACTCTGTCCAACTTGGTACAGTCCAAGATCGCACTCTTTGCTATTTGGTGATATCGCCTCACACCTATTCGCCGTATATCGGCATCGCCCCATCGTTAGCCGGTAGCATCGACCTTCGGCGTGTTCGACAACAGTCTTAGACCCTATTTTGTAGAAAGATACGGTCTTCATGGAGTGTGTTTGACCACTGACATTGAATATAGCAAGTAGAAGAATCTTAGAACCGTTCGACTGAGTAAGATATCGTATGTTAGGACCCGCCTGCAGTAGTTCTCCGTTAGTGTCAATTAGATCGTGTTTATTTCTAAATTTTTGGGACCCTTCTATTTGGGTGGGACCCTTCAACCAGAACAGAGCCGGGCGGGGTCAGGGAGGCAAGGGCATGCAATACTATTGGTATTGAACTTGCAACCCTACTGCCCATACAGAAATTTCACACTGCAACCCGTCAAAACAGGCTCTTTCCATCGTTTAAGTTCAATCTTGATCTACTTAGTTATGGAATGCAAATTTTGAGCAGTACTCAATCGATTCGGGTCGTCAGTACCTGTCCAGCACACTTTTGAATGATCGATGTGGTTTAGAATGAAGCTTGCGTTTTTGATTCTCCCTTTTTGTCGAAATCGTGTCCCACCAAAGTGAGCGGGGCTTGTGGGACACAATTCCGCAAGAATTTAAAAAATGAACGGTGAAATATTGTTTTAAATCGGTGAAAAAAAGCCATAATACAGAAAAAGTATATAAATTTAGTGATGACATTGTGATTACGGTAGAGCAGTATTTTCACTGAGAACACATAGAGGAAACGGTCATCATTTTTCACCCATTTAAAACAATATTTCACCGTTCAAGGCAAACGGCATCACATGCATCGCTAAAAATAAAAAAAAATACTATTACAGTCCGGGTTGATTCCCAAGTGCAAACAATCCGTCCCGGCCGGGCCGGGACGGTCCATGACGGTCTATGGCCAATTTGTGGCTCAAGTAGGGCGAAATTTAGGACAAGCTCGGCTGCATTTTAAAGCTCATGTAATATGCTATCGATACTTGTTAGCAGAATTTTAAGAAATTATTTCGTTAACTTGTAAATTAAAAGAGTAGTGTCAGTAGTTTTGGCAAAAATGATGCGCTTAGAATACGATAAGTAAAATCGTCAATCTGTTTTTCAACTTTTTCACAAAACCTCAATTACTGACGACACTTCTCTTTCAATTTACAAGTTAACGAAATAAATTCTTAAAATTCTGCTCACAGATATCGATAGCATATTACACGAGCTTTAAAATGCAACCGAGCTTGTCCTAAATTTCGCCCTATTTGAGCCACAAATTGACCATGGACCGTCATGGACCTGTGTTTGCGATTGTTTGCATTAGGGAATCAACCCGGACTGTAGGAGAAACTCATTATTACGAACTTCATTTTTCACTTGTGCGCACAAAAAAAGAACAGATGCAAAATAAAGTTTACCAACAAGACGAATGTCAAGGTTTACAGGGAATCTACATCATTGTTCAAAGATGCGGAGGGTATTCACGCCGCGAAGAAGATCACGTAGAAAGATACCCATAAACAAATTACTGAATACCATTTTTTGTGAATCAGTTTTATCTGTTTTCTCTGATAAATGCTGAATATCGAGCTCATCGGTTGAGTTCTTTAGTCTCTATTCGCATTCTACCCACTGTACCTGAACAGATCCGTCTCTCCTTCCTGAGGGAGGAGAGAGAGCATGGAGAGACGGAAGAGGTCATGGTGAAGAGACTCGGGTTGATCAGGAGATCGGAAGTCAACAAATGGATGGACCGTCAAATTCACTTACCGTCACATGCCCTTAGGGTCCCATCCCTTAGGCATGCGAATGTGTATTCCCAATGCAATGTACAAAGGAGTAACAAGTGTAATAATGGTGCGACTGGATATTGGTCCTAGATGGTTACTCGAGAGAGGGGGAATGAGACACCTCCCGGGGTCAGGGAGCGAGAGCGGACTGAGGGAAGGGAGTGCGGATTACTCCGCCTCCCTCTCCTCACTCCCCTCTCTATCCCGTCTCACGATAGATGCAACTATCTTTTGACTATCTTTTGCGTAAAACCCGAATGCAGGAGACTATCTTTTGCGTAAAACCAGAATGCAGGAATTTAAATTTAATATTTAGAATCCTTGCCGAATTCCTGTCCGATCTATGGTACTCTCCCTGTTTGCAATTAACAATGCGAGAAATTTCCTTTTTACAAAAATATTTTTGTAATTCATACAACAATTAGTGGTCACCCGTGATTGTGGAGCCAAACGGGGAGCCAAACTCGCTGACTCTTCAAATTTGGCTCTTCTGGCATCTGAGAAATACTGGAAAAACTGTTTTCGACGTCATGTCATCTGGAGCTAAGATCGACATGCGAAATTAAATTGTGCATCGTCATCAGCACCCTAATAACCCGCAAAAAAATTGTTTCACAGAATCGACATATTTGTGCCAAAACCCTCCTGAGTTGTCCGATTCTTAGGCAGTATTTTTTTTTAAAGAACTGGGTGTGAAATTCAAATTTGAATTTTATTACAGTCATTTGTAAAACATTCTTCATGTGTTTTTATCCATTTAAAAATCACAATATAGGGTCTCTCTCTAGGGCATGGTTCCTACAGCCTTCAGAAACTCCCAGCACGGCTTCACGTTGATCGTTTTCACGGTCTGCATGTCGGCTGCGTACACACGAAGAGGGCCTTCCGGAAGGGTCACCTGAGATCATAGATCAAAGATCAAAGGTCAAAGATCAAAGATCAAGTAAAAATGCAAAGATCGCCTCGTATTCAAGGCACACCACTGCTAAGCCAGTCAGTATTTTTTATAGTTCAGGAAAATAGTTTCTCATTTTGAAATTGGCAATATTCATCAAAATGATCAAAGATCAAAGGCCAAAGCCCTCCGTACCGTCTCTCCTTTCCAGTTCGTCACGTTGGGACCGGTGGTGTGGGCCAGCGTATGGCCGTTCTTCTCGAACCAACCCTGAAACGGCAAAAATCCATAGGCTGTAATGGAAATTCTGGAATTTCAATGATCACGGAAATGATCTAATTTAAGATCAAAATAAAAACGTTAACGATCAAATGAATATCATACCATTGTATTGACCGAGGTGCGTCGCGCAGATGTTCGCGCCCGTTTGCTGAAATACATATTTAAATGTGTATTCGGAACGATAAATCACTCGCGGAACACTATCATACCTTGCTCATGGTGGGCAATAGGGTTGGCAAAAATAGTCCATTGGCGAGTCTCAGACTTTCATAGTCCCAATATTTCGGACTATTGTGAGTCTGGGACTATCAATAGTCCGAACTTTGGGACTATTCATAGTCCCATCCTTTGTTTCTCTCCCTCTCATTCTTTGTTCTCTCACTCTCGGACTATTCATAGTCCAAAACTAAGAGACTATTCATAGTCCGAAACTAAGACATTTTTCGCACGGACTCATTCCAGACTTTCAAGTCGCGAGGGAATCGGTTGTTTCGGACTATTTCTGCCTACCCTAGTGGGCAAGTCGAGGCCATACTCGATCAAGACGTGAGACAGACCGAACGTGCGATGCGCGGGATCGACGAAGACGAGCGTCGGCCTGACGATCGCCTGGAAAGTGGTCTTTGATCTTTGATCTTTTGGCTGATCTTTGATCTTCAGCTGATCTCTGATCTTCTGCTTTTCGCGATATGACCGTCATTTGTCTCTATTTCATTCAGGTCACTCTGATCAGGGGAAATGGAGAACAAAAAATGAAAAAAAATTAAATTCCCCATACTCCCACCTTCTCCGTCGGATAGCAGTCCCAGATCTTGGCGTACGTTCCGTCCAGTAGACCGACTGCAATGGGGAATAGTTAAGTCACCTTTTGCAGACAAATGCAATTATATCCCGTATCTTGCAGCTTACAGGGTGACACATAAATATTGATACATACATTGTGTGTAATATCTCATGAATGAATTGCAGTAGTCACTCCGGCTTTTTCCCACATATTTATGGGTAGTGTATGCTCAAACTATGACAAACAGATTTTCGAATGAATATCCTGTTGCCGAGAGACAATCAATCTAAAAATCCAGAAAAGTTGATGCGCCGCCGCTACTGGTTTGAGTGGTTTTAATCGATTTTAAATTGACCGGTGGCATATACCTAAGATCTTAAATACTCATAATTAATCAAAACCATTCCCTTTCAATAATATTGAGGCAAATTGGTCATAGTAAATTCCAATAAATAGATCTAATTTTTTAAAAAAGACCCATGCGATTCCGATTGAAAATATACAATTTTCGATTTCCTATTTAAAGGGTCCTTTTTGAATCAATGTCTTTTCCAGATTATTGGACACGTATGTGAAGTGTTTTAAGAATATAAACTTGAAGATTGGATGACGTTAAATATATGTATCATGTAACTATATATATTTGCCGAAAAAGTGAAGTTGCCGATTAATCGAATTTTATTCTGACGCTGAATTAGTTTCTATAGGGAAATGAACACTGGTGTTACACTAAGGAATGGTTGCGGCGTCTGTAAAAAATCACAGCATTTTGATATCTCACATCCTGGGTTCATGGCATCCCAATATGTAAAAATAAAAATGGCTTCGCCGTTCACAGTTCAGCACTTTGAAATTTTTTACTGATGGAGAATAGTGAATTCGACCTGATTTTTTTACACACATAAATTCAGTAACATAGGCCCAATCTAGGAAAAAAAGGAGAACTTTGAATCTCTGTCAGAGCATCAGTGGCATTTATTTGAAAATGCGCAATTTCGTCGTGGATTTGGACCATTTTTTTAAAACATTTCTTTCAAAAAATTTTTACTCACGATCTAAGAGGAGTTAATTCATCCAACTTTTACACATTTGAGGCCCGTATATGTAGAGCGTATGGTAAAAATTGGGAGGATATTGGTCCACGTAAAGAAGGAAATTGTCACCTCGAAAAGTGTATCAATATTTATGTGCCACCCTGTACATTGCTACACATTTTTGCACTAGTTGCTGCCCATTGGAAATACAAAGTTGACCAAGTTGTATAGTGCTGATGAACTAATCGTATTGGCACTGCTTTATGCACATCACCGGACCGGCTCAAAAAGGAATCATGTTTACGACGAAAAGCACTCTAAGATCTAAATCTAAGCAGTCATCCTTAGCCAGATATTTACTATCGCATCTACTAGCAGAATGCCTTCTCGTGACATCGGAAGGTAAGGGCTTACAGCACAGGAATATTCAACTTGATAGCTTTGTCACTAAGGAGGAAGGGAGCAAAGCTGAGTTCAAAATGGAACGACAAATTATTCGAGGAACGGAAAATTACTGACAGAATAGCTTCTCCTTGTTCTTGTCCTTGTCTTGCTTCCATACTCAAAAATTCTGTATTATGCAAAATTCAACGAGGAATCCGATGAACACAAAGACAAAAAGATTAAATTGAAAGTCTTTGAAATTTTGAAAGAGAAAAACCGTCAAAAATGGTGTTTTTCGACTATTTCTCTAACAGATTTAGTCCGAACGGGCTCAAAGTGAGTTTTAGACTTACCTTTCGATGCTCTATCGAATGCTACAGTCCTGGCTAATCCCCCCATGAAAACGGGGAGCACGGGGCGTCCCGGGGTGTCCCCCAGCGCCCCCCTCGCTTCTGGCGCCTCCAGACATTTTTAAACTGGGCCCAATTTGGGTTCGTCGTATTCTCCGTTCGATTCTGCGTCGATTCATTTGAAAAAATAAAATAAAATATTTAACTATAATTTACATTTTGATTTTCAAAGAATTGGCGAATAAAACGATTCGTGCATCGTAGAGTACACCTTGCGGTATTTATCCACTGCTGCTGCAGAATGTTTTGCTAAGTACCGTAGAACGTACGCAGTAGAGTTCGTAATTCGGGGCGGGTCATTCGGTATCGCACCGGGTATCGCTCTCGAAAAGTGAAGAATGAAAAGACCCGATACCTCGGCAAGGTATCGGATAGAAATCCAATACCTGAAATCTGTTCACACTCACAACTCAAAAACTACTGAACCAAATCGATCAATATTTTGACTAGAAACGTACTTCTCAACGATCTTTCGATTGAATTCGAAATGGTCCCTGAAAGGGCATGTTAAATTTTTGAAGTCTGAAGATCTAAGCGCTCAGAAAAAAAGGGCAATTGCTTTTTTTATATGCAGCAACCGTCCCTAGATCGCTTTTACATGATTGGAGATCAATACAAACTGTTCTGGCTATGTTTTATGCGTACTTCGATGTCCTCAATGACCTCGTTCCAATCTGAAATTGGATCATTACTAATCAAACGAGAAATTTGAATAGGCTAGATTAGCATTGAGATGGCTATACCTTTAAAACGCGTTCTCCGTAAGAACTCTGTGAAATGGGGGTCAGATGGCACAGTTTCAGAAAATTTTCTCGTATCTGGCTCAACTTTCACCAACATGACCCCTAGGGACGACATTCACGATTTTTGAACTTTGATCCCGAAAATTTTGATCTTTGATCTTTGATCTTTCGAAAAATAAATTTCAGATATCCCTATCATGTGATAGCTCATTCGAAAGAGCGTAAAAAGTTATGCAAAATGCCCAAAGGATTTTGAATTTCATCAAGTATGACCCAAGTTATGACTCAAAACATGACGATTTTCGTCGATTTCGACGAAAATCGATTTGGCTACCCAGGAAGGAAGGGGCTCCAGGTCTCTATTTTTTGACATTAATTGTGTTTTTATATATAAAAAACTTGTTATACTTTGCGGGTAACATTTCGCGTGCCAATATATCAAAAACTTCGACCAAGCGTGGCCAACTGCGTCTTTTTCAAACAATGGATTCATTCCGATTGGAGGGTGAGTGTTTTCCAGCACTTTTTTATGCCTCAAATAATGTTTTTTGGTCATTATGAACCGTCTGACGAAAGTTTGTCAACATTTTGATGTATATTTTTGACATGACTCACTTCGACTTTTTTCACATAAGGGTCCCCCCTTATGTGAAAAATCTGGTTACGAGTCAAGTCGGAATTGACCACAACAACATGTCGGATTGCACTAAAAGTAACATAAAATAAATTTCTAGACACCCTAAACAAAACTTTATCTCAGATCGGAGGTCCTAATTTGACATGACCCTTACCATGTTTTTCACATAAGGGGGGACCCTTATGTGAAAAAAGTCGAAGTGAGCCATGTCAAAAATATATCAAAATGTTGACAAACTTTCGTCAGACGGAAAAACATAATGACCGAAAAACATTATTTGAGGCATAAAAAAAGTGCTGGAAAACACTCACCCTCCAATCGGAATGAATCCATTGTTTGAAAAAGACGCAGTTGGCCACGCTTGGTCGAAGTTTTCGATAAATTGGCACGCGAAATGTTACCCGCAAAGTATAACAAGTTTTTTATATATAGAAACACAATTAATGTCAAAAAATAGAGACCTGGAGCCCCTTTCTTCCTGGGTAGCCAAATCGATTTTCGTCGAAATCGACGAAAATCATCATGTTTTGAATCATAACTTGGGTCATACTTGATGAAATTCAAAATCCTTTGGGCATTTTACATAACTTTTTATGCTCTTTCGAATGAGCTATCACATGATAGGGATATCTGAAATTTATTTTTCGAAAGATCAAAGATCAAAGATCAAAATTTTTGGGATCAAAGTTCAAAAATCGTGAATGTCGTCCCTAGGGGTCATGTTGGTGAAGTTTGAGCCTTGGGAGACCATTTAAAGATAACTGTGCCACCCCACCTTGTTTCTAACAGAGAACGCTTTTAATACGAGCGTGAAATAACAGATCAGTTCAAAAGTAGCGCAATCTCTACTCGTTGAAAGACTAGATTGTGAAAGCAAAAACGGCAACCCATCTTTTCTTTAATCGTGTTTTCTCGTTATGCGGCGCTTGTCAGACGGTTCATTTTTTGGAGCAGTTGGAGCATTTAAGCTGAATGTAACGATAAAAGGCTAGCTCGTGAACAATATTTGAAAAAAATCGTTCCAAACTCTGAATATACCTTAGATTGTTAGACGAACGGGTCAAAAAGCGCGAGCGACCAGTCGATCGAGGGGAGCGGGGACGAAATGATGAGAATGACTCATCTCACGATGCAAATCGCGTGATTATGAATCGAGTACGCGCTAGTTCGAGCGTACTTTTGACTCTCAGGTTTCGGATCTTTGACGATTTTGGCGAGCAGGTTTCGGATTTCTCTCCCTCTCATTCTTCATTCACGGGTACCCGTGGTATCGGGTCGGGTTGTTTCTCGAACTCTAGTACGCAGTGATGCACGAATCGTTTTATTCGCCAATTCTTTGAAAATCTAGGCACCGCAGAGTAAAAATTCAAACCCCTTCTAAAATGGCTGTTTTTCTACTTTGGGGTGATTGACGATGCCGAATCACGATAGCACTTCCAGAATTTCAAAATATTTTAATTTGAGGTAGTATTTAGGTGCCTTGCTAAGCCCCGCCCACTTGGTGTTGCGACCGAGAGTGTGCAGTTCGTTGAGTCATTATTTTTCAGCGGGTCAATTACTGAAATTTTCAAATATGTTTATTATTAATTTTTGAAGTTTAATTGGGTAGTGCCACATGAAAAGATCAATAATTGATAAATATAATGATTGTTTTCCTCTCCGGACGTCAATAAGGGGCTTAACAATATTCTACAGTAATCTCTACCGTACCTCAGATGTGCTAACACCTGCACTGATCCTCGATTCTGACCTATAATACAACCTCTTCCGAAGGAGATTCCAAATACAACAGGCTTTCAAAGTGGCGTGCTTATATTCCGCGAGAATTTTGGGAAACGCAGTGTTAGGATGTACTAACTTTGATAATCAACTGCTAAGTTTGGGTGAATTGAATTTTTCTATTTTTTTGTTTATAACAGGGTCATAACTCGAAGAAGACATTATTAATAGAATTGGAGAGCTGCATCCCTTAAATCGGTCACTGGGCAATTTATTGTCAAAAAATGACGAATTCACAATTTTTGGAAGTCAATTTCTCGTTTCGGGTGAATTCGAATTTTTTTATTTTTTTACAGTGAGTTATTAGTGACTATATCTAAATAATGATTATGAAAACTAAGAGCTGCATCTCCTAATAATCGATTAATCTGTGAAAAGTGGTTTTTGTGGGACGATTTGAATTCCCGCGCGTTCGAGGTTTACTAATCGGTCGCAGGCCTTCCCTGGCTCTCGATTTCGAAATTCCCGGACTGCGCCCCCTATTGAAAATCTAAATGCAAATTCTAAATAAATATTTTATTTTATTTTTTCACATGAATCGACGCAGAATCGAACGGAGAATACGACGGACCCAAATTGGGCCCAATTTGAAAATGTCTGGAGGCGCCAGAAGCGAGGGGGACGCTGGGGGAAGTTGGGGGACACCCCGCGACGCCCCGGGCGCCCCGTTTTAAAGGGACCCGGCAGACATAGAACATTTAATCTCCTATGAAAGAGAATGGCATTTATGGATAATTGGCAAAATATTAGATTTTTAAAAAAATTCTAAACTAGTAAAAAACAACAACAAAAATATGTGGTGCGATTTCATGGTGTGTTTCACGGTCACGACTTATACCAATTTTGGCACGTTGCCAACTTTCAAAATGTCGCGTTGTTCCCCGTATTTTTCGGAGTGTTTGTTTTTTCTGCTTTATTTACGATTTGTTGTCAATATTTCGCTTTAAATATCGTACCCGTTCTTGGATAATTCGATTCCAAATGTAAATTGACTTGTTAAACGAGCTTTTATCATTTGCGCTTACTCAGATGGCACTCAAGTACGACGCAAAGCACGACCCGCAGCCCCTCCCGACAAGCCCCGTCGATCCGTGAGTAACCGTACTCAACCTTTACCTTTATTATCTAAGGGACGGTAATAAGAGCAAGTGCATTACAGAATCTGCCATCCGTCGAATATTCCGGAAGCTTTCTACAGTGGTACTGGCAGGTTCCCGGAGAAGGGACGCTACTTCCTACCCTGCGTCAATGCTTGTGAGTATAAACACTCATTGTCTCATTATATGCTCTAGGGTCAGTTCGTTTTCGGTTTTGCTTCATACTATTCACGGCCACTTAATTTTTCTCCTTGCTCCCTCTCTCAAAATTATTGCCTGGAGGTCCTCTTCTCTAATGGGAGAGAGGGGAACATACCGGCAGGGAACGAATAAATAGAAACCTAATGTGCAACCCTGGATCATTCTTTCATTCTTATTAGAGTAGTTTCTGTGACAGATCCCCTAACGTAGACTCATTTCAGGACGAGTAGGAGGCTCCCTTGCTGTCTATGTGGTGTGCTTCTCTTCGCGTTAATGGTTTACTGTGGAATATTCTACTACTTCTTCTCGTCAAGCTCCTCGTATCCGATCACCACTTACGCCCCGAGAGCCCCGATTGCTCCTATGGCCCCGGCCGCCTCGGCTTCTATGGAACCGCCCCGCCCGACGGGCACTGCTGAACAGTGAGTTATCAGAATAGATTGTTATCGTTTAGGGTACGGAAACGACAACAAGTCCATTTTAGAAACTGCCATCCGTCGAATATTCCGGAAGCTTTCTTCAATGATACTGGCAGGTTCCCGGAGGAAGAACTCCACTTCCTACCCTGCGTCAATGCTTGTAAGCCGATTCCCATTATATCACTATTATTAGAGTTAATAATCACCCCATTTTCAGTCCGTTTCAACGTCGATCTGATGACGCAAGTGAAGAATCGGATGGAGGATGGAGTGTGGGACAGAGAGAATCCGACGAAATTGCCTGTGGGAGGAGGTAAGCGAGAATGAACTGTGCGGTAGTCATACAAGGCCCCCGTCAATCTGTAGATGTTTGTATTGCAAATTTCAGAAGACGCGTACAAGAAATACTCGATCGAATACGCGCTCGCACTCGCCCGAGTCACGAATGGTGAGTGATCAGGAATTGCACTCTGATTATATCACTCTGATACTCGTACATTGATGTTGTTATTTTTATTACTGTTATTTAAATGTTTTTTTTGATTTGCAGTTACGAGGAGCTGGACGGCTACTGGGGCAAGGAATATAACAAGGTGAGCGCGCTCTCTCGCAATTCACGTGAATGAGTAAGGGTGCATTGTTTGTGAACTGGATGTAGGCATGTTTTCATATCGAACTCATATGCGACGAAATTGTTGATTTATCCTAGTATCCTAGATCCTAGATTTATCGAAGTTTGAGGCCGTACTAGGCTTGAAACTAGGCATCCTCAACGATGTGAGTCAATCTTGGTTAACCACAATTATTCCGCTTTCTGGCTAGTGTCCACCTTGTGAGAAGTAATACAATAAGACAATATGACCACACGAAGAGTGGTTTTTGCGAGACAGACCAGCGCATTTACGCGCTGTAGCACGTGAAATCAATATATTGGTTGCAGCCGCACTTTGCCGAGGGCGAATGGCTCGTGTTGTGGCAGGAAGAGGTTGCGGGTCTCAGCCAAACGGACTGGATACGACACAACGTCTGCATGGTAAGTACTATTATATGTAGATTTGATGTTCTTGTGTTATATTTTTAAGTTTGTGGTAACAAAACAATTTCTCGAGATGCTAAATTCCAGAAGTGCATCGCTCCACTCGTGGAGAAATACGTGATGCAATTGTACGATCTCACGGCGCCGCGACAGTTGAAATGGTGAGTGTACACGGCCACACAATTATGTGCTACTTCTCTACCGTAATTAATTGTTCTTATTTGTGTTTCGGAATTCAACACCATTTATCAAAGGCTTGTATCAACGTGAAACCTGAACAACTTATAAGCGTATTATTGTTCCCCTATATTTCATCTGAATAATCACTGTCCCAATCCTCCTCATCTTCTTCCTGTTCCTCTGCTCTCAGCATCTTGTCAAATTCAAGCTTGAGCACATCATAAATATCATCGTCCGGGGCACCAATCCTCTTGAAAAATCGCTTGTCTTCGTAGTCGTCCCTCACTTTCCAACTTTCCTCGAGTATCTAGGGAGAGGATAGGCAATTAACTAGTTCTAATTGCCAGACTATACCTCCTTTCTCCATGGATGTTCTCCCTTTGTCATCTTTCTCTTGACACTGATCGCAATTTTTCCCTTCCTTGGAAGAAGGCAGTTACCAATTTCGACTCGGGTCCTCGACAATTCTCCGAATGTGAGTGAATTGAAGTGCATAACGGCCAATTTCATCTTCTTGTTATAATACTTCGGAGAACTAGTGAAAAATACTCTCGTTATACTAGTCCCCACTTTATAATAGGTAAACATTACCATGCAAATCTCTTCGAAGCGTACAGCAGTGACATCGAATGAAAACATTCGCACATAGCAGTGCCAGCATCCGAGGAAGAAATGAGAAAGGCTTTTTCGAATCGAGGGGAAAAGAGCATAGTTTTGATAATCTCATATTCCGGCGAGTCCACCTAACATTAGGATTGATTATGATTTGAAAAATATGCAAAACTTATTTATTTATGTATAATTGTGTCCGTAATGTCTACCTTGATGGGCTCCTTTTGCGCTTTCTTCGGTTTGCCCTGTCCATTCTTCCCTTTCCCCTTCTTTTTTCCATTCCTCGAGGAGTGGTTGCACTTGGTGACAAGTTTGAACTGTTCTCCCTTTTAGAAATATTTTGCTTGTTTCTATAAAATAATACGAAGTTGCTTACCTTGGTCCATTTGTGTTTTCCGGTGCAATGGTGAATGAAAGAACGAACATATTCAAGAGCCAAAGCCCGGTCTTCTCGTTTCGGATATTTTTCGTTTATATAATACAGGTGGTTAAAGAAACTCTTATACCAAAGCGAGAGAGCTTGGGAAGTCTCATCATTCTTCATTCCCTAATGAGAGGAGCATTTACGATGATGGTCGTTTCTTTCACTAACTTTCCACCATTCTTTCCTCATAGGCTTCTGCACGTGCCAGAAATCGCGTTGCGTTTCAATGTGCTGCAGCTTAGGATTCGCGCGTAGACGACTATCTACCATGGCATTTGAATCCGTGACCCGCGTTCTAGTGACGCCATATTATTGTATAAAATATGAATTATATTACTTACTTGATGGTGAAACCCTCATCAACCAGTTGCTCCAGTACTTTCTCGCTTCCAAGCGACTCCATGCGACAGGACTTACCTTCTGCATTAGATACACTAATTATATTCAATTAATTAATGAGTAACCAATTCCAGGGTCTGTGATCGAGAGCGAGACGGCAGCGATGATGAGACGAAGAGAAGAATCGAACGCGGCAACTTTACAATTGGACGCACAGAAACCAGGCGAGTCGAACTGCCCATCCAAGGCAACTACTATTCCATCCTCCTATTTAAATATATTGAAAATTATTAATTGAGATACCTAAGTTACCGCAGCAGTTAATTTTGATACGGTACGTGCGTCGTTCTCCCACTCAGAATAAACACGATCGATTGAGGGGCAAGCGTAGTGACGAATTGAGTCGCGCATTGATCGATCACTAGGGGCACCAACTCGCAAAAGCTCGAAGAAATCAATAACGCGCTGTAATACGACTAAGATATATGACTAGGTAATGTGTATTATACCGGAATTGGTGTGCCAGTAACGAAGGCAGCGACGGGAATGGCCTGATTCAGCTCGTAGACCATACTCCTTCCCTTTCCCTTCTTGGGCTGACTGTCCCAACGGCTCCACACTTTGCACTCCATGCACTGGTACGTTACCGAGATAGCACTGGCAATTTGCTTCCAGCACATGGATGTCTTATCGATGAGTCCACCGCACTCCTGACATCGACGAAAGAGAGATTCCAGCTTAGACATTTCCATTAGAAAATAATTCGCGCGGATATTATGCTCCTCTTCCTCCTTTTCCTCATCTTCCTGTTCGGTTTCACTTGGTTGTGAATTGAAAGAAGGGCGGTAGGATGATTCCTTGAAATACATTGTGATACACAAATCCCCCCCCCCCCGAGCAAACACATACCATTTTTGCAATTGTAGGTACGGAGGAAATAGCTGAATTCGATCGATAAGTTGCTAATTTATCTATTCCAGGTTGCTGCGACGATTGGAGATCAAGTTGGCTGAGCGATAAGGGAGCAACGGCGAGTGCAGACATGGACGACGACGTTTCCATTGGATGTAGAGAAGTCTAGGAAAGGAATCTAATTTCCTATCTTCACTATTTGGAGCTCTCTTTGGATGTAAATACTAGGATACTTACTAGCTATTGCAGTTCTTTGAAGAAAGTTTTTTTTGCTTACTTTCGATTGTAAGTATAATTTTCGAAATGCTAGTCATTGAATTATACTTGTCGAATTATTGTTGGTAAAAATTTTACGTAAAAATAGATTGCTAGTGCCTACAGTACCTCGCCGTCTAACGGATTATCATTTCTTGCGGTGAATGAATAATCGCCGTCAATTCCTGAATGCCAGTCGACATCGTCCTGATAGCAGTCATTAGGCATTCAGTACCCTAACAAAATCATGAAGAAATGTTGTTTTAACGGTGGAATTGCACCAGTGACTCTACCGTAAGTCTTAATTCTGCCTATAGTCTTTTGGATTTCGATAATTGATAGTACTTCCACAAATTCGTAAAAAAAAATAAATTGTAAGTATATTAATCAATAATAATAATTAGATATTTTCATGTCCTTACTAAATATTGTTTATGTGATAGTGAATAATGTCTTAACTGTACTGTGATGTATCATCCCTTCGCCCATTGCTTCCTCGCCCTCGTCCTCCTGCCCATCAACCGGGGTGCTGCCCTTATCAAGTCGCATGCGCTTCTATGAGTGGGGAAACATTGAACTAATATGTCTAATACCTATCCAACCTTATCACTGGACTCGATATTACTTGTATCACTACGTGTGTCCTTGAAAAGAACTAAGTGTCAATGCTACCTTCAATGGGAGGCCCGACTGGTCGAAATGGCTATCGCACCAACGAATGTCCTCCTTTGCTCTGAGCCTACTTCGAATTGATTCTAACTCGCGAGCAGTTTCGTCTTCACATAGCCCAAGGGAGAGCACCCACAACTTCTGCAGATAGGGCTTAGCGGGGAACGTGCGAGTATCCCTCGACTGGCACCCACATCGAGCGCATTTCCGATTCCGTTTGGTGAGCATTGCTAATAAATGAGTTGTTTATACTTAAATGATTCAATTGACAGCTTCAAAACTCGCAAACGATGCACGCGATTGGTAAACGGATATATAAGAATATGCGAAATAGGGACAAATCAGACTATTCCAGCATTCGAACGATAGCAGGGGACGTTAAAGCCGGCTTAGATTAGTCAAAATGAATGAGTCCTTTCAATTTAAGTGCATATATTCCGAATATAACAAAGAAGCAACGGAAATATGACTCTATCGCCGATATTCGAGATTTTGAAAAGAGAAAGCCGGACCAGTTTAGCTCAAGAACTTGCTCAGGAGCCCGTTACAACGGTTATTTCCCCGTCAAAACAAGTGAAACCCGTGCGCGATGACTAGTAGGACCCCATAGAACGTGAAAATGTTTAAAAAAATAGCAAACAATGAAAATCAGCGATGAAAACTGAAATATTTCATCCGATTCGCTTGAATCGAATTTTCTTGGCTAAATGCCAGGATTCGCGACGACATTCATGAAATAGGCTTGACCGCAAATCACACCACCGCACTCATACCGTAACGACACCATAATTTATTTTATTTTTTAATTACTTAAATATTAATTAATTTTAATTATTTTTCTTGTTAACAGACTCAAAACGATAGTTACTACGGAATATGATTACATAACAAATATATGTCAGGTCCCTTTAATGGGGGGATTAGCCAGGACTGTATATCACATGAGGGTCATATCTGAAATATATTTTTCATGCATGAAATGCATGGATCAACATGAAATTTTGCCAGAAGTATGCCTGACTCCTGGGAAGGACCCAAAAAAAATTCAGCTCGATCGGAGCATTTTGAGGCCTTGTGCCACCCCCTGTGGAAGACCATCCCGCTCTTACAGGGAATGCGTTTTAATAATAATAATACTAGTCCTCCGGAGGCCCCTGCCGGGGGCTGGGGCGAGCTACGCTCGCCCCGTGGCGCTCCGCGGTCGTCTCGCGCCCTTCGGGCGCTCGCCGACCGCTCCGCTAGACGCGCGTGGCGTAGAATGAATAGACTCGACTCTCCCCCAATTGGATTAGTCTCCCCTCTCTCCTCACTCTCTCGCTAATCCAATCAATGCGCCCGAAAATGTCGCTACGAAATATCAAAACGCGTTCTATTATAGGTGATTTATGAAACACACGAGACACAGCAATAATTCTCCCATAAAGCCGAGGTGAGGGTCGCTCCTCGGTCGCTCCAGTTAGCAGTGTCCCTCTCCTTGTGTAGTCGCACATCCGGCTCCTTTGTCAAGGTTGGCGATGGGCATTGTCCATTGTTCCCTTGTTGGGTAGTCGATTCACATTCTTGCGCTTTTTTGGGGAATATCATCAGATCACACTTAACAACGTGATGCTTTCCTAGCCCACGATGAATTTGTGCGCTTGCACTACAATGATTTCGTGTATTCGTGCAATTATCGTTCGTTCATCCATTCAGCTCCATATTTATTTTAGCACTTTGGAAATTACATACTGAATGGGCATGAAAACGGAGGTAGTTGAATCGACTGGGGGATATGATAAGTAGGGGGATAGGAGTGCGGCTTCACTTGGGCATCATTCCGACTGCCTTCAGCATTTCCCCAGCACGGCTTCACGTTGATCGTTTTCATCGTGTGCATGTCAGCTGCGTACACACGAAGAGGACCCTCGGGAAGGGGTACCTGAGATCAAAGATCAAAGATCACGGAAAAAAGTAAAGATCGTATTCAAGTCACACCATTGCTAAGCCAGTCAGTATTTTTTTATAGTTCAGGAAAATAGTTTCTCATTTTGAAATTGGCAATATTCATCAAAATGATCAAAGATCAAAGGCCAAAGCCCTCCGTACCGTCTCTCCTTTCCAGTTCGTCACGTTGGGACCGGTGGTGTGGGCCAGCGTATGGCCGTTCTTCTCGAACCAACCCTGAAACGGCAAAAATCCATATCTCACTGATAGGCTGTAATGGAAATTCTGGACTTTGAATGATCAGAAAAATCAAGGAAATAATTCAATCAAAGATCGAAGATCAACATGCCTTGGTCGTGACCGAGGTGCACAGCGTCGCACAGATGTTCGCGCCCGTTTGCTGAAAAAACATATATTATTAGCTAGTCGGAATATTACATAACGTGCGGAACGATAAATTACGCGCGGGACGATTAATTACGCACGAACGTAAAATAACGAGTGCAAAGATTCATTACTACTCCGTTTTTGTGCTCGAAATATAAATTAATTTAAATTAATTAACGATAAATTACTACTGTAACGAGAAAAAAACGAGCGAAACACTTTAATACCTTGCTCATGGTGGGTAAGTCGAGGCCGTACTCGATCAAGATGTGCGACAGACCGAGCGTGCGATGGGCGGGTTCGACGAACACGAGAGTTGGTTTCACAATCACCTGAAAAGTGATCTTTGATCTTATGAAGCCGACCGGCTTGTTCGTTTTCTGAAGAATTTCAGCATCCCGTCAATAAAAAGAAATGAACGAGTGGTGGAGCAGTGAAGGTTTTGAATCTCTCTGTTATCAGTTATCGTAATGGCTTTTTTATATTATACCAATTCAATATCCCAATAAACTCAGTTATCGATTGCGATTGATACAGTATCCCCCATCTCTCACCTTATCGTAGCAGATGTCGGACACGCCCATGACTGCATTGGCGACGATCGAATACGAGAAGACCCACTCCATGCCCGTATTGCAGTCGTCGAACGTCACGCCCGTGCCCTAAAAAAAATTAGTATTTGAGTTCGAAATACGGGTAAACGTCTCTTCATTTTTCATACTCTCTCGCCTCTGTGACCGAAGAGAGTGTGAAGAATGAAGAGTCGATTACCCGTATTTCGAACTCTAGTGAGTATCAGTCAGTTGGCGATCGCGTAGGCTACCGTATCGCCACATAATTTCGAAACTAGTGTCTCATCTTCGGTAGTTGAATCGACTGGGGGATATGATAAGTAGGGGGATAGGAGTGCGGCTTCACTTGGGCATCATTCCGACTGCCTTCAGCATTTCCCCAGCACGGCTTCACGTTGATCGTTTTCATCGTGTGCATGTCAGCTGCGTACACACGAAGAGGACCCTCGGGAAGGGGTACCTGAGATCAAAGATCAAAGATCACGGAAAAAAGTAAAGATCGTATTCAAGTCACACCATTGCTAAGCCAGTCAGTATTTTTTTATAGTTCAGGAAAATAGTTTCTCATTTTGAAATTGGCAATATTCATCAAAATGATCAAAGATCAAAGGCCAAAGCCCTCCGTACCGTTTCTCCTTTCCAGTTCGTCACGTTGGGACCGGTGGTGTGGGCCAGCGTATGGCCGTTCTTCTCGAACCAACCCTGAAACGGCAAAAATCCATATCACAATGATAGGATGTAATGGAAATTCTGGAATTTTACTGATCAAAAAAGATCAACGAAATAATTCAATCAAAGATCAACGATCAACATACCTTTGTCTTTACCGAGGTGCACAGCGTCGCGGCGATGTTCGCGCCCGTTTGCTGAAATATTTTATTTTTAATATATTCGGAACGATGAATTACTCCCGGAACGATTAATTACGCACGAACGTAAAATAACGAGTGCAAAGATTCATTACTACTCCTTTTTTGTGCTCGAAATATAAATTAATTTAAATTAATTAACGATAAATTACTACTGTACCGAGAAAAAACGAGCGAAACACTTTAATACCTTGCTCATGGTGGGTAAGTCGAGGCCGTACTCGATCAAGATGTGCGACAGACCGAACGTGCGATGGGCGGGTTTGACGAAGACAAGAGTGGGCTTTACGATCACCTGAAAATTGGTCTTTGATCTTTTGCTGATCTTTGATCTTTAGATAATCTTTGATCTTTGGCTTCTCACGATATGACCGTCATTTGTTGTTCGCTGTATTTCGTTCAGTTCATTCTGATCAGGGGAGATGGAGATAAAACAAGGAGATACAGAAGTTCCCCATATTCTCACCGTCTCAGTCGGATAGCAGTCCCAGACCTTGGCGTACGTGCCGTCCAGTAGACTGACTGCAATGGGGAAAAGTTAAGTTACCTTTTGCAGACAAATGCAATTAAATTCCGTATCTTGCAGCTTACATTGCTACACTTTTTTGCACTAGTTGCTGCCCATTGGAAATACAAAGTTGACTAAGTTGTATAGTGCTGATGAACTAATCGTGAATGTATGTGAAATGTTAATAAATAAAAAATAATTTATGCTCACTCGCTACAATGGCCACTGAAATTGGAGCAATTGGTCCGCGCCCTTTGCATACGAATATTAAAAGCACAATACACTGAAATTTATAAACTTGAAAGTGCTGTACAAATGTAAAAAAGAAGTCCAACAAGAATGGGAGGGGTGTGAGCTGAGCGAAATGATCCGAGCGTGTCCACTGACTCATCATCTCGAGCACTTTCCCGCGTAGTTAGGATTTTGTGTTACTTCGACAAAATATTTTTAAAAAAACACTCACTTGGATAAAATTTTTCGCAGCCAAAAGAGCCGTGACAATCATTGTAGTGTAAAGAGCGGCCGAGTCTAATTCGTCTTTATCTGTAATATATGTCACTTTATGTTTTTCTATGATTTTTATGTTGTGATTAGGGCCCACCTTTGCTGAAGTTGAAATTGCCAGCTGCATTATATACAACAAAAAAAGTAAAGCCCCCTGTCATATACGCGCTGAAAAAAACTATTCTACTATGAAAATATTTTTCGACACACCCATATCCAACGAACTTTGCTGTAATTTTAAGACACTCCTTGTTGCAGCAATACTATAATACTCAATATATTAAGGAAATACAGTGAGTAATTATGTAATTTTCTGGCGCAGCTCAAAAATATCAATCCTCTGAAACTTTGCGAATTGGGGTTCTCGAGGGTGCTGATGGCTATGGGCATATTCATTTTGGCCACCGATGCATCGTTGCCTCCAGGCGACGTCATGTCGAAATCGATTTTTTCGCCTTTAATTCGGTTTCTGATCAATCTAAATTTAGGTGAGTATTGGCCCAAGGGTCAGAATTAAAGGAGGTGTATCAATATACCTAGGGGAATCTCGGTTTTACATTTTCTGGCGCATTTAATTGAATTAGCCCATTCATTCTTCAACACGCGCGCCTAGCGGAGCGACTGGGGCGAGCGTAGCGAGCCCCCCAGCCCCCGGCAGGGGCCTCCGGAGGACTAGCACCCGGAGGGGGCTAGTCACGAATATCTGGCAAACTGAGTTCTCAATGCGATATGATGGGTCACGGCTACCCGATCACGCTTTCGAAACTCCCATGTTTTCAATTTTCGTTTGAACTGAGATATGAGCGTTTGGCTGTGTGCCAAATGACCCTGAAGGGCAGGCAACGAGCGAGAGAGTATCCTTTAAAGGAGGCGTCTCATGAACCGCGCGGGCGACTATGCAAAGTGCGAAGCGAGAGGGCGCGCTCTCCTCACTTTGCATAGTCTCTCGCTCGTTGCCGGATCTTCAGGGTCATTTGGCACACAGCCAAATGCTCATATCTCAAACGAAAATTTAAAACATGGGAGTTTCGGAAATCTGATATGGTTATGGATTGCTACATTGTGAAGTTGACAGACTAGTCACCAAAATATTCATGTTACTCCTCCTTTAAATAGGAAAAATTTGATTTGATTTTTTTTTCGCCTTTAATTCGGTTTCTGATCAATAATACAAAAATTTAAATCTTCCGTCATGATCGCCATCAAATCAAATTTTTCCTATTTAATTCTGACCCTTGGGCCAATACTCACCTAAATTTAGATTGATCAGAAACCGCATTAAAGGCAAAAAAATCGATTACAGCGTGACGTCGCCTGGAGTCAACGACTCATCGGTGGCCAAGATGAGTATGCCCATCGATATCGACATCAGCACCCTCGAGAATCACAATCCTCAAAGTTTCAGAGGATTGATATTTTAGAGCTATGCCAAGCTTTGTCTGATTCTCTCGCAAGCGGCCTCATATGAGAAGACGATGGGTTCGTTCATTTTTCATAAGAAGCCTCGTTGGCTCCAGACGACTTCTCGACGATTTCATTTTTTATGCCTTTTCTAAGCTCCCAGGAAAGCTAATTTTAGGTGATCATGGCTCCGAGGTCAGAATTTGATGCTGAAAACGCCTGTCTAGTTCATTTTTCATGAATGTTCCTCAAAACGCCGGAACTGATAACTTTTGAAGGAGGTATTAGTAGCTAGATCGGACCGGCGTGAAGAGAGGATTCCGTACTTATAATTTGAGGAAAAACAAAAAATATATTTTTATATGCGCTAAATAAGAGTGAACTGAGATGTGAGTGAAATTTCCCTCGTTTCTCCCTTGTTTACAGCCTTCCCTGTTTCTCCCTTTGATCTACCTCCTTCCTCGACTACGCCGGACTTCCGATCTCTGCGATCTCTCACTCTCACACACTCTCTCTCTTGTCTGGAGTGGAGATGAGAGAGGAAGGGGGAAGATCGATAAGGAAGGGGAAAACAGGAGTGAATTAATTAGCTTACTTCTCACATTAAGTTCACTATTATTCAGCGCATTTAAAACATTTTGTTTTGCCTCAAAATATAAGTACGGAATCCTCTCTTCAAGCCGGTCCGATCTAGCTATGTGGCTACTCTCACTAATGCCTCCTTCAATAGTTAGAAGTTCCGGCGTTTTAAGAAACATTCATGAGAAATGGACTAGACAGGCGTGTTCAGCATCAAATTCTGACCACGGAGCCATGATCACCTAAAATTAGCTTTCCTGGGAAAGGCATAAAATCTGATATCGTCGAGAAGTCGTCTGGAGTAGGGTTGGCAGAATGAATCTTCGAGCGAATCCCGAATCATTCCTCGCCGAATCGCGCGGTTGTGGGATTCAAAGAGAGGGATTCAATTGAATCCGGGATTCATTTGAATCCCCGTTCTAAAAACAGCTTCAAAATCGCAATTTTAGGGAAATTTCTGGGATCTATAGGTTTTCGAGGCTTGCGAATCCGAATATGTTAATTTCAAAAGCCAAAAATTAATCAGGTGCACGCTTCTCACTCTGGCCTTCCATTCTGCCATTACGAAACGTGTTTTGAAGGCAAATGGCAGCTCTAGTGAATGCTAGTGGGCAGTTGCCAAGGATTCTTTCGAAAATTCTCGATCTTTACTATCGCTGCAGTCTATAATAAGAACGGCTCTTCCATTGCACATGGAATCAAAACTCAACCAAAAATCGATCACAATTACAACCACCTCACCATTCAAATACATTGGAGAAACATGCAATTTTTCGATATTTTTTGTCATGATTCTACGCTCGAGAATACGGGGATTCAAATGAATCCCAGCTGGGATTCATTTGAATCCTTTAATTTCCCCTCCTCTCATTCTCGGATTCATTCCACTCCCTCTCAGCGCGCGTAGAGCGGTGAAGAGGGATTCATTCTGCCAACCCTACTTTGCTCTATTATTCACTAACTGAGTGAGTCACTGAATCACCGGGGAAATTTACTTTAATTTTGGTTGCCTTTCACTGTACAAAAGGGTTTATACCGTAATCGATTATTGATTGTCGGCTATCGTAATCCCCTTCTTCCGCTCAGGATGAGGACTGGCTGCGGCAGTTCGAGGCGAACGTCACGAGAAGTGAGCAGCTGCGAGGGAACATTGAGCGGATCCTGAACGACTTCGAGGTATACGGTAGTTGAAGGCACGATATCGATTGATTATGAACCGCTAGTGAATATGGTATCTTCTTAGGTGTTGATTTTAGGTGTTGGACACGTTATGATAATCGCAGTTTGGATAATGCTGAAAGTTAAGTAGTGAGGGTGAAACTCGCAGCGGGATGGTTGTTCATAAGTAGAAATACCACATGAAAGTATCCTTGAAAAGTTGTAAAGCGCGTAGAGGTAAATCAACCTAGCAAATTTCAAGCTGGCAACCTTCTGACCTCTTCATAACATTTGCTCGATTATTCCTCAATCGAATGAATCAACGAAGCGCCGGGAAATTCACCTGACATTTCTCGTTAAAATGGCATTTTCATCCTGGAAACTCGGTGTTTCAACCTTCTTACATAGTCAATGCGAAACAAATATATTTGATGGTCGGGTCGTACTGTTTCATTCTAAATAAATATTTAACTATTAATTAAACTAATTAGTGCTAATTTGCAGCGTCACATCGACCAGCTGGAGAGCAACGTGTTCCCGATGCACGAGCAGAACGGGAAACTGCAGATCAAGCAGATGAGTGAGTCGTATTATGATGATTGGGTGAAACTTGAAAGCAGCTTGGAAAGGGGGGATATTGGATGTTATTTTTGCTGTTGTATTTTGTTGAGCACAAAATTGGTTAAAACATTTTCGGCACTTTTCTAGTTCCGTACTAGGCCCCGCCCCTTCCGCCCCTCGCCCCACATACTCCTCCCCCTTGGTAGATGGCTGAAGGTAGATTTTCTTGGTAGATGGCTGAAGGAATATTTTTCTATTCCTCGTGGAATAGGGTCGTGCGGGTGGACGAAAAATATATTAAACGGAATAAGCTGATTGTAATAATTTATACTGTTCACTTTCTGTTTTTCGTTCGCAAACATGCGAAGAGTTATATTTTCGTAAAATAATTTTTTTTCGTTTTATGGTTCCCCTTTGCAGACATCCAGAAGCTGCTGAAGACGATCGACGCGACTATTCAGTTCTACGGGAAGAGCGGCGAGCTGGAGTCGGCCATTCGGTGAGAGTACGGTAGTCAGTTGGCGATTGATAGTTTAATGTAATCAGTCGGTGATAGGCAAGCTTCGATTGTCAATTGTCTGTAGAAAATCAGTTCGTTTAATTCCGGTCAAAACCGGAACGTTTGATGATGCAAGTGGCGTACATAAAGGAGATAGATAGGCCGCATGCCATGAATCTGATACTCGCCCTAAAAAAAATCAATTCGCATCTTGGTGATGCAGCACCTTTCTCGTTGGCTACGTAATTCGAGCATTTTATACTAAAAAAACGCGAGATCCGTAAATTCTGCAGGGGAAGAAAATTCTGGTACAACCAGCGAATCGCGTGTTTCAGTGCTCGTACATCACGCAAAATGCGTGCAAGGTTTCTATTGGATACTGTAACAATAAAAGGGTGATAGAAGAAACCAATTATTTGCCGCTTGATTGCCTTATTTTTATTAAATGTATATTAATAACTAGTTCCTATTTGCAGTTCCTATCTATCTAACAGCTGGCCTTACCAGTGGGTCCCGCCTAGCTTTGTCTTAACACTGTAAAATCGCTTGACGTGGATACACCGGAACTTCTCTGTTTTTTTTGGCCTGGGCTGCGACCGCTCTAAATGTGGAGGGGGGGGGGGATACTCTGCTACCAGGATACCCGGAGGGGATACTCTGTAGAGTTCGAGTATCCCCTCCGGGTATCCTGGGTAATCGATTTGATTATCATGACGGTGGTAGTAACAACGGTAGAGCAGATCAAAGCGTATTCGAGGTACGCCTTAGTGAATCCCTCTGAATTCACAATTTATCGACAGAATATCACATTTGTCACGAGAAAATCGAGCTAGAATGGCAATTCTTAGAAAATAGAGCGTAAATCGTAAAATGAATTAACATCGGTTTTGAATACCTCTAGGCATGACCTAACGTCCCCCAAATTGCAGAAGTGCAGAAATAGTTGTGGGGCTCTCATAGGTTTGTCGATTTAACATGCATTCCCTGTAATAATGAGACAACCCCAGCAGCGTGGCACAATGATTCAAAATGTTCTAATCGAGCTGAAATTTTTGTGGTAGTCCTTAGGGTCAGGTGTGCTTCTGGAATAAATTAATGTTGATTCATGCATTTCATGCATTTCATGCTCGCGAAGTCGGCCTTGCCAGGTTGTTAATAAACCCCTAATCCCAATTTTCACTTTCAATTTTTGTTCTGTTCCAGACCCCCGATGAAGGTTGTTTTTCCTAACGCCTCGTATATTGGCATTCCATGATAGCAAGATATCAGCTGTTTGTGGAGAAAAATTGTTGCCCTTTTATTATTGTTGTTGATATTCTTTTCCATCATAATACGCAAATGAGTTGCGCCGAATAAATTCAACAAATTCCTTTGAGACCGATTCCGACGCCACCCCATCCGGTAGGATTCGAATCCCTTCCGGAACGGTTGACCTTTTCCTTCTTCCCTTCCTCTCATTCCTCGCCGCTCCCTTCTTTCACCATCTCTACTCCTGACAGAGTAGGAGACTCTGATTCAGATCATCGATAATTTAATACCATTACTCTGTGTTTTCTGTTTCTGCTGATTTTACAGAAATCCCACTATTCATGGGCGTTTTTAAACATCTTCATTCTCGATTTTCGCTATCAAGGCAAGCGAACAAGACACGCAAAAAATAAATGAGTTTCCTAACCGATTCGTGATTGCCTCCTCGATGACACACCCTCGAAGGAAGACGAACAATTAATTTCTTGACAAGACGTTCGAAGTTCGATTGTGCATTCTTTTCCTTCCCTCGAGCTCAGCACCTAGACCCTCCATCGAAAGCCTTCGAAGTCGATGACGAGCTGATGGGCCAGAAGAGAGAGAGGAGCAAGATACAAGAGTAAGCGAGAGCTCACACTGCTATAAGTCTCCGACGTTCCGCATTGTCTTCGTGTCTCTCTCGTGATTCAGAATCATCGCGAGTGAGAGAAGACGGGTGTTAGTACTGTATTCGAGCTCAGCACAGTAGTGACCATTGTAGCAGTGTGGCGAATCCCAAGCAGGGGCTGGCAATCCTAAGCAAAAACCGATGTATCGGATGTCTGCGAAAAGATTGCAGCGGCGCATGTGCCTCCCGCTGCGCAGAATGCGGTGATTCGGTACATCACAAATTCATCTGTATCGGGATGGGACAGGCAAGAATCGGACGATCGGCTCGACTTCGTGATTCTCCAATCCGCTCACCATCAAAATCCTCCCCGCTGCCTCCCGCTGCGCAGAATGCGGTGATTCGGTACATCACAAATTCATCTGTATCGGGATGGGACAGGCAAGAATCGGACGATCGGCTCGACTTCGTGATTCTCCAATCCGCTCACCATCAAAATCTTTTCATTATCTACATTGCCTACGTCGTCTACTCTCGTGCCTCGCCTAGAGTTTTCGTCTTCGAACAAAAGAAGAAGATAATGGGGTTGATCTTCTACGTCTAATGGATCCAAGGACGAGCTAAAAGAGTATAACCATCGCCATCAGCATACTCGAAACCCCCAAACCACGATGTTTCAGAGATTTTGCATTTGTCAGCTGTGTCTTTGCACGATACTACGGTGAAACACTTCATATAAGCCCCGTTGCATGAAATTATCCTTGTCGAATCACACCCGTTTAACTCCTTTGACTTTGCGTGCTGTGGGACCCGTCTTTACGATCACAAACTTGCAGAGGCGAGAAGAGATAGGCGAGTTTGACAATGCCGTTCACAGATCTATCCTGTGATGAAACTGCCCAACAACAGATAAACCGTGCTATTAAAGAAGGCGTCCCACGAATCGCGCGGGCGATTATGCAATGTGAGGAATCAGAGGGGCGCTCTCTTCATTCCGCACGCTCTCTCGCTCGTTGCCTGCGTTTCAGGGTGACTGCGTTGCGCGCGTACTTCTCGGGCCCTAGCGCAATTCAGAAGCTCAGAAACAGGATCTTCACAAACGGCAAAAAGTATGATGCTATTGGGACCACGAGGGATTGTTTAAAATTCTTTTGAAACTTGCTCTTGAATTCGGCAATCTGCCATGTGGTCCCAAACTGTACTTTAACATTTTCCCCCTGATTTCCCGTGGCGAAATACTCATTGATTGGTTCTTCTCTTTATCAAACAAGTTTTATTCTGCCTACTGCCGATTTATACTGCTGTTTTTCCATGCTGTTTTATTTGATCTCTGCACTATCGCCATCCGGAATCACGGTTACACCCTACACGGACACATGCACATCACTACCATTATCTATGAATCGAGATACAGCGAGTTGGCCTTGTGATTTTTTTCAGATTCTATTGGCGACAGAGAGCGCACAGATGTACCCCTGTCTCATCTTGTCTCTTTGTCTCCCATTGCTCACGCAGAATCATTCAATTGAGGGACGCGAGAAAAGAATTGAGACTTCACATGGACGGAATTTCGCTCTGGAAGTCCCTAACATTGTTTCATGCTTCTTCCTGATGCTCGATAATGTGGTATAAGTCTACCACTTAAAGCATTTCTCAAAATACCCACATATTCGAATAGGGTTGCACAAATATCAGCAAATACAGAATATCCTTAATTAAATTTGTCTCGATAGAGTGATTCCAAGCTTCAAAAACAAGCTTTTCTTGCAGAAGCAATGGTCTGTTCGTTCGCAGGAAATGGGCAGGATCATCTACGCCACCAGTGTCCTCTTCTCGCTATCCTTCTTCCCCAATAGAGCCTTTCAAGTGTTCTTCTCGAACTGTTGCGCAGAATGGATACAAGATATCAACAAAAAATATGTCGCTATTTGAGTGAGGAATCGAGCCGCCCCCTTCTCCTTCCTTTCTCTCTAATTTCGAGGAAACCGAAGTAACTTAATTCAAATTGATAGCTTAATTAATAACTAAACTTAACTTATCTCCATACCCATCTAGAGAATGAGACTAGGTAGGCAGCGACACGGTTCGCTATTATTGTCGATGCATTATTCGACAGCCTTCGACTACCTTCTATTTGAGGGGTGTGACAGGTGAGAACGACAAATAACGAGTCAAAATGACGTTGAGAAGGGCTAGAGTGGCTCATCAGGGAGGTATAATGGTGATGATAAACCATTGCCTTTTTATCTCTGCTATAATAAAAAGAAAAAAACAGAAATACCGATTTTTTTGATGCGTGAACTACCAGTGATCATTAAGAAGAATAGAGCGAATACCCCAGCCGTTCCGATTAATCCGATGCTGGAAAAAAAATTAAATTTGTTTGTTTGAACTCACAGTTTTTACGAAACTGATTTTTCCCTACCAGGATGACCGGATGTGACAGCCATTCTTTCAAAAAAAACTCGTTTTGAGGGGGTGACACAATGGTTCAAAATCCCCCGATCGAACAAGTGTTTAGGTGGGCACTCTTTTTGAGAGACATCGGGAGAGCCTCGACGAAAGTGGGGAAATAGAAAATCTTATTTTTAAGTCTTAAAAATACACCAGAAGTACTATCTGTTCCGCTCTTTTACGAAACTATTTCATAATTCATCATCATTCGGTATGAGAGCATCATCAGTGGAGTATTGAGTTGGAAAAAATACGCACGGAGAAAAAACTAACAAAACTTTTCCCAACAGCTTATTGCACTCCCAGGATTTTCGTTGTTCTCGTTGATCACTTCCGCTCGGCTGATCCGGAGTAGGCGACGCACTGTAAATATACATTAAAGAAGGCGTATCATGAACTTTTCAAATTCAAATTGAGCGAGTCCTACAACGATATTCCGAGCTTTTCAAGTTTTCGCTAAACACAGGAAAACTTCTGGAAATTTGCCAAGATTACGGTAGCCTCGATTTCAACCGAGAAGGAAACAGCAAAAGATTCCCGCATTCGGTGGGATTCGAACCCACCTCCGCTTACCCATTCCCTTCCCTTCTCTGGTGTCCGGAATCAACTTGGAATCAAGCAATTCCCACAAGTTAGAATCAAGCTTGATTCTAACTTGTGGGAAGTGCTTGATTCCAACTTGTGGATTTATCGATTGATAGAAAGCATGAGTCCCCTCATACAGTAACCAAAGGCCCCGCATGGTACGACCATGTGGGGACGGTCACATCCAAAATACGGTCCAACTGGGTACCGTAGACATTCGATCGCACTCGTGCCCGAAGGCAGTCAGAAAAGGGCTGAAAAAAGGGACCTTATAGGCGATATCTGTGCTGGACGCTACGAGCATTCAGTGCATTCAGTGCTGCAGGACTCGATAAGATGAATCGGATAATACGTACGTTTAAAATATTGAATATTATACTTATTTTTGTTATTGAGCATTTTTTTTCAAATTTTTTGATTATTTTTCAAAAAATATGTTGCCTAAAATTATTATTACTGTAATATGCGCAAAAATTTTACTGCTCCTTCTTGACATTAATGTTTCAACAGGGCTTTGACATGTGTACTTTGATAAGGTGTGGTTGTTGGTTTTTGCTACTATCATCAAACATTTTTATATATTTGACAAAGAAATCAGTGACATTCCAGGCGACGAACGATGCAATCAACAGGAGACAATCATCATGTAAGTTATGGAGAACAATATAACAACAAGTATTAATAGCATGTGTCCTGTCTATTCCCCTCTATTCCCCTTGCCCTTACCCCTTCCCGCACCTCTTCCTTTCTTGACCGGAGGTTGATCGTTGTCCGAATCCGACGATTCCCGTTCTTCCTCCATGTCCTTTCTTGCCGTCTTCGATCGTCGTTCCTTCTTCTCCCTTCGATCTCCCTTCTCCTCTTCGGGTGGCTGTGCCTCTCCTTGGACAGTGGTACTCTTGTCTGCTGCAACTGACACAGCTACCGTACCCCCTCTGCCCCGACCTCCTCTTCCTCCCCGACCTCTTCCCCTGCCTCGTCCTCTTCCTCCTCTCTCCAATGCTCGCACTGCGGCTTCTCCCTCATCCCAGTCCGATCCAGAGGCTTCTTCTCCTTCTCTCGTTTCCAACTCCTCTTCCGATTCTTCGTCTTCCGCATCACTCAACTCGATGGTGTTCATGGCTGGGTCGTGGTCAGAATCCACTTCCTCACCATACACACCTCCCAATTCCTCCGAGACGTCGCTCTCCCCTCCATCCTCCCCTTCTCCTTCCTCCTCATCTCCCTCATCCATGTTTTCCTCCTCCTCTTCCTGTTGCATGGCGAGCATGTATTCCCTGTCGTTGGGGGCGTTTATCCTCTTCAGGAACTGCTCCATCACTCGTCCCTCGATCACCGCCGGAATCGCCTCCCATATCTGGAATTGACAATTTAGCATGTCAAATAGCTTTTCCAAATCATTTGACCTAGAAACATGAATGTGCATGGTGTACCTCTCTCCTCCACGCATGATCCGCCTTCGCCATCTTTCTCTTCACAGCATTCGATTCACGTCCAATAACGTTCACTGAACAATTCCCCTGCTCTTCTCTAATATTCAGGAGATTGAGAATGGCCAGTGTATTTGAGTGTAGAGTGGCGAGCTTCACTCTCTCAGAATACCATCTCGGGGAACTGTAAATGGGTGCATTGCTCATCTGCTCCTTATGTGTCGACACCTTTTCCAGTGTTACTACTACATATTACGGTAGATACTCACCATGCTCTGCTCTTGGGAGCATACAGATTTATGATGCTATTGAAGCACTCGTTCGGGCTAGTGTTCTTTTTCGGGCTAGCCCTTAGAAATCCCGCCAGAAACGTTGGCTTCATTATCACCGCCTTCAGTTCCTGGTACTCATCGCTATCTCTCTCGATTTGATGCACTGTTGAGGGCTGCAGCCTCTTGTGCTTGCACCGTCTGATTCCGTCCAAGAAGGGAATCTGAAAGAGTTAGGTGGTACGGTAGTCGATATTAACTAGGATTACTCTAGCTATCGATATTTCTTTTGGTCTCTCGAATTGTTCCTGAATTTACCTTGCCCAGATTCGTGTGCCGCCCAGTTACGTGAGGAAGGACGACTTTCCAGTAGTTGAGCCCGAGTTGACGATTTTTCGCGTACTTGAAGTGGAGGTATTACGCGTGATTGATGATCTTGCGTCTCCAGTATTGGATGTTCCCACAACTCTTCTTCTTGGCTATCTGGAATTGTAATGACATCAACATACTTCGTTTGACTCACTTTGAAATATTTAATTATTTATAGATTGTTTACCTCTCGTGGATCATGGTTTATCGATTTTATGAGATGCCAAAAATCTAGAAGATGCTGAATGTCCTTGAAGAGAACGTCCTCCCGCAGCATCTTCCCCCAACTTGGCATCGTTGTCCGTGCATACGGACCGAATCTGACGCCCAGCATTATTTATGTTTTATTAATTACTAATCAAATGCATGTTCCTTCCACTACCTAATCGTTATACCATAATTTACTTACTCTGAATTGCATGGCTTGAATCCGCTTCAATCCCTCTCTCACTCCTGCTTTCTCCATCCATCCTTCCACTCACATTGTCTGGAGATATGTGCTAACTTTAAAATATTTCAAAAATACTTACTGATCCCAATCTCCTTCTTGTGCTTATTTACAATCTCCAATATTAAATTCGTTTTCAGGTCGATTGCGCTAACGGTGCAATTCGACGCTGAGAAGCCAGGGGAATCGTACCTCCCATCCATGGATAAATCGATGCCTCGTATCTACAAGTGAGTCATTATTTTCTATCATTTTTTATTGGATATTATATGAAATAATTTTATTATTCGTCTGTCTTTTTTCCACTTTTAATATTCAGATACTGCTAAAAACTCAACTAACTACTACTAACTAACTACTGTTATAATTTCAGGTCGACCGGTTTCATCAATTTCACCCTACTCGATGATGGCGCTCTCATTTGGTGGTTCGTTCAAGCCTCATTTTTGTAATGTTTCCATTGATATTTTTCAGAAAGGCGAGACCAGACACGGACGCTGCGTAATGTGTACTCCTGGCTGCAGCCTCAGTCACGCTACTTTGATGACAACTCGAATGCGATGCCCATCGAGCAATTCGAGAAGTATGTAACGAGAAATCTTGTTCAATAATTTGTACCTCCAAATTTTGATTTCAGGCTGTGCGGGCCTATTCAAGACACCCAATTCGATGCGGATCTCGCCCAGGAGATTGTTCTGAATCCTTGCCTCAATATGGCCGAAGGACTCCTCATCGAATATTCGATTATATTGGGATACAAGCCAACGGACTTCATCCTGCCCGATATTCTTTCGTTTCCACCCGTCAGTATTTTTTTATCAATTGTTGTATATTGAGCGTTCGAGTTTATTTTTACAAGAATGTAGACGCATAATTGATCACACGACTATTACAGCATGGCAATCCCGGAAAGGAGCTGGACCTCACTCTCGCTCTACTTCAATCTTGTCAAAGGAAATGAGGCGCTCTCCGAGGTGATCATGTGATTAGCAAGCCCTACTTCAATTCGGTGTTATACGTGATAGATACAGTGGACAATTACTGAAACAAGTAAGAGAACAGCGACGCAGTAGCAGCATATATAGGACTGATGAAGAAGAAAGGTTTAAAATACTTTTTACAGCTCTCATTGGAAGTCTAGTTTTTGCATTATATACTAAACAGCTGATGCCCTTTTTTGTCTTATTTTGCTAGTTCTCACTTTACTGTGAAACAGTTAGGTTTCTGAGCTACCGTATTCATATGAGAATACTGTAGAGCATGAATGTGTTTAGTTACTACAATAATTTTAATATTTTTTTCCCATTCAAGAGGAGGTCAATTTAAAGCCACTTACATTCATTGCATTGCGAACAATTGATCCGACTTCTTTCATGTGATTTACATAGATAAAGTCCGTAGCGGGAAAAACGAGCCGAACAAGTAGGTCGTGGATCGTTCTCTCTTTCGGGAGTGAGAGACTTATCACAGACGCAAAATCGTGTAATCTCTGTGATAGTTGTATTAGGTATCACATTTTTAAAATGTTCCGCGCGTAACGGATTCCAAAAAAATTAACCGTGCGGCAAAAGTGGGCGGAGCTTACCATTGTTTTGCGTTTTCCGCCTATTTTCAATTATTTTTCTTTATTTTTAATGATAAAACTCGATTACTGGTATGGTTTTACGTTGATTAAGCACAAATTATACAATTAAAGCTCAATTTTAAACGCGACGTTAATTTTTTTGGAATTCGTTACGCGCGGAACGAGAAACAACTTAATGTAAAAATGTGATAAGTACTGATTCTAGGTGCAAACCGGGAAAGGGAGTCCTGTCGTGTGAGCAGCAGTTACTAATTTGACATTCCCGTGGTAGTATCTCCCTTTGAGTAGGGATTGAGAGCGCCATGATTGAGGAGCAAGACAGTGATCGCAGTCCCATGCAATTCTCACTGCCGATCCATTCAGAGTAAAACTTCTTGAAATTATTGCTTTCAGACCGCAAGACGGGCAACGATCGAAGAGGGAAAGCAGTTGAGATGATTCGATCAACAAGAACTCGGGCAATTCAAGAGAGGTGGACTCATAGATCGAATCGGACGTCGTCTCTTGTGAAGAATAGAGGTCTCCCTAAATTAGACTTTTTCAAGTTGTATATTTGTTGTCCCCTCCCTTTATCTGATTGTTACGTACCGCATCAAATTCTTCTGAGTAATACACGTTATTCAGGTCGTTCTGAGTAAAGCCTTTTTTTAACATATTGCTCGCAATGATCTACCTCTGATTCGATGGGAAGAATTGACGATTGAGAAAAAAGAGTTAGAGAGTGCATGCGAGATGGAGGAGCAACAGATACATTACAATCACGAACAGCCACTTCGGAGAGCTGAATTTTATCGTAGTTTATTCTTTGATTATTATCTATATTGCTTTATAATGTTATTGATCAATCCCTTCGAATGCATTCCCCTCGATCCCTCGATCATAGTTCATCCACGCCCCATACATAAATAGTTTAAGTTTTATATTTACTTTTCTCGTCAAGAGTGGCATGTCGAGTGGTGCAGTTAGAATGGGAAGGCCAATAGTCTTCTGGAATTAAGTATGAAGCAAGGAAGAGGCCTTCATTCGATATTAAAGCTAATAATCGCTCACATCTATGGGGTCTGGTTGACCCTCTGCAAAGTGCGCCTCGCACCAATATATCCTCACTGGCGGTTTCTTTGCCAAACCATCCCTGAACTGCTGCAGAAGTGCATCACCCTCTTCGGGGGGCAAGTTTAGACGCCGTATCCACATGGATTGTTTCTCGGGGAGAGAATTGGCAGGGAATGAGCGCGAAAGAGAGCTTGGTCGAGGGCAAACGCCACACTTCTTGACCATAGTTCTGAATACAGGTAGCGAATCGTCCAACAAAGTTAAAAACAAACAAGAAGTAGTCAAGTAAAACTCCCACGATCGATTGAATTGAACAGCGAAACAAACGTGAACCGCGAAAAATACGTTAGATTAGCAGTTTCAACAAGGTTTCCGATGCAGAAAAGCGTCCGCGTAAGTAAATAAGTGCTAAACGAACAAGCAGGACGACGACCAATCAAAAAATAAGCTTAAAAATACGGCAAAAAACAGAGGAAATGCTAAAATTTTGATAAAACACAGACAACTAGCAATGAAAAAAGTCGATAACTTGAAAAATACAGTATCCGTGAAATCCGGAATTACGGACCGGCTTTTGTCAAATTTCATTATAAATGTAAGAATGGTGCAGGCACTAAGGATCTGAGCTAATCGTAGGCCCGCTAACTTAGTGGGATAAAGAATATCTGCCCACTAAGTTAGTGGGATGCAAATTATTGCCTTGAATACCACTAAGTTAGTGGGATGAATGGTATATGAGGGTGGTGTTTTTATTCAAGTTTCCGCCTCTATTTTCAATCCGATTATCATTATTTCTTTCTAGATTGAAGCTAGAGCACATGTATGACGTCCTAGAAAAATAGCTTAGGCTTAGGCTTAGTGCTTAGGCTTAGATTAAGGCAGAAACTATCCCCACTAAGTTAGTAGGCCCCTACCGTAATCTTTAAATATTTAATATTGAATTGCATTTTTTTCCTTATATATTAATTTTTGAAATTTAATATTTTGGCATTGTACCCATGGCTAAGGAACACGCCATTTGAGCCATTCGTCTGGAGCCAACGAGGCTTCTGTAGCCAAAACAAAAATATTTTGCGTTCTGAGAGGGGGGAGCGAGAAAAAGAGAGGGCAGAGAAAGAGAGACTCGCATTGGACGCCGCGAGCGCTCTCACGGATGGCTCAGTAGGTAGTGTGTCTGCTTGCAAACCAGCCATGCGTTGGTTCGATTCCCACTGTCTGTTTTTTTTGCAATATTTTTCTCATCATCCCAAACAGTTACTGTCGTTAGAAACACCAATCACCCAATAAATTGAGCTTGTTTGTTAAATCATACAAGTTATTTCGGAACATTTATTTTACAGAATTTAACTCGTCAAATCAATAAGTGTAATGGAGGGTTCGACTACTTTTGCAAATGACAAACAGTAATGAAATTATTAGCATGAGATTATGAAATGAATTGTTTAAGCAGCGGTGCAGTCACGAGAGATATGGCCAGTTCCCTGGCAGTTGTAGCATCTTTTCTCAGATCCTCCGCCGGATCCGGCCTCGGTGCACTCGCGGGAGATGTGTCCGGGCTGAACGAAATAGGCATGAGATTGTGACATGATTTTCGGCTCTGTCGGAATAAGAGGAACTCATGGCAACAAGGGGGAGCCATGTAAAGAATACCCCCAAGAACAGGTCGCAGATTGACCCCCAAAAACCTCGTTCGTAAAGAAACAGAGACATTCATTTAAGCTCATACTCATCGATTGTCCTTTATTGCACAACAAATATCACGCCTTTCAGGTAAGAATCGAGCTAAAATGACTATTCTTGGGAATTGGCGAAAATCTTGAACTTGAGATCTTTCTGGTTTTTGACACCTCTAACCATGCCTAACCAACCCCCAAAGTGTCGAATGGTAGAAATCATTCCGGGGCTCCGGGGATCGGTGTGGATCCTGGGGTACTCAACTTCAACAGCCAATATCTATGCTCAAAACTATTTTGGAGGAAAATGAACACCTGATTGACCCCTAGTTATTTTTCAAGCTCTATCTATCTATGCGACTCGCATGTCAAAATTTTGCGTTTTAACCATGCTACACTCTATGAGCTGTTTCTTAAAAATGTAGGAAAAGACGCTGCTCAAATTTTCAGAGCGGATGCAGCTCTGCGAGCTCTTTCAAATGAGTGGTTTGCGCCTAATATAAACGGGGACTGGTGGGAGTTATGCTCTGTTTAGTTTTCGTGATGATTTGAACAAAATTTTCAACACAGATTTCCGGAACGCTCAATCATTCCTCTCTATTCGCGCCTGCAAGAGCGGTGTCAATGAATGAAAGTGTGCAGTAAATTGTGTTCAAATCATCACGAAAACTAAACAGAGCATAACTCCCACCAGTCCCCGTTTATATTAGGCGCAAACCACTCATTTGAAAGAGCTCGCAGAGCTGCATCCGCTCTGAAAATTTGAGCAGCGTCTTTTCCTACATTTTTGAGAAACAGCTCATAGAGTGTAGCATGGTTAAAACTCAAAATTTTGACATGCGAGTCGCATAGATCGATAGAGCTTGAAAAATAACTAGGGGTCAATCAGGTGTTCATTTTCCTCCAAAATAGTTTTGAGCATAGATATTGGCTGTTGAAGTTGAGTACCCCAGGATCCACACCGATCCCCGGAGCCCCGGAATGATTTCTACCATTCGACACTTTGGGGGTGGGTTAGGCATGGTTAGAGGTGTCCAAAACCAAAAAGATCTCAAGTTCACGGTTTTCATCAATTCCCACCTTCAGCTCGATTCTTACCTGACAGGCGTGATATACATAGGTGCCCACGACACTCTCCGGGGGGGGGGGGGGGATCCCATCCCCCCTACCCATGTACATGGTAAAAATGGTAAAAAGTTGGTGTTCGAGATTACGGTAATTTGGGTTACGGTAGAACATGGCCATCGCCATAAGAATACTTGGGAACCCCGAATCACTATTATATCCTGGGTTACCCTTATTCCGACAGAGCCTGATTTTCAATACGATTACAATACTATATAGAAAAGTCAGCTTACCTTGCCGCAGTTGTAGCACTTCTGTCCATCTCCGTAGCCTCCTCTGTCCTCATGCTGCTCCTGGCACTCGCGAGCGAAGTGGCCAGTGTTTCCACAGTTGTAGCAGGTGGATCCTGTAATCAAACAATTAAATTGCACATGAGAAATATAAACGGCACGACGATCTGAATCAACTCCAATAGCTCAAAATCTCGTCCTTTTTCGTCACCAAATCGCCATTCGGTCACATCTCCGCCACCATTTCACTTCCACACCTGAACACCGACAACTCACGCGCCACTATTACCACTGAGCCGTAATTATGGCATTTTTTTGTATGGTAACAGTGTGCCCCTTCATCGCCTCAAGCAACTCCAGTAGTAGTTTACCTTTTGGTGTGTAGTGCGGCCGAGGGGCATGAAGAGCGGGCGTGCGATGGGACCGATTTACACATTTTTAATTAAACCAACACGTACCAATCTCCACCTACTCCTCCGCCGCCACGGCGTCCCTCGTCCTCGCCGACGTTGGGGCAGTTGCGGGCGAAATGGCCTCACTGGTGGCACTTGAAGCACTCGTCTCCGGGCATTGTCAGAAAGTTGATTACCTGAAACAACTCAAATTAAAGTGAGAAGTGAGCAGAGGAAGTTAAATAAAACAGTATAATAAACATGGTGACGACGAAAATCAGGTCACAAACGTTCTTGGCAAGGAAACACGAGAAATTTACTTTCAAACTGTGTCAAATAGCCAAAACAGATATCGCTAATTATTCGCAATCGCTTTTAACACTATTTTAACGCGATATAAAGTGAAATAAACACGTACAATAAAAAAATAGGATGAAAAGAAAAAATCACACACGTCCGAAAAATTAGCTGGCAACGTGCCAAACGCCTACCCCCCAGAAAAGGTCCCATGCGGAAAAGTCGACTGGGCGAGTTCAGAACGCAGTGAAAAATGTCCATCGTCATTAGAACCCCGAAGCGCAAAGTTTCAGAGAGTTAACACTTTTGACCTGTGCCAGTCCTTGTTCGATTCTATCGGGAACGGTCTTTTATGTATCAGCGAAATGCTCGTTTTGACGGTACAAATCGATTGGGCATCGGGTGGGCATTTCCTAGTACCCTGCACTTCCAGTCTATATGACCCGAATGGTCGTGCCCCTCCTTCTTTGTTAAAAATACGACATTAATTCAAGAAAACAAACATACAAAGGTTGAGGAGGGAGCGGCGAAGACATGAGACCGCAGCGTAGCTCGCAAAAGACGCGAAATGGAAAGAGAAAAGACTATTCTTCGATTTTTAATTTGAACATTTAGCATAATTGCATTAATGTAATATGTTAAATGAAGAAATTATCCTTTGATACGATCAATCTCACATCTCTTTATTCGTTTTTGATGATGTTTTCAACATCAATGAGTTCATGAATCCACAGGTACTTTTCGTTCGGGTGGGCATTTCCTAGTACCCTGCACTTCCAGTCTATATGACTATATCTAGTACCTTGCACTTCCAGTCTATATTCACTCGTGAGTTGAATCAAACATAGGTACAAACGCTCTGATTTTTGTTGTTTGCTCGTTGTAGTGATTCTCGAGAGTCTTCCCAACCATTAGCCTATCCTGCCAATGATGCACCTGTTTATTTCACGAAAGTGATATATTTTAATTCATTTAAACTTTTTTTTAAATTCATGCAATTTTTAAAAGTCAGTACACCATTTTCCAAACGTTTGACAAGAAATATGTACAGTACTACTGCGAGCTGTTTGCGGTGCTCTGCATGAGATTCGAATTCGAATTTGAAGCGGAAGTTGTTGTTTTTATTCGGGTTTTTGTTGTGTTTATCACGTTCTTTCAATGTAGAACCAAGCACTGCTTTCATGTGCACCTGTGCAGCATCCTTTTTGTGCGGTTAGAGCCCTGCAATCGATGAATTTGCGCCGCGTAGTGGCGGCGATTGATTGAAAAGCTCATAGCTCTTTTGTTTGTCGTTTACATCTGCTTGTTTTCGCTCCTCCTTCTATCGCTCCTGTCTTCAAGCTTTCTTCGCCATCTAAACGTGTTCATTAACTTGTATATTTTCACAGATTCCTTTAATTTTCACCGTTTGTTCCCTAATTCTTCCCTTTGACGTCTAAAAACGCCATGTTCATTCAGTCACCGCTCTCGCACGATGACGCTGGTCATTGTAACCTTTATTTTCCATCCTTTATTCGTTGTTTATCTTCCCTTCTAACAAGTTGTAAGTCTGAAACGCTATGTTCATTCAGTCACCGCTCGACGATGACGCTGGACGTGCAGGTGCCGACGAAGATCGTGATCATGGGCACGTCGTCCATGTCGCTCAACGACCGCTTCTCCAAGATCAAGAAGGTCGTCGTGCCCGCCGCCAAGCAGGTTGGACACCTATTTATTATATTGATGTTCCTTTTCTCGCTCATTGTATTGGATCGCTCTCTTTTCTCACTACGAAGTTAGACCGCGGCCTTTGGGCACAAAAGCATTCATTAGCTTGCCATTAATGTCACCACGTTTACTTTGCCTGTTCGGTACGCGAATCTGGGCAAAAACTATCTGGTTTTGAGTAAAATATGCTAGAGGTTAGGTTATAAACGACCGCTTCTCCAAGATCAAGAAGGTCGTCGTGCCCGCCGACAAGCAGGTAATGACTGTATGCCACCTCTTAGTCTTCCTAAATGTAATCCCGGACAAAATTATGATGGTGGGCTGCCTTTTAATATAGTAGAAAAATTATATTATATTATTAACGACCGGTCCTCCCAGGCCAAGAAGAAGCCGCCAAGCTGGTCGGGCATCAAATGGCGTTGTTTCATTATTTATGTCACCACGTTAAACTTGGCTGTTTACACTTAGTACACAATCGCTGGTCAACCATTCGGCAAGCTGATTGCGCATTAGTTAATACTTAGGGATCTTTTTTCGCCCTTCTGGTTACCCAGCAACGGATGTTATCACTTGTAATTCAGCACTGTATTTGAAACATATAAGGGGACACGAAGGCGCGTTGTTACAATTGAAGGTCCTTCAGCTGTAAGCCGGCCGCATCGCTCGGCCGCATCGCCCATACATCCGAAATGTATGGGCGATGCGGCCGGCTTACAGCTGAAGGACCTTCAGTTACGATAACGCGCCTTCGTGTCCCCTTATATATTTGTATTCACACTTCGTCTTTAACCGAAGTGTCGTGAGTTCCGGTTCATCGTTTTTGTCATGATTTCCAGATAATATACATATAATATAATTTAATTTTCAACATGCATGTTCAGGTGGTTCGTCCGTCGCGCAAGTCGCTGCTCGCGGCGCAGCGCCAGGGCCGCTCGACGCTCGCGTTGGACGAGGACGACTACGAGGATGGGTTGATGGTGGACGAGGAGATGGTAATACCATTTTATATCGAAGCATTGAAACTCAAATTCACCGGGTTTGTTGATTATATTTTGCGTATTTGTGCATTGATGGACTAATGGACGACTAGGGTATGGTAATACCGTTTTATATCGGAACGTTGAAGCTCAAATTCACCTTGTGACTGAACAACTTTCGCCACATATTTGAGATATGATAGTTTACGGGTGCTAAAAAAGGATAATAGCTCGCTTTGGACGAGGACGACTACGAGGATGGGTTGATGGTGAACGAGGAGGTGGTACGCGGATGAAACTTATATCCGACGGGTAAATGTTAACGAGGAGTTTGCAAGTAAATGTGCTTCTGAAACTCAAATTCACCTTGTCATTGATCAAATTTTTGATAGTTTCTACGGAAACAAGTTTTTTTTGGGAGGAGGGGTCTTATACAATATATTGGCTCTCGTTGGACGAGGACGACTACGAGGATGGGCTGATGGAGGAGGAGGAGATGGTACGCGGGTGAAACGCAACGTCGCCATGTTATTAAAAGAAGCGCACTCTGGACATAATGGTTAGGTGTGTGTGTTGGGGGGGGGGGGGGGGGGGGTGTCGTTGTGCAATTGGACGAGGATAAGGATGGGTTGATGGTGGACGAGGAGATGGTAATACCGTTTTCTATCGGGACGTTGAAGCTCAAATTCACCTTGCGATTGAGCAAATTTCGCTTCATATTTGGGACATGATATTTTTCGGGTGTTAAAGGAGGAGTAACATGAATATTTTGGTGACTAATCTGCCAACGTCACATTGTAGCAATCCATAACCATATCAGATTTCCGAAACTCCCATGTTTTCAATTTTCGTTTGAACTGAGATATGAGCATTTGGCTGTGTGCCAAATGACCCTGAAGATCCGGCAACGAGCGAGAGACTATGCAAAGTGAGGAGAGCGCGCCCTCTCGCCTCGCTTTGCATAGTCTCCCGCGCGGTTCGTGATAAGCCTCCTTTAAAAAGGGGTAATAGCTCGCGTTGGACGAGGACGACTACGAGGATGGGTTGATGGAGGAGGAGATGGTACGCGGGTGAAACTTATAAACGGTTAAATGTTAACGAGGAGTTTGCAAGTAAATGTGCTCCTGAAACTCAAATTCACCATGCATAAGTAGGTCAATATTGGGTGGAGCGTATGGGATTCAAAAAATTCTTAACGGAATTTGGATGAGGTCGAGTATGAGGACAGACTAATGGACATGCAGATGGTGAGGTTATGCATCTATTAGTATTCGCTAGGCATTCGGTGTCGCCAACTATGACTCATAGTCTATAGATAGATGAGCATGGGCTTATGGTGAACTACTGAAACTCAAATTGGCAGGGCAACGTTCATTGTTTTGACTGAAATAAATATTTTTTCGCAGATCGAGGAGGAGGTGTACGACCCGACGTACACGGCGGTGCGGAGGACGCGCAATCCGGTGATCGCGCGCCCGCGAGTGGCCACGATCTACCGCAACCATGTGCCCCTGCGTGAGTTTTAACAATTTAAATTAGTACATAAAAAAATCACAATCGGAATTAATCAAAGCGTCTTCTCAGCTCACTTCCGAATTGATAACGTTGTTTGAAACTCACTTGGAGCAGTTCGGAGACAATCCATTCTTTTCAGAGGACCGCATCTCGTTCGCGCCACAGCCCTACCGCGTCGCGCCCTACAACAACGCCTTCTCCACCAACCGGTGACTTTTTTTATTAATTAAATAGTTAATTACTGTTGATTAATTAATTATCTCATTGTTGTAACGGCCGGTTTTACCGTTGTATTCAGTTTATCGTTATCACCGCAAATCACATGTTCCCTGATAGAGGAGTGAACTTTTACACTCTGTTGTCCATGGGATGTGTCTGTAAAATGATCAAAATCCAGTTTCGAAATTGAATTATAATTATTTAAATTTGTGCAGCGGTCGCGCCGGCTTCCGCGGCAGCTACGGCATCAACCGCGCGCAGAACGGATTCAGGTCCGTTATTTTATTTAAATTTAAAATTACGGTTAAAATTATATTTTTATTCTGAAAAATACCTTTAAAATGCTCTAGATCATCTTGTTTCTAGTGAGCAGCAAACAGCCGGATTCTGGTTTCACTAAAGGTTATTTGTTTAATCGCCATTGCTTCTCAGACACAACCCGAACTACGGCCGACTCAACGCCGGATTCCAGCCGCGCTACCAGGTGATTTTGGGCTCTTTGTAGTTCTCAAATTGATCACGTTCGCAGTTTGCGTGATTTCGTCAAAGTTGTATAGCGTGCATTTGAAACAGTGAATTTGTCTGTAAACAGATTCTATTTTTTTGTGATCAATGTTTTGTGATTTTCACTCCGTGATTTTCGGCGCCATCATATCGACATAAGAAGCGCGCCGAACGCTTTTACAATTTCATTTCTGCTTCCTGTGCAATAAAGTACACATTTCTACTACATTAGGACGAATCGGCTGATACTTTTTCGCGCATTTATTTAACTGGACTAGTTTTGGGCACACTGTGGTTGCGTAGCTAAATACTTGTCCTTTGCTCGGTGCAACAAAAAAAAAGTATAACTGTTAACATCGAGCTCCAACACCTCCTTAACCATTGCGCGACTATGTTCCTAGTTTTGTATGCCGTGGTAGTGTTCTATATAAAAGTTAATTTCAATATTTATTAATTGAAAAAAAAAACTAATTGCAGAACAACAAGAACGGCGGCTTCCCACCGCGCTACGGCCGGGGCGGCGCACGCGGCGGATTCGTGAAGAAGCAGCAGCCCAAGAAGTCGCAGGTGAGAAGGAAGGGGCAGGGGTCAACTACATCGTTAATTTTAACATACCGTACCCGCTATTTTTGGTTTTGGACATAAAACGTACCCGCCGGAGGCGGTCCGAATCGAAAAAAATTGAGGTGAAAATAGTAAAATTTTAAGATTTCCTCGAAATGTGCCCGTCTTTTCGCTATTGAAAAGAAAAACGTACCCGTCTCAAACAGTTGATTTTACCTAGGTAATTGACCCCTGGGAAGGGGTAGTTAGGGAGGGAGTGCGAGCTAGACGCGCCGGGTTAGCAGGAGTACTCATCGAGGAGCTGTGAGATAGATGACCGTACGGTCTGTCTCTCTCAATTCGGTGTACTCTCTCGTCTCTCTAACTGACGAGAGATAAGGCAAAATGAAGAGACGGGAGCATTTCTCGGGGTAAGGGATGGGTTAGATGGAATACTCATTGTGCTGGCAATGAATCATGGCCCATCGAAGAATAGCTCGTACAATTCATCATGAGCATTTTATACCCTATCTCCTGTTCTTACTAGTAGTGGGAAACAATTAGTTGTCGCGAGTGAACCGTTTATCATCACTAAACGCGAGTGGTTTATTGAAAACTTAGTTTCTGTCGATGCTATGAGGGAGGCGTGAAACATGAAACGGCTAAGAGTGAAACGCTATCACTGAAACATGTCCCAAGGCTCGTCTGCTCATGCAAATGCTATTGCGCTAAAATCAGAACAACTCACTTTCGGTAGTGAATATTTTTTTCAAACTGGAAAATTCAGTGAGGAAATTCGTTCTGTAAATGTTATTAGGGAAACGTGAAACATGAATCTACTTTGTTTTTTTTTAAACGTTTTCTTTGCAGGAGGAGCTGGACCGCGAGCTCGACGAGTACATGACCAAGTCGCATCCCGCGAACAGCAAGCACGTCCCGATCACGATGGACGGCCTCGAGTGATCTTTGATCTTTGATCTCTGATCCCTGACCCCAGATCCCAGATCCCACCCCCTCCACCCATTGTTCCCCTTGTCCAGTAGGCCTCTAGGAATACCGTATAGTTTTGGCGACGATGATGTTTGTTGGACCCTGAAAATGGCCCGGTATTCCGAGAGCCCTACTGCCCCCTCTCCCCGTAAGCATGTCAGCGTTGTTGTACAGTCTCTCGTTGGTTGTCAGAATGAGCCGACGTCTCCCGCCCGTCAGACGGAGCGAGAGAGTGTGTAAAGTGGAGAGACGGAAGCTCCGTTCTGACAGCAATAGTACCCTCGTCTTTAGACCGTGAGATAGTTAAATGACGCTGATCCGCTGATCGTATTTATTTTGTCGCGCCCTCCCCATTCGTTTGTTGATGCAATCACACACGTCTGTTCGATTTTGCAGCCCCACCGCATTCCCTAATTAATAGTTAATAATTTCGCACTCGCAAACGCAAAAAAAAAACAGTTCATTATTTTCATCTCACCACGTTATTGCCCCTGTATCGTACACCCTGTTATTATTTTTTGCCGTACAGTTCGAATGATAAATCTGTTTTGACCCGATGAAAGCGTGTTTCGCAGGCAATTGTTACAGAACAATGTGGATATCTGAAATGGAATGGGGGGGGGGGGACAGGAAGAAATGAATAATAATGATTAAAGGTTGGGCCAGCCCAATGTCGACCGTGGAGGCATTGAATAAGAAGTTGCAGCAGGTCAGTGGCGGGGTTACGGTAGGGGAGGGTACGGTAATAGCCTATCGATTCACGGCACATGGTCACTTGTGAACTTTCGCGTAACCTTTGCTCTAGGGTTGGCAGAATGAATCTTCGAGCGAATCCCGAATCATTCCTCGCCGAATCGCGCGGTTGTGGGATTCAAAGAGAGGGATTCAATTGAATCCGGGATTCATTTGAATCCCCGTTCTAAAAACAGCTTCAAAATCGCAATTTTAGGGAAATTTCTGGGATCTATAGGTTTTCGAGGCTTGCGAATCCGAATATGTTAATTTCAAAAGCCAAAAATTAATCAGGTGCACGCTTCTCACTCTGGCCTTCCATTCTGCCATTACGAAACGTGTTTTGAAGGCAAATGGCAGCTCTAGTGAATGCTAGTGGGCAGTTGCCAAGGATTCTTTCGAAAATTCTCGATCTTTACTATCGCTGCAGTCTATAATAAGAACGGCTCTTCCATTGCACATGGAATCAAAACTCAACCAAAAATCGATCACAATTACAACCACCTCACCATTCAAATACATTGGAGAAACATGCAATTTTTCGATATTTTTTGTCATGATTCTACGCTCGAGAATACGGGGATTCAAATGAATCCCAGCTGGGATTCATTTGAATCCTTTAATTTCCCCTCCTCTCATTCTCGGATTCATTCCACTCCCTCTCAGCGCGCGTAGAGCGGTGAAGAGGGATTCATTCTGCCAACCCTACTTTGCTCTATTATTCACTAACTGAGTGAGTCACTGAATCACCGGGGAAATTTACTTTAATTTTGGTTGCCTTTCACTGTACAAAAGGGTTTATACCGTAATCGATTATTGATTGTCGGCTATCGTAATCCCCTTCTTCCGCTCAGGATGAGGACTGGCTGCGGCAGTTCGAGGCGAACGTCACGAGAAGTGAGCAGCTGCGAGGGAACATTGAGCGGATCCTGAACGACTTCGAGGTATACGGTAGTTGAAGGCACGATATCGATTGATTATGAACCGCTAGTGAATATGGTATCTTCTTAGGTGTTGATTTTAGGTGTTGGACACGTTATGATAATCGCAGTTTGGATAATGCTGAAAGTTAAGTAGTGAGGGTGAAACTCGCAGCGGGATGGTTGTTCATAAGTAGAAATACCACATGAAAGTATCCTTGAAAAGTTGTAAAGCGCGTAGAGGTAAATCAACCTAGCAAATTTCAAGCTGGCAACCTTCTGACCTCTTCATAACATTTGCTCGATTATTCCTCAATCGAATGAATCAACGAAGCGCCGGGAAATTCACCTGACATTTCTCGTTAAAATGGCATTTTCATCCTGGAAACTCGGTGTTTCAACCTTCTTACATAGTCAATGCGAAACAAATATATTTGATGGTCGGGTCGTACTGTTTCATTCTAAATAAATATTTAACTATTAATTAAACTAATTAATGCTAATTTGCAGCGTCACATCGACCAGCTGGAGAGCAACGTGTTCCCGATGCACGAGCAGAACGGGAAACTGCAGATCAAGCAGATGAGTGAGTCGTATTATGATGATTGGGTGAAACTTGAAAGCAGCTTGGAAAGGGGGGATATTGGATGTTATTTTTGCTGTTGTATTTTGTTGAGCACAAAATTGGTTAAAACATTTTCGGCACTTTTCTAGTTCCGTACTAGGCCCCGCCCCTTCCGCCCCTCGCCCCACATACTCCTCCCCCTTGGTAGATGGCTGAAGGTAGATTTTCTTGGTAGATGGCTGAAGGAATATTTTTCTATTCCTCGTGGAATAGGGTCGTGCGGGTGGACGAAAAATATATTAAACGGAATAAGCTGATTGTAATAATTTATACTGTTCACTTTCTGTTTTTCGTTCGCAAACATGCGAAGAGTTATATTTTCGTAAAATAATTTTTTTTCGTTTTATGGTTCCCCTTTGCAGACATCCAGAAGCTGCTGAAGACGATCGACGCGACTATTCAGTTCTACGGGAAGAGCGGCGAGCTGGAGTCGGCCATTCGGTGAGAGTACGGTAGTCAGTTGGCGATTGATAGTTTAATGTAATCAGTCGGTGATAGGCAAGCTTCGATTGTCAATTGTCTGTAGAAAATCAGTTCGTTTAATTCCGGTCAAAACCGGAACGTTTGATGATGCAAGTGGCGTACATAAAGGAGATAGATAGGCCGCATGCCATGAATCTGATACTCGCCCTAAAAAAAATCAATTCGCATCTTGGTGATGCAGCACCTTTCTCGTTGGCTACGTAATTCGAGCATTTTATACTAAAAAAACGCGAGATCCGTAAATTCTGCAGGGGAAGAAAATTCTGGTACAACCAGCGAATCGCGTGTTTCAGTGCTCGTACATCACGCAAAATGCGTGCAAGGTTTCTATTGGATACTGTAACAATAAAAGGGTGATAGAAGAAACCAATTATTTGCCGCTTGATTGCCTTATTTTTATTAAATGTATATTAATAACTAGTTCCTATTTGCAGTTCCTATCTATCTAACAGCTGGCCTTACCAGTGGGTCCCGCCTAGCTTTGTCTTAACACTGTAAAATCGCTTGACGTGGATACACCGGAACTTCTCTGTTTTTTTTGGCCTGGGCTGCGACCGCTCTAAATGTGGAGGGGGGGGGATACTCTGCTACCAGGATACCCGGAGGGGATACTCTGTAGAGTTCGAAATACGGGTCACCGTCTCTTCATTTCGTGCACTCTCTCGCTTCTCTAACCGGTGAGAGAGTGTGTGAAATGAAGAGACGGCGACCCGTATTGCGCACTCTAATACTCTGCGACTCAAGTCTGTTCCAATAATGATATAAGCGCCGATACACCTTTACCTTTACCTATTTGCAGGGACGGCTCTTGATCTCGGGGCCTAACAATGCATCACTCAATGCAAACACTCTAGATTGGCTCATGTTGCCAATTTATTAGATTTATTAGGCTAATTTATTAGATTAATCTAATTAATGGTGGGAATTTACTACAAACTGACTACAAACTATTTGCAGGGACGGCTCTCCCTCGCTCGACCTCGGCGCGTACCTCGAACAGATGGAGCACCTACAGCAGGCGGTCGCCTTCTTCCACGCCCATCCCAACTACGGCACTCAGCTCGATAATATGGTGAGTACGGTAGATATCCGACTACAGTACGGCTAGCTAGCGAGGGTCTCGCGAGGACTGAGTTTTCATCAATGGCGATAATTTGGTACGGTGAAACGGTAGATAGAAATTGAGGACTGATTTTGAAACTGTAGCTGAATTCCTGAATATTTTGGTTTAAAAAAACTCACTCGGTGATAGGAATGGGTTACTGTATTCGAGATACTGAGGAGTACGGTAGTCGATTTGTTGCAGAAGATCACGCTCGAATCGGGCTGCGTGCTGCTGGAGAAGGAGTACCGGAATGTGGTTCATGCGAATTCGCACGCCGCCGAACCGCAAGCAGTCATCGATTGCCTCGACGAGCAGTACGGTAGGATTTTGATTGGATTGGATTACGGTAGTCGAGAGGGCTTATTTTGCAGAGGATGACCGGGGAAAGGTAGCGAAGCTCTTCCGTAGTGAATGACATGATGGACTTGTAATCATCGTTATGATTTATTTATTTAATTTAATAAAATAAAATTGCAGAATTAATGCAGTCGCGAGCACGCGAGATCCACACGCTGAGCAACGTTGACAAGGTAATTAATTAATTATTCAATTAAGTTTTCTTCTTATTGTTTGTTCAGGGTTCGCTACGGTGCTAATACTAGCGCACATGCCTAAAACTAGTTGAGCTACTGTTTCATCCGCGATGACGAATGTTCACTTGCCCTCACTTGTTGCTTTAGTTTCTGTAACATAACTACGAGCGCACATGATGATGCTAAAAGGGTCTTGGAGTGTTTAGAGAAAGCCAGAACGTACTCCTTGTGCGATGCCTTTCTTTGACAAATTGAACTAACGGTGCAACCTGAGATTGCCTGGTCGTTGCCACTTCAAAAGTTTAAACATTTACATCGTTGTATTATTACTTGATAGAGATAAGCTATTTGGAAAGGCGGTGCAGCACGGAGGTGTCTGGATATTTTCAAATTATTCTATTTTACATCTTTTGTTAGGTTGTGAATTCTGCATTCCAGGTGGCCAGACTGGGCGAGTGGCTGCTCAAGCACGGCCGGTCGAGCCGCTTCCTGCAGCACTACTCGAGCATACGGTAAGTCGATTGGTTACGGTAGCCGAAGGGCTACGGTATCTTGTCTGATGCGACGTACTGTCTTCGGTGGTGATGGGGGTGGTCGGTGGGAGGGCCTCATCACAAACAATTCGACGTACTGTCTGATGCGACGTACTGTCTGATGCGACGTACTGTCTGATTCGACGTACTGTCTGATTCGACGTACTGTCTGATGCGACGTACTGTCTGATTCGACGTACTGTCTGATGCGACGTACTGTCTGATTCGACGTACTGTCTGATTCGACGTACTGTCTGATGCGACGTACTGTCTGATTCGACGTACTGTCTGATTCGACGTACTGTCTGATGCGACGTACTGTCTGATGCGACGTACTGTCTGATGCGACGTACTGTCTGATTCGACGTACTGTCTGATTCGACGTACTGTCTGATGCGACGTACTGTCTGATGCGACGTACTGTCTGATGCGACGTACTGTCTGATGCGACGTACTGTCTGATGCGACGTACTGTCTGATTCGACGTACTGTCTGATGCGACGTACTGTCTGATGCGACGTACTGTCTGATGCGACGTACTGTCTGATGCGACGTACTGTCTGATGCGACGTACTGTCTGATGCGACGTACTGTCTGATTCGACGTACTGTCTGATGCGACGTACTGTCTGATGAGACGTACTGTCTGATGCGACGTACTGTCTGATGCGACGTACTGTCTGATGAGACGTACTGTCTGATTCGACGTACTGTCTGATTCGACGTAGCGCCCCCAAAGAAGACGACGCCAGGAACTGAGGGGGCGGGTGCGCCCCCAAAGAAGACGACGCCAGGAACTGAGGGGGCGGGTGGGCGGCAAAGAAGACGATGCCAGGAACTGAGGGGGCGGGTGCGCCCCCAAAGAAGACGACTCCAGGAACTGAGGGGGCGGGTGCGCCCCCAAAGAAGACGACGCCAGGAACAGAGGGGGCGGGTGCGCCCCCAAAGAAGACGACGCCAGGAACTGAGGGGGCGGGTGCGCCCCCAAAGAAGACGACGCCAGGAACTGAGGGGGCGGGTGCGCGGCAAAGAAGACGACGCCAGGAACTGAGGGGGCGGGTGCGCCCCCAAAGAAGACGACTCCAGGAACTGAGGGGGCGGGTGGGCGGCAAAGAAGACGACGCCAGGAACTGAGGGGGCGGGTGGGCGGCAAAGAAGACGACGCCAGGAACTGAGGGGGCGGGTGCGCCCCCAAAGAAGACGACTCCAGGAACTGAGGGGGCGGGTGCGCCCCCAAAGAAGACGACGCCAGGAACTGAGGGGGCGGGTGCGCCCCCAAAGAAGACGACTCCAGGAACTGAGGGGGCGGGTGCGCCCCCAAAGAAGACGACGCCAGGAACTGAGGGGGCGGGTGCGCCCCCAAAGAAGACGACGCCAGGAACAGAGGGGGCGGGTGCGCCCCCAAAGAAGACGACGCCAGGAACAGAGGGGGCGGGTGCGCCCCCAAAGAAGATGACGCCAGGAACTGAGGGGGCGGGTGCGCCCCCAAAGAAGACGACGCCAGGAACTGAGGGGGCGGGTGCGCCCCCAAAGAAGACGACGCCAGGAACTGAGGGGGCGGGTGCGCCCCCAAAGAAGACGACGCCAGGAACAGAGGGGGCGGGTGCGCCCCCAAAGAAGACGACGCCAGGAACACAGTGGGCGGCTGGGCGGCAAAGAAGACGACGCCAGGAACTGAGGGGGCGGGTGCGCCCCCAAAGAAGACGACGCCAGGAACAGAGGGCGGGTACGCCCCCCAAGAAGACGACGCCAGGAACACAGTGGGCGGGTGGGCGGCAAAGAAGACGACGCCAGGAACTGAGGGGGCGGGTGCGCCCCCAAAGAAGACGACGCCAGGAACAGAGGGGGCGGGTGCGCCCCCAAAGATGACGACGCCAGGAACTGAGGGGGCGGGTGCGCCCCCAAAGAAGACGACGCCAGGAACAGAGGGGGCGGGTGCGCCCCCAAAGAAGACGACGCCAGGAACACAGTGGGCGGGTGGGCGGCAAAGAAGACGACGCCAGGAACTGAGGGGGCGGATGCGCCCCCAAAGAAGACGACGCCAGGAACAGAGGGGGCGGGTGCGCCCCCAAAGAAGACGACGCCAGGAACACAGTGGGCGGCTGGGCGGCAAAGAAGACGACGCCAGGAACTGAGGGGGCGGGTGCGCCCCCAAAGAAGACGACGCCAGGAACAGAGGGGGCGGGTGCGCCCCCAAAGAAGACGACGCCAGGAACTGAGGGGGCGGGTGCGCCCCCAAAGAAGACGACGCCAGGAACAGAGGGGGCGGGTGCGCCCCCAAAGAAGACGACGCCAGGAACAGAGGGGGCGGGTGCGCCCCCAAAGAAGACGACGCCAGGAACAAAAAATATTTAAAGAGGTATCTAGAAACTGAAATTGTAATTAGATTTGCTCGTCATTTGCGTGTTTCCATACTGCTACATGTTCAGTGTTATCATCGCTGTTCAATTAACTGTAGGACTATTGAGGCAACTAGGTCAACTATAATATCAGCGGAGATTACGGTACTTAGATTATTGTTTTTCGTAATTATCGATATTCTTCCAGCGGTGATCTGATGGTGCGCACGCTGACGACCATCTTCCAGGTGAGAGAAAAACTGTCTGAACCTCACACATTCTCTCGCTCTGTCTGACCGACGAGAGAGCATGAGGAATGAAGAGAGCGCAGTAATCTGTCTGAGTCTCTCCATTCCGCGTGCTCTCTCGTCTTCTCTAACTGACGAGAGAGCGTGTGGAATCGAGAGTGTGAGCTTTTCCTTCCAGGCGCACTCGATGCAGGCGATCACGGACAAGATCGCCGGCCTGTCAGGTACGGTAGATCGATATATCTCGGGGGTACGGTAGGGTACAGTAGATCGATTGATGGGTACGGTAGCTGATTGGGAGTGTTGTTGTTGTATACGATAGATCGAAAGGAGCTTGGCTTGAGTTTCGGATAGTAGTAAAGTTGATGTTTCGCACTTGGTGATTTGCGGGAGCAGCGTTTAGATACATTTTGAGAAGATGAGACTTGAGTGATGGGAACGATATTGTAAAAAGGTCATTGTAAAAATTGATAATCGTAACTAAATAACGCAGTAAACGATCGTTGTTTGCAATGAACAAGCAATAGTTAGAGACTACGGTAGCTCGCGGGGTACGGTAGATCGATTACGAGTATTACCGTATTGCAGCGTCCGCCAACACGTCGTTCACGCGGTCCAACGCGAGCTTCAACTCGAAAAAGTCAGTTTACGATTGATTGAAGGGCATACGGTAGGTAGAATGTGGATCGCCTTCGGTTCGTGTAGACATTCTATGAAAGGGAGTATGTGTGACACGGGAGATAGGCAGGATTATTATTTGTTTGATCATTGGAGCCCTGAGAGCATTGGAGAGAACGAAAGACGGGAAATATGGACAAGCAATGAAGCGGGAAGGTGACGGGGCACAATGTGTTTTGGTATGGCTGGCTACGAAGAGAAATTGGTGCTAGAGATAGGGCAAGAATGTAATGGGAATGTGCAGCCAGGAAGTGGCGGGCCTGAATGTGTATGTGATGTCACGTGGTTCCAAATTGAGCGGAATGCGAGACCAATAGAAAATGGAAACTTGAACCAAGCAAGCGGCATACTTATCAGACTTGGGAGCACTTGTGATCACTTATTCATTGCCAACGTATAATTGCTTCTGCTTATGGTAGCCGAATGTAGTGCTTACGCGAAGTCATAGTATGACGGGATTAGAAGTAGGTGCCGTGAATGCTTTTGTGATTGATCTCCTGCCATCGACTTATCTCTCGCAGATTGGAATGCAATCAGACTATAGTGTGCCAGTGAAACTAGTAGGTGACGGGTCGATGGATTGCTTTTATTTTATCCTACTAAATTTTCTTTTATTGAGTCTCGAGCTGTAAGACGAGCATGTTATGGGACAGTGAAACGACGGGAATGAACTTAACACATTTTTTCGAAGTAATTATAATTAAATTAATTAAAAGTGTTTCCAGCATCTCTACGACGTCGCTGAAGAAGGCGACGCGGTTCGCGCCCGACCAGGGAATGGGTGAGATATATTCGTGATTTGTGGTCTGACATGGGAGAGGTTTATTCGTCTTGGGTGTTCCTTGAACCTCCAGATAGCGCGTTTTGTCTCTGTCTGATTGGGCATAATCGGACTTTTGATAATTACGGTTTTGCGGTTCTGTTTCATGGTGATTGCGCGTTTCGGTAGTGATTCGTACTCTGGGATTTTGCAACAGGCTAATGATTCGTTGTTAGATTTCTTAAAATATCATCTCTTGTATCTCATTGATGATTAGTTAGCTAATAAACTAATTTAGTTAATTAGCGTCAATTAATGACCTAATTAAGGCACGCGCGAGGCGGAGGGCGCGGACACAGAGTGCGGCCTGCTCGTCACCGCCGCCTTTGTCGCACTGGTGAGTAGTCTAGGAATGATATTTGAGCTAAGAAATTACGGTGGAAAATGAGTTTAAAATGCGCATAAATTATGAGATAGTTGGAGGGCAAGGATTTGGGGCTGCTCGGCTTTTGTGGCACTGGTGAGTAAGTCATTGTGATAAAGCGATGGGAAAGCGTGAGTAGTGAAGCGACCTGGAGGGTTGTTTTTGCGAAGCTGAGTCGACGAGAGTTTCCGCTCACGGGTTAGGGAGACGGAGGCGAGAGAAATGGGCGGAGCTTCCGGGCGAGAGAGTACGGTAGGTATGCCACGTGCTTCATTGTTCACTAATGGATGCCTATTCGCACGTTTGATGATCAATGTTGTATGCATTCACGAACGAAACCCATTGAAAGGGGAGTGGTGCGACCTGTTTATATGATAGTGATGAAACCGGAATGCAAGGAGTTACAAAGTTGTTAGAAATGAGAAAAAAAAGAGATTATCCTGTCTCAGTTTTTTCGATGGTTAGGCTGCTGGAGATGCAACGGAAATGGATATGTGAGCGGAATATGATGCAATAGTGAAGCGAGAAAGCGAAAGGGGACTTGATCGTACTAGCAAATTAGAAGGAGTTTTTTGTTCTAGAGGATGAACAATTCATTGTAGGTGGAATTATCAGTCTGGTTATAGAATAGTAGTGAAGCGAGAAAATAACGGTCAAAGTGAATGCGACGGTCAGTGGAGTAGCCATATTGATAGGTCTTACAAGCTCTTGCAACGATGAATGTGTGATGGAAGGTGGTAGATATTGGTTCAGTAATGAAGAGTCTGTGAGGAGTGCATTCAACGGTAATTTGAAAGGTGTTGGATTGTTGTTGTGATGTTCGCCAAGGGCAGATTGAGCAGTGCGAAGGAAGCTGTACTTGATGCAGTGATGAAGCGTGAAAGTTGGTGGTTTAATGTTGTTCACGATCGGAAACTGGTGGTGAGGGGAATCGAGCGCGAACTGTATTGAGCAGTGTGATGGAAGCTGAATATGTGGCGACGATGAAGCAAGGTTGCGGCGGGTTGCCATAGTACCCACTGGTGAGCTAATAATGTCATAGTTTTTGGGGTTGCGGATCGGCGGAGTGGTTTTTGTGAAAAAAATTCGGAGCTTCGCGCAGTTTGAGGGTATGCGTAGTGTGATTTTTTCCTACTGCGGATAACCGGACTCGGCCTTTTGCGGATCCCCGGGGGAAACTATGACGTCGAAGCTCACCAGTGATAGTACCGAAAGTTTGAAATTGTGATAACCCATAATTATTCTTGTCGCGAAAATTGTGGGGTGCTCGTGGGAGCTAATTGTTCTGTGCCGATGAAGCATGCATGGGCGGGGATATTTGGTTTTAGACTGTGCTTGTTTTCTGATATTTGATCGTTGATCCTTGATCTACCCCCTTTGCAGGTGTACGTCGAGGAGGGCATCCTGGACCGCGCGGTGCCGGTGTTCGAGCGGAGAGCACAGGTACGGTAGCTATTGGTTACGGTATCGGGGATCACGGTACTCCAGATTACGGTAATACTGGTAAAAATGACGATGTGATTACGGTTTGATCTTTGGGTGTTCATTATTCCCGATTGTACTCCCATTGGATTTCTTTTATCGAAAAATAGTTCGTCGAAAATTGTTTCTACATGCCGTTCAATCGTACATCGCTGAATTGAAGCGCAAAGCTAATGGGACCTGTTTCATGAATATTGGAGTCCATAATGTTTTATTATAAAACATATTGCCTGGCAGGGTTCTTGTTGGCTCATGTAGTGCCCGTGAACCGAGAATCTGCCAGGTCCGATGAATTTACATTAGATAGCGCGCACTAATTTCCTAATATTTTATATTAATTTTGTATTAATATATGTATTATTTGTAGGTGCACCGAGACCTGCTCAAGGCGCCGCTCAACTACGTGATCAAAGTCCTCACGAGGAGCGTCCAGGAGAGCGAGGGTGAGCTGGAATTTCATATTTGCTAAATTTTAATATTTAATTATATCTGAATAACTAGTATTGGAAATCAGGCATAGTCTACGGTGTCGAGACGGGAGGGATGACAGCATTTTCGGGTACAAAGGGAAATTGCTAGACCAGGTGACTCGCTGGTTCAACGTTGCTATAACACCGCTCGATTGGTTAGACAGGTAATGTGCATGGAGCGTTGCTTCCTCCAAAAAATAAATCTCTGTTAATCCATCATTCCCTGCATTTGTAAGTGGCGAGACAGCTTGTGCTTGAGGGCTCCATTAGGAGCAGCCCGATTAGATCGATAAGAAAAGTCCAACCCGTCCGAGTCGACTTACGCTATAGTATGAGCGACCAGGTGACTTCCCGGTTCAGTGATTTGATACAAGCACTCGATTTGTTAGATGTGTGGCACGTCATGTGCCATAAGACGATCGGTCCCATAAAAAATACTTGTCTTAACTAATGTCAAGGAATAAGTCAATACTTTGCTATTATTTTCTGTTATTGTTATTCAGTTACGATAATAATGTTATTATTCGGCAGGTAGCCTCGCTGCGCTGTTGCCTCTACTTCGCTTCGTGGCCGCGCGACACGTGCAGCTGTCCACGATCGCGGAGGTGGGTTGCGAAGATAATTAGATATTAGTTATGGTGTTAATTGTCTAATTAGCTAATTAGTGGCAGATTCATCTACTCTACAATATTTAGTTAACTTTGGATACATGTGGTTAATTTGTAGATAATTTCGATAATTATTGAAAGAAATGGCGACCGTGCTAGTGTCGACCTTTGTGGATGTGAAGGTACCTTTTATCATACAAGGCTTCAATGCGAGTTCAGAAGAAAACTAGGTGACTCGCTGGTTCAACGATGCTATATCTTCACTTAAATAGTTGGACCAATAATGATCGCTGGACTATGAATCCAAAACAATATAACAACATGCCTTCATGTGTGGTAACTGAGAAAACGGTTGGGATTGATTGGATGCGTAGGTTCAATTATCGCTAATATTCACAAACGAGAAGGAACGGCCCCAGGTGATTTGGTGATGTTGCGGTAGTATAGGGGTTCCTAATTCTCTTGAGGGTCAATGAAGTGAAGGTTTCCGGTACAAAAATCATAATTTACAAGTTATTGTTAGTTATTTCTTGACGTTTTGTTGCCACATTCTTGTAAGCGTTTGGGAGTGTGTAAAAATTGAAATCGTGTACGCATTGCAATACTTTTTCTTATGTTTTGCAATTTAGACTTTTGCATAATTAATTAAACTAATTAATAATTTCCCTCAATTCAGAACGCGCACCTCGAGCAGCCGTACCAGTCGGCGTTCCGGGCGCTCACGCTGCGGTGCAGCTCGTACATTGCGGACTACTTTGAGCGTGGAGCGGGTGAGTGTTTTAAGAGTTTCGTGAAACTGGACTGCGTCGGGTTTATTGCGGTTGACGAGAAGGGGCGACTAATTATTGTTTTCTTTTTGTTGATACATGATCTCGGGAGAATCAGAATTAGGTGAACGGTTCTAGGGTTATAATGTTGATGAAACGTAGAAAATTGTGGTTGGTATAGATATTGCGTAGTTGGAAAAATTGGATTCTGCGGTGTAGCAGCTGCATTGCGGACTACTTTTGAGCGTGGAGCGGGTGAGTTTGCTAATTGTAAGGGTTTCATGAAACTAGACTCCGCTGGGTTGGAGTATAGAAAATACATGAAAAAAATGAGCGATGAGAGGGTGAGTATTTTGTGCTCTTGGTGAAACTATTCTCTTCTGGGTTACTTGATCAGGTCTTCTGTCATAGGTTATTTATGTGAGAAGGGTGACAATGAACGGTTATTTATTGTTGTTTTGTAAACCTGATCGCGTTGATCAAATTACGAAAATATGAAGGGTGGTTGGGTTATCATGCGGATGAAACGCAGAAAGTTGTGGCTGATATTGCGTGGTTGGAAAGGTTTATGATGCAGCAGCTACATCGCCGACTAGGTCGAGTGAGGAGGGAATGAACCGTTGAAATGAACAATTATTGGTGTTATTTTATGGTCATTGTCTGTGGCAAATCAGAATTATGTAAACGCTTCTAAGGTTATAATGATGATGAAACACAGAAAGATGTGGTTGAATGGTTGATGGAAAAATTACTATAGATCTCATGAGAAAGGATGAAGTTGAAGTGTAGCAGTTACTTCGCTGAATAATCAGCAAAATGAGAGCGGTACTTTGATTATCATGATGATGAAACTTGAAATTTCCAAGTTGGAAAGTGATTGTGGCAAGAGACATTTCACAGCTGGAGGTACCTTGCGGTGCAGCAACTAAAAAAGCGGAATATTCGGAGAGAGGAGAGGGCGGTCGATTGTCCATGGTAGTTATTGAGTACGCATCGGGAACAAGAAAATGTGAACGTTATTTGGGTTATGATGCTGATGAAACATATTAATTATTGTTGGTTTATACGTTTTAATTTAGTAGCGGACTACTTTGATAGAAAAGAGGAGGGGGACAGGAGGTGCTCAAAGAAAAGTAATGATTTGATTATTTGAATTTTCTTAAAGCTATGCCTGATATTACTGACCAACACTCAGATCCTCAGACCTTGTAGTGACGATGAAACATAGGATGCGCTGGTGATGGGGGCATCAATTCGAGAGAGGTTTTTCTTCGAATTACCTCGCACCGAGTTCAATTACAATATGCTGAATCAAAACACGATTTGTAAACTTAATTTTGTATTAATTACTTTAATTGGCAGGCACGGAAGTGAAGTTCGTCCCCTCGGACGGCAACGTGCACCCCGTGACGGCGAGTGTGAGTTCGACAATTATTTTTTAATTATATATTTTTGATTTTATTATTTCAAAAATTGACGATCGATATCGTAGGATCTAAAAGTTGAATGATTTGTGTTAGTGCAGCAACCAGGAACTAATCAATGCAACGAGTTCCGTCTCTTGCTTATGATGTTGATGAAACGGCAATCTGTCAAGTTGGTTTAGCTTGAAAAAGGGGGGGGGGGCTAGGATTCCTGAAGTCAATGGCCTTTTTCTGTGATCATAAACTGATTTTATTTCGCCTTCAGACGCTCAACACGCTGTACCTCCTCTCGCACTACCGCCAGGTCGTCACTAATCAGGTACGGTAGCTATTTATTGATTACGGTAGAGCAGGCTCAGATACGGTAGCTATTGATTTGTTGTGGACGGTACAGTTCTGTTGAGTTGTTACCGGATTGGCTGTTTGTAGTAGTATTAGAGGACCGTAGCCTTCTGGTTTCACAAGCAATACTAGAGGTTGTTCGATATGGGATTGACGATGATTGCTTCAAGCCTCTTACAATTAGAGAAAACAATTAAATACTCTTGTCACTACTACAGTTACGATGTTGATCATGATTATCGTAGACAGTCAGTTATCGATCTATACAACTGGATTACGGTAACTTTTGCCCTTGCAGGTGCTCAGCCTCAACGCGCAGCCGAACGAGCCGGTGGCGCTGCTCATGCCCAAGCTGTTCGGTGAGTGGTTTTGACAATAAAAAAAAAAGGTTAAGTTGTAGTACGTCAACCAATTTATGTCGTAAGACAACGCTAGGTGGGACCCGCTGACAAGGCTAGCTGTTAGACCAGCATTTTGATAAGGATTAGGGACAACCGAGAGAGGGATGGTCTGACGCTTTCACTTTCCTGTGCTCTCTAGCTTCTCTGGCTGACGAGCAAGCAGAGCGAAATGAGAAAGTCAACAGATGATGATGGATGGATCGTTTCGCGTAATCTCTAGACACTCAAAAAAAAAAAGAAAGAACGAGATATGAAGATGTGGATTCTATACATCCTGATCCTAATTTGTGTACTTTTTTTTATGTTGGGTGGCCCCGGAACTCAATAGAATTGGATCGCTTCGAATGATCCCTGTCTGTCTTGTTCGCATGCAGAAACGGAAAAGTGGCGGTGCTGATTGTGAGAATTGTTTAATGAATCGAAATTGCATTGTCGCCCTTTGTCGGCGCGTACTTGTGGTAGTCGTGAAACACACAGATGCACATTTAAACTTTATGGCCACCAAACAGGAAAGAGCGGTTGAATGAATAGGATTATTTTCAGATTCGGATGAGCGTGCGATTGTGTGGTCTCACACTAGTGCGTACTTGTCATGATAGTGAAACGAAAGAGTGCAGGGTGACCGTTGAATGGGGGTTTCAAATCATCGCCTATAGTGAAGGTAATCTAGTATGGCGTCTTCCTAGAATCGATAGTCCTTCGTCGCAATTCCGTACACTTCTATGAGTTCTTCAACCCAGCTACTGCACCCCTATCTTATCGTATTCCTTGCTACCGTAACCCTCTCTCTCCATTTCAGCCAAGATGCTGTCCCATCTCGGGCACGTGCTGCGGGCGCGCGCCGAGACCTACGACGACCCGACCCTTGCAGCCATATTCTCCCTCAACAACAGCAACTACATCGCGAAAGCGCTCGGTGTGAGTGAAAATTTTGTCAATATTTAGAGTGATTACGGTAGAAAAAGCCTTACCTTTTTTTACCGTTTATGGTAGAATTAGTGCTAATTTCTTTGAAATAGCGCGTGAGTAGAGATTTTCAGATGACTATTCATAACAAAATTGTTTTTAGCGCTGGTCTCTACTCGATCAAATAGTTGTATTTGCTCCGCCTAACATGCATTTAGTGAAACACAAATCGAATGTGTATTACTTTCTTGAAAAGCATTTATTTTTAAGAAGCGTAGTCGTTTGATTTTCTTTCTATTGTGTATAATAGAAATGTGATCAAACTCTCCGATTTTCTTGTAAGAACGAAAGAAAAGAAAAAAATCAATAATCGATACCTACCGTAATCCGATCTTCCGCTCAGGACGAATCCTCGGGTCTCCTTCCCGTCCTTCGCGAGCAGAACGCACACATTCTCCAGTTCTACCTGGACGCGATACAGAAGCACATCTCGGAGTACATGGCCAGGTACTGTAGTTGGGGTTAAGGTAGTTAGCGCTTCCACTGTTACATTACGGCAAGGTTAGAATTACGGTAGTCACAGTAGCAGTGATGCGAGATACGTTCACGGCAACAGTACGGTAACAAGGACAACATCATCGAAGTAATGTCTTTACGGTAGCCAGTAGCCAGGACCGGTTACTTGATAGAGCTATCACGATCGAAGATGTATCAAATCAATCACCGATACATCATGATCGTGCGGTGGATTACTGTAATGGACGAATTGCAGCTGGTACCCGGTGCTGCAGACGATCACGTCCGTCGACCAGATGCACCCGGAGGACCGCACGGCGATGCGGAACGCGATTACGGTAGGCACACGATGGGGGCAGATTGGGAACTGGGTTTATTCTCATTAAACAACATTTGATGGAATTGTCTGCCACTGAATCAACGGACCCTTGTACGAACAGTGAATGGACCAAGGAATGTAGGCGTCCGAAATCAATAGGGATTGAGTTATCGAAGATGCGATAGTCGTTTAGGGGTTATGATAACGAATTCAAAATCGATATTGCAGGCATTTACGCGCGAATTCGAGCAGACGGTGTCGGCGCAGCGGGGCTACTGTGTGACGGACCCGATCCTTGCGGACCAAGTGAGAGTGAAGGTGAGATTTATTTTTATTATGAAAATTAGTCATAATGACTCGAAATTGATCAGCTGACAATGAGAGTGAGCTGAGAGTGAAGAGACAATTTTGTTTTTCATCGGTTCATTGAGTGCCCTTAATACATGAGCACAACAAATGCTTTCCAACAACAGCACAACAAACAAATGCAATCGGTGTTTCGGAGCAATCCACCCTTTTGTTTCTCGCTTCACCAAGGATGCAATAGCCCTGAATTCGTTGCTCATTTAACTATTACGACGGTCTGAGTTCAAAACATATTTTTCGCTGTACTGTTGAGTTAATGTTTCGTGGTTATCATGAATGCGGCTGGAGAACCGTTTTTCAATGTTACTCTGGCTTGAATTATAAAATCACAAATGTTTGCAAACCACGAGTTGGAAAGGGAACGCCAGATCTCGAATAATATTAATTCGTAATATTATTGTTATTAAATTACTGTAGTGTTGCCAGTGAGGAAAATCATGCTACATTACGAGGCTTTTCTTCAAATATCGCGGGTTATAGGCTTTAGAAACAGGACGAAATCGGGGGTGCAGTGCAGAATCGGGGGTGCACCCAGTGTGCTCATCACTGACTATTGCAGGTGAAAGCGGCAGTGGTGCCCATGTACGCGAAGCTGTACAACAAGGCCAACGCGCTGACGGAAGCGGCGTCGCTGTCGAGCCATCTGAGGTACGGTAGTGAGATGAACTGAATTACGGTAGGATTAAGGGATACGGTAGCCGAGTTATCGAGTCATCTGAGGTCCAGTAACCGTCATTTGGTTACGGTTGTTCTTGGGGGATACTGAAAAATAAGTGGGAATGCACTGGCCAAAGCGTTGTTACGCCAATGTAAAAGATTATAAAAAAGGGCACTTCTTCGACTTTTGGCCCAGACTTTTCTCGCAGAGTATTCCCTCCCTACCATTCTCATTTACCACCCCCTCTACGTTCGGAGCGGCTGTTGCCTGGGCCAAAAATCGAAGAAGTTCCAAAAAAAGTATTGAGTGATTCAAACGAGAGCAATTAAAGTCAGTGATATTTTACACATAAACTGAATTGCAGATACACGGAGGAGAGCCTGGACGTGAACATCGATCGCCTGTTCGACGTCGCCGTGTAAAAAACCATTTATCGATTTTTCACTGTCCATTTATCGATTGAGCTTGTAGATTTGCATCATACCATTATAATTCCTTCATTTTTTGACATTCAAAATGCATGTTTCTAGGGCTTATTTATTACTGTATAAGAAGGCATTACTATCATTCCGAGCCGATTGTCAGACGTATCACAGAGCATAATTATATTGTAGTGATAGACGCGAATATTCCATTGATGATGTTGTGATAAACTGCTTGATTATGTACAATGGAGTTGAATAACATTGTATTGTACTCTGAATTACACGATTTTATCAGCAAAATAAGTTAGAATGGGGATAAATAAAGGGAAAGAATGGGCGAGATACAGCCCAGATATGCATCTACTCTTTCTTATTCTGATTGTAGTGCAGCTTGCATCGTCTTTTTCAGTGATTTCTGTGTAAGTGCATGAATGATCTTTGACCTTTGAAGGCAAATGTTCAGGCAGAAACATAGTGAATCGAAGACAATAGTGCACCATGAATCGAGAACAGTTGTCGATGTAAAATCGATTGATGAAGAGACTACCATACCTACTTCCAAAGCATCCACAGCTGCGCCAAGACAGAAATTGATCCAGATGCTGAAGGAATATGAGAACCTATTGGCTGCTGAAATCCCAACAACTTCGACTTCAACAGTGCCCCCACTCCGAGTGTATCATTTGAAGATTGAAACCGAGTCGGACAATGCATAGATAAAAACTCTACAGTATCGTATTTCCAAGTGTATTGAGAATAGCGTTTTTGCATAACGCATTGAATACGATGGATTTTGTTGTGGTTCAAAAGAGAATATGTCTACAATCATCTTTATCTGTCTGGTCACCGCAGTGACTGGCCATTCTAGCATCAATTTCGAATTGATAATCGTCGTCGCTAAACGCAGTAAGTACGGAAGGGTCTTGTCCTCCTCGCCTAGTGTCTCTTCTGCACGAAGCGTGCGCGCGCCACGAACACGGCCGATCTGCAAGCATAAATCGTTACTAACCACACCGTAAGTGCGTAACCGGAACGAAATTACGAGTGGAACGATAAAATAAATGCTCACCGTCTGGGACAGGGGCAGTAGGCGGCGTCGCCGCCGGGGATTCCCGATGAGCCGGCAATTCCCGGGCGTCCATCATCTCCCTGTCTGCCGGGGTTTCCGGCCGGTCCCGGCGCTCCCATGCCTCCGGGCCGCCCCGAGCCGCCAGGTCGTCCGTCGGCTCCCGGTCTGCCGGGCTCTCCCTTGCCTCCTGCCGGACCGGGCGCACCAGGACGTCCGCGGCCGACCGAGCCGTCGCGACCCGGCTGACCGGGCTGGCCGGGGCGGCCAGCGCCGCCCGGTCGACCCGCGTCTCCCATCGGGCCGGGAGGGCCGGGTCGGCCCTGTCCGCCGCCGGAGCCTGGCTGTCCGGGCTGACCGCTGGGGCCGGGCGGGCCCATTGAGCCGGCGGGTCCCGCCGGGCCGGGAGGGCCCATCGGGCACTGCACGCAGCCGGGGTTTCTCTGGGGGCAGGCGATGGGCGCGTAGATTTCGCGGTTGTCCGCGCCGGCGGGGCCGGGCGTACCAGGGGGCCCGGGTGCGCCGGGTGATCCGGCGGGTCCGGGAGGACCGGGCGGGCAGCGGGGCTTGGTCGGCTCGCACTGGCACCATGAGGGAAGGCCACGCTTGCTCTTGCGGTTGGCACGCTTCTGACGGAAGATGGACTCGAAGGGCGACTCTCTGCAAAGAGAATGGGTTGGTTCCTGGAATCGGGTTGGCTACAATCGCGATGCTATGGGTTGCGGTACGTTTTGGTATTCTACTAAATTTTACGGAACTGTTTGATACGGTACCATATGATACCATTCCATGGGAATGTACAGAGCTACAGGCTACGTTACCATTGGCTAGGGTAACTAAGTGAGGGTACGGTACCATAGTTTTCGGTACCACAGGCTACGATAGTCTACATGAGGGTACAGTACCTGGGCGCCGACGGGGGCGTGACCATGATCTGTATGTCCATCATCTCGGTCCACACGGCGTCCGTCTCAACGCGGAAGATCTGGAAGGAGCAGGGTTACTGTATTCCTGGCACCATGGTTCGGGTACCAGGTTTTGGTACCGGAACCGGAACCAGGGACCAGAAGCACTCACCCCGACCGAGTCCACTACCTCATCGTGCAGCTCGTTGATGGTGCTGTACAGGGACGGGATGGTGATGAGGCAGGCCATGACCTGGAATTGGGTTCGTTGGTACTGTGGTACCGGAGCCAGGAGCCCGAAACCGGTACCGGAAACCAAGAACCCACCGCGAATGCGGAAGCGGTGAGCGCTACGCCCACGATGATGCGTTCTTCCTTCATTTTCGTTTCTGAATTGGAATTTAAATTATTTAAATTTGGCGCCAATATCGCGAAATTCTCGAAAATGTGTGATAGAAAGCAATAGGAAGGAAGAGCGAAATGTGAGATGCTTTCACTTGGAGTGGCGGGCTCCTTTTATAGTGGGAAGAAGTGGTGGGGGGGGGGCTGCTTACACCATAGGGCTGATGCACATACCCTCCTTATTACACGCACACTTTTGCCTATCGTGCAGAGCGAAAGAGCGTTCGAAATGTGGACGGCCCAACCCGCGAGGGGGTGGAGCCAGGCACCACGGAAGGCAGTGGGGGGGGGGGGGAAGGTTGAGGTGACTCTCCTCGATTAGTGTGGTCTTTCGGGGTTCTGGACTCTCTAAGCGTGGTACTCTGACGATCGAGTAACTTTCACTCTCGTTTTTTTTGGAACACTCTGCGCGAGAAAACACGATTGAAATCGAGAGTGAATGCTGAAGATGGGGCAAAACAGTCAATTATGCTCGAGTGCGGTCAAGACCCTTGGCCAGTATTCGAGTCAGTAAACAGCACGTTCGAAGTGGTACTTTGGCCGGTAATAGGTCAGTGTATGATGGAGTTTTGAACCGACTGAGGCAATAGGAAACAGCAGTGAGATTACGTGAGAATCGTCCCTTTCCGTACACAGAATAAAACAGCATATTTTTCGCACTTTTTGTCGTAGATGGGTCAGCTGCATATTTTTCGGCCTTGGCTTCGACTTTTCCGCTTTGTAGGTACGCCCTGCTGTGAGCGAACTTCCCTCCTCTGTAGGTAATGCGATCAACTTGAAAGCGCGAATGCCCCTAATAGATGTGGCATCAATGCTGTAGCCTTGGAGCTGACAGATCAAAGCGCAGGTGCGCGAAACAGCATCGTAACGCCACAACAGTGCGTATACAGTATACTTCTCGGGCTCTAGCGCAGCTCGGAGACACGATATCGACAAACGGCAAAATGCATGACGTTATGGGGTCCATGAGGGATGGTTTGAACATACTTTTGACCTCATTGTGCAAAATCTGCTATGTGCGTTGTGGCCCCTACGTATACTGATGCTACCGTAACATTATGAGGTCGAAATTCAGTCAAAGGAGAAGTCATCCATTTGCTCGGCCATGTCTCAGATCTACAATCTACACCAAACAAAATACTAAAGATATGCAATCATATCGGATTGAAGGATCATGATATTCCAAAGTAGATCAGAGATGAAGATTCAATCATGGCCGTTTGTTTGAAGCTATAGAATGGTATCCAAAAGAAGATCAGAGATACGGCGCTCGCTAAAAACAGCGCACGCACCCAAACATAACTAGTGGTCGGTCTCTCATCATTCTTCCTGATCTCTGACCAGTCAGAGAAAGTGAGAGAGCACGCGCATTTGAGAGAGTCAGACGACGGCTCATAACTAGAGTAGCCGGCTCCATTTGAGATTGTGGGCAGATAAGAAGTACGGCCGAAAAAGTAGCGGAATGAGCGCTCACCGAGTCGGAATGGGCAAGATTTCAGTAGGGAAAAGACGGCTAAGGCAGAAATAGATTTGGTTTATATGTAGTTCAAACGAAAGGATCTCAGACTTATGGAACATATTGGATAGAATCTGAAATTAGTAGTGCTTGTGAAACATATCAATTCGTTATAAAAATCTTTAGAGAACACCAGAGTTACCTAAATTGCAAACTTTCTCAAATAATAAATTGTAAAAGTGTCAATAAATGTTGAAAGAAAGAAGATGATAGCTGAATTATCATAATTTTGTACAGTCTGTGAAACGTATCGAGTTCCAAAGCGAACCATTCTTACGATATATACACATTTCCAGTCCACTCAAGTAGTTTCTCGAGTACGAAATACGTCTCTTTGAAAGACAGATATCATAGAAAATGAGGAGAGGCTAAGACTCGTGGCCCGTTGCGAAACCGTGTCAAATCGAGAGACACGATTTCCCGTATGTCGAACACCAGTCGATGTGTATAATCGAAGTACTATAGAGTCCGAAATACGGGTAATCGTCTCTTCATTGCTCCAAATTTCTCACTGGTCAGAGGGGCATGAATGAAGAGACGATTACCCGTATTTGGAACTCTCGAGTGCTAAGAGGTATTGAAGTGTTTTCGAAGGCACTGCGTGACGCGTGTTCTGTGCACTAAAAGCGTTCTACTACCCGATTACAATTCGAAATACTCTCTTGATTCAGCACTCTATCACATCTCAACACTAAACGGATGCGGAAAAAGAGAGGAAACCAATAAAAAGCGGGTTTAGAGGGGGCGATTCCTCGAAAAATATGTATACTGGGGCTATTCATACTCCGATAACCCTCTAGTAAGGTCAAGTGAGAGGCGTACTACTGCGTTCCATAGCCCCCATGAGTATTGGGATGTTTCAAGTTGCAAAACAAGTGCCGAGATCAAGTGAGATCAAGGGAGTAGAGTTGTACGGGCAGTCGGCTCTTCATTTCACAAACTTTCTCGCAACTTTGACTGATGAGAGAGTGTGTGAAAAGAAGAGGCGAGTTTTATTTTTATTTTTTACAATCGTCAATGAAGTTGGTGATTATGTGGTATGATAGTTTTTGAATGAACAACAAACCGTACGAAGAATTTAAAACGCCCGATTGCTGCTTAAACAATTTGTAGAAATCGTGAAACTCATTCAACTTTTCAATTGTATTCACTCATTTTCAAGTGGTATACACGACATTTCGTCTTCTCGAGCGAATTTAATTATTACCTATTAGGAGAAGCGAGGGAATCATGCTGCTATTTACTCGCCGCGCCGTCAGTTCATTTCGCGCATTCTCTATTGGGTTAGAAAGTGCGAGAGAGCATGCGAAATTGAGAGAGCCAGAGAACTATTTACTGTTGTTTTGTCCTTTCTCACCCGATTGTAATAAGCATTTGATGCGCCAATGCGATTGCAAGGGAGTGCACAGGGAGCCAGCAAATAAAGCAACTATCGAGTAGTACGGTGACTCAATAGCATTCTCGATTGCCCCTTCGTTTCCAAGACTCGGCGATTATTATAAACAATAGGGTTAACCGTTCGGAAATCGGTAAGGCCGAAACTCAACTGACAAAATCACTCTCTTTTCGAAATGAGAGTCGAACAATGGACAATGGAGTTTCGGACAAAGAAATAGTTTCGGAACAGTTTCGGAAAGTCCATTGTTTGACTCTCATTCCGGAAAGATAGCGATTGAGTTTCGGCTTTTCCGATTTCCGAACGGTTAACCCTAATAAACAAGCAGATTCTATCCCGATTCCAACTTCATCCATACAAGCTGACTTCTTGCTGGACAAACAGCCCGAAAGATAATGAAGAGTTTGTCAGATCTCTGATCATGACACGCAATATTAGCTAGCCGCGAGCTCTTGAACATAATATCGTGTTTTCTTTTTCAAGAATCGTTTTCACACTCTTCGCACTCAATCGGAACCGGAAATTGAGGTGTGTGAAAGTGGCAAAAAGTGGCCAAAGAAGAACTACTCTATCCATTTTGCACTGTCTCTCGTCAGTCAGAGAAACGAGAGAGCGTTGCGAAGTGAGAGAGAGACATACCATTCATTGGCAAAAAGAGGGATGATAGACCGCGCGAAAGGCCTTCGACTGACCCAGCTGGGGGTCTATTGCCATTGGGCATGGGCCAATTTCGCCTGACTCTAACTGTTCCGCGTGATCTCTCGCTTGCTGTGACCGGTGAGAGATTAAATGGTCGGAATCGCAAAGAGGAAGAGTGTAGAAAGTGAGATCACCACCCCGGATTTCGCTTTCAACAACAACGGCTCAGGGCATCGATTAAACCGGATAATGCGATAGCAGCAAGGGGGGAAATTTCGCCCTATCACAGGATGATTGTCCTAAATGCCTTCCTCTCCACCCTAATCATGATTGTTCTAGTGTGGCAGTGGCTCTTAGCAGTGCCGATTGTGATCTCCCAGGCTGGCGCGCAAGAGTTGGATGTTTCGGAGCGGCGTGAGTATTATTTCCCATTGCACTACAATCAATACTACAGTCCACAAGGAATTTACGCGATATTCGGACGCAATTGAGTAGCAACGTCGCAGTGAAAAATACTTTTTTTTTTTAAACTCTGACCAGGGTGAATGAAGAGACGAGATGAAATGCTTCACGTTAGAGATATCAATTCAATACCCGATACTGGGAGACAATACCAATTAAAAGGGTAATTGGTATTGAGTTGACCAATGAATTGGCTTTTATTCCACGTTTTCCGAGGGAGTGAGCGGCCGCAAAGTCAACTAATTGAGTATTGGAATTGGTTGGACATCCTCACTTCACGTTCACAGCTTTTTTCAGGTGTCAGTCCGGAACTCCTTCTACTCAACGCGACAATCTCCGATGAGGAAAGGAAACAGTTGATATCCACGATCCGGAGGACGTACAAGGTGCAGGATTATGATGCTGTGAGTTGCACTGTTGCTATTTTTTTATTTGTTGTTGTTATTATTGCTGTTTTTGTACGCTACAATTCTGAAAAAATGCGCAATTCCAAGAGTGTTCAATGAGGAAGCATGGATAGGAAGCCGGAATTACGACCTAGTATCGTGCGTTTTAAATTCTCAGCAAACTCAATGTGCTGGTTAGCGTATTGATTGTCTGGGAGAGAGAGGAAGGGAAGAGGTAGGGGGGGGGGAGAGCAGGTAGATCACTAGCCTCCGCCCGGCCTCTCCCTCCACTCAGTTCGTCAAAGGCCAGCTGCGCGTGGATTGGAAAATAATCTCACGATAAGCATACTTGTTTTCGGCTATTGTTTCGCCCGGATCAGGGCACTAAATCGGCGGGCAGTAAAGATGGTACTGCCTAGCATTTTATGCCTGAGATAAGTAAGCAAATCTGAGCGGTAAAAGGGCTGTAAAAATAAAGTAAAGGCGATTGACTTCATTGATGCTTGAGTAAAGTAGCTCAGATTCGGGAGGACCTTCGAGTGAATGCGCCTCGATTCTACTCAATTGTTGCGGACCTCGAATCGTTGATTAGAAGAAATTACGAGATGAAGAGTAAAGTGACGCAGCGACGACTGGAGAATGTGAGTGTTATATTTATTTATAGAGTGGATAAAGGAAGAGTGAAAGGAAGGGTCTTCCCCTCTCCGCGTAACGACGAATGAGAGGGAGAGGAAGAGTGAGAGTAATTGGATTAACACTTCCGGAAGAGTGAGAGCTCTTGCGGAAGAGCAGATACGGGAATGAGACGTGTTTTCCCTGTTTGAGAGCGGGTTTTTTTTTCAAATTCGATGTTCTTTCTGCATCAACGGGAATAACAAGCCATTGAGATCGTATTTACACGCCTTTAGGCCTATAAAAAAGCTCCAGAGACTTAAATGACTCTATCGATCTTAGAGTCAATTTAGCGTAAGAAAATAGTCTAGTATTGTATGGTATTATGTTCTTTGGTGTTTGGACAAGTAAAATACCATGTAGAGACCTTCTTCGTAGCCGGAATAGAACGATACTTGTCTCACAAACTCGTCGCAACTACCTACTACGGGGCGAAGCACATGTAAATATGGCGTCACATACTTGTCCGTCACCACTATGCAAAAAGAACGGGAGAAATCTAGCAATCCGGTCGTAAAATGAACTGAATCGAAAACTACCGTATCCACTCTTCCGGAAGAGTCACAGCACCCCTCTCACACTTCCGCAAGGAATGATACAGTTTCCCTCACTCTTCTCTCTTCCTTTATCCACTCTATTTATTTATTGTTGATCCGACAACAACAACGACAAGATCTGACAATTAAATATGATGGAAATGACCATTGATTTCAAGCGATTTCGGTAACTGTCAAGGAATCTTCTAATTTTTTAACTCTAATATTTTTCGAAAGCAAAACCTAACTGCACTAATATTGATCGCACACTTCGCACTAAGAAGAATTCGTGAAACTAAAATATCGTAAAATAATAAACCGTTCCGCGTATTCCGATTCCTATCGTTCATTTCACATTTTGACTAGAGGGTCATAGGCCCTAACTTTTGTGCCTAATCAGTTCCTAGAGGCACTAGTAGCACATACTAAGAAAATTAGAATTTTACGAAGTAGTATCAATCAATATTAAGCAAGCGAATAAAACGTTCCGTATTATACGCGAAACACCGCAGCGTCTCCGCTGAACATTTGGATGTTACGAAAAACCACACCACACGTTCCATTGACAAGTTGTGAAGAGCGCGCCAAAAAGTAATTATAGCTGGAACAGTTTTTTTTCGCCCGATCGAATGACTAGACCGCATGCCGAATGTTCATCACCAATTCCCAGTACGCCCTACACTCTCCACTGGACATCCAGGACGGCGTCGGCCGACTGGCCAAGTACCTCAACGAGAACATCGAAACGGCACTGGAGGTGATTTTCATTGTCTGGGTTTTGAAAAAAACAACGAAAACATCGTTTGTTTTTTCAACAAGAACTATCGAAACGACACTTGAGGTGAGGTGCAGGAATAGGGCTGATTGGGAAGAGATGAAGAATCCATCTTATCGTCTCGTGTACTCTATCGCCAGTAACAGTGACATGAGAACACGACAACATTTCTAGCTGATTTCTTCAAACAGACAGACAAACTTTTCGCAACCAACAAAGTTCATTCTTTGGATTGACCGTCATTTTTGGGATTGATTTCGATGATATTCTAAACATGGCAAATCTGTTCCATTCCAGGTCACGAGAAAGGAAGTGCTGTTCAAGTTTCTGCAAGCTGCAAACTCGATCAGAATCGAGGAAGCGAACGCGCTAAGGAAGACGATCGGAGACAGATTCCGGTTCAGGACGGTGGGAGAGGTGAGAATTACATGGTAAAAAATGTTAGAGAGAAATTTCGATAGAAGTTCTATCATAGAACGCGACAGTTGCGCCGGGAAAGATATATAAATCCTTCAAGAGGAAAAGTGACTGCAATCAACAGTGGAATAGATAGTACCGATGAACTTCAATATTGGCCAAAGGCGTACATACATACACGAGCGATATCAGAAACACCATCTAGAGAAGAAAGAGAGAAGTTGCGAGATGTTCAACGAATACAATCTGATGAAACGACGTCCTGTGATTGGCACAGTAGCATAGTAACTATCAACTGCCATAGGCCGTTCGTCGCCTACCCCCGTAAACGGGGGCCACTAACACGGACAATTACCGCCCCACTTTTTCTCGGGGGTAATTCGAGTCGCGCACGGGGTCATTGCTCTTTTCTCTTCAGCTCTTTCAAAGGGCAGATAATGGTGGGAGAAGCAGACCATATCTTTGCCCTTTATGGCTCTCATGGGCTGTGAGTGACAGGCCGTTGTGGAGCCGGGGGCTCAATGATGGCAGCTTTTTCCGTTCTCGGTCGATAGAGAATAGGTTTCACTGGTGCGATATACCGCAATGATCGCGCCGATTTTGGTCCATCCTTGACGTGTTGTAAAAAACAATAATAAAAATGTTTCTTAGCCCCTTTTTCATACAAGAAAGCACATAATTTTCGGGAAACATCCTTTTCCTATATAGTACAGCTAGGGGCCACAAGCTCCGCCCCCTTTGTGTGGACATGATTCCCCACTATCGGCGAGACAGGGGTAGCACAAAGCTCATTCTAAACGAAATCACTAGTTCAAAAGCGCGTTGGATAGCTATTACTATCCCCTATCACTTGAGGACATTGCAAACTGTGCCGGTAAAGGTGGAGTAGGTCAAAATCGGAATAATCGTCAGAGACATAGGTGAATTTCGCATTTATAAAGAGAGGACACTGTTTGCAACCTGAAAAATCGATTCCTACATTTTATCCAAGCAACTCAGTCAAGAAAAAGCAAAGAAAAATCATCACCCTGAATTGTGCTCCATTTTTAAAGGTTTCCTTACGCGCGTATTTCCTCTCTTCCTACTCACGCTAAACACAGTGTGAGCGCCAGAGGGGATAGTCAAATGAGAGGAGAAAGGCGAGAGACACACCACACTCCCTCTCCCTCCGCCTCGCTCTCCCCGCTGTTCTTACCCGGTGGGACTAGCGCACGAAATGGGCAGAATAGGCTCCGCCCCTTTCCCTCTCGCCTTTTCCCCCTATCCAACGGTGCCTTTCGCGCGTGCCTCTCGGGCTGTATCGCAGCTCAGAGACAAGATATCAACAAACGGTAAAAAGGGTGAGATTATTGGGTCCATGAGGGACAATTTGGACACAAATTTGGCCGTATTGTGACAATTCGGCAATCTACGTTGTGGTCCCTAAGTACAGCACCTAATTGTATTTTCCAGATCTTTGGTGACTTTGAGCGCAGCGTGCCTGCTCTCTACGACGCCGTCCTCAACGTATCCGAGACGCTCGCTGTTGGCGTCGGGAAAATTGAGCCAGGCACGCCGGAGAAATATTTGGTGAGTTCTTGGTAAGTGCTAGACTTTGGGTTCGAGCTGAAAATTATTCTTTTCGCGATTGTGATCGATGAAATGTGTCTACGAAAGCCTTTGTGTTTTCAATTATTTCGATACTTTTCTCGTTAGACATTCGAAAACAAAATAAATTTTCTGATGGTAGCAAAAATATTTTCTTATGGTTAACCCTTGGCGATCATGAACATAAATTTGCGAACGCTAATATTTTCAATGGTAAAAATCTAGTGAAGAGATGCTCGCTTGCTTTGAGATTGAATTTAAAAAAAATTCACATTTCTATTATAATTACCCTTTCAGAAAGAGACGACCCTTGGTGACCATGAACTGGACGTGCTCGCCGAGACATTCGCGCACTCGAACGCGGAGATTGTATTGATCCTCTGTACCTGCCTGGTTCAGACAATCAACAGGATGAGTGATGAGGAGGTACGGTAGACTATCGCGGACTGATTAGATACTGAACGGAAGATACTGTACTTGAAAAAATACGATTGTTAGATTCTGTACACGTACTAATCGCAGTAGAGTACTGATAAGATGGTGTTGATGAGTACGGTAGAGATAAAAATAAATATTTAAAGATCGACAAAGTGCGCGCTGTGCCCAGAGAGGACATTGTGCTGTCGGCTACGAGGTGGCCGTACTCAGTTGGGGGGAGTTTTTCAAAAATATAATTTTATTAGTATTATTTCTAATGAAATTATAGGATTTCTCTTCGTGAATTGGGCCCGACAGCCGTCACCTATGACTATATTGCAGCATTTCAGGTACTGAACCAAACCGAGATCGTCCGCTACGCGCTGAAATTCAATTCCTCGATGAGCGTGGTGCTGGACGCGCGGATCAAAGCAACGAAACGAGTTGTTAGTGTTCATATTTTTCAACCTATTTTCTTTTTTTCTTATCACCGACCGTGGATTCAAAGATACAATAGGAACTTTCTTGGCTGCGTTGGTTGATTCTAGCGCTTAGTTTACATTTATTAAAAAAAAAGATTTCAAATGATTAACTCATAGATCGCCATCGAGTTCGACGAGGACCAGCAGATGGAGTTCGTCGAGCGAGTGGACATCCTGAACACGCGAATGCAGGAGTTCCTCGTACAGTTTGCGATCATATCGCTCGTCGAGACAGTGCAGGTACGGTAGAGTAAGGTTATGGGGGGATACTGAAGAAGGGGCATCATTATAGATGCTGAAAACTCGGTTAAAGTCATTCGTATGAAAAGTGTGTGAAAGAATAGGGGGGTTCCAATTCGATACCGACTGCAGAACCTCGAAGAGAACGACATCATGTTGCTACATCGGTACGTGTCGCGAAAGGCGGCTTTTGAAGACGACAGCGAGGTTTGTTTCTGCTCAAACTAGGGATGACAACTCGGCCTCCTCGGAACTCGGCAGTCCATTTCCCCAAACGCGCTCTAATTCTAACCCAGGCCGACATCGAAAGACATGCGCAAATTGCGCATCGGCCTCTCACTCCCCTCTCGTGCCGATTTCGAGCCGGGATGGGAGAGCGAGAGAGAGAGAGAAGCTATGCCGGCATCTGATGCAAATCGATCGGCGTTCCGACATTGAGCCGCGCGTCGATTTGCCATCCCAAGTTCAAACAGCAGTATTTACGATTCTGCTTGATGCGAAACGCACTTGAACAACAGCCAAATAACATTGACCTAATATAAAATTATTGCACAGTTTTCATAGAAAAAACAATGGAATTGCAGATCGAGTTCGAACTCTCCGCCTCCGCTCCGCAAATCTACAAGATGATCTCGTTGTTGATGGTGGATGTGGAGGATTCGTTCAAGGATAGACTCCGATTCGGATTGGATTTTATTGATCGAGTGAGCGATACTATATACTTTCTAGAAATACTGGAGTAATAATCAGGCTGAAATGTGGGAGCTGTGAAAACTGTAATTTAGGGACACTTTGGGAGAGATCAAAGATCAATTTTCAGTCGTGGTCCCTCTCCTCGAACGACTCGCTGGCAGACGAGATCGATGCCGATCTCGCGCCCGAAATATTTGCTGAAATGGCCAAGGTGAGGGGGATTTTAAATATGTTTCACAGTTTACGTAAAGTGGACCATGTGTTTGAAAGACACTGGTGTGTATAATTCGATTCCAACACATAATTTTTTTCCTGACTGGCGTGAAATGAAGATACGTATTTTGCCATCCTCATGATAAATTCGACACTCAGGCCTACGGGGCCTTCGCTACTACGGTTCTCGTGCATCTGAAGGAGCAAGTGATGCACGCCGCGTTGAGGGTGAGTGGACAGATCAAGGATCAAAACGAAAGATCAAAGATTAACATGAAATTGATGAGGCAGAAGTGGACTAATACTGTGATTGTGGATAATGCCAAAATAGAGGATTTAACAAAAATGGGAACTTTCAGTTAGCCAACGAAAATTGGATCATAGAGCGGCCGGAGATACTGAGGATCATTCACGACTTCACCACGAAGTATCACAGAAATGTGGGTTCATGAGATCGATAATCCACATTAATTTTTCCTTCGAAGATGCCTGAAAAATAGCAACAAAAAATAGAAAAGTGAAAGTAGAAAAAAAAACTCTTACAGTTGCTGCGCTACATGCGGCGCCACACGCCTACTGTTTACTCGGTAGGCAATTTTAAATTAAATCAAATTTTAATAAACGAATTTCGATAGATCATTGGCCCCTTTCACCTGCTGATGGAGGGCAAGAAGAGGAATGCGAAGGACCCGGCGATCGCTACCTTGTTGGAGATTGTGGGCGTTTACTTCACTTGTCTTATTATCCTAAGGTCATCGTCTTCTACTTGTTTCTAGTAGACGATGGCTGAAAATGAATCTCAAAATTTGTCTTACTTATGGCTTATGGTATGGTTACGCTCAATCTGCAATTGGTAATCGACATGCTCGTTGTAACGCGACAACGACCAGTCTAAAACATATCTGATCTTTGATCTCTGACCTCTCTTTCATCCGCAGCTACGCGCCGAGTCCGTGCGCGTCTTCATCTCACGCGTCGCAGGCGGACGAGCGCGAGATCGATGGAATGAGGACTCGGAGGTGAACCGCTACTCTTTCAAAGAAACGATACAATAACAAGCGTTTTTTTCAATGAAAAAAAAATGCAAGATGACCTAGGTTTGTAAAAGCCCGTTTCTCCAAATAGAGAGAGAGAAAAAATTGTCAGGACTACTTCGGCCGTCATTTCAACGCGTTCTCACTCGTTCGAGCACTGAATCCGGAACAGTTGGTGCTGTTGACCAAGTCGTTTAAGGTTGGTTGATCTTTGATCTTTGATTTTTGATCTTTGATCTACCTTTTTTCAGATCCTGACACCTGAACAACGGGAGATCTTCGAATCCGTTGCGGTTTTCTGATTTATTGTTCGAATTTCACTAATAATTTCACGTGATAAAGATCTCGTTTTTGTTTGTAAGCCTTTTATTTATATAGCAAAAATAATCAAAATAAATCAAAGATCTCGTACATATCTGAACACATTCAGCCGACACGCATGAGCTCAAGGTTTGATCTCAAAACGAGACTACATGTTATTGTGAATGAAGTCAGGATATAGACGATGTCTGATATTATATATCAAGGAAAGGCCATTGAACTATACACTGATGCATACGAATTTGAAAGAGCTCTTTGAGGATTCCAAAGTCCACCTTTCTCACACATTACACTTTCTGTCCGAACTCGACGTATGAACTGTGTAGAACAGCTCGATACAGGAGATGGAAAGTTCCACTGAGCACACGGCAAGAATCGCAGCAATCATTTGCCAATCGATACTCGTCACTGTTGGATTTACAATGAATTCTCTACTAATGTTCGCGATCTCTCGTCATACCCCATCATCTTTCAAGGTTTGTCCGAACATTTCTTTTTGTCGAACGTTCCCAACGAATGTTCAAATATTGCAGAAATACTCGTCACTTCTCTTCATAACTTCAGTAAACGATATCATTTGTATCGCCTGCGACGCGGTTCTCATTCAGCGGTAAGATTAATTTCAATAAATAGAAAATATATTACTATTCAGGACGATTCCAACGCCAACCATCACCGCCCAAATCTGGCATGGTGTATGCTCGGCTATTTCTGAAGGTCTGATATTGAAATCTTTTACGTACTCGCATTGCTAATTTTAAGGGGTTTGCTACACTATATTCTCCATTTATCTTCACACGTTCACTAACGCAACTGCTCGTATGGTTGTGTCGTTCTGGTATCGGTAAGCCTATTTTTGAGACAACACGACATTATTGTCATTTTGATTAGATACGTCAAGGTACGATATTCGGAATCTTCCCAACTTCTGACTTTGATCATAGTAATGACCCTGTTCTACATACCATCGTTCGCTCAAATGGTAAGATGCACCTTGAGCACCAAACAGTCAAGATTTCTGTCAAGATTTTCGCAGCACTATCTGATCTTGTTTAGATAACACTGCCCCTATTTGCTTCTCCTGAAACCGTAGTTCGAGCAGCACTCGCGAAATACTATCCCATGAGAATACTGCAGTCACTGGTTAGTTTGAAATACACGAATTCTAAATGAGATATGAAACGAGGACGTGAAACGCTTTCGCCCCTTTTTATTGTGAGGTTTCTTTGCAAAAAAGCTGCTGAATTCGCAGGCAATCCCTCCTCTGGCAACATCTATGCCGACTACGGCACGTATTACCCAGTGCTAATACCGATACCATGCTACGTTTTCATACTGGTAGTACGGAGCAAGGTGAGTGCGGCTTCTCAGAGTCATTTTGAAATTTTTCACAAATTTTCATTACCGCGATAGGGCGAGATAGCTTGTATAATAGAACGACGAAGGGCCGAAAGGAGAATTGAACCTATTGCAGATTCTACGGATGCTCCGTCATACAGGATCTCATCTGAGCGATCGAACGAAGGAAATGCACATTCAATTAGTACGGGTGAGTGATCGAAATCTCCGGAAAAAAAACACACACAAAAATATCTCTTTGTCCACAAATAAGTTCCAAAATACTAGACTCTAACCTTCCACGCCTGCCTGCCCATCTTCACTTTGATAGCTGACACCGTCTTCACGATCATGTTGATGGACGTTTACCGACATCCGCTCATGGAGAATTTCGTGTTCTTTGTGAGTAATTTTCAAACTGAAGAAGGCGATTGAACTATCAAACGTCAAAATTATTTAATCAAAAATATTACAAAGAAAACAAATGCTGCATGCTTCAGTTCGCCACTTCTTCATCCTGCCTCAGCCCCATCTTCACACTTCTCTTGATTCGACCTTATCGAGCGTGAGATTAAATTTTCTTAAAAAAATGTCCAAGAACAATAAACTTCGACTTGAGTGAAGTTGACTATTTCAGGTTCATTCTCAGAGAAGCGCGAGCAACTCGCATCGAAACGAACGATTCCGTGGTACGAAGTGCATAATAAAGTAATTACACCGAGATGTTCTCGAATTGTTCAATTAAGCGATGTCAATAAAGCGAATGGTATTCAGTGAAAAGCTACAAAAACAGCAAAAACAAGCCAGCCCGATGCGGGGCTCGAACCCGCGACAGCCAGATTAAGAGTCTGGTGCTCTACCGACTGAGCTAACCGGGCAATGCGACAAGCACTTGACGTCGAGTACACAATCGCACAGTGGCATCATGACATCATGAATCTGTTCATCTTTAAATAATAATAAAAATTACTCTTCGTTCAGTTAGTGATGTGTGATGTTGGTGAACTTTTGAGCTTACTTACATAGTGACACTCTGCTCCATTTTCTGTGAACACCAGAGGAGTATATCTTTCAACATGATCGTTCTATTTTCGGGATTATTTTGATAAAATGCTTTAAAAATTGTGAATCATAGCTGTTTTCATTAACCTTGTTCGCACACTTCGAAAATCGAATCATTCACGTGACCGGCTGACACGACCCAACTCAAGCGTACTGTAAGTGAACTCGTCAAACTCGACAAATTCTTCAATGGCATTTCACTGTTTCTTCTTGTTTTTTTCTTGTAGAAACGCATTTTGCACATCAATAATGAATAATAATGAAATAATGAAATATTCCTGATCGAGTTCAGTCGAGTTCTGCAGTGAGAAAATCAAATTATTGTCGCAGCAAGCACTTACCTGCTACTTATTAGCTTATTAGTTGATCTTTCATAAAATTTCGCGAACTCTTCATGGCGTATTCAATATCTGCGTCGTCTAATAAATCACTCAACTCTTTCCAAGGGTCGTTAGTGTCATGGAAACACCGCGGCGGCTCTATATATTTTTTTTATTCTCCCCCTTTCTCCTTCCTCTCTCTCTCTCTCCTTTCCTCCTCCTTTTCTCTCTCACATTCGCTATAGTGTTTACTTTCGCCGGCCTCTCACCCCTCGGCACTTCCCCTTCACTTGATCCCTCAAACTGATGAGGCACTCTTCATTTGGTCCCTTCATACTGTGTTTTCTCTCGCTAATCAGAGTGAAAACAGAACGCGCGGGGTGAAGAGACGCATTCTTCATTACAATTTTTCTAGGGCTCGAGGTCATGCGGGGAAAGGTCCGATTCTCGAATTGCAATTCCGATTTCTCAGGTCGCTCATGGCTACAACAAAGGTAACAATTGCGATGGACCGAATGAAGGACCAGATCGACAAGTTGGAAGCACAAGTCAGGGTAATAATCTATTAGAAAAGAACAAAAAAAAAAGAAACTATTGACTCTCTTCGAATCGCATGCTCTTTCGACGAGTGATCTGACCGACGAGTGATCACGACAAGTGATGCGATGCCTTTTTTGCGCGATCTGCTATCTGGTCCCTGAAAGTAGAAACGCGATAATTTTTGAGAAAAATCAGCAAAAATTGCAGAGACTCTTCGAAGCGCACGGACGGTCGACCGAGTTCAAGCGGAGAAAGAAGGACGATGGGGGTTAGTGAACAAAAGAAATTCTCCATTGCATCGTTTTTTTAATAGTTTTTACCTGTAAAAGGCAGTTTTTTATGCAGAATTGCTAGGAACGGCCAATCGGTGTCTTTTGTTAAAGGTAAAGGTAAAGGTGTATCCACATCAAGCGATTTTACAGTCGAGAGACAACGCTAGGTGGGATCCACTGGTAAGGCCAGCTGTTATCTTGTCTTGTTGTCGTGTCCTGTAAGTTGGATACTAAAATCAGCGCTTCTTCAGTACCCGACGACGTTTTCAACGCGGACTGCGCAGTCTCCAGCAGTAGTCAAGCGCCCACTGAGGGAGAGAAGATGAAGAGGCGGATAGCGGTGCGTTTTGAGAAAGTATTCTAACCGATAGGGGAAATAGTATATCTCAAGATATGATTTCCGTACGTTACGTCTGACCTGAGAAACTCAGCGAGTTATTGCAAAATTCGCAAAATATTCTTTTCACGGACTATTCTCATTCAGGAAGTCTACGAGGACCTGAGGTGTGCCGATCCCGACTTGGACCTTATCCAGAACAAGATGGAGAGGCTGGACGGGATGTATCATGAGTACCTGGTGGAGGAGATGAGGGAGCGATTGGTATGTTTCACTATTCCTGGGTTAGGTATGGCATTCGATTGGCGCATCGTGAGAAATCATTAAGAAGAGCATAAATATGATTAAAAATGATGTGAACGGCCCATTGGCGAAAATTTGCAGCATTAAAGTACTTATATAAGAGCTAGCATGAATTTTAAATTAAATTGAACAAAAAAATATACGATACTTGCAGAACAAGACGATAGGCACGAGCGTAGAGAAGGCGGAGAAGATCACGGTGGCGTCGGCCATCGCGAGGATGGATGCGGCTATGGTGAATAACCATCTTAAATTAAAATGAATTCAGCTATTTTCACTCGCCAGAGATTCGACTTGACAACGTAGTGAGAAGAAGAAGAAGACTGTCTGATTTGAGAAAAAAAAGGAGAACAGTTCATTTCAGAACCTGGAGTTCCCGCTGGCGGAGTGGCGCAAGAAGCCGGAACAGGTTCGCAAATTCATATTTAAATTAAAACTGAGCAACGAAATTTATTGTTTATTGTTATTGTTATTGTTATTGTTATTGTTATTGTTTATTGTAACTTATTGTTTTTTCTTCAGCCCAAAGGATGCTCGCGCGCACTGTGGATGGATCATATCAAGGTACGCTCGATTAACTTATTTGTTCTCTGAATTCGCAGAGTTCTAATGTTTTTTGTGAATGGTTGCAGATGAGCAAGAAATTCGCGGAGCTTTTCGCTCATATTTCCGTCATTCAACGGAGTGGGAAGTTGGAGAATATCAATATGGAGATGGCTACGGACGTTAGTGAGTAATTTTTTTTTCTAAATTTTTAAATTTCAAATATTTATGTAAAACTTCAAAGAACAAGTGCCTGCCTTCCTTCCTATGCCTTCCTGATTGTGACTGAAACATCTAAAGTTCCGTATCGTGATAGTATTTCCCAGTCCGTCACCCTTTCACGAACTGAGATGAGGGAGGAGGGAGGAAGAGGCCCGAAAGACGCTAATTATCCGCCCTGCTCTCTCCCAGACAATCGATAGCTAACCAGCACATTGAGTTTGCTGAACATTTGAAATGCACAATGCTGTCTGAAAATAGCGGACGATTATTTGAGCGCGATGAATATTTCAGTGTACGTCGCCGAGAGATACGCCGAGCAGAACACATTAAAAGATCTGCGGGCGAAGAACAAGCACGTGAACAAACTGGTCGCGTATGAGGTTCTGAAGAGGCTGGAGGAGCATGAGGTAAGAATCGCGCAACTAGCCAAGGGCCTGGTGCGCAAGATGTGTGGAAAACGTCTTGTTCAGTGTTGGAAGACGTCTTATGAAACTACAAAGGTATGCGAAAGGAGTACGCGAGAATATAAATCCAGAAGTTGCAGTACTTCTTCTGTCCCTTCTGCAACGAGCCGGCGTACAATGTGAAGCAGTACTTGGCGCACTTTGGGTCGGGCGCGCATGGAAGATCGCTGAGAAAGGTTGCCATTTTAATCATGATTTGAACATTATCCTGGGACCGTTCTCCGCGAAAATGGAACAAAAAGAAAGGGGGTTCCCATAAAATAAAAGAGGTTGAGCCGGAAGACCACACATCATTCTGCACCGACAGAAAAGGGTTGTAGTCGAACTGCAAACATGAAATAAGAAATGCAACTGAAACTTATTCCGATTTTCATTCTGAATGTGGATGAGCGGTTGAAATCGGGATATGTTTCAGAAACATTTTATATTCTGATATCGATTTGCAGTCCGATTACGGTGCGGCGGGAAAATTCAAATCTTAATCCCCTCGTTCACCCTTCTCTGGAAAGAACAAAGGGGTCAGAATGCATTATTGATGTTCAGTTGGAAGAATCGCGAGAGCTGCTGCACGTACTCGCCCTCGCTTCGTCCCTCATGCTCAAGCTGTCCACGATTAGCGATGAGTGAGTGATTATAAATTGCAGACGACAATCGAAAAGAACAACAAAATGTAATACTAGGAATATTATGACTTGTGTTGAATCCCCATTCCGATTATTCAAACTGAAATAGATATGAACAAATTCAGGATTCACACCTTCTTCTCCAAGCAGTTCACGGGGCCGATCCTCGAGTAAGCTTCGCGATTATCTTTCATTTCATGTGTTCTCAAACCAATCAGAGTGACGAGAGAGTGCGTAAAATCGAGAGAAGTGATATTTTTTCTAACACTTACTGTCTTGCCGAACCTATCAGGGTGTCCCACATATTTTTGGAATTTGCTTGCCAATAATTACTGCATGATCGACAATCATTCTGATGCAATACAATATTACGTCATCATGTTGTGCAATTGTTTACACTTAGCCGCTTCTCGATTGCATCAGTCTTTGACTAGTTTCATCAGTTATAGTCATGAACACTGCTCGAGACTACCGCTCCGTTTTGCTTCATTATTTTCTCCTGGGTCGAACGGCGACGGAATCCCACCGTAAGCTGGTCCAGACTCATGGCGAAAATGCCCCCTCCCTTCACACCTGCTTCAATTGGTTCACCCGATTCAAGCGAGGGGATTACAATCTGGAACACCAACCCCATCCTGGACGCCCTTCTTCTCGTGTTCGGGGTCGTGTTCTCAGGGAACTGAAGGCCAATCCCAAATCTAGTGTGCGCGATATTGAGAAGACCATCCATATTCCTAAGACCACAGTTGCTCGAATGCTGCATGATGCTGGGAAGACACCTAAGCTCCCCCAAGTGATTCCGCATGACCTCACGACAGCTCAGCTGAAAAAGCGGGTTGACGTTTGTCAGGGATTACTCCACCGTAGATCCAATTTCAATTGGGTCAGCCACATCGTCGCCATGGATGAGAAGTGGATCACCTACGATAATCCTGAGAGGAAACTTCAGTGGGTGGACGTCGATGAGAAACCCCAGCAGGCTCCAAAGGCGGAACTTCACGGAAAGAAGGAACTCCTCTGTTTCTTCTTCTCCGTCCTCGGTCCCATCTACTGGGAGATCCTCCCTCCCGGCATCACCATCAAGGCTGACCTCTTCACTACCCAACTGGAAGAGGTGGCGGTCAGGGTCCCTCCCAAAATCCTGAGCGAGGGCAAAATCCTCATGCTCATGGACAACGCGCGCCCTCATCATGCGAAAATCACCCAGAAGAAAATGGACGAGCTGGAGATGGAATGGCTCCCTCACCCACCTTACTCCCCTGATCTGTCCCCTTGCGACTACCACTGTTTCCGCTCCCTCTCTAACTTCTGTCGAGGAAAGAAGTTCAAGAACCGAGACGCACTTGTGAAGGAGTTCGAGGCATGGATCAACTCTAAGCCCCAGGTCTTTTGGAAGAGAGGGATCGAGACCCTGCCCGATCGATGGAGGCAGGTCGTGACTACTAAGGGAGCATACATTGATTACTTATCATTTGTTGTTGTTGAAGGAATAAACAAAAAAATAAAAATAAATAAAAATGTCACAAATATGTGGGACACCCCAATATTTGAAAAAAAATTGAAAGTGGATTGATAGTGCATTACCTCACTAATCGATTTCTGTCGTTTCAGAAACGGCGGCGGAATGCCGGGCACGGACAAGCACACGATGCCCACGCTCGCCTTCCTTGCCGATGTGGAGAGGAAATACGCAAAGGCAATCAACGGGGATGTGGATGAGGAGAGGCTGGATGGTCAGTGGAAGCTCATCTCTTTTTTTTCGCAGATTAATTAAAATGAAAATACTAGAGCAACTAAAAAAATGGTGATTTTGGACAGGTATGGTGTCTTTTTATCTGTGCGAAATGAAGGAGAGTGAGAGAGGGAGAGATGAAGGAGAGACATCATAGGCTTACATTGTGAATTCGACGAGATGGTCGTGTGGACAGGTTCATTTGGGCAAGAATTATCACACTGTCAAATTGGCTTCGAACAGTTCAGAAATTGCAGATGCCGCGTATGTCGCCTCCATCCTTCCCGGCATCATTGAGAGACACAAGGTGCGTTGATTGATATCGTAACATTCAAATGCTCAGCGGAGACGCTACGGTGTTTACCGCATAATACGGAATATTTTATTCGCCGGCTCCTTATTGATTAATGCTAAAATTCTCATTTTCTCAGTAAGTGCTACTAGTGACGCTAGGATACGATTAAAGACAAGAGCTAGGGTCGGAGACCCTCCAGTCAAAAGTTGAAATGAACGATAGGAATCGTAATACGCGGAACGGTTTGATATTTCACGATAGCTATGTCTATTCTCCAAAAGCGAATGAATGGATGGAGCATGATGTGGATCCTATGAAACAATAAACATTTTCAAGAACATTCAATGGATAAATGCATTTCAGAGCCCGATCGGCAAGCAGTTATTCGCTGAGTTCCACGAGTACTTGGGCAAAGGAAGGGTGCGATTTTGTTTTCATTTCCACAAATTTACTACTTTCCAGATTTCATAAAACCGGAATTACCAAAAAAAAATAAAATGCTGTCTTTGCAAAATGCCTTATTTTCCGGGCTTTACAAAACTAGAATACCCTGCTGAATAATCAAAAAAAAAAAATGGTTCAGAACCTGTACTGTCATCGCTGCCGGTGGACGGTGAGCAATCGGACGCTGTTCTACCGCCATCATGCCAGCCCATTTCATGTGACGCTGTGCCACTCGGCGGTACGTTGCGTCGATAGCAGCAAAACATTATGCTCCGTCAGCCCCCTTTTTGCTAGGAGACTAAATCATAGCGCTCGAAAGAGTTTCTCATTTTGACATACTACTTCTGCGTAGCATCGCGTGCCAGGAAAAGTTTATCTGCTGCCTTAAAATATTGAAAGAGTGCAAGAATTTAATTTCAGGATGACTACCTCGGCAAGCAGTTCAACCTGATGACCGTGTCGATCAATGTGCACTTGAAGAATGAACTTTGATCCTTGAACTTTGATCTTTGAACACTACTATTTTCAAATCCCCTCCCGCCTTTCTGATACTCGAGATATTTGATGTATTATCTTCAATAATTCCGTGACATCATCTCTAGATGTTTCTTGTGATATCCACGCTAGAGGTATAGCAAAGTACCGAACACATTTCCCGATGCTCCATAATATTTATCGTCTTTTAGACTAAATTTGGTTTAGAATGAAGCTTGCGGATTTGATTCTCGTTTTTAGGCAAAATCATGTCAGACGAAAGTGGGCGGGGCTTGTGGCCCCTACTTTTAGTTGTGATCCCTTTCGGTGATGCTTCTTGTCCCACTCACTTTGACTTGTGTTGAGAGTTTTAACTACATGTACCACCTAAGAATTGTCTCTCTTTATCAAAAAATCCATCCCATTCTTGCTCTTAAGATTACCGCAAAATATTTGATAAATTACAACTTTTGTGTAGTTACTTTCCCATGATGGACGGCATACAAACACATGAACAGTTCAGCCTGATCATTGACAATTTTCACACAAAAACTTCGATACCACAGGCACAATTAGGAAAATTCTCGTCTTTATAGTAACTTTACATAATGAAAACAAGTTGTAGTAGCAGCGCAGCTCGGAGACAAGGAATCACATTATTAGGGCTTACAATACTTTCTCGATGCGAATATTCTGCTCTTTCGGCACGAGAATGGCACTTTGAGGTCGTTCCAGGTCGATCTCGTCTCCCTCACAAGCAGAGATACGGAAGTGCTGGAAGGTGGCGGTCAGACCGAGGAAGAGCTCGACGCGCGCGATTCCTGAAAGAAAGGGATGCAAAACTGAAAAATCCATCTCTTCGTTTCACGTACTACTCTCTCGATAATCTGACAGATGAGAAAGTGCAGGAGAAATTCTCATTCTGGTATCCATATTTGAATAGCCTCACCTTCACCCGCGCACGCCCTCTTGCCGATGGAGAAGGGCACCGTGTGATCGACAAGGTCCTGCAGTGTAACTTTTATTATTCCACCGCACATCATGTATCTCGAACCGACAGTATCTACGTCTATTTACGCATGTTTAAAAAAACGATTATTATTGTTCCACCAAATCTCTGTTGTCTGTGTAGGCAACTGGGAAAATTACGAACCTTTTTGAGCGTCACCCCATCCTCCTGCAGGTATCTCTCCGGCCGGAACTCGTCTGGATTCTCAAAAAGAGGGTCGTTCGCCATCAGATAGTGAATGTCGCCGTTCACCCACGTGCCTTTCGGAATCGTCTGGCCCTGCAAAGATATTGACTTTGTAACGTATTCGATGTCCCAACAAAGTTTTCCGGTACAAATAAAGGTACCCGGACCCCGAAGAGTTTACCTGCTCCAGGGATCAGACACATTCAAGACGGACAAAAATATTAGAAAAAAAAATAGTATGGAAATAGCGAATGATGTTGACTTCCTTACTCGAACTTGTACATCTCTCAGTGTCACTCGCTGGACGTTCGTTTGCAGAATGTTGCCGCGTCTCTGCACCTCAAGCACGCACGCCCGAGCGTACGGCATCTGAAGCGAGTACTTAGGTATACTAAGGTATACTAAGGTCCTTAGTATTAAGTACTAAGGACTAAGGTTAGCACTAAGTACCTTGGTCTGATCGGCCATCTCCGGCAGTCTGTCCTTGCCGACAACCGCTAGGATCTCCTGGCGCAAGCGGTCCTAAAAGCCAATATTATTTGATCAATTTTGTTTCCTAAAAACAATAAATTATGAGCAAAAACAATCCGCCGTTATCTGGAATCGAATTCTTCTCGAACTTAAGGAGCGATTGATTGATTAACAAGCAATGATCGAATCCTTCTCTGGCCTGCTTATCCTGGTGCTTGGCGAAGAAGAGGATGGCCCATCGCAACGTCGTCGTCGTCGTTTCCATGCCCGCGATGAAGAAGTCGGAGCACGTGCCGAGCAAATTCGGACGACTGGAAGGGACGACCATCTTGTCTCTTCATTTCTCACAATCTATCGACTGATTGGCCGGTGAGAGTACGAGTAATGAAGAAACGATTAGCCGTTTTTCGAGCTCTACTTCAAAGGACGGCTAACTCTACTATTTTCCCAGTGGAATACTTCATCGCTCCTCAAAGATCAAAGATCAAGAAGAGAGAACGATCGAGAAAAATCAAGATCAAAGATCTAAGGGGCAAAGATAAATGGGCCGCTAGGAAACCAGTGAGAAATTACGGGAAAACGACGAAGAATTTGAATTTCTCAGTGATTTAACGCTAACTCGAAATCCCTGGGATCCCGCTGATATTGAGAAACAAAATCCTGAGATAAGGCTCGTGAAAGGAAACGCGTACTCCAGAAACGCGTTCCCTCCCTGCTCCATGCGCTGCTTGTACGCGTGCACGAAGCATGTCGGCTCGTCGTCGACGTTGTACTTCGCCAGAATCCCATCGACGTTAGCGATGATGTACTCGTTCAGCTGAGATAATATTAAAGGTAAAGGTGTTTCCACGTCTTTGACAATAATAATAATAATAATAATAATAATAATAATAATAATATTCATCCGGACAGTTTATGCGATTGTAGGGATTGCATGGTTCGGAAAACGACACGGGTAAGTGGAATTAGGATCACTAGACTCCTATTTTTTCCATCTGATTCGCTCTTTCACCTCGGCCAGAATGAGGCGAGCTACGTGCCTACTAATCCACAATTGTCTCACCTTCTGCTGTGCGCGAATAACTTTGCCCGCGGCGAGGTCTCCAATCAGCGGCAGATCGAGCAGTTTGGGAAAGAAGATGGCGAGAAGAAAGCCCGGATGCTTCATCATTTCCTCGATCATCTGAACATGAGTATGAATCCGCCACTTCATGTTAAAGTTAAAGTTGCTTCCACAATCAAGACGATTTTACGATTGTCATTAGACAACCACGCCTGGTGGTAAGGCACACAGGTAAGGCCCCGGGTACGGTCAGAGTGAGAGTACGTAAAGAGACGGAATATTCGCTCTGACAACTCTAATTCGTACCCATTCCTGTCCAGGTCTGACTTCGAACCCTTTATACCGGGGTACGTGGTCAACAAAAAAATCGCCGGCGGCGTGGACACCGATGTTCGTACCTTCTCAAAGCCGTGCACATAGTCCATCAACGGCTGACAACTCTCATACTTGTACCGGTATGCGAAGAGGATCTCGTTGATCACGTTTGCAACCATGACCTGAAGCAGCAGCAGTTTTATCGCGATTATCAGTCTGTTTTTGTGAAAAAAAAAATTCCCCAAAGACAATTCGGCAATTCAACGATCAGTATTTCGCAAAATTTCAGCATCTTATGCGTGATGCAATACCGCCCGTGTTGTACGGACGTGGTAGGGGACAATTTCTCTGTGATTTTCACCACTTCTCGCATTGATGCAATCTAACCTGTATCGGCCATCTCAAACTCGTGCGATCCTTGTTCTCAATGCTCTCGATGTGCGCAATGTAGTCGGCGACCGATGATCGCACCTGTGAAAATATAAATCCCGTCGGTCATTAATGCAGCTGCGTCTTGGAGCAGATCACTGCTATTTACAGTAAATAATTTAATTTAATTTACTAATTTAATTAGTAAATAATTTAAATAATTTACTCCCATGGGATATTTGTTGTGGCCTCCCAAATTTCCCCACATTCCTTTCGAGATCAGCGGAGAAATGTCTCTGAGTAATCTGCACACATAGAACCAAATTGATGGCAGAGGAGAAAAACGAAAGGGTAGAGATAGGGACGTAGTGCGCACACACACACGTTCACTGTGGAGTGGGCACAGATTGTTCTCTACTTGAGTAGAATCGAGATCGAGAAGTAAGAATAACGATTCCAGCTCGCCGACCAAGGAATAATGTTGAAGAGATTACGAAACTGGCAAGGATTGTAGATATCAGAGAGAAGTAGACTAGTCAAATCGTGAATGGCTCTCCTCATTCAGAGTACTCTTTCTCCAGACAGTTCATTTGACCAGTAATGAAATGCTCATCTCAAGTGGTCGGAATGAGGAGAGCCACTCTTGATTTGACAAGTAAGGAGCTAGTTCTAGTTTTCCGTTTCAATATCTAGAGTGGAGAAGATGTGTGCCTCCTACCTGTGCCTCCATCAGTCCCTTGCCCATTCCGAAGTCTCGCATGATCGAGATTGCCGCTCGTCGCTGCTCGCGCCAATTGTCCCCGTTCGAGTTGATCACGCCTGACAGGCATTTCAATGAAGAAAAAGTTGATAATCGTCAAGGGCAGAAGATGCCAATAAATTTAGTATTGTACGATACCTGCGTTGGGTCCGAATCCGAGCAGCTCCTGCAGGGCTTCCTGCTCTGGGCGCCCGGAGAGATCATCTCCTGATAAAAAGTAAATGACTATCCACGGTTATCCACGAACATGTTCCACCAATAAGCAGACCGAACTCATATAATACGTTTAAGAATATCAGAGTAAATCCGCACCCTTATCGACAAACACACACACACTTCATCACTTGGCTAAGTATATTAGGGAAGTGCTCACCCTTATCGACGAACGTCTCCTTGAGCAGTTCATAGTCGGTGATTTGCACGAATGGCATGGGCGAGAACACCGTGTACATACCGTTGTATAGCTTGCCTGCGTCGAGTTCATTACAGATTCAGATACAGATTATTCCTGACATCAGGCAATAGGCATGTAGGAAGAAACGTCTGTATGGAGGGATTTTATTATCAAATTAAACTAGCTCATGACGCACAAACTGTCCGTGAAAAAAAAAGTTGTTTTTTTTCGATACTGTATCTCCTGTATCTCTCATTGCTAGATACTCTAACTGAGAGATTTTTGAAATGATAGTTGCTTACCCAGCCGGTCAAAATCCTTGTACATCGCCTTGAGATTGATCTAGAATGGTAAACGATAAAGGTCGTCCCGTAAATCAATGCAATTTCGTCCTGCGGGTGCTAGGCCAGTGATAGAACGACTAGAATATATAATTTGAAGCTTAACAAATTGCCAACCTGCAATAGATTTCCTATGAGCGGCATCGGGAAGGGCCCTTTCGGGTACCGGGCCGTCCATTGGTAGTATTTGAAGAGGCCGAAGACCAGCAGGGTCAGAAGCCCGAGCGTAATGTAGAAAAGCATGGAAACAGCTCTGAATGGGTAGGATTTAGGGAATGAGAGTGATGGGGAGGGAAACACACGAGAAAAGCCTGGGCCAAAAATAGATAACCGTCGAAATATCGCGCTGCTCGGGCAAAAAGCACGCGCTGGCGAATTTTGAGTTGTTATCGGGGGAAGAGTGGAGAGGCAGACGAGAGAGGGATTGAGTGAGAGACAGAGAGTGAACGAAATCGAGAGGGAAACAAACACACAGCCAAAAGTGCCTCCACTGTTCTTTGACACATGCGTAAAATACGTGAGCTGACTCAGTACGAGTATGAACAGCAATATGAAAAAAAGGAAGACTACTTTTGTCTGATTATTACTTTGAATGGGTGAATGTCTGTGAAATCCAGTGATTCATGTGCCTTTCTGCTTTCAAGCCACGAATGCAAAGTTGAACAGAATGAGTTGTGCACTTTATCGTGATCGAACGAATGAATAATTTAGACGGGAAGAGCGGTGCTCCAGCATTCGCTGTCACACTTGAGATTGGTCTGCCAGTCGACCTTTTTGATGCAGCAAATCCACAGCTGAGCATTGGGAATTCCATCAGAGGGAATGCATCCAGTATAGGAGGGCTTGGCCTTGCAATTAGCAATGCACTTCTGGAAGCAGGTTCTGTTGAACTTGAGGAAGCTGAAAAGGAATCGATAAATTTAAGATGATTAGTCGCTTAGAGCTTACTTCTCATTGCAATAGCAGTAGGGAGTGAGTCCCAGGATGGTTCCCTGACAGAAATCCTCGCAAGGAGTCAGAGAGTATGCAGTGAAGGCACATGCGAGGAGAGCCAACAGAGTAAACTGATTCTGAAGGAATTAGATATTGATTGATTTGAAGAATAGAAGAAACTGACCATGGTGATTCGAGAATCGGATGGTTAGTAGTGACGACATCAACCATTATATACCGGCAATATTCACTCTGACAACGTTTCCAAACATGTCTCGCTGAGCTCACAACAATAGATTCCTCGAGTTTCCTACTGCGATTTTTAATTATATTTAACACAAATCGTCCCTGATGTTACGAGTGTAGGAGGATCAAAATCTGATGTCTCGACGCATCGCAATGAAAGTAACTAATAGCATGAAAGATGGTCTGATACTGTAATTATACGATAGGCCCACTTTATTCGAGATTTCTGTTTAAAGAAGGAGTAAACCTAATTTTTGGTCACACATTCTGAAAGTATGGAGTGATAGAGAATGACCACCCGATCAGATCCCAGTTTATCCGAAGTGACAGAAATGCCTCTGAACCCTGCTATGGAATTTCAAAGTTTGGGTCTAAACACAGGCAAATCAAGGAGTACTGTAGGTTTTCGATGATATTGATTGATAAGGGGTGATTTTTGAAAAAGACGAAACCGGCAACAAAGAATTGCACTGCACGGGATTCGAACCCGTGGCAGTGGGACTGCAACGTCTGGAGCTTTACCCCTCGGCCACAGGGGAGCGTTGGGAGGGAGGGGGGAGAGGTAGTATACATAGAATCGACAAAGCGTGCCACTTGGTCAGACAGGTTTTCTCACCAAGCTTACGACCAGATCCGGAGAAAGGAACAATTTAATAGCTACGGTTTTTTCCGGATGGAGCACGAGGCTTATCAGTCATCACTTACGAACTGCATCTTCGCAGCGAAATGCAACTCATTCGCATATTTTCCTTCTTTCATTACATTTTGATTTGTAATTTTTCACGATTATCCTGATTTCAATGTAACGTGATCTTTGGTATTTGTTCTTCAGATGGACCACCTGCCAGATCCTGCAGTAATGAAGACATTCCTGAGTAGTATGAGTGACAAGGAAGCAAAGGACAATGAGCTCTTCTCTACTCGAGTGGACCTCGAAGAGGCAGCAAAGTGTACGTGTACCTGCTGTCCTCCTCGTGATCAACTGGAGCAATTCGACTTCTGCTGCCAGTCTCTCTTCCTCTTTCCACTGAAGAAGAAAGGACAGCTCCTACGGGACGGACTGAAGGAGAAACTCAAGGCACATCAATCTCCGTGCATCACTCAGAATCCACTGTTCACGGATTTTCTGCTGACTGATATAGTAAGTCTACTTCTATCCTCACATCTAATCTTTGACCTACCAGGCTACAGAGGCTGCAAGGGCACTCAACAGCTATCAAACTGGAAAAGTGGACGAGGACGTGAACAGGCAAGTCACAAGTTTTCAATTCCACCTTTTCTTTTAAAAATCTGTTTATATCGAAATCGGCTAATCCTTGGCTAACAACTACCGTACTCTAATGACGATGTAACAATGTTACCGGTAAACAGATATCATTTTCAGAGCAAAACGTCACTCGTGCTATCGTGTGATTATTGCGAGCACGATGGGCCCCCTTGGGAGAGGCATACGCATCCGTCTTCCCGCTTGTGTGATCAAGGCTGTGCGCGATAAATGGCCAAGCGCCACCTACTCTGGCTTTCGACCATCTGAATTGATCGATGATTGAGCGATAATTAATAAACAATTGTAACTTGCATTAATTGATTGTGATGTACCTTATGATGTCATATGTCATGAACGATCTACTTCTACTAATGAATCGTACCGTACCCCTGACCCATTCAGATGCAAGCCACGTGTGTCGTTTGTCTGAAGAAAAATCTTCGCACGTCAATGCGTCGATTTGCAAGCAACATCGCTAAGAGAGAACAATGGGTAAACGCTCTGTGTTCCACCCCGGAAGAGAAGAAAGCTCTCTATGAAAGAGTTAATGCAAGAAATCCACCCATGTTGTGCGAAGAACACTTCAAGGATTCGGACTTTTCTTGCCCCTCTCCCGACTCGAGGTTTCTCAACGCATCAGCGATTCCATTCAACACGGTAACATTTATTATCCATAGAGATTTACAATAATATTTGAAATTACACATAATTACAATATTTCAGACGCCTACCGTAACTACCGTAACCTCGCCTACTACCGTAAGCCTATCTACCGTAATGTCTCCCTCGATGGTTCCATTCACTCCTCCTTCGACTCCTCACTTCTCCTTCCCTCCCATTGGCTCCACTCCTCACCGCCGTCCTCGATCGACCACTCGTTCTGCAATGGTATGGTCAATTTATTATTCATTACTTTCTTATTAAAAAATGCATTTTAGACCGAAGATGTGGATGATGACCCCACGTGGACCCCTCCTGCCCCTACTACAGACAATGAGCCAGATTGCGAGTACCTTCTAGTGTCGAAGGAATCCCTAATGGGCCTTCTGAGACACTGCACAGTGTGCAAGAAGGGAAAGAACAATCTCTCATTCCGAATGGAGGGTCTTGGTTTCACTTGTACGAGGGAGTGCAACCTATGTGGAATGAGATCACCATGGGAGAACAGCAAGCCACTCTACACAGCCAATCGCTCAAGCAGAGAACGCCTCCCCAAGATCAATGTGGACATCGTTGCAGGAACTGTCCTGACAGCTATGGGCGGAACTGTGAGTTCAATGTTTCATATATAACATTTTACGAAATAAAATAAGTTTCGAAATCAACGTTTTTCAAATATATTGTTGAAGAAACTACGCCAGATCATGATGATGAGTGGAATACATTCCCTCTCCACTACCACTTTCCACCGTATCAAGCGCCTCTATGTCGCCCCCGCAATCGAGAAAGAATTTGTGACGGTGCAAGGAGGAATTATCGATGCATTGAGAGCGAGAATCGAGCAGGTGCATGAACTGAATTGATAAATTAGATAGCAATACTAATATTCAGGGTGAGAAGGTTCACCTATCGGGAGACGGGTGTTTCGACACCAGAGGCTATTCAGCCGCCTGGTGTAGATATTTTATTCTCGATGCCGAAACCTCTGAGGTCCTCCACCACATTATCATTCACAAATCAGAGACGGGAAATAGCAGTGGCAAAATGGAGGTTTGCGTTTCACAATTGTCGCTTACTCACAAAAAAATGGCAGGTGGCAGCTCTTGAGAAAGGATTGCATGAATTGTCGGAAATGCTGGGAGGAGTGGATGGAATAGGGAGTATAGTTACCGATCGCCACGGAGCCATTATGAAAATGATGCATGAGAAGTTCAAAGGGATCGATCACTTTTTCGATCCCTGGCATTATTTCCGCAATATCACATTGGCCCTACTGGAAGTGAGTAGATCAGAACAGGAATAATTGCACCAAATGGATCATTATAGATTTCCTCTGCTCAGTATATGGCCCCAGTGAGAGGATGGCTCAAGACAATTATTCGGCGTTGCTACCATGCAGTACTCTCTTCTAATGGCAATGGCGATATGGCCTCTGAGAAGTTTCGCGCGATTCTACTCTGCATGCAAAACCAGCATGACTTCAGCCAAGTTATTTTACCCACGCAGCACTAAATCACCTACTATTTTTTAGGACGCCTCCTTCAAGCACATCAAAGGGTGTGAGCACGGCCCTCCCTCAGTGAATTACATTTTCATCCCTCGCGATGGAAAAATCGTGAATAGACTTGTACAAAAGGTACTATAGATTTTTTGCATTCCTCACTCCTTTTATAGGTCTTCACTGAACGCAACATTGAAGACATCAAACGAGTCTCTCACCGTCTCAATACTTCCCCATGTGAATCGATCAATGCGCTCGCGTGTCGGTATGCACCGAAGGACTCGTATTTCTCACGGTAATAACTTTTTGTCCATCAAACTCAAATGAAACTGATATAGAAGTGGCCACGAAATGCGCACGCAAGAGACAATGGTACACTGGAACCACCTCAAGCACACGGCAGCGGATGGAACTCGACCTGTGGTATCAACATTCTAAGTAGTAACTGGATTGACAGAATTATCTAGGTGGGAAGGAAGTCGTACGTGAACCCCACGCACAAAAATGTTGTGTGGCGCAATGTGAGAAAAGCTGCTACACATACATGGAGAGACAACGTGAAACAGCTCGCTTACGAGGTACTGCCCATACAATCCCCTCCCCCCTCACTCATAATCGATTTACTTCCAAGTAAATCTCAAATAACCCAGGTGCGCAAGAACATGACCGAGACCCCTTATGCTACCGAGAAGAAGGAGCGCCATGCTATCGCCGAGAGAAAGGTTCGACACGGGTCATGAGGTCATAATTCAATATTTTAAGAGGGAGATTGATCGACTCACGCGACCACTCGTCCCTTCAAATGCTGATCCGAACCTGGAGGAGGAGTACAGTAGTGAAGATGAAGAGGAAGTAGATGGGCGAGTCGATTGTCCACTCGATCCTCTTGACAAGCATCTATCGTACGTCGACGATTTCAACCTGGAACAGACGGACATTGAAGATGAGGATGAGGACGAAGAGGAGGAATAAGTCCTAAGTGTTATAACTAGAGTCTAATATTCCCTTATTTTTTATCGATGTAGTGCTTATTAGCACAAACAGACCATATTTATTTAATTGGTGAATTGATCTTAGCCTACGATATCAAAGGCTAAATATAGCTGTTATTCATTCTAGTATAGATCATGGTCGGATTACTTTTTTCATCAATAAATCGATAATTGTTAAGGATTACGATAAATCGTTGAATATACAAATAATCAATGCAAATAGTTTACCGTTCATTGAGTGACGACGATCCATTGAGGAATTGAAGATACTTGCGAAGATCGAGAAGGGGAAGACACCTCAAAATATTCGTTTAGGAAAGTCAAGGGTCCTATTTCATACCGATTCCGAGTGAGAAATGCATGCCACCCTGGCCAGTTCCATCTCCGAAATGGAATCCGGGGAATCCTTGGGATGCCTCTTGTCTGTGGGCGCGTGGTCGAGGAGGAACCTTGTCGCGCGGATCCGTCTCATTACCACCACGACCGTACAGTGGAATCACCTGAATCGATTGACTTGAGCACCGGAAGATTCCACAATGATATACCACAAGACAAATTCAGCATTTCCCTTTAATTGTTTATGATTCTATGGCTTAGTTTGAGAGAACGGTAGTATTGGACAAATAAATCGGATGGTTTCTAGCACCATTGTTTTAGCACATTGTTTATTGGAAAAGTGAACATGCCATATTAGCGGAATCGGCTTCTCCCGCAGCCTGGGCGATCTTCTCGAAACGCTGCTACTTGGCGACGACGAACGAGGCACGCTGAGCCTCCTGGGCAGCCACTTGCTTGGCCTGGAAAAGACAATTATAATTAACAAATATTTATTTGTATAAATAGGTATAAATTCTCCATTAGTAAAATATTTGTAATTAATCATACACAAACTAACCTCAACGGCGGCAGAGTACTGAGGCGAGAAGGTCAGCTCAGTGAGGGAGACATCATACAGGATGAGGTTGAAGTCGAAGCACGCGCTCCTCCCAGTTCTGACCAAGCGTGCGATAGATCTTGGTCAGATTGTTGGGATCCGGTGGGGACAGCACAGTCCGATGTTGACCATTTGCAAGTCCTTGGATCCGGTGGGAGAACGGATCTGGAATAAAACTTTGCTAATTTTACAACGAACAGAAAGAAGGAAAAAGGAAGTGAACTTATTGTGATGAAATGCCCCCATACTGTCCCTGAAGGATTTCAAAAAATATTACCTGGTTAGGACGAGCGCGGATATCGTAGACAATCGGGTACTGGCACCAGGGGACACGGAAGTGAAGCCCCTCTTTGTACACTTCCTCGGACAGACCGCCGATTCTGTTGGACATGATGGCGCGGTGACCGGCATCAACTGTAAGCAAAATATGCATGGCGAAAAACAACATATACATATAATATGACGGCGAGTTCACTTCCGGAAAGCCATAAGATGAAAAACCTAGTGAACTTACCAGTGAACATGGCTTGGGCAGCTCCATACGCGAGTGCTCCGGCCCCAATGAGCAGTCCAACTCCTGCTCCGGCCCCTTGGCATTCTTGAGAGCCTTTTGGAAAGCCTCCTTGCCTTGCTCTGCCATCTGAACAGGAAAAAAATCAATATACCGATATAAATAATATCACTTGAAACATCACGCCAAGCAGCATCACACGGCGCGCATAATTAATCTCTGCCAATTATGGAAACGAGTCTAACGTAATATTAGACCATATTGAACATAAATTAGACCAGGGAACAGCTAGGAACACGAAAAAAAGCTAAACGAACAAGGTGGATTACAAACCACGACTGTCTCTACGCTCCTGTTTCGCTAAAAACCGACAACTCAATATGGCGAGCAGCAGGGATGGTCAAGCACATGTCCTAGCATAAATTTATTCAATAATTTACAGAAAACGATAGTCAATTAGAGAAAAACAACGAAAGTAGGGAAATAATATTTGTAAATACCTCAAATGGAGGCTTAGGATTACGGTAGTGAAAAGATTGAAAGCGATCACGAACTGACTTTATTTTTCAAACACAGGGTTTTCGTGGTGAGACGTGGCAGGTTTACTCCTTCTTTAACAAAGTAGTTTTATATCACCACAATTCTGCATGTATTCGGTATTTGTTTGAGAATCCTTAACCGTTATCTTGGTATCTAAACCGGATGAATAGGGATGAATAGCATTTGGTACAATGGAGGGACGCAGCACGTTTCCGCAACGACTCAAGTAATCTACCGTCATGAAAGGCCTCGTTCAAGAAGCCTTTTCTAGAAGTTCCTCAAAACCCACTTTTCCTGGACGTCACAGATGATCAGCTACGAATCTCATACGAACTCAATGAACTTCGATTTGAGAAGCTAAATACAACTAAAAAGAATCACACCATTGACCCATAGCAACTTTGACTACGAAGACCAAAGAAAGATTACAGTATCAGACCATCTTTCATGCGATTAGTTCCTTTCATTGCGATGCATCGAAACGTCAGGTTTAGATCCTTCTCCTACACTCGTAACATCAGGGACGGTTTGTTTCAAAATTCAATCAAAAATCGCAGTAGGAGACTCCAGGAAATTTTTCAATCTATTGTTGTGAGCTCAGCGAGACATGTTTGGAAACGTTGTCAGAGTGAATATTGCCGGTATATAATGGTTGATGTCGTCACTACTAACCATCCGATTCTCGAATCACCATGGTCAGTTTTTTCTATTCTTCAAATCAATCAATATCTAATTCCTTCAGAATCAGTTTACTCTGTTGGCTCTCCTCGCATGTGCCTTCACTGCATACTCTCTGACTCCTTGCGAGGATTTCTGTCAGGGAACCATCCTGGGACTCACTCCCTACTGCTATTGCAATGAGAAGTATGCTCTAAGCGACTAATCATCTTAAATTTATCAATTCCCTTTCAGCTTCCTAAAGTTCAACAGAACCTGCTTCCAGAAGTGCATTGCTAATTGCAAGGCCAAGCCCTCCTATACTGGATGCATTCCCTCTGACGGAATTCCCAATGCTCAGCTGTGGATTTGCTGCATCAAGAAGGTCGACTGGCAGACCAATCTCAAGTGTGACAGCGAATGCTGGAGCACCGCTCTTCCCGTCTAAATTATTCATTCATTCGACCAGAATAAAATGTCTTGAATAATTCGATTTCTTCAGCATTGCCTTTATCGCTGGGTAGCCGACTCTGAGTAGTTTTTATCAAAACAATGTATACAAACATAAATCAATAAAAATAATGCCTCTGCCACGTGCTGGGCGTTAATAGCGATGGGGTATCAGAAATAAAAACACAAATGTAGTTTTAAATTCTGTCTACATAAGCAGCACTTCCCGAGGAGCGACGGGAATTGCATTATTATTGTCCTTCTCGTTGACCTCGATTCCCTCCAGGAATACTTCATTTGAGACGATCAAAGATGGTTCCGGACGACCTAGCACTTTGCGAACGGCAATCATCACAGTGGCGACAACGGCACCTGTAGACATTGAATTGAGTGTAGGGCATGGGGCAGTCAGGATGATAAATTCGTCCCTGCATTCCTCGTCACACTTACTGGTGAGAATGTCGGGTGGGAATAAAGAGACGAATTGTTCACCCTGTAGGCCCACAAAAGGTTCAATAGGCTTAGAAATGGTTCACTATAGAGTTCGAAATACGTGTAGTCTTTTCATTTCACACGCTCTCTCGTCACTCGTGCAATGAAGAGACGATTACTCAGATTTCGAACTCTAGTTCACTGAGCACAAGCTACCTCTGATTTCGCGGACCAGGGAAATCGCCAGCACGCAGAGGATGAGAAGACGAAATTCATGCACATAGTAGGCGAGAGCGAAGATCGCGTTTGAGATCGACACATACCATGGGTCGGATACATGATAGTATGAGGCTGAAACGTGTTTTTTAGGTAGTGAAACCGAGGCAACAGTAGTAATTTGTATTATCGCACAGTGGGCATCAAATTCATGATCATACCTCGCCATGCCAACTTTCTGAAAATGAAGCTCAACACGAGTAATGACATTGTCGAAGACGAGGAAAGAATGAAGGCAGTTACACCAGAATCTGGAAAAAGGTTATTATGTTAGTTCTTTGAATAAAAGAGTAAGCGTATTTGCGAAATCTATGGGATCATGCCCATTAGTGAATGGAAAATCATACAGCGCTGTTTGGTGATGAAAGCCTTGACTATCCACATGCTGCACAGAATAGGAGCAACGAATAGCGTTGCCAGCCAGAGCAGAAGGGCGCCCTGTAGTGCATATTTAATGATTATGTTTTTTTAAGCAAAATCATTTAAAAAAACATTTCGAAGACGAAACTGACGCGCATTTGTGCCTCCAGAATGTAGGCTCTTGTGCAGTATATGTACGCTACTGACACTGACCCGAAAGCGAAAGTTGCTGCTAATAAACCAGCCTGAAGTTTTCGAATGGTGTGCAAATTCTAAGTTTGATTTACCGCCATAACAAAGACGATTCCCAGTCCGCCGTAAATAAACACCACAGTCAGAACCTTCCCGCAGAATCGAACGATGAAGTAGTGAATTGAAACGATCTTAAAAGCTAACTAATTTGTTTTAGCGTTATGAATCGTTCGCTTACCATTTCCACTGAAGTAATGAGAAACTGTGTGTAGTAGACGAATTCTGCCAGGGTACACGACTGAAATGATATACTAACATATAAAACAGTTTAAATATCTAAATTGATCTTACGACAAGCGAGCCGGAGACATATGGCAAATATCGGGACGGTTCTTTGTATTGGAGATCGCTCACGATAACAAAGTTTATGCGGAATTCCAACAAATCGATAATGAGTGCGAACGCGATAAGGAGGCCTACATTGTGCTGCAAAACATTTACAAAATATTTAAAATATAATTTTAATTTCGATGATGGCATTTGGCATGCGCCTCTCTCATTTCGCATGCTATATCGACTGTCGGACAGGCAAGATAGCAGGCGTTTTGAAGAGAGTCGTGAGTCGATTTGCCATCACAATTGTATATGGTACAATGTAACGTCTCCATATTTGGCATCTGTACGTCGAATAAATAATGATTCCACATAGGATATATCCAAACAAGCTGCAGATAATGTTGGCCTAAAATGTTGTGATTGCTATGAAATTGCTATGAAAAAAGAAAAAAAAATATATATATACCCATGCTTCGTTAACGATTTGATTCGATATTTTCCAATGAGCATTGCGATATGGATCTATAACAATATTAATGCGCTAAGATAATATTCGGCCAAACCATACCAGCGTATTCTATCATAAATGCAGTTGCAGTGGAAAAGTCGACCGGCCGTGATCAGTGCAGAAAGTATACTGAGCCAGGGAACGAAAAGCTAAATTAAAGGGAACCGGCTCAGTTTATACAGCAAATCGTAATCAATCCAAGAGTACTGACTCTAACTTTTATTCCACTATTTTCACAGGCAGAGTAATCAAGAAGTATACGAGAGATCGAGCCATTCGTCAAAACTATGGTGGCGTGTATTAACCTTCGATGGTACTGACGAATCACACGGAACCCCTCCGTCCCTTCTAACAGGTAAAAAAGAAGAATGGTCTATTTTTTTATCGATTAGTGGATATGCTGCGTAATCATAAAACAAGGCAAGCAACAGGGATCTTTATTTGTTCCAGATTTTGCGACATAACATTGATGCAAAAGAATAGTGACCAGGTGGTAAATCAGTGCGAGTCTTTCGACAGCGATGCTCGAATATCCTCATCAGAAGTCGTAGGAGAGGGACTATCCGGGTACTTGACGCCCTTGTAGCGGCGAACGAGGGGTTTGAGGAAGCACGCCTCCTCGTCTAGCTTCACTGCTCTTCTGAAAATATTCAAAACATTGGTTCAAAACATTTCATTTATTGTATTGGGTTGACATCAACTATCAGGGTGTCCCACATATTTTTGGAATTTGCTTGCCAATAATTACTGCATGATCGACAATCATTCTGATGCAATACAATATTACGTCATCATGTTGTGCAATTGTTTACACTTAGCCGCTTCTCGATTGCATCAGTCTTTGACTAGTTTCATCAGTTATAGTCATGAACACTGCTCGAGACTACCGCTCCGTTTTGCTTCATTATTTTCTCCTGGGTCGAACGGCGACGGAATCCCACCGTAAGCTGGTCCAGACTCATGGCGAAAATGCCCCCTCCCTTCACACCTGCTTCAATTGGTTCACCCGATTCAAGCGAGGGGATTACAATCTGGAACACCAACCCCATCCTGGACGCCCTTCTTCTCGTGTTCAGGGTCGTGTTCTCAGGGAACTGAAGGCCAATCCCAAATCTAGTGTGCGCGATATTGAGAAGACCATCCATATTCCTAAGACCACAGTTGCTCGAATCCTGCATGATGCTGGGAAGACACCTAAGCTCCCCCAAGTGATTCCGCATGACCTCACGACAGCTCAGCTGAAAAAGCGGGTTGACGTTTGTCAGGGATTACTCCACCGTAGATCCAATTTCAATTGGGTCAGCCACATCGTCGCCATGGATGAGAAGTGGATCACCTACGATAATCCTGAGAGGAAACTTCAGTGGGTGGACGTCGATGAGAAACCCCAGCAGGCTCCAAAGGCGGAACTTCACGGAAAGAAGGAACTCCTCTGTTTCTTCTTCTCCGTCCTCGGTCCCATCTACTGGGAGATCCTCCCTCCCGGCATCACCATCAAGGCTGACCTCTTCACTACCCAACTGGAAGAGGTGGCGGTCAGGGTCCCTCCCAAACTCCTGAGCGAGGGCAAAATCCTCATGCTCATGGACAACGCGCGCCCTCATCATGCGAAAATCACCCAGAAGAAAATGGACGAGCTGGAGATGGAATGGCTCCCTCACCCACCTTACTCCCCTGATCTGTCCCCTTGCGACTACCACTGTTTCCGCTCCCTCTCTAACTTCTGTCGAGGAAAGAAGTTCAAGAACCGAGACGCACTTGTGAAGGAGTTCGAGGCATGGATCAACTCTAAGCCCCAGGCCTTTTGGAAGAGAGGGATCGAGACCCTGCCCCATCGATGGAGGCAGGTCGTGACTACTAAGGGAGCATACATTGATTACTGATCATTTGTTGTTGTTGAAGGAATAAACAAAAAAATAAAAATAAATAAAAATGTCACAAATATGTGGGACACCCCAATATTTACTCTCCTACAAGTGTGAATGAAAGATCAAAGGTCCCATACCTTCTATTCTCCGCATGAATCTCCTCCACTTTGGCGCGAATCTGCTCGTAGGACGGATTGAAGACACCATCGGCAGCCAGCTGGAAATAATAGCATTGATCGATCATAGGAAAGTCACGTCTGAATTCGCGATGATAGACGCTGATGCAAAATTTTCCCAAAGATATTTTACAGACCGATAAGGCATGGTTCGAGTAAATAATAGAGATATCGTATGAATTACCATCTGCTCTGCGTGATCCTCGTATCGCTTTCGCGCCTCGTCTCGTCTCTCCCTCGCCAGTCTTAGAATCTGAATAGTGGGTTGACTCTCTCAGTTAGCCATGCTCTATTGTCTCTCAGACTGTGTGGTTAGAGAGCATAGGTGTTGAAGACACTCAGAATCAGTTAGACAATCTCAATCTTTCCTGCTCACTCGTTTGTTAGACAGTGTAAGAGAGTATGGTTATTGGAGAGTGTCAGACAAACTCTCTCACTTTTTCCTCCTCTCTCGCCGGTCAGACAGTGCTAGAGAGCGTGGGTACTGAAGAGAATCTAACAGTATACCTCCTCTCGTCGCTGCATTTCGCCAGCGCGTCCAGGCCTTCCCCGATTGAAGTCATGTTCTGAAACACTGGACATTCTCATAATACAAAACTATGTGTGATATTTGAAAAAAAAAGGAAAATGCTCAGAAAAATAAAGAGAAACCAGCAAGACTCGAGTACAGAATAACGACTGAGGAGGGACAATTAGGATCAGGCGCGAAATAGGAGGAGCAACGAGTAATACTCGAGGTAGGCCAGTGGGTATGTCTTTGGCCGAGGGTGAAACACAGATGGTTATCATGGTGAGGATGAGTAGGCATGGGAAATTGGGCATTTTGCGATGAACAAATGAAGGCTGCTAATTCAGGCGTTAACAAGCAAAATTTTAATTTCTACGAAACCGGGAACATGCATGGATGAGAGTCGTGGATGGGGCGGAGTCGACTAGTGTGCGAGGACTGGGAAATGCCGAAAGCGATTACGAGTAGAAGAGCACAACATTCCTAGCGTAGCGGGCATTTTCTTTGTCTATCGCATGCCTTGTCAGCCAGTTAGCACGATAAATGAGAGGTGCGAGCGGAAAATGTCAACATGGCCGTTCACAAAGGTACTACAGATGGTTGTAATGGCATACTTAGCGCTATGACTGTGAGAATGCACAGACGAGATGTGTTAATGCGTTTTGGAAGAGAGAGAGAATTCTAGAAAAAAGGCGCGGACCAAGGCATCCAAGAGAGAATGACTTCATACCCTCGCATTGCCCTCTCTTAATGAGAATTTAATGAAAGAATTGACTCTTCATTTTGCCCAATTCTCTTCAATTTGCTGGATTCTTGCGCAAAGTCAGATTCGTCATTGAATTTTATCATGTTCGGGACAATGCGTACACATAACGGCATTCAACGAGTAATATAAAATAAGTGCGAAAGGGAAAGAAGAATCAAGTCTATGCAGTGGCCGATTTCGTCGAGTCGGAGGGAGGCGTTTCAGTCTTCGCAGTCTTCGTAGTTTCAGTAGCAGAATTGAGATTGTTGGCGAGTGCGAGACAACGGGCCTGCAGAGATCAAAGATCATACATTTTTAAACGCGTAAACAACGTATTTCGATCATAGAACGGATGGCCAGGGATATTTTCAAGGTTAAAAAAGTAAAAGATAAATTATTACGTACCAGCGTGTCCAGTGCGGTGTCGACGGGAGTAGGAACGGCAGTAGCAGTTGCGGTCGTGGCAGGCGAGTTTCCCATTATTTCTTGAAAATGTGGAAATGAAAATGCCGAATAATGCGGACCAGTTGGCTAATGGTGACTGAACAGCGCCTTTATACTGAAAGGTCGGAAGCCACCGAGGAAAAGTCGGTCAAGCGAGTCCAGAGGGGATGAGGGGAGTCCGTCAAGGTGAACTTTTCGAATCCGTTTTTGAGGATTGGGGATGGATTCAGTTTTGCAGAGATATCTCCTGATAAATACAGCATTGCAACACTATGAGGCAATTCCAGAAGGGATGAGTGTGATCCGTGATGATCCTTCTAGTGAGAATTGGCGAATTTCACAATGCTCCCTGGAAAACATCGTTTCTCATAGTCCGTTTTTGAATAAGGTGCGAACATTTCCCTTTCACAAAAAAAATTTCTCTCCAAGACTCGCATGCGAAATAAGTGTCTCTAACCCGATACAGCTAATGAACATGATTTCGCATTCTCGACTGCACGAAATTTAAAAAAAGAGATGTAAATAAAACGAAGTTGCAAATTTTTTCATTACATCCATCCATGAATAAAGCTCTTATTAAAAAGGAGGTAACGTGACGGAAACGAAGTCGTGACACCTTTGCCGACATCATTTACCTGCAGTTTGCGCCGTTTCACATTCTGTCTTGCTCCGATTTATGTGCTTTCTCCGTAAAGGGCCCATTAACACCACTCTGAATTTCTGTCCTCGTAACATTTAACAAAGTACTGCGAATCATAAAATTCATTTTATCATGTTTGCAAAAAGAAAAAAAGATTCCAATAATTAAATATGAAGTGTGAGTGGGCAGAAATCAAGTAGAGGCAGTGGTCGATTTCGCCGAGTCGGATGAAGGCTTATCAGTCTTCGCAGTTTTAGCAGTAGACTCGAGATTGATAGCGAGCACGAGACAACGGGTCTGCAGAGATCAAAGATCAGATTGTTTCAGCGAATCTAAAGGTATCCACGTCAAGCGATTTCTCTAGAGTTGTTATTCCGAGTGACTCGGCACTCGCGAGTGGAAAATGAGAAATCCACTCGCGTGTGGATTCCTTTGTTCGCACTCGCGAGTCAAATCCACTCGCCGAGTTAATTGAATTTGTCTCAATCCTTCTCCCCTCGCCAATGCAAAGTGACCGGTCTCTTTCATCAGTGGAGGGCTCAATGGAGAAATAAAATGCAATCAATTCTCGATTCGAATTCTACAAAAACACTCGCGAGTGGATTTTTACTCGCGAGTGGATTTCTCATTTTTCACTCGCGAGTGATCCAACTGGTCCGAGTGAATCGAAAATGAACTCGGCGAGTGCGAGCGCTCGCCGAGTGTCACTCGAGCAAACAACTCTAGATTTCACAGTCGTAAGACAATGCCACTGGTAAGGCCAGCTGATTTTTTCTCACCGAATAAATTAAAGATCAAAGATCAATATTAAGGCGATTGTAGATGAAGACTGACCAGCGTGTCCAGAGCCGTGTCGACGGGAGATTGAACGGCGGGAGCAACGGTGTCGACGGTGGTGGTAGTCGGCGAGTTTCCCATGATCACTTGAAATTTGTGTTTAAAAAAGAGAAAATGCGAAAAATTAACCTAAAAATAGCAGTAAAACGATCAAGATTACAAATTATGATTGGACAATGTTTGGCTAAGGCTTTTGTATTGATTGATCGGAAGGCCCCGCGAGAAAAGGCGCCAAAGTGGTGCCAGAGGGCAGCCCCAGAGTGATGTCCTTCAAGTAGAGTTCGAAATAAGGGTAATTGTCTCTTCATTTAACGTGTTCTCTCACCGGTCAGAGAGGCGAGAGAGTGTGTAAAATGAAGAGACGATTACCCGAATTTCGAACTCTACCTTCAAGTGTTATTCTACAGTGCCCTCTGGCTTGAATCCTTTCGTCGCACTTGGCGTTCTTGAATAGGATACGGGTCGAATTTTCCGCCTAAACTTTTGTGCTCGAAACTTTTTGAATGCACGCTAGAGTTCGAAATACGGGTAATCGTCTCTTCACTTCGCACACTCTCTCATCTCTCCGACCGGTGAGTGTGCACGCAAAACACACTCACCGGTACGTATTTCGAACTCTAATGCGCGCGTTGTTGCGTGGTGCGAGAGGGGAGTGAGCAAGTTTTCTCCTCTCGCATCTCATTGTCAGTTTCGGTCGACCTTGCTCCCCGCTCACGCTCCATCACGTGCCGTCCGTGTTCTTAACAGTATTTGCACCAGAAGTATCCAAAAAACAAATCTCGCCCTCTCACATCGCAATGCTCTCTCGCCGGTCAGAAAGAACGAGAGAGTATGGCGAAACGAGAGATCGAGAATTTTTTTTGCACACCCTCGATTTGCACTCAATTGTTGCATGTCAGTGTAAAGAGTCAGCTGTTCATTCGCGTGCTTTCTCGACGACATACTTCGCCCCCTGATAGCCCCCCTAATGATAACAATATTTGATAAGATGTTCAAGGTGCACGCACACTCGCCATTCTTCCTTGTCATTCCTTGTCATCCCCTCCTTTCTCTTCCTCACACACATATTTCCATTGCTTTGCTTATTTTTCCCCAAAGGTGTAAAGGTGTATCCACGTCAAGCGATTGTACAGTCGTACGACAACGCTAGGTGCTAAGGTGGGACGCTATTTTTCCCCCATGTCGTCGCAATCAATCAATAGAATACTTCCGATTACTGCGTGTGGCCAGAGGATGATTGCGCGAAGGGTAGATGATCTTATTTATCGGGGTGAGACGTTTCGGAGCATCACCATCATGCCGAAGATTACGCAGTATTCTACGATCAATAGAATACGAATCAATTGATATAATTTAGCAGAATAGGAACATCATCTATTCATGATTTCGATTGAAGAATTGATTTGTTGATTGATATATTGTTGTCACGCGCGCGAGAGCATCAAATAACTGACGGTTCATTCTCAATCGGCCATTCACTTTAGTCGTTTTGATTAATATGTCCAGTTTTCATCATAACCATTGGGCTGAATCAAATAAGTACGTAAATATTCAGACTGTGCTCAACATGAACACTCTCGTAAGATTTAACAAAGTACTACCTCTCGTTATTATTCGTGCTATCTCTCGTCATTTTTCTTGTCTCTCCCCTCTCGCATACCTAACTTTATATCAGTCATAGTTTTCATTATACCTACTGGAATGTACTAAACACGAAATAAATGTTCAGAGCATGCTCAACCTGTACACTCGCCACCCGCCCAGCAGCACCCTCTCCACGGGGTCCGTGCCAACGTTCAAGGAGAGAAGACCTTTCTACTCGAGGAAGATGGATATTGAGGACATTAGGAGGCAGCAGCCGGGCAAGGTTTGCATATTAACATTTTTTTCTGCAGATTTTACGTTCGTTACTTAATGAAAATCTTAATGAAAAAACTGGCACGTTGTCAAATCCTCTATAGCACTTGAAAAAGCGTATTTCACGAATTATGCTCCAATTAAGAATATGGAACCATTGAAGTAGTTAAAATCCACCATAAACTGATGAAGATCATTTCAAATAGGTCTTCTCTTTGACAAAACAAATGAATTGAGGAGACATTTGCAGATTCCCCTGATCATCGTGATCTTCTTATTGTCATCTAACGAAATCGAGGTCATAAGTGAAGAAATTTAACACATATTTCCAGGTTCCCCTGATCATTGAGCGCTTCGAGGGAGAAAGGGCGCTCCCGCTCATGGACAGGTGCAAGTTCCTCGTGCCGGAGCACATTACGGTGGCGGAACTGATGCACATTATCAGGAGACGGTGAGCCTAATGATAGTGATGATAATGATAGTGATGCTAATGATAATGGATGATAGTCATAGGGATATTGCGACACGCCTTTTGTTGCCTTTCGTCGACCTAACGAAGTACCGCCGACATAACAATTTTAGCTGTTTTGAAATCACGAGTATTTACTTATTGATAATTATATATATATGCAGTATCTAAATAATTAATCTCCAGACTCCACCTGCACCCGGAGCAGACGTTCTTCCTCATGGCCAATGAGAATTCGGTCGTGACGAACTCGATGAGTCTTGCTCAGTTGTACCAGCACGAAAAGGACGAAGACGGCTTTCTCTACCTCGTCTACGCTTCCCATCCCGCTTTCGGGTAACAAATCATGATCTCCATCTCCAATGAATGATCTCTAAAGTTCGCATCATGTCTTCATATCCTCAAACACTTTAGATAAAGTTGATTTTGTAATGAGATTGAATTTTTTTTATTCGGAGTGTCTGCTAAATTGCAAAGAAATACAGCAGAAGATTACAATGGGACGAAAAAAAAATGAAATGGTGGACAACAATAGCTATATCGATCGATTTGAAAGTGCACGGTAGATCAAAGGTACGGTAAACCCGGGGGGAACGCCTAATCAAGAAGGGTTAATATGCAGGAGTGAGACCAATATTGAGCGATCTGAGATGAGGCAATCAATAATACAGGGTACAGTATCTAGAAGGTCGATATTCCAGCTGTATACGGTAGTCAGCAGTTCGGAGGCACTTGGAGGTTTGGAGGGAACGGCTTCTGCGGAGGACCAGCGGGTAGAGCACCGTTAGCCATGTTCCGAGCGAGATTGCGTCTTTTGACCTGCAATAACCATGATTTCCGCCAAAGATAAAAGATCAAAGTGCAAACTACAGCATCCCATAAAAGAACAAAGATCAAACCTGCTCTTCGAGGTTCTTGATCAGCTCGACGGCATTGTGCAAGATGCCCAGCTTCGTCTGCTGCTTTTCCATCGTCACGCCGGCGTTATCGAACTGAAAATTTAAATATTTGAATTTCCCGCCTCATTGTTTTACATTTTGAAAGTCTCTACATGAAATGACCAGTTTTTCAAAATATTTAGAATTATGGTGAGAATTCAAAATAATATTAAAATAGTTCAAGATTACATCGCAAACCTGATTGACCATGTGCCCGAGCTCGTGGAAGGCGTTGTTAATGTCCTTTACGCGGACCCTGAAAACGATTGATTTCACCAAAAAAAAAGAGTATTAGGCAAAATGACCTATCGACAACTGAATTCTGCTTAAATTTTGGGTAAATTACTGGGCAGAATACGGTATGGTTGGTTTCTTTTCGATAACAGGACCATTCTTATCTCGGATATTGTTGGACAGATTACGGTATGACCTAGTTCTTCGATTCCTATCGATAACTGAAATATGTCGTCACCTTTCTCGAATATTATTGAGCTTCCGCCTATCATGATCATCCTCTCCTTCGTTCTCATCAAAATCCTCCGAGTCTCCGCCGCCAGCTGAGCGGACCGGAGATGCTGAAACTGTGAGGGAATGCAAGGGTGTGCGAATATTGTTATCTGATCTCACACCTCATTTCTCCTTGCTGTCTCGCCACTCTGACCTCTGGTGAGATAGTAGTGCAATGAATGTGTATAGACTCATAATTAATCATATGAGTGCGCTAATCAAGGCAGCAATATTAATTGCAGGACATCCGATAGTATATATTTTGTATATTTTTTAAACATATTTTGTGACAATAATATATAAATATTCACCTTCAACTTTGGGCTTCTTGCCGCACTTTTTCTTCACTGCTGCTGCAGGGACTGGAGGTGGTGCAGCTGCAGCAGATGTCGATTGCTGCAGCTGTCCGGTAGAGCTGCAAGAATGGTGAGCGTAAGAAATTCTATCTAGACTGCCGCGACTTGAGCACTGATAATGCGATGTGTTTCAGCCCCACTATAACCAGTAATGATCACGCAACTTTTAATTTTTAAACCGGTCGAAAAACTATATTTTCAACAAAAATACCTTGTCCGTATGCCCATCCCTCCGGCTGCCGGACTGTAGCCCACCGTGGTGTAGTCGTAGTGCGGGGTGGGTGGTGAGATCTGCGATGGGCAATGATGTTTAGGAATGCGCAGCAACGGCGCACGCAATGGCGAAAAGCTACAATTTCGCATACCTGCGTGGGCATAGCGTAGCTCGGAGTGGTGGTCATCATCGATTGAGAGATCGGGACGGGAGCCTGAAGAAATGTTGAAGCAATGGTCTGACTCTCTCATTTCACAATGCTCTCTCGTCGGTCAGAGCAGCGAGAGAGCATGTGAAAATGAGAGAGTCAGAGAAGTCGGTGAAAGTATGTGTTTCATTCCCAGTACAGCTGCTGAATGTTCGTCTTTCTTCGATTTCATTGTGACATCGAAACGAAAATCAATAATAACTATTCACATATTTTTCCCTATTATCGAGGAATCATTATCGAGGAATTTATTATCGAGGAATCATTCTAGAATAGATACTAAACTAACCGACGGTTGCTGCTGCTGCTGCAGGTAGAAGTTGTTCAGCGGATGTGGCGCGTCTCCAGGAGGCGCCGGTGCAGCATAGGAACTTGCAGCTGCAGCTGCAGCAAGCGCAGCCGGATCGGCGTATGACGTCATCGATGCGGCAAGCGACGGCATGTAGTACGACTGCGGCATGGTGTAGTACATGGACTGCATCGGGTCGGGCGCTTCGTAGCTCGAGGATGAGGACGACGCAGCGGAGGCCTGAAGTGGTGTGTGGTGCGATTTGGGAAAGAGCAGAATCGGCACACGCAATGGAAAATCACTTACGTTTGCGAGGTCAGTGAGGGGTGGCAAGTTGTAGCCTACCGGTGGTTGCCCGGACCAGAAGGGATCGTGATGGTAGTAGGGCTGCTGGAACACGAAAATTACTTTGAAATTATGAAAAGTTTTAGAAAATATCGAATATCTATTGACAAATGTGTGACTCCTAAAAGATCAAAGATCAAACCTCATAGCCAGCATTGCTGTACGCGGGCGTCGCATTGCTCGGAGCAGCCATCCAAGTTGATCTGAAGGTGGACTTGCACAAACTGATTTACGAGACTGGAGTACGGTAGAAATCACAGATACGATCGGAATCCGGGTGTGAAATCGAGAATGGGGGGGGGGGGTGATTAGAACTGAGAAAGGGGGGAGTGAAGGGAATAGTGCAATTTCGGGCAGCTGTGTCCTTCAAAATCGGGGCCCAGCCCTCAAATCATTTCGTCCCCTCCTTTTATGGTCCTACTCCACTATCCCACGGTCATTCTCTGTCGAGCATCGGATGTCTTTGATCTTCAGGACTAAGTGGTCAAACACAATCATTGTACAAATCCCCGAGTGTGCTTGTAAGCCGATTCGGGGGGGGGGGGGGGGGGGGCAAACTTGGGAACCTTTGGAGGCACCGACAAGGCCAGTTTGAAAGTGGCTGAAACTGGGCATATGATGTCTGACTCTCTCACTTTCCAATGATCTCTCGTTTCTCTGACGGGCGAAACATCAGTGTGAAATGCGAGACACATACAATTGTTTCCGAGACAAAATATCAACAAGGTAGGATAATGACGATATTGAGAATAGAAAAGAGATAGCGATCTATACTTTACGGCGGCGGAAGTCTCGCGCGGCTCCCAAGTGTTTAGTTGCCTGCTAATGATAGGAAACCCGATATAGGGCGATCGAGCAATAAACATCGTGGGAAGGGGCTAGATGAGATAGTTATAAATGACCCACGGTACTTGAGATACAATTTAGATGCTGGGAAGCTGGAGCTCCGATTATATTTCGAGTGAAGAACCCGAGATCTAGACGGGAGGCAAGTGAAGATGAAGGTTCCAGATGACAGTGAATTCAAAATTCGCGCCGATTTCTTTCTTCCAGGCGATTAGAAGCTAATCAGATCTCGCGCTACTTAGGGTGAGAAAGGGAGGGGTCGGGGTTAGGGACTCCCTGGGGTGGAAGAAGAAGACCGTTCCAAGGGAAAGGCCGAATAAGAAAAAGAGGGATCTCTGATATTATGTAGAATTGTGAGACCGAGTAGATTACCAGGCATGATGAAAGAGCGGCTCGAGTCTCTAGGTGTTGCGCAAATCGGAGCACGATAGAAGTAGTAATGACCCAAGAATGATGCATGAAAAAGGTCGGGAATTGAGCAACAGAGAGTCATTATGGGAGGATCACTATTCCCTTCTATGCGCCACGGATCCAAGTTACTCGAAAGAATTGAGATCTAAAGAAAACGTCCCAGACATCCTTGACCGAAGTCTCCAATGGGGGCACAATGGATCAAATCCGGGCATGACCCGTTAGCTCATAGAAATGTGTTCAATGGAAGCAGTGGAAGATGAATAGTGGGCAACCACGCGACCACGCGTGAGGATTTTTCTGTGGATGGCGAATTAAACCTACATAGTAAGTAGAAAGGAGTAAATTCCAGAAACAAGGAAGAAAGAGTAGAGACAAGAAATTTACAAATCGCGCGCCAACATACACTGCCTGGCGCATTTCACTTTCGATTTTTGTCTCCAGAGGAGAGGGATCAGGGGGGATGGTTCTTTGTTTCATAAGGGGATTGGGGAAGGAGTGCCCGGCACGGATGGATCGAGACAATGGAATGTAGCGAGTGAAATTTATGGGAGGAAATTATCTCACAAGCATGTCGTGTTCTCTTAGTTTGTATTTTCGCGAGGCTACACCAAATAAAAATTTGTTTCAGATCAGATAGAAACAGTTCAAAACCGAAACTTCTTCGGGTTTTTGGCCCAGATAGCAACAGCTAAGATTGTGGAGGGGTGCGGAACGAGAATGGCAGGGAGGGAATACTCTGCGAAAGCTGGGCCGAAAATCGTAGAAGTGCATCAAAGTCTACTCGGTGAATGGAAAAAAGGTGCTGTTAGACATACTAATCGATCCCAGATGAGCTGCAAGTCTACGAAACAAAAAAAACTTCTTTTTACTGTGAGCATAGCGAAAGATCAAAGAACACAGGGTGAGCAAAACTTTGCAAGCAACGGGCAAGAAACAGCTTACATTCAGCGGAAACTTTGCCAGTGGGTAGTGAGAGGTTGGAAAAAAGGACGCCAAGCAGCGAGAGAACGCATGACTACGAGAGAGTGCAGAGAAAAAGGCGAGAGACCATGGGGATTAGAGAGAGTGGGCTGAGCCGGGCCATGGGTATGGATCCAAACTAGGATCGGGCGGGGAGGGAGAAGGGGGCTTTGGCAGGGGTCAAGTGGGAGGGAGGGGATAAGTAATGAGGAATGAGGGGTGCAGTGTTCTCCCTCCTATTTTTTGCACTAGAAAGATCGCAACTGTTGCGTATGGAACACTCGCAAAGAAATCAGTTGAGATCTTATCAGGAATAGACTTTCAAAAAATGAGAAGTCGATTTCTTTTCTGATTTATCTACATAAGATTGATCTTCTCAATCGAGAAAGACCCCGTGCCCCTGTTCCAAACCGCTCATGGGCGCTGAACAGTCTTCGAGGTCCTCGAGGAAAGAAAGAGTGAGTGCAGAAATGACCTTGGAGGTGGAGGGAGTGGAGGGAGAGAGAGGCGATGAATGGCCGGACTCTCTCATTTCGTCATACTCTCTCGCTTCTCTCACTAGAAAGAGATATTGCCAATTGTAGAGACGATACCATTATTCGGTAGGGAGACGAAGAGGGAACAGATGCTTAATTTATTCAGATGGTAATCGGACAGAGAGAGAGATGGAGAACAAGGGTCACTCATTTGGAGAAACTTGAGCGACGGAAAGAAGGAGATTCAAACTCCGTATATTGCACAAATAAAATGAATAATAATGAAACTTTGCAGTAAATGATATACAAAGAATGCGATCTATGATATTACTAGAGAACGCCTTGCTGAAATGAAACATCAGCATTATTATTCAATAATGCTGATAAACCATGAAGGTCACATTGTGATGTTTCTGTCTCGGTGCTTCCGCGTTAGCCTGTCTCATGATTAGAGATGAGAAAGGATGAGGGAAGAGTTTCGAATTGATGCAAATCGCACCGATCGCTTATGGCAGAGTGAGACGGAATGGGCACTCTGTCATAACTCTGCCATAAGAATCACTCTCTCATTCCTCGCCGCGCCGCGCGGTTTTCCCTTCCTTTTGCTCTTCCTTTCCCATCTCTACTCATGATCCCTTTCATAATTTATCTGATTTCATAGAAGTCTGCGTCACGACTTGCGTGTAGAGCCCGTACTGTTAGCCTAACAGACCTAACTGTATCTCCGTTTACATTACTCTCTTGTCGCTCTGACCGGCGAGAGAGCACTCTGAATGAACAGACGAGGCTGCTGTTTTTCGTTGTGTGTATTGTTCTACTTTCCGGACTGAGCATGTTATGTGCTGATTATGCGAGGTGTCTGTGCCCCCCTACAGGGTCTTTTCTGACGCTCTCAGTGCTTCCCATTAGCGATGGCTACGTTGGTGACCGTACTGGAGAGATTGGAACAAGTTAATACAGGTTTGCATTCACTTTTAGGGTTTGACTTCCAAACCCCCCCCCCCAAAAAAAAACACTAAAATACGTGATGATGATTTTCTCAGAATTGGTCAATAATTACAGTAACCGGCATCACCTTCAATCTGCTCCTACTCTATGCAATTCGACGGTTCTCCGCCATTAATCTGGGAACGTACAAATATCTTCTCACTTGCTTCACTACAGCAGACCTATTCCTGGTCATAATGCACGTGATGATGCATCCGGTTTTAACTTATTATTTTTTAATTATGAAAACTCATGTTTTTTCAGCGAGCGATCCTCGTTGGGTGCACGCATGCCGTAGTTACAGATACGGTGTTTGAGCATAGGGTAGGACAGCACTTACATATTTTCTCGCGTTGCTTAATTATTTTAATTTAAAAAAAACAGATTTTTTCAGAGCGTAACCGCATCCTTTGTCGCCTTCCAATCCGTTCCCTTTACCCTTCTCGGCATTCATTTTCTCTATCGATACTGGTCCGTTCGGTATCCCCATCTCATCGAGCTATTCTCGAACAAGAAATTCATCGCGCTCCTTATTGCCATTACAGTCGGCAGCTTACTGTCGTGGTAAAATATTTCATATTTAAGTATATTTTTCGATTTTTGTAGATATCTTCTCCTCTCTTCCCTCACTCTCCTCTCTTCCCTCACTCTCCTCTCTTCCCTCACTCTCCTCTCTTCCCTCACTCTCCTCTCTTCCCTCACTCTCCTCTCTTCCCTCGCGTTGATAGGTGCTTCCCATCTCTCTCTCTGCGCGATCCAATCGATACTTTCTCACTTCTTTTCTTTGATTTGTTTCCCATTTCGCTATTGATTGTCCCCTTTTATGATTATATGACTAAACGATTCGCTGATATGTCCCCGACCTCACTTCGGGACGAACTGGAATCGGATGCTGTTCCCGACGTGAATGCTCTGATCCAGGGTATAGGCAAGTACCTTGGGTCTCTCTCTGGTGGAGATAAGACCTCCCCACTCGCTCTCCTGCTTGGTACTTGTGCCAGCGTGCTGAGCGACCTCAAGTTGAGATCGACGTCGTCGATTGATGACGCTATTGAGAAAGAGAAAAGAGAGCGATCAGTCGTGGTCCAGGGGCTCCCCGAGTCCAGTGCAATGAAGGCCAGTGAGAGAATGGCTGATGACCACGCCAGGGTCATCTCCATGCTTGATCTTATTGACCTAGAGCACTCACCCGCTGTCATTTTCCGAATGGGTGAGAAATCGGAAACCCGCCCTAGATTGCTTAAAGTCATGTTTCACAGTCGTACTGCCCAGACCACTTTCCTATCCAAATCCCGTACTGTCACAAGCAATTTCCCCAATGTATTCGTACGTCCATCTCTGACCAAATCGGAGCGAGAAGCGGCATTCCTTCTACGTGAGAAGAAGCGTCAACTGAAGACTGAAGGCAAGGACGTTTTGATCTACGCGGGATCCATCATCGAGAGGAGTCAATTGGAAGCGATGAAGAAGCAAGTTCGCTCTTCTCGCTCCCATTCTCGTCGTCGTCCTCCTTCTCGCAACCCCGTCTCATCATCATCCTCCATTCGGCCGGCGTCTTCCTCGAATTCCTCTATTCCCCACTCCATTCCTTCCCTTCTCGCTCCCCAGGCTAATGCCTCTACCCCCGCTCCTTTTTAGCTCCGCCCGAGCAAACGACCCATATCCTATCATGTCATTACTACAATATCCGATCTATCGTAAATAAGATTGCCCCATTCCGTTCCTTCCTTATGGTCTCACAACCTCATATCGTATTCCTCACCGAGACTTGGTTATCCAACAAGATCCCTTCATCCCTGATCATCGGTGCTTTACCATTTACGATACTCCGTTTCGACCGATCCTCCCGAGGTGGTGGTGTCGCTATCATTATACGAGATTATCTGTCTTACTCTACCGTAACCCTTCCCTCAAGTGAACACGAGATTACCTGTATCGACCTTTTCCACCAATCTGCTTACATTAGACTCTGTGTAGTCTATCGTCCTCCTACATACTCTCTTTCCAAGTCAGAATCCCTCCTCACTTGCTTATCTGATATACATGCTTCGTCCCCCCATCCTATCGTTATTATCGGTGACTTCAATTCTGATTCTCTTTGTACTCATCCCACACCTATTGATAGACTTTTCCTAGATTTCCTAATTTCTGTTGATCTATCACACTGTCATATGTTTCCTACGCGCGGCAATAGATGTATCGATTGGATCATAGGTAACGACCCCTCCCTGATTAAAACCATTTCTATCGTACCTCCCTTTCCCTCTTGTGATCACTCTGGTCTATCATTCTCCCTCTCTTCTCCACAGTCTCCTTCTTTACCATCCCAAATTCGCGACTTCACTCGTGTCGATTATTCTGCATTTTCCAATTACCTACTCTCTATCGACTGGTTTTCCCTGTTTTGTGACTGTCCTGATATTGACTCTACTTACTCCGCTTTCTCTTCTGCTATTCATTCTGCCATTGATCTCTTTGTTCCCTACCGTACCCCTCGTTCTCCTTCTCTCTCTTACCCTCCTCACATTCGTAGGCTTATCAAACATCGTGATGCATTGTTCTCAAAAGTTCACCTTCCTTCCGTTAGAATCCTGTTTGACCAATGTAGTAAGAAGCTCCTTTTTGAGATTGACAAATGGACCCGTTATTCCACCCGTAAAAAACTCTCGCGTGTCAACGATTTGTATCGTCACATTTCCTCTCTCACGAAACCTAAACTTTCCATTCCTGAACTAGTCTCACCTCAGAATTTACCTGTGTTTGATATTATCTCCAAAGCCAATCTTCTTGCCTCAGAATTTGCCTCTCACTTTACTCTTGATGATGGTTGTCTCCTTTCCCTTTCCTCCTCACGTGTTCCCCCTTCCCTCTCTCTATTCACTTTCTTTCCTCATGAAGTTTACAAATCCCTCCGTAAATTGTCCCCAACCGGCTCTACTGGTCATGATGCCATTCCACAAATCATATTCTCGAAATGTGCCTATGCTCTGTCAACCCCACTTGCTGACAATTTCAACTTAAGTCTCATTTCTGGTACCGTACCCTCTGCCTGGAAACACTCCCTTATTACTCCAATCCCTAAACCCGGTAAAGACTCCAAATTTCCCTCTTCCTACAGACCGATTTCTATTATTTCTCCTGCTGCTAAGACTATGGAACGGCTCATCAAAGAACACCTCAACTCCCACCTTTCTCGTTTCAATGTTCTCCCTTCCAACCAACACGGATTCCGTTCTGGTGCTAGTGTAGTTACCAATCTACTGACCTTTCTCGTTTCAATGTTCTCCCTTCCAACCAACACGGATTCCGTTCTGGTGCTAGTGTAGTTACCAATCTACTGACTTGTCAGAATGATTGGACCAGTGCCCATTCCAAAAAGCTTGTCACTGATGTTGTCTACATTGATTTCACTCGTGCTTTTGATGTTGTTCCTTATCCCAAACTTCTTGCTCGTCTTTCACATTACGGTATTCACTCAAACTTGCTCTCTTGGCTTTATTCATTTCTGTCTGATCGCACTTTCTCCGTCCGACTGTCCGTTATTACTAGTCAACCTTACCCCATTTTATCTGGTGTTCCACAAGGTAGTGTACTAGGACCCATTCTTTTCTCGATTTATCTTGCTGACCTCTCTCTTGCTTTATCTAAGTTTCCTAACGTATCCGTGCAATGCTACGCTGACGATGTTAAATTATATGTCTCCTACAATAAGTCTACCAAAGCTAGTATTACGAAAGAATTCCAATCTGCTCTAAATTGTCTCTTTGACTGGACCCAATGTAATCAACTGTCTCTCTCCGCTTCTAAATGTTCTCATATCCGAATTGGCTCCAAACAAGTATCCCATCGGTATAGCATTAACTCCACTGTTCTTCCTCTTGAGAATAATGTTCGTGACTTAGGCGCTCAAGTTCGCTCTGATCTTAAGAACTCTTCCTCTATAAAAATGCGTGCCCAGAAAGCAACTTCTAAAATGTTCCTCCTTCTCAAAGCTCTTCCTTTCAATTGTCCATCTATCCTGATTCGTAGTTACAAAGCCTATGTTCTTCCATTACTTGACTTTGCTTCTCCTTTTTGGAATCCCCACTACTTAAGTGATATTGATACTCTTGAAAAAGTCCAACGTACCTTTACACGTCAACTCTTCTATCGTTGCTTCCCATCCCCTGATTATCCTCTTTCTCTCCCCTCCTACTCTGACCGTATCAAAACCCTTGGCCTGCGCGCGCTTACAGAGAGGAGAATCATAGGTGATCTTTGTATGACTCACATGATTATGAATGGTTTCACTATTATACCACGTTCCCTTTTCTACGTCTACAAACCATTACGAGACCGCACTTCATCCTTCGGAATCAACATAGAGTTGACAACCAGTACTCCCAGATACCACTCTTTCCCTGTCAGAACCTCACGATGGTACTCCCAACTTCCAGATAGTATTCGCACTGCCCCCAACATCCGAGTGTTCAAACGTCGACTTGAAAACCACCCCATCATCGCTCATTTAGCCAAACTCACCTAACCCAGGAGAGTCCCCCCCATTCCTGCTCTCCCACCTTATTATGTAACGTTTCGGTCTCGTTGCGCCTCGGGCGTAGACAAATTATTATTATTATTATATCTTACAAAGAAACTGGACGAATAAACCACTTCAATCGAGAGAAAATGCGCTTTAAAGGTTTCTGATGAGTTACTACGGAACCACCGGCACGGAGGATAACATAGCGAGGCGAACGGTAGTTGACGCGTATGAGCAAAAGTATGGGAAGCGGATTGAGAATGCGTGGATTGTGCTGGATCACTGGGTGAGTGATTGATGGTCTGTCACTCTCATTTCAAATCCTCTCTCGTTCCTCTGACTAGCGAGAGATCAGATAAACTGAAGAGTCGAAAAGAATTCTAGTGTGACAATAGTGTGAATGTGTCTTCATATCAGATGTGATCGAAACTTCTTCGTTATTCCAGAATTGTTTGCTGATAATTCCTTTCTAAACAACCCTAGAAAATAAAGATCTCTTTCTTGTGTCACAGAACACATAATAAGAATATGCACTCATTTGCTCATTACCACTGTGGTTTTTCGTTTTTTCGGAATGAACAATAGCGAAAAGAACTCCTGTTCTTTCAGCGCGACGACCAATTCAACCTGATATTATTCATGACAGTGCTCGTCACTAACGTAATGATGATATCCTCACTGATTCTCGCTTGCTTATTAGCGATCCTCACTTTCCATCACATCAAGAAAGCGGATAAAATGTCAGCACAGATCACGATACTGCAGAGGAAATTGCTGATCGCGCTTTGTGCTCAGGTAGGGATCAAAATAATACGGGTACGCAAACAGGTTAACAATGAATTTTTTAAAACTAAATGTACCTTCAGATAAGCGTGCGAATTTACTGGCGTCATGGCTTAGCAGTCCTTAGCAGATAAGGACGGATAGATAGACAAACAAATTAATAGACTAACAGACGGAATACATATCGACAGATTAACCCACAGATATTACTTATTTCTGAAATTGCAGGCCTTCGTCCCCTCCATCTTCGTTTACATACCCTACGTGCTCACAATCAACATTCCATTCTTCCGTATTCCAATCTACTTCTTCCACGACATCACCATCCCTCTTTTCACGTGCTTTCCAGTGTGGGATGCGGCCATAATGATACTGTTGATTACTGATTATCGACGGGGATTGATGGGGATGATTAGGAAGAATAAGGTGCAAGAGGAGTCGGTGTTCCAAGTGACTTCGACGTCGGGTGCGGAGAATTCGGTGCTTTCTCAGTGAATCCAGCTATAATTCTATTAGCGATCATGTAGTAAACTGTATTTATATTGTGTTTTATCGATCCGATTTACAGTATTTTGATAAAGAAAGATATTCATATAATATATATATACGAAATTTCTTTGCTCAGAAGGGGTTTGATGGGCATAAAGTTACTACGACACTCGCTCACTCAGTAGAAATTCTTGAAACGGTTATGGAGAAGTCTTGTTATTATTCTCATTTTCCGTAATTGTGTGCATTTTGCGGTTACACCCTTTCGGTGTGCCGAACTGTTTAGTATCGGCTATAAAAAGACCGTGATTCTAATCCACTCGAGAGAGTGGCGCATGTAGTGTTTATGTGTGTGTGTGATAAAGAGTTCGCCTCATGTCTCGTGGACACACTGTACTCTCCTACGGTTTTACGACACAGTCTGTTGGACTTGCGTCGTCGCAATCTAGTAGTTCCGAGTCCGCGTGAGCTTCAGAGTACCTGTCTTTGATAAATTGGTCGTTCCACCATTTCCCTTGCTCCGCTCTTGACTAGGCCGTTACTCATCCTCGCCATGCTTATTCGTGCTAACTTTGACTCAGGTATTTACACCGCCGCTACACTCCTTTGCTACCGTAAACTAACAATGTTCAGAGCATCTTTAAGGAAACGATCTTGTAGAAAATTGTATTGTTGATACAGTCTTTCTCATTCCATTTTGCATTACACGATGTAAATGTTATATAATTCAGATAGAAATTGAATCTTCAAAACTCAAATAAATATAATCAAATATCACCATAGTGACCGCATTTTCTAGTTCATTCATATTTGTATTGCTTGATAAAAATGTAAATGCTATTAGATACTTGGAACATGCACTTCTGAGAATGAAGTCATGGCACGATGACTGAAAAGGTGAATGAAATGTGAACACGATAACATCTTATCTGATGAAATCATTATTAAGCTCATGAGTATTCACATGAAGATATTTGCTTGGAATTAGTAGCCGATGGCTTCACTAATATCGCTGCTGGAGTATCTGGAGCAAGTAAATACAGGTTTATTGATTATTGATTATTATTTTTATTATAGAGATTACAGCCACCGGACTTCTGCTCAATGTGATGTTGTTGTATGCGATAATTCGATATTCTGGAATAAAACTGGGAACATACAAGCATTTGCTAACAATATTTACTGTGTCTAACCTATTTCTGGTTGTGCTCCATGAAGTTGTACACCCGGTTAGGATTTTAACACTTAATTAAAATCAAATAATTTTAATTTTACAGCGCGCGATTCTCGTCGGTTGCACCCATGGAGGCACAACGGACACTGTGTTTGATGATCGCGTAAGTTTACGGCATTTTCATCACACTGGGATGCACAAAAAAAAACAACAGCGAAAAGGAGTGTTTCGATCCAGGAGGGGTAAACATTTCAGAGAATAACGGCACTGAACGCCGGCTTCCAATCTGTGCCCTTCGCTCTTCTCGGTATCCACTTCCTCTATCGCTACTGGTCCGTGCGCAAACCTCACCTCATTCAACTCTTCTCGACTCCGAAATTCGTTACACTGCTAATATCGATAACGGCCGGACAGTTGATGTCGTGGTAAGATCACAGCTATTTTCAAAATTGACAAACTTCGAAAATCAATAATTTCTTTCTCTGTTTCTAAATGAAATATTGTCAAGGTACTTGATGAGCATATACGGTACCACCGGTCAGGAGAAAGACGATGCCAAGAGAGAACTTCAGGAGGAATATGAGAGAAAATATGGGAAAGGGATAGAGAACGCGTGGGTCATTCTTGATCACTGGGTTAGTTATTTTTTCCTTTGATTTTCGAGATTGTTTCATCATTGTTGTTTACTATAGCAGTGAAGTTTTGAATATGAAAGATTTGAAGACGGTACACATTGCGTCCTTGGGTGATGCATCGAAGTTGACGATTGTGCGACAGAACCACTGCCCCTGTCGGCGTCTTTTTACATCATTTTACTTTTCATAGTCCAAATTATTTCAGCGCGACAACAGATTAAATCCCACCCTTGTCTTCATGGTCATGTGCCTGAACGTGATGATGATATCAGCTCTGTTCACTGCTGCATCATTAGCCGTTCTCACCTTTAACCACCTCAATCTCACCTCGAAGATTTCTACCAAATCCGGGCGACTGCAGCGGAAGTTGTTGATAGCCTTATGTGCTCAGGTAAGTAGTCTTCCACTGCTTCACATGTTTGCTGCAAATTTGTTTCACTATTTCACAAATATTGCATGTCTGTGTGTACAACTTTTATACAAATTTCCACAAACTGCGCAATACCTTCCGAATTTCGAGTTCATCCTTAATTTTCGATTCACAGGCCTCAGTCCCCTCTCTGTTCGTCTACACTCCCTATCTCCTGGTCATGAACATTCCCTTCTTTCGCATTCCGATCACTATCGTACACGATGCGAGCGTGCCGTTCTCGACGTGTTTTCCGGTACGAATTATGCCTATCTTGTAGGCCATATTGATCGCTTCTCGCGAACGATAAACTGCATTTGCGATGACAAATACACCAAAATGAAGAAGGAAAATAATGCAGACGCATCCGCGATCTCACCACCTGCCGTTAGATGGATAACAGGGAACGGATACCGCGTCATTAACACATTTACATTTCCGGCCTGGGACGCAGCGGTGATCATCATTCTCATCTCTGACTATCGGCGAGGATTAATGAGGATGGTGGGGATGAGCATGGAGACGGCCAAAGTTCTCAAGCTTCAGCAACAACTGCAAAAACCGAGTGCAATTGCCACCATTTCAGAATCTTGATTGTGAACAACATGTTAATATCATAAATAATGCCTGAGAATTTTTTCTTCTTTCAATGCATACTATTTTTCTCAGTAAAATAGCAGGTGTTCCTGTAGACTATGGGTAGTACTCCAGATGACGCCAGGTTTTTTTTTCAGGAAATCTGTGTCGGAGGAAATGCATAAGTAACTTTCCGCTATTTTCCTAGAACAGGTGTAAGTAGCGATTGCTTGAACCTGCCTTGAACGTGAGCGAAAGCACGTAAATTGAACAGTTTTGCTATCTCTTATTGCAAAGCTCTATTAATTTGCCTGGCATGCGAGAGGAAACGATAAAATAAAATAAGAAAAAAAAGTGGTAGACCATTGCTGAGCATAGCTATAGTGAACGTGGGTGGGGAACTCTGAGAAGGAAGTGAATCACAGATCAAACGGCGAGGGCACTACATATGCTTCTTTTATGCATGTTAGATCGGAGCAAAACAAATGTCAGCATAACGGAAAGGTGATCTCCGTAAAGTGAGCGTCTCTTCGGTGCTTGTGTAGTTCATAAATATTGGTTGTGCAGTGACTGATACAGTTGCCGACAGTATAGAGTAAGAAACTTTCTCGATTGAATATATATATATATATATATATATATATATATATATATATATATATATATACTCTGAGAAGGAAGTGAATCACAGATCAAACGGCGAGGGCACTACATATGCGTCTTTTATGCATGTTAGATCGGAGCAAAACAAATGTCAGCTAATTCATTTCGTTCCTCAATCATATTGCAATTACAGTTGAACGACGGTCAGAAAACAAAAAAATGAATACTTTACTGACCGCTCTGGAATACATGGATGTTATCAATACAGGTTCTATTAGGTTCTCACAGTTTAAAATAGCATCTCGATTTTTTTAGTGATAGATTAGTGATTAGTGATTAGTTTAGTGATTAGTGATTTTTCTTCTGAATTTTCTCTTGTTCTACGCGATACTTCGATTTTCTGAAGCGCATCTGGGCAAATACAAATATTTATTGACCGTGTTTACCATCTCAAATAAATTCCTGACAAAACTCATAAATCAGTCCCAGTGAGCTACGCTCGCTTCGCTCGCTAGCTGGCTAGGTGTCGCCGGGTTCTGATAGTTTTCTGCGAGTGCTTCGCGCGTCGTCGGGTTGTATGTTTGAGTTTTATCACAATTTCCCATGTGCAAACGAAATCATGAATGTGTTCCACCGTACTGAATTTGACCAAGTGAATCACTTTAATATTCTGTAAAAGTAATACGGTATTGATTTATGACAAAACTCAGTCCCAGTGAACTACGTTTGGGCTAGTGGACCACATTGATAGATGAAAGATTCACAGTCGCGGACCGAGTTGGCACCGTCCCTCGCGAAATACAGCATTCTTCTCCAACAGAAAAGGGGGAGGCATTTGCATATCTACTCAATCACTTGCATGAACCGAACTGCAATGCCTCGGTGGGAGGAGCGGCCGCTCTCCCCGCTCTTTCGTTTGAATCGAGCGGGAAATTGCAGTTCATTCGTGTCGGGATTTTGGCACGAAATTTGCATCCATTGTTCACCCTTATCTGGAGAGAACAATGGGGTTCAGAACGATGTGGAAAGGCTCGTGGGGCCTCGGGCGATCCGGAAAAAAAATGGGATGGGGATGGGAAGGACATGTGGACAGAGTGACAATATCAATATTACGATAATGATAGTAATAATCGAAAATATGTTTAAGAAAACGTTTTTCTTAATACAGCTGTCCGCGTAAAGAGTGATTTTCTTCGAATTCGATAGTATTTCATTGCTTTCTTCTTGTTGTTTCAGTGATAGAGGCAACTGTGATTGGTCTGACCTGAAAACATTTCTGAATAAATGTCCTTCATTCGATCAACATCAACTTTTGCAAATTGTTTTTGTTCGTCTCCGGACATTATCTCATTTTTATGCACAAGAGTCGATGGAAACACCGGAAGATAAAACGTCGATAAGCTGGAGTTATCGTGAGAGGGAGAGGATACAAATAGATTGGCTTGAACAGCAAATCGAAGCAGAAATCGAAGGCAAATGTGATCACCTGAAATCGAAAGTATTCTGAAAGCCTTTCCAAAAAATCAAACGACATCCCTAGTTTCAGGCAGAGACGTGTCTTTGATCTTTCCTTTCATGCAAATGAACTTACTTGAATGGCGAGCAAATGTAGTCTGATTTCTCGCTGATTATCTGGCGTCTCTCAAATAAGACAGTACATCACAACTCCACCCAATGCCACGTTGATGTGTTGAGTAGCGTCACATTTGTGCGCTCCATTTAGACAGAGACAAAGTAGTCGGCCATATTAGCAACTAAGTGACAAGGTTGCTGAGCAGTCGGGTGTGATGTGGTAGGATACAGCTGCAACCTGTCAAGTCGCTGCAGGTGCTCGGGAAAAGTTCACTTCGGTCAGGTCTTTCGATGCAGATCTATCACATTCAGATGTAACAAGGATCACAGAAAATTCAAACCATAAAAAGGTTCGAGAGAAAAGTGGCGGGATAGGATAAAAGGCGGCTGGCGGCTGGCGGCTCGAGCATAGGATAAAAGGCGGCCGGCGGCTGGCGGCTGGCGGCTCGTGTATTTGTTTCAATGAATGTTCACCTTTTTCGATTTTTCATGTTATGTGCAGTCCATTGTGTTGCCCATTGTGAGAAAGTTTTCTAATAGGTTTGAATTTCTTGTCTCTTAGATTTCGGAGTCTGTACATCTGTACAAGTCTGTACATCAGTTTCTCATCATCTTATAATGAATAGTTTATCGAAGGATTCGGAAGTTACAAGAGGGAAACAAAAGTTCACATAGGATTATTTATCTCATGAAGCGTAGTAAAAGGCTACTCTGATCGTACGGTCCTGGATTGTTCGTGGGTTGATGTAACGCATTTTCACTGTTTTGATTCCATCATATAATATCCACTTGTTATCACGCGGGATGAGAGCAACGTAGTGGCCCCAACAAAGAGTGTGATACCTCCCAGCTCGAATTTGTACTCTCCGATCTAAATTTTTTCGTTCTTAGAGATTGTAGAAGTATTACAAACCTTGATTTCCTTGGGAATTGCGTCACAGCGTGAAGGGGACTCCTTCTGCAGGGAGATGTCGACAGGAATGAACCATGCAGTTGAAGTGACGTTTAGGATTTGCCTTGATCCTTGGCAACTGAACGAATAAGTTATGGTTTGTAATGTTCGAAAGAGAAGAGATACTCACGATTGACAGTCAGTCTGGCCTAGAATCGAATCGTAGACTACTTGTTTCATCGAATCTCCTTTTTTTCTGGAATTAATCGGATCATATTTGTAATGGTTTCAAATTTAAACTCACTGAGTCTCAAAGTGACATCGAGTTAGCTTCTTTCTCTCACTACAGGTTCTGCACTTGAGATTGAACAACAACTTCGATGAGTATTCAAAAAAACGATCCAGAATCTCGCATTCTGACGCCCACATATCGTATCGTCCCTGAGAATCGCGATCATTTTCATAATACACACTTAGCATACTTTCTTATCAATTTTATTAGAGAAAATCTTCTTGATCAACTCGTCTTTAACTTGATCAATATTACCATTCATGAGCATGGAGCGGAGATACTTTTCGAAAAGAGATGCAGTTCCAATTTTCCTGAAATGAATTCATTAAGAAGTTGTGCATAAACTTTGAAGTCTTCATCAATATTGTGAAATTTTGAAAATGCCTACATACCGTGGGGAGGCATTTTTCAATCGGCAGAGTCTCGTCGTCGTCCGAAAGGAAGGGTTCCTTTGGAATGTCATGATAGACATAGAGTTTTTCATTGATGAGGAAATTTCCGGGGTCAGCAACCTTAAGAAATTTGTCATTCAAATATATTGAATTCGAGACTTACCATGTACAGACTACCGCGGATCGTGTTGAACGGATCTGAATGGACAACATGAGCAACCATGACGTCTCCGACACAACAGTGGTCAATGTACATCTTCGTTCTGGCGCGAACTTCAGTGATTGAGTTCATCCCCGTCGATTCCATCAAGTGCTCAATGTGTTTTTTTCACGACATTTTCTACTCGAATTTCCCAACAGTGTTGTGACTACATCTTGAACCCTTCACTCACTTTTGAGAGACCAGCAAGCACAATTCCAGACAACTCATGGGAAACAAATGTCCTGTCCAGCTCTGCCGCGAATTTATCCGCCATGTGAAGTGCGTAGATTCGTCTGAATGAAAAATGTTTCAAAGAGTGATATGTGAAGTAACGAAAAGAGATTCCTAAACTGGTTCAAACATACCTCATCTTGTAATCGAGATCGACAATCTTCATTGCGTTCATCGTTCCCAACGCTGCACCGATTCCAGCTCCCACCGGATAAAAGATTGTGCTGACGATTCCAATCGCTGCGACTCCTGCTGTCTCCACCCAGTCGATGCCCCTCTTGAATCTCCCTCCACGAACCGTTGAAGAAGGAGATGAAACTAGAATGATTCATGAACATCGAGACATTCTCAAGTATAGCATGATGAAATGTACCTGTTTGACAAGTCTGCTCATAAACCGATCTCATTGTGTCCTCGATGTCATTGAGCCCATCGAACTTCAAGGTGAATCGCACGGGAGTGATGACTTCCCCCTCCTCCAATCTAGATTCGTGAGAGTTAGTACACTTCAATAAAGAGTAGGCAATCCCAGAGAGTAAGCAACACGTTGGCAAGAAAGAAAATAATCGAACTCACATAGCATCTATTCCCTTCTCCTTCACTAGCATGAGCTCTTTGGGAAGAAGATGTTTATGGCACGTGATGAGGTTGAAGAGAAGAACCAAGAGTAGACTCTTACGAAGAGAGAGCATTGCTGAAAAGTAAAAATGTGAATCAGATAACAGTAAATTAGAGAGATGAACAAGAGAACAACCAAGCTGAGTAAAGACGAATGAATGAATGAGTCTCTGCAGAAGTTAACGCTCAAGCCTGGAAGCGTCATAAACTCGCGTCTTCCTACTTCCAGCCTTCCGACTCTGAAACACCATCGATGCCATTGGGCATGCCGGGTGCCCGCTTTCGGGCCATAAAGGGGCTTCCAGTCTTCGCGTCCAATCTTGATCAAGCGTCTAGACCGATCTCCGAAATCTAAGAGACAAGAAATTCAAACCTATTAGAAAACTTTCTCACAATGGGCAACACAATGGACTGCACATAACATGAAAAATCGAAAAAGGTGAGCATTCATTGAAACAAATACACGAGCCGCCAGCCGCCAGCCGCCAGCCGCCTTTTATTCTAAGATCGGGCCGCCAGCCGCCTTTTATCCCAAAATCGGGCCGCCGGCCGCCAGCCGCCGACATCGGGCCGCCAGCCGCCTTTTATCCTTTGGTCGGGCCGCCAGCCGCCAGCCGCCAGCCGCCTTTTATCCTATGCTCGAGCCGCCAGCCGCCTTTTATCCTATCCCAAAAGTGGCGAGGTATCTTACATTTTGAGACAGTGATCATAGATAGACCTAGTCACGAGTCTACCAGATGTTTAGAGAAAGTGCACTGCGTTAAGATCACAACCTCGATGGACCGAAGGAAAGTGGCACCACGGCACCATTTCCAAGGTTGTGACGTGATCAGAAATAGAGTTCGAAATACGGATAATCGTCTTTTCATTTCACGTGCTCTCTCACCGCTCAGAGAGGTTTAGAGAGGGTGTGACATGGAGAGCCGATTACCCGTATTTCGAACTCAGAAACAGGTGCAAATGCCTATTCTATTTTCGAAGCAGCTACATGGAGAATTGTCGCTCCTTCAAGATCTATACACGTTTTCGAAACTACTAACAAACAATCTTACAAATATTGGAATTTGTATATCAGTTAATCAGTCACAATCGGTTGTCGAAAAGTAGGATATCGCTATGACACAGAAAAGGCTGCTAATATTAATATTAACATAATATACCTTAAACATACCTTAGAATATTGTGATAATAATAATTATGTAATAAGAACGATAATATTGTGTATATATACAAAAAAGAAATAGTTAAAAAGTTTTTCTTAATAAAGCAGTCCGAGTAAACAATAGTTTCCTTCGAATTTGATAGTATTTCACTGCTTTCTTCTTCTTGTATCTGTGATAGAGGCAACTGTGATTGATCTGACCTGAAAACATTTCTGAATGAATGTCCTTGAATCGATGAACAACATTTTTTGCAAGTTGTTTTTGTTCCTATCCGGACATTACCTCATTCTTAATGCTCAAAAATCGTTGGAAACATTCGATGATAAAGCGACGATAAGCGGGGGTTATCGTGAGCAGGAGAATGCTCTGTGAGGGCGAATGAAGAAAGACGAGCCAAGCCGCGAAGAAGCATATGTCTGCGAAGCGTTAATGAAGTATGGTTAACAGGCCATTAAAATAAGGGAACTTCTATAGCCCAGGAAATAGTCGCTCTGGATGTGAAGGTGCGTGGAATTAAAATTCGTTTCAAAAATCCGATAGATCAATTGCACAACTATGAAAAGGTTAAATTTACGCTTACGGAAGTTATTCGCCTCGAATACAATTGAGACAAATGTGAAGACTTGTGGAGCTAGCAGAAACATGGCAGGTACGACCAACTGAAAGTTATTGTACCACCATATACAATAGAATTTACAATTGTTTTGCCATTAAAAGAAACAAAACAAAAACAAAAAAACCTGAATGTACAAAGCGATCGCTGATCTTCGAATCATCTTTCGTGTGGCAACACTTCGTCCCGTTTGCTGTTATTAAAAAGGATAAAGGATTTGTGTTGAATCGATCACACCATGTGGCGAAGAGTGTAGTGAGTATGACAAAACAAGGCGAAAATAAACAATTGCCCTTCAATTGTGGCCTGCAATTCAAGGCCATCGTTAGAGAGACAATCAAAAAGTCTTATCCTCGACAACCTGGGCATTGTTTGTGCGATGAGTACAAAAATACGGCTCTGTTCTAGTTATGGGGGCCCATGAAAATTGTGGGGGCCCAAAAAAATTATGGGGGTCTATAACTGTAGTTAATTCATCAGAAACATCAAAGGCTCCATCAGTATCTTACATTCCTGTGAATGGGCGAATGTTCTTCGGGGTGGTAGGTGCACTAGTAGTGCGAGAAGGGCGGGTGACTTGGTTATGGGCCCCCATATTTTTTTGGGCCCCCACAATTTTCAAGGGCCCCTATAATTTTCATAGGCCCCCATAAAAAAATTGGTCCGGGATGTGCCCCCATATGCAGGTTCGGTTTCGTTATTCCCGCGTCCACCTCACTCTTCTTCCCTCTCCCGCATTCAATCCCGCACGAGCGAGTGCATGTAAAGTTTTCATGGGCCTGCTTTCATGGGCCATGTATAGAGGGTGCAGGATCCGGCAAAATTGCGGGATTGATGCGGGATTTTCCCCTATCATTTCACTTCGCACTGATCACTCGATCTCGAAGCCATTTGCATACGAAAAAAACAAAAGCGCCGGCAATAAGAGTAATGAAGGAGGGAAGAGAAGGGATATGAGTAGGGGCCGCAAGCTCCGCCCACTTTGGTGTGACATGATTTCACCAAAAGGCGAGACGGGGAGTGCACAAGGTTCATTCTAAACCAAATCAATCGTTCTAAACTGCTATGGATAGCTCTTAGTATCCCTAATCGATATAGCGCTGTCCGAGAAATGCACAACTTCACTAAGTTGATCAAAATTGGACTTAAACTAAGGGAATAGGGTCGATCCTCGACGAAAAGGGTCTTTTCCAAGGCTTCCAATATGACAATTCTGCTCGGACAAAGTTTTTCTGACTGTTTGGAATATTTTACGATTTTTAGAGAAAAAATGAGATTTTTAGCATTTTCCCCGGGCTTGTGCATTCACGAATTATAAAGGACGCGCGAGAGGCGGGCGGAGGGGAGCGAGAGAGGCGGGGGGAGGGAGAGAGGCACACGCAAATTAGGCTCCGCCCCCTCCCCTCTCGTCTCGCGTTTCCCTCCTCTCCTCCAATGAGTTGCGCGATTGTATCGCGCGTACTTCTTGGGCTCTAGCGCAGCTCAGAGGTAAGATATCAACAAACGGCCAAAAGTGTGATGTTATTGGGACCATGAGGAGTTGTTTAAATCCGCATTTGACTGCATTGTGAAAAATCGGCATCCTGGGTTGTGGCCCCTAGATATGAGAGGATGAAATCCCGTATCAATCCCGCAATTTAGCGTGATCCCGCATCCTCTTTTCAAATCTTCTCGCTCGTGCGGCATTGAATGCAGGAGAGGGAAGAAGAGTGAGGAGGGCGCGGGAATAACGAAACCGATCCCGCTACGGCAACCCTAGGGCCCCCTCAATTTTCATGGGCCCCCATAATTTTCATAGGCCCCAAAACTAGAACAGAGCCAAAAAGAGATTGCCCATGTTTCTCAGTGCCGTACAATGAGTGTGATTAAGAATGAAATGCGCGTGTCAAAGTTACGCTCCAATACATGTATTGGACCTCGAGCACGCATCCAACTTAGATCGATGTTAAACTCGCTATCATACTGCAATTCGGAAAAACTTTTTTCAGCGTTAGCAAATGAACTAATGAGAGTAGAGAGACATACAGTTGCCAATGCACGTTCCATCATTGCCAAGTCCACGGGCATCAAGAAGGCAGGAATGCAGAAACCGCCTACACACATTAGCCAGCACAATACACGAAATACGGTGTACACCATCTGACAAGAACTAGGGTTGGCTAAACTATAATCTAAGTGTTTAGCTAGAGGTACAGGTTTAGCTCCCCCACGATCTATGCCCCCTGAGATCGGAAGCGCACTCTTCATTCCGCACCATCTCTTGCTCGCAATTAGAGAAGAGCTAGGGGAGAGGGAGCTAAACCTGCCACGTTTAGAGTATCGTTTAGCCAACCCCATCAATAACTACTATATAGTCTGATAGTAAGGTGAAAAGCACCATGAGTTATCGTCACCGGTTCTAACCTTGTTCAATTTGAGTCGACTTTTCTCATCAACGAGCGTTTGATGTTTGTGAAGGAAACAAAGCAAGACGCTGATGTGGATTGCAGTGTTTAACGCAGCTACGATACCCTTGATATTTGCGATTGGTGTTGTTATGTTTGTTAAAAAAACACAACAAAAAAGATGCTAAATATACCCCCGTGACATTCAGTGGCAGTCCCGCCTTGCAGAGAACACCGATGTAATATGCAGCTGGGAGAGGATACAAGTAAATTGGTTGGAGCAGCAAATTGAAGACGAAATCGTTGAGCAATGTGAACACCTGGAAGCACACTTCATGTGGACATTTTCGGCAAAACATACAAACCTGAATGCCGAGCAAGTGCAATCTGATTTCTCGCTGATAATCTGGCGTCTTTCGAATAAGACAGTAGAAGGCGACAGCTCCCAACGTCCCGGAGATATAAAAATGAGCGTGGAGAATGAGCACGATCGCGCGCTCTAATTCGACAGATACGAAGTAGTCACCCATTAGCTCGCAGGTTCGAGAGCGAAAGTGGCGAGGTGTCTCAAATGTTGAGACAGTGACACCTGCAATACCCATGAGACGAAGCAGATGTTCGAAGAAAGTATATTTCGCTCAGATCAATATGCGTTTGCGTGGCTATCAAACCGTCTCGCACAAACTCGAAAAGATATTTCACACCAGATTGCTGTATCACTTTCAGTTGGCAAATAGGTGAACCCAGGCCTACAGGTCTTCAGCTCTTCAGATTTTTCAGGTCTTCAGGTGTAAACACTTTACCATGAGCGACGAGCGATAGCAATTCTGAGTGTAAGCATGCCAAGACGAGGCTTTGGAAAAGAGTGATAAGACGATTGCCACTCGGCTTTACCACTCGGTTTTCATTATTTGGTTTCCTTATTCCAACATTTCTGCATTTCGCTATCGCAAATTCCACTTGCCATTCGTTTGGAATTGACCCACACATTTTTCGCACAACATTTCACGTTTCTCACACTTCATACGAGCTTCAGAGTGCTTTTTTCAAGTCAATGGGGTTCATTTTTGTGCCCGATGAGTAAACATTGTATTTCTTCTCAAGTTCCTTAGATGAAATATCATCCAGATGGTTAGATAAAAGGGTTTCAGCAAAGACGGGGACAGTGCTGGCAATGCAACGCTCACACTCGGCCAATATGTTTGTGTATTGCCTGAGGAACTGCGCACTTTCGCCTTTCTTGCGTGCCTTTTAGTGATGTTTGCGCAGACAGCACACTATTTTCACTTTATTATCAGGGAATTCATGGGAATTCCTCACTTGACTGGTGATTGTGCTAAAATTGGAGCGTTCATGTGAAGCCAGACAGCTAGCTATATTATTTTTGCCCCCAGAATATCTGCACTTTCGCCTTTCGCTGATCTTTGATGCCTTCCGTGTAAAAACAAAGGATGACATCGTTCGTTTTCGTCGCCAAGTATTTGATAATCGCCAATCGTCTCTCAAATCATGACGTTCTTGTGCTGTTTAGAGGAGCAAATGCCTAAGGACGGGCGAAAGCGACAGTTCAATGGAAGTTCGACGTGCGAGCAGGTTTAATATAATTATTTTATATTTTTGTAATTAATAATTAAATTTCAGGTGTTGAAAGGCATCGATCTCAAAGGAATGACGATTGCGATCACAGGAACCACCAATGGTCAGTTCAGATAGGCTGATATTTTAATATCAGCCTATCCGAACTGACCAAAGCGTATTTTCCTTGATGTTACAGTGGACTTTTAACTGTGAATTTACAGGGATTGGCACAGAAACAGCAAGGCATCTCGCACTGGCTGGTGCTCATGTAATCTGTCTCAATAGAAACAAGGAATTGACAGAGCAAGAGATAGAGAAAGTTAGGGAAGAAAAGGTAAGGAATTGAAACTGCCTAAATTGGAATAATTGCACTTTTCTTAGTTAGCGAAAAACGTCCAGTCACCACCACTCAAAATGTCCTTCGTCAAGTGCGATCTCGCTTCGATCGCATCAGTTAGACAGGCGGCTGAGCAGATTATTCGCGATTATGAGTAAGCATCCTTTTGTTATTATGTGCTTTCTCATTTCAGATAAGGAAATACTGGCGGGGCCCTACAGAAATTGGTTTTGAGGCACCCTTTTCTCTATGGGACCCCCTTTTTCGTACAGAGCCGAAATACTTTCTTGCAGAAAGCTGGACGTGCTGATTCTCAACGCTGGAATCTATCTACCCGCGCATATGGTTCGTCCAAATTACAGGGTTTGAATAGTAGAATGATGTGGTTCTTGGCAGTGGCTATAATACCAAAAAATGAATTCTTGCAGGCAACCGCGGACGGGCTCGAATCGACATTCGGTGTGAACCACGTCGGTCACTTTCATCTCACGACTCTGCTCCTACCTTTACTCGAGAAGTCAACCCCATCGAGAATCGTGATTGTCTCGTCTGAGGGACACGCTTCTTCAGGGGTGAGTTCCAAGTTTTATTGTTGCAGAAAATGATATCCTTCGAAATGAATATCATGAAATAAGAAGACTAGCCCTTTGCAACCTTATCATGAAAAGCAACGCCCAGGAAGCAGCAGTGACATCGTATCTTTTTAGTAAAATTGTAGTTGATTCTAGATCAATACATCCGCAACATTGGAAGAGAAGATCACAGCGCTAATGCCGAGTGTGGAGAAGAATGCGGGTATGTTCCTCGCCAGTTTTACTACAGTTATTCAATTTTGACAGAAAACGCTGCATTTGTATTTTTATGCATGCCAGAGAATTGCTGGTTTAATTAAAACTTTTCTTTAAGGAATGATGCGGGCCCTGACACTCTATTGCCTCTCCAAGCTGTGCAATGTGCTCTTCGCGATGAAACTGCATCGGAATTTCAGTGGAAAAGGGGTGGATGTGTATGTGCTACATCCCGGAACGATGATCAGCACGAGTGAGCGATTTTTTTGCAACTCACAGAAATTTCAGCGACTTTTATTACTTACTGTATCCCAAATCACTTTATAAAATCACTAAAAACGAGGAAAATGATTAAATTAATGTATTTGAGACATCGGCAACAACATGGGCATCTGGGCGAGCGTGCTGAAGGTGCTCGCGTACCCATTCAACAAGACGCTCAGTCAGGGCGCTTCGACTACGGTGTACTGTGCAGTGCATCCGGAGACGAAGGGGGTGAGCAAACATCAGTTTGATCATTTTTCAGACTAGTTGAATAATAATGACTTTATTTGGAAACAGATCATGGTATTTGAGATTTTATCATATCTATTGCAGGTTTCCGGCAAGTACTGGGAGTCTTGCTGGGACGATGAGAAGCGATTCGCGAAGGAATTGGGCCGTGATGAGCAACTGCAAGAGGAATTGTGGAAGAGAACGGAGAAGATTATTGGAGATATTGAGAAGAAGTGATGTCCCGCATATCTGCTTTTCTTCATGATCTGTGATATTTCTTCATGATCTGTGATATTTGCACGGAATCTGTTTCCATATAAAATAACTTCCTCCTTTTCAATCCGTTGGATATCACGTTGTGTATTCACGTGCAGTGCGAATGCGTAAACAACCAAAATTATTCGAGTGGAGATTGTCTCTCTTTCTCTATACTCTCCTTCGTTTTCTGCGAGGAGATAGGGAGAACATTGACAAGGCAGTAAACAACCTCATTCAACTGTTTTATCCCCCGTAATTCTCCTGTTTTCATTGCAATTGCGCAAGATTTCCAAGTGTGTTTCTGTGCGGCACATAGTTCCTGGTTCCATGAACAGAGGATGAATATTACCAACGAGGAAAAACAACCTCTGTCTACGATCATACCGGCCATTATTCTGTGATTTTTATGTCACGATTTTCGAGCATATTCCTTCCTGACGCCATGGATATTAATAGTTGTCCGAGCGAAGGTCGCATTCCTTGCTCTCGCAAGAGTCTATACGTTTACTTTCTTGTTACTCTTTCGCTGCAGGCATGAAGTGTATGAAGCAACAGAATGGTGGAAGAAAACGCAAGTTTTTCAGAAAATCTACTTGCGCTCAGGTTAGTTAATCTACAGCACAGTTTGTTTCAAAATGCATTTTCAGGTGCTCAAAGGACTCGATTTGAGCGGGAAAGTGATAGCTGTAACAGGAACTACCAATGGTCAGTTTTGACGGGTTGTTTTTGTTGATTGAAACGTATTCCATAATAGGCATCGGCATCGAAACAGCTCGTAGTCTCGCACTGGCTGGCGCACATGTGATATGTCTCAATCGAAATGAGGAATTGTCCGTGAAAGCAATCAGCAAAGTCAAGAATGAAAAGGTTCGCCAACGTCCTATTCCTGAAAACAAATCACATTTAGTCCTCGGTCGAAATGTCCTTCATCAAGTGTGATCTGTCCTCGCTCGCTTCAGTGAGAGCCGCGGCTGAAGAGTTGTTGGCCAAACAAGAGTGAGTTAAATTATTTTCTCTCTCTATTTTTCCGCTTGTCAGAAAGCTGGACGTCCTCATTCTCAACGCAGGAATTTACATCCCAACGAAAAGAGTGAGATTTAAATTTTTTTGTTGATATTTTGTCTGAATATGCAAAACTCAATCTAGCACATCGCATGATTCGTACAAATTTTCCTTCCACCTACAGGCAACGTTTGACGGTCTTGAAACGACCTTTGGCACCAACCACGTCGGGCACTTCCATCTCACTACCCTTCTCCTGCCGTTGATTAAGAAATCAACCCCGTCGAGGATCGTCGTAGTGTCTTCTGAAGGCCACGCGCATACGAGGGTGAGCAATAATAATGCAATGCCGAGGATGAGGCAATGGAGCGCGAAAAAAAATGAAGATTTTTAAAAATAATAATGATACATCTATTTCAGATCAAGAAAAACGCAACTCTCGAGGCGAAATTGAATGTATTGATTCCCGAAGTGAAAGAGAGCATGGGCATGTTCCAACTTCACTGTAAACCTTTACCATAACAATTTTGTGCATTCGGCGAAGAATATTATGTTCACTAAAATAGTGAATAAAATATCGGAAACCGGAGTATGAATAATATTTATTATCAATTTCTCAGGCGTAACCCGCGGCACCCTCCTATACGCGCGCTCCAAGATGTGCAATGTCCTCTTTGCGATGAAACTGCATCGAGATCTCCAGGGAAAGGGCGTGGATGTGTATGTTCTACACCCGGGATCGTTTATCGCCACAAGTGAGCGAATTCTTCCACCAACTACTTTGAAACCATTAAGGGCTCAGTTTAGCCAAACTTCTGGGATGCAATTTTATTTTACTTTTTATTATGAGCGACATCTGACCGGCTAAACAAAGTAACATTAAATTCCTAATCGGGAGAGCCAAAAGTTACCAAGCCATCTCTTTTTCAGATATCCAGAAAAACATGGGCATCTTTCGCTATATCGTTTACCTCGGCGTCCCATTCGCGAAGGACCTCGACCAGGTATCTTGAGCCTACACGGCAATGACTCGGCATGGAGGTAATAATCAGAATAAATAATTTTGACCAGGGAGCTTCAACGACTGTTTACTGCGCAGTGCACCCGGATACGGAAGGGGTGAGCATTTCAAAAGATGTCATTATTGCAAGGGCTGACCGTTACATGCAACTATGTGTAACGAAGAGCTGAAGCAGAAAAAAAATAACTAGGGGCTAATAATTCTCAATTGCAGATTTCCGGCAAGTACTGGCAGTCGTGCTGGGACGACGAGAAGAATCTCGACAGGGCCTTCAGCGACGATGTTGAACTACAGGAGGAACTGTGGCGTCGAACGGAGAAGATTATTGAGGATATTGAGAAGAAAAATGAATAAAGATCACTTAACTTAGACAAGCAAGAAATAGTTATTGGCCTTCCATGTACACCAGACAGCGTGGAATTCTGCGTGGAAAGCAAATAGCGGCGCTCAATATCACAAGCTCGTGACACACTCACACAGTGATCGTTGACTAGAGTGTGGAGACAAAGGATGATCCCTAACATGTTGCAAAGAGTCTCATCGACTAGAGAGACGAGAGACTGTGTGAATCGAGAGGGCGCTTTTCCCGCAGACAAATGCGTTATCACTAGATGATTACAAGATGGTTCACGAAGTTTCCATTCTCATCTGTCGCGAGAATAATTAAGTTTAGGCGGTGCTGAATTCATTATTTTGTTTGCCTGATATTCCGTTAATCCCTGTGTGTGACACACCGGCATTTTGTTTTGTATCGATTCTGGGAAGAGAGAATTTTTCCTCTAACAACGTTTTCCTCTTTTGGGAGTAAATATTTAATCGCACAGTAAATACATTCATCTCGTTCTTGTTGATAATCCGATCGTGATAGAAATGGCACTCAAATCCCGTGCAGATATATTTTTCGACGAATTGTGCATTTTACCGATGTTCTCCATAACCGTTGAACTATGTCACAACTATTCGCTATTTTGTACTGTTCAACAGATGGTGTGCGCTAAATCCACATCTGACAGCAGAAAACGACAGTTCAATGGAAATTCCACATGTGAGCAAGTGAGGTCATTTCATCCATATTCCTCGTAACTTGAGTATCAATAATGTCCATGTTAGGTGCTGAAAGGACTCGACCTCAGTGGAAAGACGATCGCTATAACTGGAACAACCAATGGTATTTTTTAAAATAAAAATATTTAAATCATCAAGATAATTACAGGAATCGGTACGGAAACGGCGCGCAGTCTCGCTCTCGCCGGCGCTCATGTAATCTGTCTCAACAGAAACAAGGAACTGTCAGAGCAGCAGATTGAGAGGATTAGGAATGAAAAGGTGAGCGAGCTATTATTATTTTGGCATTTCTACAACAGAGGTTAGAAACAAGTTACAAAATCAGAAACAAAAATATGCACGTCATTCTCAATACAACCATTAACTTGAATCTTTTATTTTAATACAAAATAAATCTTGGAGAGAGAAAAACGAAAAAAAACCGTCAGAATTCCAGCCCACGGTGGAGATGTCCTTCATCAAGTGCGATCTGTCGTCGATCTCATCCATCAGATGGGCAGCCGAAGAGTTGATGCACAAGCATGAGTGAACACTTTATCGATCTCTATCACCCATCGGTCAAGTATGAAAAACCGCTGTATTCTTGAATGTTTGGGTTAAGTTGCAAGCGTAAAACGCTTCCGGAGACACCATCTCTGCCGTTGAATGTAATGATTATACAGGAATCTTGACGTACTGATCCTCAATGCGGGCATATATGGATCACCACAGACGGTATGTTTATTATATCACTTGCATTTTCTGAATTGATGATTTTTCTCACGTATTTCGCTCGAAAATGGCCTCTAATTCACTCATAAGACAACGAAAGAACAATTTCAATACACTGAATACGTTTCGTCTAGGCAACAACAGACGGCCTCGAAACAACGTTCGGCGTGAATCACGTCGGTCACTTCCACCTCACCGCCCTACTCCTGCTCCTGCTCGAGAGATCCGCGCCCTCGAGGATAGTGGTGGTGTCGTCGGAGGGACACAATCATTCAGGGGTAAGCAGTGGTGTTGAATTCGACCGAGTGCCTCTCAACGATTTGCATGTTATCTGCCGTTCACTTGTCTCGGGCTAAACAATTCGTTATAATAAACACTCTCGCTGAATTCTGAACATCCTAGCAAATTAATGTTTTAAACCTTTTTTTTTCAATTTTCAAGGTCAACCCTAAATCGTCGCTCGAGCAGAAACTCTCTGAACTAATGCCTCCTGCCGAGAAGGAAATTGGTGAGTTTCACGAACGTTTCATAATCACTTTCGGATACATAAAAATTGGTTTTGCTCCATCCGCACATTCAAAATATTTTCTTATTTATGATAATTGGAAAACAAGTTTATTCGATTATTTTTTTTAGGAGTCAAGCGCGGTTTCATACTCTACAGTCTCTCCAAGCTGTGCAATCTACTGTTCGCGATGAAGTTGCATAGAGATCTTGAGGGAAAGGACGTCGATGTATACGTTCTACACCCCGGATCATTCATCGGAACCAGTATGTTTTTGAAGCACTCACAACCATTGCCAAGCAAACATTCGTGTTTCCATCATTGACGATAAGAGTAGACTGTATCCATTGAGGAATGAAATGAGTCATCAGTAGGGAGGCTTGATTGAATTTTTTTTCGAGTATTCGCTCGCCATTCTGAACTTCTAGAAACTGCCCGGCTCGTCTGTTTTTTAAAATGAAATCGCACTTTGACAGTCCTAGTCATCTGTGCACAAGCAAAGCTAATGCTTTGCTAGTGCTTTTGGATAAGAAGCTTTAGCAGATAAGCAGTTCAACTTCAGACCTGCTCAAACTATGAAGATTACCGGCCCATTCTCATCTAGAAAATTCAGCCTGACATGATAAATTAATTAATTGTTTGATTAATTAATTTATTTTTCAAATTCAGACCTCAGTAGTAACCTTGGATTCCTTGGTCGTGCCCTCAACTTCGTCGCTTCTCCTTTCAACAAGACGCTCAGTCAAGGAGCATCAACGACTGTCTATTGCGCGGTGCATCCAGATACCAAGGGGGTGAGAAACACTTGTAAGACTAATGATGACTAAGTCGGATTCATAATGGGCTTCTAGTATGTAGCCCATACGTAATCGTTAAAATTAGTCATCCTCTTGGTCAGAGTGAACCTGAATCTTGGACATGTTTCAGTCTTCACCTTTAGAGAATCACTTTTGGGAATTAGGAAAGTTCTATGAAGTTTAATGCGAAGTAACTGATCTCCGGCAGGAAATATGCAGACGAGCCGAGCGTGAAACGGTAGACATAAAAAATGTGAATTTCAGATATCCGGCAAGTACTGGGATTCGTGCTGGGATGATGAGAAGAAGCTAAACAAATCATTCAGTACCGATGTCGAACTTCAGGAGGAACTGTGGGCAAGGACGGAGAAGATTATTGAGGATATCGAGAGCAAGCACTGATTCTGCTGCAGATAAATACTTTTATCATTTTCAAAATTTGAAAGAGAGCCCACAATAAGACTGTTGATAAACTAAAAAAAAGGGTTCGGCTTTCAAGACGTAGCGAGCTGCTGAAGGCGGAATACAATGATTTTTAATGGTCTGTCGTTGTACAAGAGTTATTATATAACAAATAAATGTTTAAACATACAGCTTGAAGAAATCAACTCTAGCAGAAATCAATCGTGAGTTATTTCGTTCAATAAATCCAAATACAAAATTAGTTAGTCACACATCAATGATTCGCAGGATTCGTAATAGTAGATTCTTCCTCACAAATTCTTGCGGAACTGATTCATGCTATTATCCATGCTGATTCATTGTCGGATTAGTCCTCCGTGTTGAATTTTTGTGATATGAACTCCGATAAGAACTGACAAATAATCAGTTGCATTGCCAATATGATTGTCGCACAGGCTGGTTTTCTGCTCGCTTTGATTTCTTATTGTTGTAAGTTTTTAAATCTGAAAAATATATGTTATAAATTACGTAGCGACCTTCAGATGCGATAGTTCACTTCAGCGATTCAATTATTCTGGATGAATTCGATTTGTCGGTTCCAGAAGTATGATTTTCAGGAAAGTGCATAAATATTTGTCCGAGTTTCAGTCTAGCGTTGAATTGTGCGCATCAGTATCCTGCAAAGTCTACGTCAGCACTCCTGAGAAATCTTCGAAATCTTTAGACAATATTTTTATCGGTGATAAATCGTGAGTTGTTTCAAGAAAATATATTTGAACACCATTTCGCTTCAGACTCAGCGATATCGCTCGTAATGTGAACAAATTCTCCAAATTGAAAACTGCTTATGTTTCATCGGTCAGTCAACCAACAAGTCCTTCATCATCATCAATGTCGTTTCAGGGAGGTTTAACTATAGTAAATCGTAATACTGACTATGGAAGCGGTCCTGTAGCTGTGTACATAGTAGCCGAGCATGCTTGTAATTTCAGAATTATATTTTAATATGACCAAAATAAAACTTTACAGATTTCTACGATACTGCCCTCGTGTACGAACCCTCAAGCCCTTCATCCAGGGCCAAATTGAGCAGTTCGGTTCCGATCACAGTGTTGAGCGCTGAGCCATTCAGAGTTGCGGGAAACGTGAACAAGGGAGTGAGTGTGCATCACTAGACACTCTTTATCTAATTGATTTAATTTTCAGCAACTAAAAGGACCGCTATTTACCACCGGATTCGATAATGTCAGGCACAACTCCAACAAGTGCACGTCCGCGATCGATTTCCGGTGAATAATCCGAATGACGAGTTATAATCTGACATTCCCAGATCGGAAGCGTCCTTTTCGCACTATTTCAATAGCCCGATAGTGACTTTCTACAGTGACTCGGAAGTGGATGTCGATCTGTTCTTGGGCACTTTTTCATGTGAGTAAAGCACCTTTTTTCTCAATCGCAATCGTGATTACAGTATTCTTCTTTCAACTGGATACGCCAGGATTCTTTTCGTCTCCTGGCTATATTGGATGCCAGAATGGAGATGTTAGTTTCAGAATTAAGCCGTTCATAAACCATTTATCTCTTCAGGTTTACCGATCAAGTTTGTACAAGAACAAGTCTGAGTTTAGCATATATTCTAAGAAGTGAGTTCCAATGAAAATAAGTCGCTGAATGATCTATCTCGATTAAGGAAAAAGCCAATATACCTCAACGCGTTTCTCAATACAGCTGATCCGGTTCAATTGGAGATCAATTACCACAAGAAGATGAGGCAAGGGTGGCAATTCGAGCATTTATCATTCTCGATTTCAGTTTGATTGGCTCAATATCTGCTAATGATTGGAATCAGTTACTGGAATTGGAGGGGCGGGTGAGTATTTACTGAACCATTATTTGAAAAATGATTAGCAGAAACAATTTTTTTTTGTAAATTTATCATTGCAGTCAGTGGATGTCACCTTCAACCCCGTCCACGCTACTTCATCGTTTCTGATCAAGTTCTCCGCTGAGCCCTTCGCTACTGCTACTTCTTCGTCAACTCCATCGACTATGAAGACGACTGCTAGTGCAGACAAGCACGCCGAAGAGAGATCGACGACAGTGTTTGAGGCTACTGATGAGTCAACCCTCTCGACTTATCCAACATCTATAATTACTGACAAGATACCGACTGAAAAGGCCGAACATACCACGGATGACGATGCTTCACAAACAAGATACACTAGAGCAAGCACGACTCCTTCCATGCCAACTAAGAAGACGACATATATGAAAACAACTAAGGCTCCTAAAACGAAGGCTCCCAAGCCTACTAAGCCTCCTAAGCCCACTAAGGCTCCTAAGAGCACAAAGGCACCTAGAACCACGAAGGCTCCTCGGACCCCAAAGGCCCATAGGACACCGAAAGCTCGTGAGCCCACGACTGGTATGACCACGACAACAGCAATGAATGAACCAGCAATGATGACATCAGTAACTACCGCAGTCTACGAGATTAGCCCAACGACAAGGAACGCCGAAGAGATCACAACGAGGAAAACCACAAGCAGTCCTGAAGAGTGGCCTTCGAGTGTCTCAGCGACCCCATCCACAACTGAATCTGTCGAGAAGACGAGCACAGTGTTCGTTGTTTCGTCATCCTCATCGACTGAATACATCACTGAATCTTCCACACAAAGAGTTGTCCAACATACCACGGATGAAACTTTCGCCGACGACTCACAGACGAGTAGAAGATACACAAGAACGAGCACAACTATTTCAATACCAACTAAGAAAGCGACTCCTTTGAAGACCACTTCTCACACCACGACAGTAACAGCGATCGAACCAGTGAAAATGACGTCAGCCTCTACTGCCGTCGACGACGATAAAAGCACAACGACGAGGCACGTCGAGGAGGTAACAACGAGTTCATCACATGCATTTAAATATTTTATTTCGCTAGTCGTTGTGTTGTTAATATTGTAATACCCGTACTTCATCCAAAAAATAAGAAGAAAACATATGCGAATTCGTTCCCTGACATTTAAAGAACAGAGGCAGACTTGTGGTTAATCAGTAGCCTGAGATCTGATAGTATTGAACTAATGCTACTAACCACTGATTAACAAATCTGGTGGAATCGACCAGAAAAAATGAATACGTCTAAGAGCTACAAATCACTGGGATAATAGAATCGACAAGAATAACAGGTAAAATCCACGAAAAAATTAGTACTATACATATCAGGAGAAAGATATTGTGTGATTAGTGCTGCTAATTTAAGGGATGAGAAATAATAGAATAACTCATAGTTTTCCGGTTGAAGCTATCAGAACTAGAAATATGAAGACGAGGTCAAAATAAGTCAAACTGAATACAAAATGAGGGATAGAATGGAGGTTTGCGTTTTTTCTCGCATGTTTGTGTTTTTTTCTATCATTATCGATTTCTTTCTTCGATGATAATGCCTGCTCGGCCCTACTCGTCTTCGGAAGGTTCTGGAAGAAACAAATGAAATATTCAAACATCATCAGTAAGCACAACCGTGTGAAGATAATTAAATCACCTTCCAACTTAATTTTCTTCGTCAGCTCCTCCATCTTCAGCATGGTTGCTGCAGATCCCATGGAGAGGTGCCACTGGGCACGGTGCTTGCAGCTGAGCTTGGTGCTGGGGTCCTGGAATGAGGGATTATGGGTGCTCCTCTTTCCGCGTGCTCTCTCGCCTCTTGGGGTTAAGCGAGATCAAGAGAGTATCCGATGTCCCCAGATAAAGAGTTTGATCTTATCGCCGTGTGCGTCATATCCCCCCCCCCCCCCATAATGTGTTAGTCTCCCGTGATAGTCAAGGAAGAACAATATTATGCAAGGTGAAGGGTTCGATGAGATCTTTCTTTCATAAATAATGGATATGTGTTATCTTGCGTGTTACGTGGATCATGTCCTCACCATATCCAGCGAGCTGTTCGTGCGCTTGTAGGCCTTGAACAGTTTCTCCATCGTCACCAGCTCGCAGTGGCGTTTTGTGTGACCGGACCGGCCACTGTCAACACAGTAGCGACAGACGAGGTGGAACTGAAGGACCAGAGTAGAATAGGCGAGGAATTGAAAGTAACATTTTTTATCAGAAGAAAGAATTAAAGACACTGCTAGGAAGAGACTAGAGAATGCAGTCTTCCTAAAGAAATGCGGTTGGATTTTCCGATCCATTGGGTCGTACGGGGGTGCTCGAAAAAGACGAAAACGCTTACTCGATGGATCCACTCCGGATACTTGTCTTCCGGTCTCGTAGCGGACAAGTGACTGCATCCAATGCAGCAAAGCATCGCCTCGCGATGGAAGAAATGCACACGCTGCAATGATAGAGTGAATTGGAAAGTACTGGGTCGAAAATTAGAACTTTGCGCAGTCGTCTCTTCATTTCACCACATTTTCAAGAGTCGAGAGAGCGTGCATAATGAAGAGATAATTACTCACACCTCGAACTACACTACTAGCCCAGTACCTACTCGTAGTCAAAATGCTAATCATCAGAAAAGGTGTCATAATTGACAGACTCACAGGTGGCGGTGGAGGCTCCTGCTTGGGGGTGACTCTGATAACAGTGGCTGGAGCGATGGCGTTCGGTCGGGACTGGAACTGAGCTCTTAGCCGAAAAAGCATGATCATTCATCGTAATAAAGGAACCAAATATTCCAAATGCAAAAGGTAAAGGTAAAAGGTAAAGGTGTATCCACGCCAAGCGATTTTACAGTCGTACGACAACGCTAGGTGGGACCCACTGGTAAGGCCAGCTGTTTAGACCGCAAACCTAAGCATAATCCACCGAAGGCACACGAACGATGGAGTCACTCAAAAAAATCGGGGCATACCCAACAACAGCAGCCAGTCGAAGACGACGTAGAAGAGGACGGCGCTTCCTCGCGAGAGCTCGTGCCGCCCTCGGAGCATTGTGGACAGGGCAGGCCTTTCTGCGAGAGCTCCACAATGACTTCTGAGAAAAAGGTAGAACAGTAAACGAAGCACGAAGCGATTGTACAGTCGTAAGGCAACGTTAGGTGGGACCCACTGGTAAGGCCAGCTTATCTCTGAGAGGAAAATACTAAGCGCTTTGCGCAACTTAAGTGTTAAAAGTTTGAACTTAGTTTAGCTGACCCTTTATCTCATCCATCCTCTTCATCTGAATAAGGTCAACATGCGCCGTGTGCCGCTCGCATCGTCCACAAACGACACCTGGTTTGGCAGGGCTGAAAGGGATGAGTATGGAAATTAGCTGTATAAGCCGAGATAATAATACTATTTTCAGAGCACAGGAGCACATGTTTGGATCCCTGCTGGATAATAGAGTTCGAGATACGAGTAATCGTCTCTTTATTTCGCACACTCTTTCGCCTCTCTAACCGGTGAGTTAGTGTGAAGAATGAAGAGACTATTCGTATCTCGAACTCTATCTACTGGATAAATAGACAACCCACTCGTCGTAATGGCGATCGCGACACGAACTGCAGAGCAGGTGCCCGCATGCAAAGGAGTAAGCAGTCGACGCTGAAATGATCTCACGCTTTCCGGTTCATGCCGGCCATTTTCCGGTTCATGCCGTGCAAGCGTCTTTCAGGAGGCACAGCTCTTGTTCCCTTTTCACTCGATTGTTTCTGTATTGTCTAAAATGGATTATATAAATATCGATTCCCTTTCGTTTCATTATACTTTTTTCCTTGTATGGCCCCTATTGTTATCTCATTTCGACCTCGATAAAATGATGATGATGATAATGATGAGAAATGATCATACTCGGGTAGGCCTGGAATCCGCCATTCGCTGCCGACGGCCCGGTGCAGTTGCGATCGACGCAGTGCAACTGCTTGCACACTGCAGCCAGTCGAGCGACATCAAGGGGCACGGCCTTGGATCTGAGCAGGAAATTTCTCGATCTTGCGTTCGCTATATTTTACTAAAAATAGCTTTGCAACATGCCATTTGCTGCAACAAATACCAAAGTAGGACAAACCTGTTCATCATTTCCATCTCCTCGGTGTAGTTGTTGTTGGCGGAAACTGCAGATCTCAAAGAATAACTTACGCGCGAAGCAATAGACAAATTGTGAACAATATGAGCAGATTCATCGAGCAGCTATACAAATAAAGTCACCGATATGTATGAATACTATACAATATCGATGTGCTCATCTCTCTTTTGCCTTCGAAAGGAAGATTTGGCAAATATTGCACTGGAGATGTGTCTCCACACTAATCTTGAGCCGGATTATGGGGCATGTTGCATTCAGGAGTGAGGGAGGAGTCGATTGCACAGTTATACTAACGAAACATCTATCGGTTAAGAATACCCTATGATTTTATATTCAGGGTAATAAAATCAAGAGACGTTAGGAAGAAAGAGATGAGACACTGGCTTTGAAATTGTAAAGACTGAATGTTGTGTATTCGGATTATAAGTCACAAGACGTGACTGATATTATGATGAGTGAGAGAGTGGGAGTGAGGGGAGATTACACACTGAAGGAGGACTCCACACCGACACATGGATGAAGAGAGTGTGTGGTGGTTAGACATATAATAGCCATAAAAATATTTTTTTTGCGCAAAAGTAAAATTTGGGTTACGAGATATGCATGAAATACGATGATGCATTATAGTTGGAGGGGGTGGTGCCGGCAGGCCTGCTGCAGGCATAGAAGGCGGTCTGTCTCTCATTGCACATGCACATCGTCTCCTCTGTAACAGGCCAGAGAGCAACGCATGGTGATGACAGTTTTTTTGTTTCAGTGTGTGAGTGAAGATCAACATCAAATAGACAAAATTTAATCACTTCGCTCTCATTTCCTGTTCACACAGTAATTGTCCTTGTTGAGGGAGCTGTGCTCGTTCTTATCCATTACTCGTTCAATGGAAATTGTGAATGGCAGCCGCTGATTCCACTGTTCCCCATCGAGAAGCTGCTCGGTCGGCATAGTTAGCAGGACTTGACCAGTGAAGACACAGAGCAATTCGCCGTCGTTGAATATCTGCTATTTAGATTTTTACACTGTTTTCCAGAACCATATTCATTTCAAAGGTATGGACCACATAAACAAATCTTATGTGGCTTTCTTTAGCCTCCAGACGTTAAGGGATGACAAGATGAAGACGTCGTCTCTTCATTCCTTTCGATTCACTCACTGTCAGTCATTGATCAAAATGAGAGCGCCAAGAGGAATGAAGAACCGGATTATTCATCGAAATGATTTTCTTACCGAATATTGATCGTGCGCCACCGGCTCCTTTCTTGCTCTGTTCCTTGGCTTGAACTCTTTGTCGATAACATCGGTGAGGTTCCACTCGCTCAGAATCTTCGCTTTGATTTCTCGTGCATTTTCGCTATTGTAGATCTGTAGGCTGAGCTTTGCGTCGTGCGTGCGCTTTGATATTTCCTGAAAATATTTTGGATTCGCATCGTCGAAATAATACGGACAATCAGCCGTCATCCCGTATTGATGGGATGCAAGATTTGAATTCATGCCTTAGAGATCAAAATTCTTGGTGTTCTCATTTCAAATTCTCATTCGCTTCATAGATAGATGAGTGACAGTGCAAATGGACGATTGTCGCTTGCCGTTATGTGCCGTTATGTCATCACAACATGTATATGGATATCCATGCTAAAGAAACTCACTTCAATAACCGCCAGCAATCCATTGGGAGTGAGAAGCGAGGCACAAAATTCGAGATTCACTTCCTCTTTCATAATTTTGGCCAAATTCATCAAATATTCGTCTGTGAGAAGATGATTATCGATGTAACTCCGCTTCGAACCCTGAATATTATTAAGTTTTCAACAATATTGAAATGTATCAACCTTGTCCTTCAGCACAATGGACATTCTCCTGACACTCAACGATCTGTCGAGAATACTCTTGATAATGTCATTCCTAGACTCGATGACCTCCGAAAGTGTCACTCTCAAGCTCTTCAAGGGATCAAAGGACAGCGCTTTATCAGTCCTGGAATTGGAAATTGAGCGAATTCCAAAACAAATACGCACCAATCATTCTGCTCCAGTGAATCCAGGCTAGAATCGATTTCTATTTTCTCAACTTGAATGGAAAAGGACCGAATGACATCTAGCACAAGGTGAATATGCCTCTGAAAGAAAAGAATTCAAGGAATACCTACACAAATCCCCTATGAATGTGCATTATGGGAAAAGGTTAGGTCAAGCAAAAGTCTGATGAACTGTACCACTCGAGAAAGAGTGAGCGGAATGAGGAGAGTCCACTGTCGATTTGGCTAGTAGGAACTCGCTCCTAATTCCATCTCAAAGTCCAGTTCAGCGTGCATAAAGTTATCATCTGAACTAGTGCCGTTTGACCTACCGGAGCGGCGATCTTCAGGCTGCCGATAACGTAGACTCGATCGACCGCGAGTTTCTCTGTCAGGCGCGATCGCAGTTCCTCCACTGCCTCGTCGGTGTAGGGAAGACGGATGTCGAGCAGGGAACAGGTTAACTCCTAAAAACGGATTTTTTTAACATTCGTGTGTAAGTTATCATCTCAAAGCGTCACGAGAGAACGGGAAATCTGATACTGATAATTCAAACATAGACGAAAGAGATATTGCTCACAACGATCTAAGATTTTAGTTCATTTCATTTTTCATTTAAACAACTTTATCAGCTGGTTATTGGTGGGATCTCAGCTGGGTTGCCATAAGAGTTCTCCACTGAGTACGGTCGCGTGCGAGTTGAAGAAATTGTGGACCGGCGGCATTGACAAAGTCGTCTCTCCAACGTTTCAGTGGCCTCCCGCGATTTCTTCTTCCTTGCGGAGTCCATTCGAGAATCCTTAGACTCCACCTTTCGTGGGAGAAGTTCGAGAGTCTTTCAGCCCACATCCATTTACGCTTTTCCGCCTCTCGCACAACATCCTTCAGTTTTGTAATACTACGCAGGTGCTCATTCCGAATGTGATCAAGTACAGTAATGCCGAGCATTTTTCGTTCAAGTTTACGCTGGGCAACGGAAAGAATTTGTTTGTCTCGTTTACAAAGATACCATGTTTCGGCTCCGTATAGGAATGCAGGGAGAACTACACCATCGAATAGGCGCTTTTTTAATACCATGGGACAACCTCTTTTCCTAAAGAAGTAAAAAAATGGTGAAAAAAATTGGATATTAATAGCTGAACTCACATCTAGCAAGGTATCAATTACGAGTTCCTCCAATCGTGTCATGCTCTCCAATGGAAATCTCTGCAATAAATATTGAGGAAATCTGCGAAAGATTTCATCAATTTATGAAAACAGCGACACTTTTAGATTCTTTGCTCAACTGCACAAAAATATAGTTAAAATATCACCTTTTTACTCGACATTTCCTTCCCGCCAGCTGAGCGCGTCATGTTTGCAGTGAGAAAAACGATCAAATGAATAGCGACGCGAAATGATAAGCGTCGAGTGAGTGACTAACGGCAGCGCACAATATTCACCTATTCGCCGGCGCTCGTTTCCTTTTTCTCTATTTGCTTCGAAACCACTTCGAAAATCGACGAAACAGTTGTGCGTGCCAAACTGGATTGTACTAAAAGACCGAGCGCATATTGCGAAATACAGTTGAATACATTTCTACTCAATCCATATGTGAAGACCGTACTACATACAGATTTCGCAGGCATTTTTTCAAAGCTTCACACATGTGAGAGCCGAATAATAGCACTCTGAATCACTTCGTGTATTTCCTAAAAAACAACTCTGATTCTAACGAGGATAGGTATGTCTCTCTTATTTCGCAATACTTTCTCGTTTCTCTGACTGACGAGAAATAAGGTAATATGAAGAGAGGAAAATACTGCTGCTAAGGAGTGTACGGAAGCGCGCGTGACGGAGGTAACGCTAAACATAGCTTCACCTTTTCATTTCGATTGTCGGGAAAAATACGCATTGTTAAAATGTCAATGCTTCAGCCTCGCACACAAACAAGTGATGACGCAAATGGAAAGTATTTGATTAGTATAAAAAGATTGTGGAATGAGGGATTTCTCAAGTCGAAAGAATTACCACTTGGAAAGTCATGAAGGTCCTCCTCATCTCTGCCTTTCTCTCTTGCCTCCTGATTGCGGGAGAAGCGGTAAGTTGCAGAATAATCGAATACAACTAGGCTTACAGTTGATCATGAATTTACTGACCTAACAATGGACGCGTAGGACTTCGCGTGTCATTGAATCCAGACCTTCTTCTCCATTTTTACCTCCGATGTTCAGCAAGTGGTGCTCACCACATGCGCACGCATGAACGACGGCCCTATCTTCGCCAAGGCTGCTGAAGTGGCCTGCTCGCTGTCCTGCAAGTACAGGGTGAGAATTTAATTTGCATAAGATTGTGAACCGTCCAGGTAACTCTTCATTACTCTTCATCTTTCTCGTTACCCTTCTGTTAGAGAGCTAGGGAAAAAGATTGTTCATCCTGTCCTGCAAGTACAGACTAAGAATACTATCTCTTGTTTTCAAACAAACTCCCAATCATCGAGTGTATTGTACACCTTCATGTAAATTTCGGCAAGATTTATTGTTTATTAGGTTCGACAAATTATCAAATCCTATTCAATCCTATTCTGATTGATCTCATTGTCAGGCTTGCAACAACAGCAAGTGCGTCTTCCGCAGCGGCCGTCCCGTGTGCGAGTGCAGCATGTTGATACTGACCAGATATGAACAAAGAAAAAATATTAAAATTTAAAGGGGGAGGGGCACGAATATTTTCTCACATAAGCTGAGCCTGTGGGGTAATAGGGATGCTATAATCGATCACAGATCACTTTATCCGAAGTTCTAAAAATGCCTCTGAACCTCACTATGGATTTTTGAAGTGTCATTGATTGTGCAGGCACGATTTGGGGTACTATATTCTTGTATTGATTTCACTAGATTGGCAGTCGAAAATAGCAGCAATAGTGAGATTTGCACACTGCGGGAGTCGAACCAGCGGATACCGGATAGCGAGGCAAAAGCACAACCACTAGGCTAAGTGCCGTTATATCTGATGAGTCTAGACGGCCTATTTAAGGGAGAGGACAGAGTCAACCGCTGTGCTGATTACTGTAGTTACAGCGGGGTGCAGGCACGTCGTGGTGGGACCCACCAATTTCGATTCGTGCCCCTCCCTCTTTAAAAAAAAAGTATTCCAGATGTTCCAACGGCTAATCGCTTGCGTCGCTCATCTACTTATTTTGCCTATCGCAATAAATATCATTTGCAAATGAAAGTGTTGCATCTCTCTACTTCACAATAAACACTATATTTACTATTTTCAATCAAATACACTGAAAATGAAAGATGTGAACTACAGTATCTGATGCAACAGAGGCTTGGAGACTGTCCTGAATTGAATAGGCACATGTGCAATTTTGAGTTGCTCCGGATCGATTTAATGGATGAGTCCGAAAAAAAGATTCACGGACGTGATTGACAGCAAGATTTCGCAGTTTCTCATTGCAGCGTTGTTATAACCCTGTTGACGGAGAGACTCCTTTCATCTGTATTTTCCTCCTCCTCACTTTTACGGTATAAATGGACGACATCTCTCCCCGATGCTCAGTCGTCATCATGCGCCTCTATCTGCTCGTTCTGACCGTGTTATCACTGATCGTCGCTATCTCCATGGTAATGCGAAATGCCAGTGCTGGAAGTGAGTTATTGCTAATTCTTTAATTATTTTAATACTAAATATATTTGTAAAAAAATTTAAAAAGTTTTTCAGATGTCCTGGAGGAAAATTGCATTTCTACTTCTGACGATTTCTTCGCCTTTGATTTTTCTCATTTCCTGAATGGAATAAAGCTATTATTCATCTTTCTCAAAGTCAGATCAGCCCAAAATAGCAAGTTTTCGCGACCATAAATATTGGCAAAGCTGTTGCTATTCATGGCCAGGCTAGTTTGTGACTAATAAAAGCCCGTCTCTTCACTCCGCACACTATTTTACTAGTGGGAGAAACGATATCGCTTGCACAGATGGGGTAGTTAGCCTTTGAATTGCATAAAGGTTCTAATACGGGTCTTCTCTTCGTTTTAAACACTTTGCTTGGGGTCAAAGTAGGTAGAGATTGTGGGAAACGCAGAGACGTTTACCCATAATTCGTTTTCCCCGAACGACAACGAAAACATGTGACTCACGGTGTATCAGTATTAGTACGAAGTGTTTGCCGAGGGAGATTGCACAGGAATGTCTCTCTTTTAGACACAATATTTCGCTTCTCTACCGGAGAAAACACAGTGCCCACTCATGGGTGGGATTCCCATGCAATAATATCGTCAGTTCGCATACTTTCTCACCGGTCAGACAGACGAGAGAGTGTGTAAATCGAGGAGAGTTATTCCCTGCCCACTCATGGTTGTGCAGATGAGGGTATAAAAGAGTGGCGATCGGTAGATCACACTAATCGGCTCACCTCTGACGATTGGAAATCATGCGAAATCTGTTTGTGATTGCTGCTCTTGCTTGTCTACTGATTGCCGTTAATGCGGTGAGGTTCACGTTGCAGCAACATTCACTTATCTTATCTTCTCATCTCATTCTTCCAATATTTGTTTAGGTTGTTCTAGTCAGTTAGTCATTTAGTGGAACAGTTATAAAAATGCCAGAAATTGGAATGAAATTGAAATTAGTTATCTAGTTTGTAGTGGTCAGCTACAGGGTGTTTCAAAATTACGGAGACTCAAATTTATGTAAAATAATGGACAATCAAAATGGATATTCCTCTTGTCGATCATTTTCATATGGAGCCCTAATGCTATTCATTTTATAAATTTCGGGCCTATTGCTCTTCTCGTTTGTCCGTAATTTGCCATAGAGTAACCACTAAGCCACACTTTTGATCAGAAATCACGGAGACTCAAGCTGATCGAATTTTCCCTTTTCATTCGGTTATCCTCGGGATTATTTCATTGTGCTAGATGCGTCAATACGATGTTTGTGGTGAAATATCTTGATCATATTCCGATCCCAACACCAAGCGGCTGAAGTTGAACGAGACTGCGGTCAAATCGGTTTTGACTCGGTCCAATTCGGATAAATAAATCTCCCTGGTCGATTGATGTATGCCCAATCCAATGTCATTTTACAAATACCTAAGAGTAATACTAAAAGTGGCAGCAGTTTCGAGGAATAGGTAACTTTTGCGTTTGCAAAAGATCTGGTTGAAAGTGTGAGTCTCCGTAATTTTGAAACACCCTGTAGTCAATTAGTGGAGCAGTTTGAGGACTGCAAAATGTTTGAATCTCAGGACTTTGTGCTCACGAGCTGCGCAAGGATGAACGATGGAGTGATCGGGAGCAAGATAGCGGATACGGCATGCATGATGTCATGCAATACCAAGGTTGGACGCCTTATTCGCGTTGACTATATTCACACGAAATTCATCCTAGTGAAGAAAAATTTTAAAAAAAATTTGTCTATCTAAACGTCGATCAATCAATCAATCATTTATCTGAATCATGTGAAGAGTTTGATTGAGAGTCAATTTGAGACGTCGATAGTCCCAAAAGTTTGTTTTTAATCTTTGGTTTAGAACTGCGGCGGTAGCAAGTGCGAGAACCGTGGCGGCCGACCTGTATGCACCTGCAATCGGTTTGTAAAAGAATTATTAATTTTAATTATGGGAAAAAATATTTCCAGATGTGCCAATGGCTCCGGCAGCTATCCGCCTTTCGGATGATTCGTTTTGCCCCGATTGCCTTTTGTTCATTCAATGACTAAAGCTGTCCGGATTAATAACTCTGCCGTAACTGCGATAAATTATTCTGGATTCTGAAAAATGCGGTCAGATTGCGTAATCAAGGAGCGCCATTTGTGCAGTTCCTCAGTAAGAAATCTCTATCAAATCTCATACACTATCTTATAATGGGAGCGTATCATTCGACTTACCTTTGTGGCCAACTAAGCGACCATTCGACCAATTCAAAAAAACTTCCCAATACGAAGTGAAACATCTCCCTTCCCATCGGACTCCTTTCATGACTATGCGATGAATGAAATGGGAAATCCTCATCGCCGTTTCTTGCGACGCCTTCGCCTACGGACAGGAGGTACGGTATCTTTGTGAATCCCAGACTACTGGGATACTGTAGAATGCATATTGAATCGATATTCTACCGTATATCTAATGCATTTCAGGACGTCAACAACGATCGTGTGACGAATGAGTGGACCAACACTCCCGATGGAGATGCCAAGCAGTTCCGCCGCGAGTGGTTCCAGGGAGACGGCATGGTTCGCAGAAAGAACCTCCCCATTGAGTACAACCCTTGAATGATAAAGTTGGTTGCTTCTCATAATATTTTGCAGTTTGAATAAATTATGGCTACAAAACTACCCTATTGGGCATGGTTCACAGAGTGACTGGAAGGAGTACGGTAGTATTGATTTTTTGGAAGATTACATGCCTTATCGTCTTGGTCGACTTTCGAATTCTGTGGATTATTCATTGATCTGCGAGACGTGAGAACTTGTAAATATTTTGATCTCTCTCATGCAAATTTGCTCTCGAGAATTCTCTCCTCCTCTGAATAGGATTAGCCTCTCCTTTACATCTCATTTCCTCAATTCTGCGAACGGCTTATCAATTTGAATGCGCCATTTCACCCTATAAAAACCCCTCCCATCGGTCTCATCCTCACCCCAAGTCGTCGACATGGCCCAGTCCGTCCCTCCCGGAGATATCGCCACCCAGCCCGGCACCAAGATCGTCTTCAACGCCCCCTACGACGACAAGCACACCTACCACATCAAGGTACCGTACCCCCTTCCCAGTATCCTCCAGTATTCTACCGTAATCCAACCCAGTACCATTTAGGATCCTACTGTACCCTAGTCCAGGTCCCACCGTTATTTTACCGTACCCACACTCTTATCCTTCACTTCTCGTTCACTGATTACTGTGGCTTGTGCCCTTGAATCTTCTTCCAATTACCGTACCCTACCGGCCCCTCTGGATCTCATCTATCCCTCAATCCCTCCCTGATTACAGTAGTAGCTTGTGGCCGTGATTCTACCGTATTCTTTTCAGTTACCGTATCCTTTTCAGGTGACCAACTCGTCCGCTCGCCGCATTGGATGGGCTTTCAAGACCACCAATATGAAGAGACTTGGAGTGGACCCCGCCGCCGGTGTGCTCGACCCTAAGGAGAACGCCCTCATTGCTGTTTCCTGCGATGCCTTCGCCTACGGACAGGAGGTACGGTTGGATGCAGGCTTACCGTAGATTATTTATCGCATTTTGCTAGTTGCGATTCTAGGTAACTACCGTACCCCTGAGGCTCTTACTGTATCTGACTGATACTACTCATTACAGGACACCAACAACGACCGCATCACCATCGAGTGGACCAACACCCCCGATGGAGCCGCCAAGCAGTTCCGCCGCGAGTGGTTCCAGGGAGACGGCATGGTTCGCAGAAAGAACCTCCCCATTGAGTACAACCCTTAAATAAAGATGGTTGATTCTCAAACCATTTTCTTTCCCGCATCATATCGATACATACTGTACCTGCAGATTTATGGGTACTTCACAGGGATACACAATTGGGCCGATTATTGTAGTCGAACAGTGTGTACAAAGGAAAAGGTGTATCCACGTCAAGCAATTTTACAGTTGTACGAAAACGCTAGGTGGGACCCACTGGTAAGGCCAGCTGCTTAGACGGACTAAATACCCGGCTGTCCAATGCTTTCTCGGGTAGCCTTACCTTTCGCAACCGAGGTTACTATAGTGTGTACAGTTGGCATTGTATGGGGCCTCTTCGTTCCAACTTCTTTAGCGTATCTTTTCGTGCTACCTGCCTGCAGTATCCCTCATCATCGCCTTTCTCCACTCGCTTCCTGATTACTTTCGTGAATTGCCGTACCCTTCCCCATGAGTACAGTTCCGCTTCGGAGTGCTCTCAATTGCACACCTAGACACCTGGATCATGGATAGCAGCGGAAATACTAGAGGTATAGAAGAGATAGTGAGGAGTGATTTGCTCCTATTGATAGTCTATGAACACAATTCAAATCGATGCATTGTGTATTGCGTGGTTTTATGCCAGCGATTATTGACCTCGATCCATCGTCATTATTCACCTCTTCATTCCTGCCATGCGGTCTCTTCTACTCATCGCTATTCTTTTCTGTTTCACTGGAGCGATTGAGGAAACTGTCGCATCCAATAATTGGTTCCTGAACACGCAGGGGTATGCTTCTCATTGGGCCTCTCTTTCCAAAGGTCTTCATTCTATTCGATATTCCATGTGTTACGATTTTCTTCTCTAATTTCTAAATCGCTCAATAATGTGATGTTTTGCTTAATTGGGAACCACAAAAAAATCGAGACTTGCCTAATATTTCAGTTTCCTCGTCGATCCTCTCTACACGGCGTTCGTCATCGGCTCGACGGTCGTCATCTTCGTCGCTGGAGCAGTGGCGGTGCTGGCTGTGGTGCACGCGGCGAGTGGTGAGGCCGATGATCACTATCCGGAGACCTACGTTGACACATATGGATCTTGATATGAGAATCTGCAACGACATTGATGATCTGTGCTGCCCCCGGCATGTTTGGGGGGGGGGGAATGACTACCATTCGGCGACCTACCGCAAAGTTTACGTACAGTAGCTAAAATTACGCTAGGGCATGGGAATCACCAACGAGATTACTCTTCAAACCCCCGCATCGGGACAATCGTATGGTCAAGGTGTTGCTCTGGATCTACGGAATACGATAATGCACGATGTCGCATCATCATCATTCTGTTCATTCAGGTCAGCCGAAGCAGTCGGATGAGGAGCAGGGCGTCGTGCGACAGCCGACTGCGTCCGAGACAGGTATTACGGTAGCGAAGAATTGCGATCGAGAAGTGACTCTTCATTTTGCACACTCTCACTCTCTATCTCTCTCTATCTCTCTCTCTCTATCTCTCTCTCTCTCTATCTCTCTCTATCTCTCTCTCTCTCTCTCTCTCTCTCTCTCTCTCTCTCTCTCTCTCTCTCTCTCTCTCTCTCTCTCTCTATCTCTCTCTCTCTCTCTCTCTCTCTCTCTCTCTCATATATTCACAGATAATTTTACATACATGAAATTATGCGAAAACGAAGATGCTATAAAATGAATTGAATGAAGATCGCATCACAGATCGCAAGACGAAAGCGGAGGAAGAAGAGAGAATTAGAAAGGAGGAAATAGCGGAGAAAATGAGGAAAGAAGAGAAAAGAAAGGAGGTAATATTTAAAATTGTTTAATAGAATAAAAAAAATTATTCATTCAGGTACTGCGAATGTACGAGGAGTGGAAGGCCGGCAAAGGCATCACCAAACTGGCTTATGTGAGTATTTTTTTCTAAATATTTTTTTGTGAAATTGTGCAATGCGAACTCGATCTTTACCAAAGAAAATCATTCAAAATATATAATTTTTGAGAGAAATTCTTTAGATCGAGTTCTGCAAAAGAATACTACATTAACCAATGAAAATTATTCAAATGGCTGTTTGCAGACCAAAGTGAACCCTCTGCCCGATCCCAAGTATCTGGTCGCTGAGAAGGGCACTGTGGTTGAGGTGAACACTGCACTTCTTGTTCCCATTTTCCATCTTCACACTCTCCTGAAACTGCCGAGTTCAGAAACAAATGACCACCCATCTTGCAACTATTGAAATTGTCGTGAAATGGCCAGACATCGCAGAAATTGCAATGACCAAATTCGCTAAATTGTGATAGCATCATCATCACACAGAGCGACGTTCCCTTCACGATCATCGGCGGCGATGGGGAGGTCGTCGTCGAGGGACGGCCTCGTGGAGCGACGAAGATGGAGACGAAGACGACGTCGACGGTGAGGGAAATTTACCTTTCGCGTATCTTGTGGAAGAGGGGAGGAGGCAAGGCCCACTAGCATCTTTCCGGCCTCTTGCTCCCTTCTCTCGCGCGAACGTTTGTCAAGGGAAAGCCACGTGTGGAATGGACAATAGTCTTTGGATACTCACCGATCAGTGTAGGGATAAAGGAACATGAAGGGCTTGCAAATTTCGTGTTGCAATGCTGCGCGGGCTGTCTGAATTCAGCGATAGAGCACGCGCAATGAACAGACGGGTTCTTCATTATGGAAAGTCTGAACGGTGTGAGGAACGGAATAGAAGACGCAGCAGTGCCTATTAAAAATGATTTTATTCATGAATATCGAAGCAATATTTGTGGACATTTGCCATAATAATTTTGATTCAGGAAAAATCGTCGATCAAGGTCTAGCAGCTTGGCGTCAACAGCCACTGAACTGAAGATAGTATAATATTTTCTCGAGATAAAGAAATTCTATCAAACAATATCTGTTCATTTTCACTCACAAATAACACTTTGTTCCTCATTCATCCCTCTCATTTATCGTCCACCGGCTTGTGTCATGCGGTCTCTTTCTCTTCTCCTCGTCTTTCTGCTGCCTCTCACTGCTGTGATGCTCGATTGCAGCCACCTCAAGAAGTAAATTATCGTTTCCTTCTTGATAACCGCTACTCTAGTAACGATAGCGTAGTCATCGTCGGTGCTTTTATGTGGCCTAATCTGCTCGCAAAGGGATGACTAGTTCGCAAAATGGGTAATCGCGTATCGTGCGTTGCAAATGCTTGTCAGCAAACTCAATGTGCTGGTTAGCGTATTGATTGTCTGGGAGAGAGCGGAAGGGAAGAGGTAGGGCGGAGGAGAGCAGGTAGATCACTAGCCTCCTCCCGGCATCTTCCTAACTCCGCCCATAGAACGGTAGTCAAAGGTCAACTACGAGTGGAACGGGAAATAATTTCACGATAACTCTGACGAGAGACTGTGCGAAATGAATAGAAGGCGACCCGTGTTTTGAACTCTGATATTCAGAGGCGACATCACCTACACGAACGTCTTTCGTGAGCCGTGGTGGTGCGAGCCGTGGTCCACTATTTGGTTCGGCATATCTTCGATTTTTGGCTTTTCTCGCAGAGTGTTCCCTCCCTACCGTTCTCATTCCCCACCCCTCCACATTCGAAGTTGTAGTTGCTTTTGCCAAAAATCGTCGAAGTCCCTAGGTTCATATTCCTGCTCACCGTCGGCTGTACAGCGATCGGCGCCGCCGTTTATCACCTCGTGGACCATTTGAGAGGTACGGTAGTGCGTTTGAAGCTTGAATCGGTAACTAACTTTTTTTTAATTTCAGAAAAGGACAAGTCGAGCGAAGAGATGACACGGGAACAGTCGACAGCAGAAGGGATTAGTGAGAAAACGACATTATCGTCCAGCAAAAACGGATCTTCAGATCAAGAACCACACGCGATTGAGAATAATGAACAAGCCCCGGAAACTTTCGAGATCAAAGTTGGTGAAATTAGTGAATTTAAAGGGAGAGGGGCACGAATCGAAATTGGTGGGTCCCACCACGACGTGCCTGCACCCCGCTGTAACTACAGTAATCAGCACAGCGGTTGACTCTGTCCTCTCCCTTAACTAGGCCGTCTAGACTCATCAGACATAGCGGCTCTTAGCCTAGTGGTTGTGCTTTTGCCTCGCTATCCGGCACCCGCTGGTTCGACTCCCGCAGTGTGCAAACCTCACTATTGCTGCTATTTTCGACTGCCAATCTAATGAAATCAATACAAGAATATAGTACCCCAAATCGTGCCGGCACAATCAATGAAACTTTAAAAATCCGAAGTGAGGTTCAGACGCATTTCTAGAACTTCGGATAAAGTGATCTGTGATTGGGTATAGCATCCCTATTACCCCACAGGCTACGATTATGTGAGAAAATATTCGTGCCCCTCCCCCTTTAAAGAAGGAGTAACAGGAATGAATGTCAGAGACTCCCACAACGAAATCCCGGGACTTCCAAGTACAGTAGTTAGCCGTTGGCTCTTTGCCAAAGTACCTATTCCCTTCTCCCGTCCCTTGTTTGCGAGAGGGAGGAGTGCGATCGATGGGAAGAGACTAGGGGAGACAATGGTAGATCAAGGCGTACTCTCTTCCCAATTAAACCCTCAGTTCAAAATCCCCGCCGTTTCCTGGACTCAGGGGAAATCTGGCACTAGGCCAACTCGCTATAACTCGGTTCATTGATGTCGTAGAAACACGGGAGTTTCGGAAAGCTCATATGGTTATAGATTGCTACAATGTGGCGTTAACAGATTAGTCACCAAAAAATTCATGTTACTCCTCCTTTAAGAATTTTTGCGCAGGTTGAGAAAGTGGATGCGCCTAGCCCGCGTGACGAATGCAAGTTGGTTCCCCTTCCGAAAGTTAGTCTTCTCTGAAAATACTATACTTTATTATATAATTTCCGAGCGATTTCCGGCCAGTTAACGACTTCTCGAGAACCTCACCGTTCCACATTTGGAGCGAGACGAGAGTTGTGAGTGAATGGGGGATCATTATCTGGGTGCTTGATGATGAATTATATGGCTCTTCATTTTGAATTAATCCTCATGTAAATTTTTCGTGAACGAGTGTGATTGATAAATACATATTACATTGCCATTGCAACTCTTTCTTTCCAGATCCATATGAGTTTTGGACGGCATTCTTCCCATTCCGACTCCGAGTGGGAATCTTATCCATACTCGCTCTCGATCAACGAGCACACGGCGGATTCCGGCTTCGTCACTGGTAATATTTTAGTTATTTGATTTTTTTTTCAAAATCAGACATTTATATCTCGTCCAAAACATCCTATTGTAATTACTTTCAGGCTCTGAATGATCACTGTCGTCGATCTCGAGCTGTAACCAAGAGAAACAAACCACAATCACCAGAATAAATATCAAATAGAGTTGTATCATCTTAAGGATTGCATCACCAATCGGAAAACACTTCAAGGGAGAAATGTGCGGGTTTCCGTTAAAACTTTTGTGGGCATTTGTAACGAAACATCATTCGAAAATATAGTAATTTATCAAACAGTCCGCATGATACATAAATTCAAGTTCAAAGACAAAGTTGTAGTAGCACCATCAGCAGAAGAACAGAGATAATTGCTGAAATAGAAGCGGTGAGCGAAATCTTTCTTATCGTTGTAAAAATATCAAGTTGGCATGAATCACTAGAGATTGTTATCAAAGATAAGAATGTGCTCCACCCTGTATGCTTCGAGTAGTGCTGATTGTAATCCCCCCAGTGGTCGTTGTCGAGATCGATGGTGTAGTCGAAGGAACTGAACATTCGGGATGGCTTGACAAGAGATGATCTCTTCAATTGCTCTCTCACTGGTCAGAGAGGCGAGAGAGTACGCGTAATGAGGTTCTGGCCAAGTTCCCTACTGAATATTCGGGCAAAACATACTTGAGATAGAGCGTTGACTGTATATTCTTAGTGTTTTTTCTCGTAAAGATACTGTTTCTTGCGAACGAAGCCATCCCCTACCTGTCTCCGATGTCGTCTTCGGGTCAGCCGACGTTGCTTTCTGAATCAGCGTTGACGTATGGCGCAGCAAGAACGATTGCGGGGCAGAGATATCCGTGTATCGTATGATCAAATACTGAAATTAAACATGTTATTAGTGGATAATGACAAAAGCGAACCTGCGTGCTCGGAATCGTCAGTGTGATTTCCGCACGGGGACCGGAAATTCTGAAATAGATGTCATTCCAAAAAACACAAAGTTGAGATCAAGTTCTGAATGAAAAAATTGGCCAAATTACTCACGGAAAAGTCTGACTGTTCGTCATGTCCTTGATATCGATCTGATGTCCCTCGGCAGTGTCCAAATCACCGTCAAAGTAGACGGAGAAGGAACTGGAAACACGTTAGGGATTTTTCTGGAATTGGGGGTCAGTGAAACTTTTCTTTCCCCTGGTAGCACCGCTCTAAATGTAGGCATCAGATATAAGAGGAATAGGGAGGGAAATGTTCTGCAAGGAGAGGCTAAGCCACGACACAGAGAAATGCCGAATCAACGCCGAAGTAATGCACAAAATTGCTCACTCAGGCTCCCCATGCAGATCGTACTCATCGCTGTAGTGCGTCCACTTCGCTCTATGAACCTACGAATCGAAACGTTTAAACGCGAAAAAAAAATTCAAATTGTCTGAACGACTTACCTGATCGCCTCCCAGTCCATCGCAGCCATTGTACCCCGGCGAGGATAGGAAACCGGACTGACCGAGATCCCTCACGTTCACTGCAAGTTTGATTTTTCCGTTATTTCTCTAGTTTTTCGTGATTTTGTCTTTCGCTTTTTTTTCGTAAGTATTCGTGAAAAAGTACAATACTGTTCTGAGTAGCTAACCATACGCAAAATCAGCTTTCAAATTGACTTTCTGCTTCCCATTGAACGCAATCGAGAATATTGGCGCGTTTATTTGGAATTCGAATCCTTCGAACTTGGTATTGTCACTGAAAATGGAACAATGTGATAATAAATAAACAAAATAACTAGGCATAAATAGAAAACTCACTTCGTTTTGTACGCATATCTACACTTATCCGGATTATTCTCCAGCGCATTGTCGAAACCAACGAGTCGTGTCGTGTAGGAAATGTCCTGAGATAAATTTTAAAATCGTAATCAAAACAACCTCCTCTCTGTAATCGGAAACCTATTCGTGGTAAGATACCTTGAAAAATAACGTTAGCGTGATTTCAATAATAACGTTTACCTCTCCCGGTTCCGCGATTACCCGGAACTGCATTGGGCTCATGATAGTGATCACTGAACGGGGTGTTGTCACAGCTCTGTTCATGTTACCGGCATCGTAGATTTCATAGTCAATATCGTTCGCTGAACGTACTTATTTAAAAAAAAAATATTTTGGGATCATAAATTTGCACCTTTAGCTCTCTCAATCACCCAAACATTCACGTCGGTGCCCTTATCTTCAAGTGCATTCAGATTAAGAATGGAATAGCTGCCGGGACCCTAAAAGGAAATAGCAGCAATCGCATGATTCATCAAATAAAAGTACCGCAATATCGAGCGGAATTTTCTTCGAAGTTTCGAGATTCATGTACGCGCCGATTTCAGCAATGCTGAAAATATTACGTATTCATATAATCGCTTATAGATACCTGTGATTCTGATCATTCGCGGCGTCATAGATCACTAAATTCTTCATGAATGGTTCAAGCCCATCTTCACTCGGCTAAAAAACAAACTTATACGTGGTGTTCCCTTTTCTCTATTTTTATTATGATGTCACACCTGATAATTTGGCATAGTCGACGCAAATATCAAGCAACCATTATCGCATCGTGGAAGCGGAACCTGATTAGAATAGCAGTGTACCGCATATTTCTAAAATTAAACTACTTCCGCAACTCCTTCAAAATCGAAAATGCTATACATGCTAGAGTACGTGAAGTCAACTTTTGCATCTAAAAGGTGTAAGGGTTATCGAGAAATCAAGGTACAATTCAAACCTGTAATTATCAGCACGACGAATAATATCAAAGTGATGCAGCTAAATGAAGCCATTATTGAAATAAACGTAGAAAATGTCAGACAGACGACCTGCGGACTAGAGAAAGCGAGTCGTTTTGGTGACAAAGGAAATAGCCCGTCAAGCGTGGAAAAACCCTTAACCTTATCAGTGATGTGACACAGAGCATCGATTTATCACTGAGTTTGCACATTTAGATGCATCTGTTTGTGTAGTGCGTAACAAAGGATTCATGGTACCAGTGTTTATTATTCGAGATTCAGCAATAAATATGATTAAAAATTGGAATAAATTTATTCCAGTACCCGCAGCATTGAACATGCGATCGAGATCGCGATTATTCCTGAATTTGTAAATTTGGTATTTTTAAATTCAAAATAAAGTTGTATTCGCATTTTCTTTACCAGCTACGCCTCCAGCGCCACTCGTAGTCGGAGTTTCTGTGGTTGACGTGATTGACGTTGTTGGTGAGACTGAATTTTGTTTGTTATTTTAGAAACCCCTAAAGTATGGGCTCACCAAACTTTGGCGATGTAGAACCAGGCGCAATCGTAGTCTCTTCTTGGGTTGTTTGATCTACAAAGTTCATTTGAGCGCCCTGTTCAATTTCTTTTAAAAAAAACTCTCACAAATCGGAGGCAACGTTGTCGGGGCATGAGTCGTTTCCTCCACAATCTGAGTCGAGGTGAATCGAAGCATGAACGATTGAGGAGCAGTGATATCGTCGTATGAGATGATCACCAACTGATTTTTTTCTGCTACATTAGCCTAGTTCCCCCCTCTACAAACCTGCGTGCTCGCAATATCAATGTGGTAAGCATTCTGGTCTGTCGTGAGCCTTCAAAAGCAATATTTTATTTCGCTTCAATCTTTCGCAAATGAAAAGCGTCAAATTACTCACGGATATTTTTGATTATTTGTCATGTCTTTGATCGTGACCTTGTGGTCGCCAGTGAAAGAAGTATCGGCATCGTAGACGATGTGGAAGTTACTGGAAGTTTGTATGTTTGATACATCAATCGTCTCTCGTTTTTTCATGATCTCTCGTTAGGCAGACGACGCGAGAGATAGTACAGAAAAGAGAGTTAGACGCTCACTCCGGCTCTCCATGACAATCGTAGTCTTCGCTGTAGCGATATTGCTTGGCGAGGTGGACCTGAAATGATTACTGTTTTCCATTTGTTTTATTTTTCTCCACCGTTTTACCTGATTATTGCTGAGCTTAGCGCATCCATTGTAGCCCGGTGATGAGATGAAGCCAGACTTGGCGAGGTCGCGAACATTGACTGAACAGTTTTTATTATTGACAAATAAACACGCCGATCTCCTGATTTGGAATTTTTTCCTGATAGAATTGCGTCGAAACAGTTAATTTTTCGATATTGTTCGGTTGATGGAACGTTCGCTTACCATAATTATAATCGGCTTTCAGATTAACGCTTTTCCGTTCATTGAATACGATCGAGATGATGGGAGCATTTACTTGGAATGAGAAGCCTTCGAAGGCGGAGTTTTTACTGAACTCTTGTTTAGAGATGAATCAAATTTTGAATTTCTCACTCTGTTTTGTACGCGTAGTTGCAGTTGTCTGGGTTGTTATCGAGCGCGTTGTCAAATCCGACGAGACGAGCAGTGTACGAGTTGGGCTGAAGGAAATTACTGGATGTATCATACATCTACTCATCAGATCAATTTTGCACGTCTCTTTGTTCTTGGGCTCTTTTTGCCGGTCAGGCAGAAATAAGGAGAGAAGGGTGAATACTAATCAATGCAACCACTCACTTCTCCGGCATCCGCAATCACTCTGAATTGCAGGGCACTCATAACAGTAATGATGGTACTAGGCACGGAAGGAGCGCGATTGATATTCGCAGCATCGTAGATTTCATAGTCGAATTCGTGCGCTGAGACAATCATTATTATTTCATTATTAATTAACATTCCCACTAGTTCTCGAAATATGAGGCGAAAGAGAGTTAGAAATGAAGAGACTCTAATTCTCACCCTTAGCGCGTTCAATAATCCACAACGTAACATCGTTGCCTGTGTCCTCGGGAGCGTTAAGATTCAGAATAACGTAGTGACCGTTGCCCTAAAAATATCGAACTGTTTTGCCTTCAGGGCTGAGAACTTTCCAAGGGGGGATTAACTGTAATATCAGAAAAAAATTACCGCGATGTCAAACGGGATCTTCTTCGAAGTTCCTTCTTCATATTGGAGTGCAATGTCGGCAATGCTGCAATGGATACGTATTCTTGATTCTCAAAGCAGTAGCCACCTCTTCATAACCCGCTTTGTGCTGGCGAATCATAAACAGCGCTCCTAAATTTCGTTCAAAATGTCGCACCTCTTATTCCGGTCCTTCGCCTTGTCGTAGATAAGCAAGTTCGTATTGTACGGGTTCAAGCCGTCATCGCTATCCTTCAAATGAAATCACCATTAACGAGCCTTTATCGGACTCAGCACAGCCCAGCTAAAGAATGCGTCTCTTCACTGCTCGTGCGAAATCACCACCAAGAGTTGCGGTCGAGTACGAAGAACGCGATCGCGATATTCATTGTCAGGTTACCTTGAAATCGCCATCAGACGACGCAAAGATCAAGCATCCAAAATCACATCGCGGAAGTGGAATCTGAGTTCAACGTTTGCGAAAATTGAGCGAAATTAATTTGAACCTCCTCGCTGCCCTCGAAATCGAAAATATTGTACATTGTAGAGGAGGCGAACTCGACTTTCGCATCTGTGATAACGTATCTCAATTATATAGTATCTATAAATTCAAACAAACCTGTGATATTTAATATACACAGCAAAAGTGCAGCGAAAAAGTTCAGGAAGTGCATTCTGAAACACGTTTGGCTTCAAAGGGCGAAAAGTATGCGAAACGAAGACGCAGAGGCCCGTAATGAAAGTTTTATTTGCAAATGAATGAATCTTCAGAGCGTGAAAGATCAAAAGAGGGCGTCTCCCAAGCGTGTCGTGGCACAATCTGCCGTTATCAGAGCTATTATACACGGCTTTATCACTTAGTTCTTGTTCGCTATGACTGTTGACTTTGTTAGTCACGAACGTGGTGAATACCTCTATTGAGCACGAAGTATGATTGCCCACTCTTGATCTACTCAGAACGATTTGTTTATTTTTCTCCAAAAGAATGATCGCTGATACACAGCGATGTTTATGTTCCGGAAAGAACTGCACGATAGCGTTCACATTTTTGAATAACGTGGAATCAGTGTGAGTCGTGCACAGAACGTACTGACTGATAAGATGATCTAACGACGGGAGTAAATCAAACAGAATAATCGCTCCGAATGGGGAATAAACCACTCGAAGGGATTAAAAGTGAGTAAAACAAGCAAATTCCGACTTGAACCAACCATATTTCACTAGAAGGAGGTGGCCGAGGAGAACGTATGCCTTGTCGAATCCGGCTTCCGATAGCTTGGCTCCGTAAATGGGACCGATTCCAGCGATGAAAATGACTTCCTTCTCGCCCATGGCTCACGGTGTTATTCGACCTGAAAAGGAGGAGCGGTCAGAGAGGAAAGAGAAAACGCGAAGTTGAGATTGACATTTATTCTTCAGCTGTTCTTGTTATTGACCTGCACAATGAATTCTCTTGGCAATGATATCGTGACGATTGAAAGTGACTCGCTGTAAATGAATCATAACTAATATGATGATACTGATATTCCGCTAAGCGATACGCAAAAAGATATCTAATTTCTTATCGAGCCTACTCTTCTCATTTCCCATTCCTCCCGAGAAATGAACAAGGCGTAGGAAGGACAATGGGAAGGCACGAGAGGCAAGACTCTTGCCTGAATGTCTGATGAATCTGGTTTTTGAAAAAAGAGATCTAAACAATCTTAACAATCTCTAATGAATACAGAATGACTTATGGACCATCAGCGAAACTGTGTCGCACATCGCATTCGACAGCACTTGGCAATGAGCAGAGTAATTACTCAGAAAAAAAAATGAAAGAAATATTTTCGTCTTACAATTAGAAGTGTGCTATTACGTTTTGAAAACATCTGAACCAGTATCCGTGATTCAATCGTTTCTCTGCGCAAATATGCCCAAATGTCTACACTCGAAGGCTTCTTCAGTGTGCTGAAGGAGTAGTCCAAGTCTCTCAAGAACCAAAGTTCTCTCACCGGTCAGACACAGCGAGATAGCATGCAAAACGGAGAGACCGAGGCATTGTATTCACCACTCCAAAATGGCATGACCCCCCCTGGGCAACCCCATTGTCTTTCGCGCACTTGCCCATTATTCGAGATCAAGTCCGAAAATGCTCAGTTTTAGGCACACGCTTTCTCGTTTTGCCTGCCTGGCCTGTGAGGGAGCATGGGACGCGATGACTCTAGTAAATGACTCTAGGCTACACCTACGGTCAGACTTGCACCCTACTCGGCAAGGAATTGGACAGCAAGACATGCGCAGTGCCATCGACGATATCAAGACAGAGGGCTGCACTGGTGAGATTGGTTGCATGGCGAATCAGTTTTCGAATTTTAAGAAGGAACAACGTCTAGTACCACTACCGAAAGTGTCAAGCAGACAACCACTTCCAACGAAAAGACAACGACAACTTCAGAAAAAACAAGTATGACAGCTGCAAAAAAGTAGCAAATGAGAAAAAAATATTTCAGCCAGATCCTCCTCTACTACAACAAGCACACCCACAGCAGAGACAACAACAACTACAACGACCAGTAAGAAGTCCGAAAGAATAAATGAATAAAAAGTATTTCAGCAACGTCCTCATCTACTACAACAATCACACCCACAACAACAACTACAGAGACAAGTGAGAAGTCTGGGCGAATGATAGAAGTTGTGTGCCGTGTGGTAAGGACGGGGCGAGAGAGGATACAACTGTTTATCTCCAGAATAAGAGTGAGGAATGAGAGGGGAACCCGGCCTTTATATAGACCGGGACGAGCCTCTCTCGTAGAGGGAAATGAGGCGAGGGATAAATGTCTCTTTATTACTTATCTTCTTATCCTGTATTTAAATTCTTCTAAACCAATTGTTGATCTTGTTGACTATTAGACGACGTGTTCTAAATGTAGATCAGCGCTCTCTCACTTCTCTACCCAACTATAGACAAAAACAATTTCAGCCACATACTCCTCTGCTCCAACTTCCACGTCTACTACATTGGCAACTACGACGAGTTCATATCATACGTAAAGAATTTTGATCATTACCAATCTCAGCCTCCTCAATTCGAAACATCTCTGCTGGAATGGGAAACACTGATCCTTGCGGTTCGTTCCGTTCGTTCCCGGAATTGAAGAAGGCAAGAGCCCAATTTGTCCCATTGGAATGAACTACGTGATACGGTATGAGATTGATCTGCGCTTTGACTGCCTGAGCAGATAGCACGTGTAAAGTGAGGAGGCAATCTCAGATGTTTTGTAGTGCAAAGGATAAGAGCGGTGTGACGATGACACTTGACAACCATCCAGACAAACGATATTAAATGGACCGAATCGAAGGGAATGCGGCAGTAAGCAATCACGAACCAGTTTAATGATTAAATTTTTGATCTCATTATTAGTTATCATCGTAACATTGAAGTACTCACAATCAGCGAGGACGCTACTGTGTTTAGCGCACAATACGGTCTCATTACTGATCAATGCTAAAGTTCTTATTTTTTCAGTATGTGCTACTTTTTTCCTATAGGAAAGAATTAGGAACAAAATATTGGGCGTGAAAACCTCTCAAGATGTGAAATGAACGATAGGAATCGGAATACGCTGAACGATTTAATATTTTAATATTTCACGATACTTCTACTATACCGAGATCACCATCTATCTTACCGCGGCCTATATGCGCGACGGCGGGTTAGTTTTTTTTAAATATTCTACTGTACATTTTTGCTAGCGTTTGCATTAAAGGGGGAGTGGCACGAATATTTTCTCACATAAGCTGAACCTGCGGGGTAATAGGGAAGCTATACCCAATCACAGGTCACTTTATCCGAAGTTCTAGAAATGCCCCCTGAACCTTACTACGGATTTTTGAAGTTTCATTGATTGTGCCGGCACGATTTGGGGTACTGTATTCTTGTATTGATTTCACTAGATTGGCAGTCGAAAATAGCAGCAATAGTGAGGTTTGCACACGGCGGGAATCGAACCAGCGGTTGCCGGATAGCGAGGCAAAAGCACAACCACTAGGCTAAGTGCCGTTATATGTATTCGTTGAGTCTAGACGGCTTAGTTAAGGGAGAGGACAGAGTCAAGGGCGAGAGAGTGTGCGAAATGAAGAGACGGCGACCCGTATTCCGAACTCTAGACGACAGTCCTTGACCTTGCGAGCCCCTTCCAAAGTACGTCGACCGCCAAGGAGGTGTAGCCACCGTTATCAATCAATCGCCCACTTGCCCGACAGTGGACATGTACATGCGGTAAGTAAATTCGCATTTACACTATCGTCTCCTGGCAACTATCGTACAACATCAGATATTGTCTTATGCTTCAATATTCGAAATATATTTCGAACACGGCAACGAAGAACATTTTAAAACACCTTCATCAACGGGAAAATACAAGTACTCCCTCATAACTGGCTTCACGAAATCGCTCCGCCCCACCGAAATGCTGTCGTACACGATCACTTGCCGTGCCGGAATCTGGCTTCTGGAGTCGAACGACAAGACGACCGGATGCAGATCAACGATGCATCCTGCTTCACAAAAGCGGAAGAAATGGCGGCAGGATAATAAGCAGTGATTCCTTCGTACATTTGTTTCCAGGAATACCTCTTCCTTATCCAATGCCTTGATATTCTCTTGATCAATTTCTGCTAAATCGATTGATAAACTTTTTTCAGTAAATTTTATTATTATCGCGTTCTTTCATCTCAACTGACTTACTCCAACAACAGCGTCCTTTAGTCGCTCTGACGTTGCACTTTCAAATCATCCGATTAGCCAAAGACAGCTACTAGGCCTTTACAGTACGCACCTCCTTTGTCCTTTGTTCCACTGACGAAGAAAGGGATGTTTGTGAGTTTTATTAGTCACATTTCTATGCCCTCCGCTCGCCCATTGGGTAATGGGAGGGAGGGATGGAAAAGAGGGTTGTGCACAAATTTAGTGGATCTCGTAATGCTCTCTAGCTGTTTCTCACCGGCGAGAGAGCATTGCGAAATGAGAGACCGTCAGATTTTAGCACAGCCCTGATGGGGAAAAGAGAACATCCTCCTCTAGAGTCTAGAAGATGAATGGGGCCATTCGCCGGCCATTCATCTTTGGCTATAGAGACTCGTCGCTCTAACGATCTAACACGTGCATGTAGGGCCTTTTGATTTGAATTGCTTCCACTGTCACGCAAACTACTGGAGTTGTTTTAAATACGCGTGATCGTCTCCTAATTTCACACACGCTCTCGAGACTCGCGGAGAACATGTGAAACGCCTCGTAATTCGAACTCAAACTCAAACATTGGACGACCGTTTAATGGATTTTGGCTTCAGTTCATTGATTTCCAATTTGTGCCCCCCAATTCAATTAAGCTACAGTATGTCTGATCTGCCATATACTTTATGCAGATGTGGTCTAATCCTCCAATCACCAACACCGCCGTGCCTTCTCTCCCGAGACGCGAGCGACGCATCAATACGGACATCACAAATACGCCAGAGGTTGAGAACTTGCTCAATCATTTAAAGGTGAGCGAATTCTATGCACCTCCATTACTCCTATTCGAAATATATTTTCTCTTCGCGTAAGAGTTTGAATGTGTAACAATTCATTGCGATTTCCCCTAACGAAGTAGAAGCCACTGATCATCTTATTTTGCAGGAGCTGCGCGAGGAACAGCAGCTTCGTGCTTATCTGCAGCACCTGATTCAGCAGCTGCCCCTGCGGCAGCTGCAGCAAATGAAGCGCGAGCTGGATAAGATTCTGCAGCAGGAGCAGCAGCAGCTGCAGCAGCGCAGTTCCCTTAGAGGGCTGAACAAGGCTGTATGTTGTTGCATCATGTGACTATATAAAAAATCTCATTGTCCAGTAGAGCTCTGTTGTTGATTAACTAATGATTCGATTATTGATGACCTTCTCAAGGAAACCCTTATTCATTCATAACATCCAATACCTCATCGCTCTACTCGATAAAATTAGACTTGAACGATTGTTTTGCAATCGATAGACTTCTCCCGATAACTCGTCGAGGTTGCATCATTCTGATACTTCCATCTCAGAACAAAGAGTGGTTCTCAGATTCTTCACTGTAAACACATCCTTTAACGATGTTTTGGCGCTTCCGGGCAAGCTCCGCCCACTTCTCTCCTCCCTCCGTTCATTCTCACTACACCTGTGTTTTCCGCTCGTGTTCGCGTTTCCCCCCTCTAGCTATCCCTCTCGACCCCTTTTTTCACCTTCTTCTTCTCTCGTATTTCGCAACATCTAACGACCGTATCGCTCAGCTGTCGGTTGAGAAATATTTCACAATGTGTTCTCTGCCAGTTACCCCCTCATCTTCAAAAGCGCTCATCAGACTTGGTGCCAATCGCTCTACTCTTACTAAAATTAGTAAATAGAAAAAAAAATTAAATTAAATTAAATTAACTTCAGACAGTAATGTTCCCTCATGATCAGTCCCGCGTCATGCCTTCAGCACAGCATCCGTCTCCACTACCACCAACGGAGAGGCGAGCGCGCGCACTGAATGTATGCGCAATTCTTTTTGTTTTGTACATTTCAGCCGATTGATACTTTTATTCAAAATTGCGCTCGTCCTGGTCGATTATTTATTCTGCAGTTCTTACGGTCTCTCGTTTCACAATGTTCTCTCGCCGGTTAGAAAGTATTGCGAAATGAGAGATCAATAAAAAAAAATTGCACAGCCCTGTGCATCAGATATTCGTGCAGCTGCAGCTGCAGCAGCCGCAGCCCGACCTGCAGCAGATCTCTCGCAATCTGCTGCTGCTGTCCCTCGGACCGGAGAGACAGCCGGGCAGCTTCGCCTGCAACTGATACGAGACTCGTATATAGTTGACAGCAACATTCAGGTATCGATTTTTGTAAAAAAAAAATGTTTTTGATTATCAATCAGTTAGAAAATGAATTTGTTGTACGGGTGTCGATCTGAGCGGCAGGAGAACATTGCATAATGAGAGAAACACCAATTTGTCAAGTTCACAAAATAGGCAGATTTTTTATAACTAAGCGAACGAGACTCAAGTATCAACCTTCTTGCAGCATCGTCTGACCGTATTTGATGGCAGCCATCGCAAGGATTGACTCAGGGCTGCAGCAGCTAGACTATCAACGATGCGTTACAGTCATCAGTTCCGTGGAGATGCGCCACCGACAACGGTTGGAAGTCTAGCCATGATAGATTTTCTTGAATGATTACTCTGGTGATTAGTATCATTTACTTCTGGTCATTACTATATTTCAAATGAAATTGAAATTTGGCGGCGTTAACGTCGACAGTTTGCAGCAACAGCAGTATCGTCTGCGGTACCTCTCACAGCAGGAAAACTAGGAAAACTAGGAAAAAATCAGAAAGTAATCGGCCTCCGAATTCAGTTTCTCTAATTTTGGCGTGTTTTCATCATTAAGCTTTTAGCGATTGTGACAAATTCCGATATCGAACTTGCAACTGTAGTGCTAAGTAAAAAATGCTAAGTACCACGAATATGTACCAATACAAAGTGTATTGGTACATATTCGTATATGTACTAATACTCGCGTCTTTTATCTCGACAAGATTCTCGTGATTCAAATTCAGCGACAGGCCGATGTGCTGCGAGCACATCAGATACAGCAGGCTGCAGCAGCTGCTGCAAATCAGCAACAGCGCGGGTGCAATTTTTCTTCACAATGATCAATAGCTGGCCTAGTAGTGATCTTTCTACGAAGCATAATCAGTTGATTGGACTTATTTTCTGCGGAAGTGCGTAATGTGGTGTAGTCATTTTCAGAAAAGAATTAAAATTATCAAACCAATGGATAGAATGGGGAATAGAAAAAAAATGAAAATATCATCATTGTATTTCCTCATCAATTGCAGATTTGCGGAAGCTACGCGTAGAGAAAACACAGCAGCTCACGGACACATATTGTTGAATTTCATCGATAATGTGTTTTGAGGTCAGATAAAGCTGATCAATGTTATTGCTATTTATCGATTTTATTCGTGAACAGTAAGAAAATCTAATCGTCACATTGGAGTCAATCATGGAGGTATTTTTCATTGGAGGTATTTTTCACACTTGTTCCGAGAAAATAGGAAAGAAAGTGAGGTTGCCCGGGGGCATGCCATTTCGGAGTGGAGAATTGGGCTCGATCTCTCCGTTTTGAATGCTACTATCTCGCCCTCCCTGACTGGTTAGATGAGATGCATGCCATTTTGGGAGACTTCGGCCATAGCTTCAATGGTGTGAGACGTGAATGTAGTCGTTTGGACTTGTTTACGCAAAATATGACTTCAGAAACAGATAAACTGGGTGAGATTCATCTCATTACTTGTTTCCTTTTATAATTTTGTCTGTGCCGTTATGTACGTAATCGATGTGTACGATGACAAAGTTGGAAAGCGAAATTTTTTTTATTTTAATTTTTACTGCGAAATATTTCCAAAACAGAATATTGGCTAAATCATACAAAATTCTTGCCTTAAAAAGGTTGATTTTTTAATTCAAGAATTTTCGAAATGTTTGAAATATAATTTTTTTCCCCAAACGATTGAAATATTTGTGACTACAAAAATATTGATGAGGATCGACGGACGCTTGCGCCAGAAGAAGTTTACACTTGGTTGTACGCTGGATCTGAATAATTAAGAGTGATAAATCACATTTTTGCACAATGTGGTACGTGACTTTAATTCTATGAATATTTCAAACAGAATACATGTTTGTATTCCAAATTTGCACAAATTGGTACGTGACGTAAGACTATGAATAAGTGAAATGAAAAGAAGAATGAAAAAAAAACGTTTGACCATCCCATGTTTTGCACAATATGGTACGTGTCTGAAAGACGTTGGGTAGCTGGAGACGAAAATAGAATAATAATTCAAACTTACCTATTTATGACACTCTGAAAACCGGGATAATCATGCACTCTCACTTTAAAAGCAGATATTTTTCAATAAACTGTAATAAATGTCTCTCGATTTGAGTATTTTCTATTTTCTTTTACTTGATTTTGCATCTACCTCTGATAAAACTGCCTCTGCTTTCTCTCAATCACTCTACCACTGAATCTTAGAGCTCGAAATACGGGCCGCCGTCTCTTCATTTCTCACACTCTCTCACCGGTCAGGGAGGCGAGAGAGAGAGTGTGTGAAATGAAGAGACGGCGGCCCGTGAATCTCCTCGCTTTTTATCGTCGCAACCTGCTCTCACAAATGCTTGGCAATTTGCGAAACACCGTCGCTCTTCCATTTTTTTTATTATCTAATTCCGAAATGTCTCTCTCTCTCTCTCTTCGTCTCCTTGGTCCCAGTACCTTGTTCCTAAGTCTCTCTCTCTCTCAGATGCTCAACAGCCGGGCGAACAGTCTCAAAATGGCTTCCTCTTTTAAATTTTGTTCAAGTCCTCTCTTATTTCTCCCTCTCTCTCATTCTAAAGGGCGTGAATTCAGTTCAGATGCTCAGCAGTTTTGCGAACAATCGCGATCCTTCGTTGGACAGCTCGTTGAGCGCCGTGAGAATGCGGTCCGAGTCGCGTCTGAAATAAAAATATTTGTATTTTTAATATTTGTTATATGTTTCAAAAAAAAACTCCTAATCAACTATAAAATGATACTGGATCGCAAAGGATACAATGTTTTTGCGCAGCTTTCAAAGTGCTGGATAAAATAGGCTGTCTTGAAGAAGGAGGAGCGGATGGGGATGGTATCTCACCTGAACTGGTGCACCAGGGCCAGATATCGTGGCCATCTGAACGCCACAGGGACGACGTCGCTCTCCGCGTCGACGAGACCGTAGAGTTGCACGAAGAGAGACGCCTCGCACTGGGTGAGGGGCGAGTCCATCTGAAGTTAGAGCATGATGATTTTATCACGGTGCAGTGTTTGCCGATTTTATATATACTTTACCATACCCGACCCTCATTATATGCCACGTGTACCATAATGCTACCATCAGAGTACCCCTACCGTACCACATGACCAGGCACAGCTTGCACCAGGTCGGTCATCTATCGATTATCTAACTATATTACTTCAGAATTCTAATCTATTCCCCAAGTACCAATCAGAATATGCTACTCTTGCCGTACCCGAACTATTCCCCTATCATACCTCATCCCCTGGAACAGTCAGCATCAACGCAGTCATCACGGCAATCGACTGATCCGTCAACTCGAGCTCGGCGATCGTGCGAGCGTGTGCGAAGAGGGCCGAGATCAGATGGGCGGGGAGGTGAGGGGCGAGAATGGAGGGCGTGATGGAGACTGGAATGAGCATATTGCGATTGTTTCGAAGATTGTGCACATCAGGGTTTGTTACATTTGTTTTTTTGCAAAATCGGCAGAGTTTTCTTCATTTGTGAGCCCAAGAGCGCACCGATTTATAAAAGATTATACGATATTACTAACCATCCTTAGTCGGGCACATCGCCTCCTTTTCCGCATCGAATGCAGCTGCGAAGCGGAAGAGTTGCACACCGAAAAACTTGTCCGTGCACAGCTTGGTAAGGGCAGTGTCGTCCAGCTGGAAAGATCAGAGATCAAAAATCAAAGATTAAAATTCCTCTAACGTCAGGGAAAAAATCTACTGCTCAAAGCCTTGAAGTTCAGGCAAATATTGCAGCGCAGGGTCAATGATAATTAATATCACGCGATTTTTTAATTAATATCACGGGTAATTTATCTCACGGAATGCGAAGGAAAATATCTATTTTTTCCGTATTTTCTATACAGCGGCCTTGCTCGGTATGCATTAATATTGCCAGACGACTCGCAGACTTATCAGAGACGTGAAACTTATCCGAACAACGCAATCGATTGATTGCGCTCGCATCTGTCGCCAACGATAAAGTATGATCGAGCCAGGGCACTTAGCACCTCGACCATACCGAGGCTCAAGCTGTCACTAGGATTATGCACTATACATTCAATTTGTATGTCATGCTCTAACATTTAACTTTGAGTTCTAAAACACATAATAATTTGCAAAAGCTCACCCCCTCCACTCCGGGCAGCACGCTCGCAAACTGCCTCACGCGCTTCATTAACACGGGCACCGCCTGCTCTAGATCTTCCTCCGGCGCGTGATCGCCCTCGATGATGGACAAGTAGGATCTGAGATCAAAGATTAAAAGATCAGAGATCAAAGATCTAAGACCAACCTGGTAATCGAGTTGGTCGTTGGCATGAGGGCCTTGGCTGCCTCGAGCAGGTGCGGGAAGGGTTCGACGAGGGAAGCGCAGACGGACTGGATGGAGCGACACTTGCTGGAAACAATTAGTGTAATTTCGAATTTCGAAAATCAATAACGCCATTGTTGCAGTTTGCCTACACTTACAAGCCAATATCCCGATGTTTTACGTAGCGAAGCTGTGGATTTTTGGTTCTTCGAAATACGTAAACTGGACTAAACACTGACCGATTCTCCATGATCAACTGCCGCTTGCACACGCGCTCCCGCTCATTGAGCACCAGCTCGGCGCTCATTCCCACAGTATAGCACTTGAGCAGACGACAACGTTGGCAGAAGTTGCGAGTGTCCTGCGAATGCATTAATTCGAAAATGTTCCACACCGAGACTATCTACGGGCACTGCGAATTGTCACAAAGTCCAATAATTCGATGAGGTTTGAAAAAAATATAAATCTAAAAATTAAAAACGTTATAAAGTGCCATACCTTATTGATCACGCATTTCTCCTCGTCCTTGCACTCGTAGACAAGCCTCCGCTGAGCGGTTCTTCGGAAGAATCCCTTGCAGCCCTCGCACGTGATCGCACTGCAATGTACGGCGGAGCATCGATCTCAGATCCCCGGAGGGCAACGATTCCCCGCGCCCTAATGACGATCCGGGCGTGACCGTCGGCGGGTAAGCTCGCGCGACGCAGCGCGAGCGCTCGACCAATGCTCGTGCGGAACGAGCGGAGAGCCGCGAGCGCGCGGCTCGCGCGCCCTCGCGTGAGCTGAGCGCGACCGGGCCGCTCGCTTGCCGCAGACAGGCGGATGCGAAGCAGTGTCCGCGCGGTGCCGAGCGAGAGTCTGTAGGAGGGAGGGGGGGGGGGGGGTTGGAGAGCAGACGCATGCTCTCTTCTCGAGTCCCACACCGCTCCTTTTTAACACATCAGAGCGCTCGAGAATGGAGTGGAGGTGCAAAAGTCTCTTGCTTGCCTCCACTTTGTCGATTGATCAGAGTGCCGACTGTGGGAGTGGGTCGGCACCATAAATACTCTCTCGCTCGCGTCATGGTCACCGCACGAGAACGTGACTGCTCCACGCTCGCTGTCTGCAGCAAGCGCGCCACTAACTGGACAGCACGGCCGCTCGCGCTCAGCTCACGCGAGGGTGCGCGAGCCGCGCGCTCGCGGCTATCCGCATGCGCTCCGTACCTGTAGTGCAGGCCGGTGGCGAGGTCGCCGCACACGGAGCACAGTTGCCCGTCCTGCATGTACGATGGCATGTACGGAGCGGCTGAAACAAATATATCAATTTCATTTCTCTTAGAATATTTCCCTATTACTTGAGTTGTTTTCTTTTGTCATGAAATGATATGTGTTTTATCTTAGCCCTGGCATTATGCTATAACATCCCCGATATACTCGCCTAGTAATAATTCGGTAGCCATCCCTCCTAATAATCCCTGCAATCCCTCCGATTGCGTCACCCTCCCTGTCCTCCCATTCATTACCATAGGGCCAGCCGCGCGGCGTATTGCGCGGTCGCGAGGATTCACCCACCGCGCAACAGCAGTTCGTCCTTCTGTTTTCCCCTCTCTCTGCGTCTCTCATTATCCCGTGATCTCTCGCCCCTCTCTGACCTAGGCCCCCTCCGTTCCAATGCAGATGACGCAACCCGCCGCGGTGACCTCGGCGCTGAAGGGGATTGAGGCATTGGAAGGGGGTTACGTCACCATCGTAAGGAGAGACGAGAGAAGAGTTGGGTAGCCAGATAACAGGTGACCAGAGAGGGGGATATTTGCGCAGGCACTAACAGAGCAATGGGGACAGTATACCTACCGTAAGCTGAGACATCGTGCGGATTATCAGTGATAACTGTTGCTGATTAAATATCAAGGCCCGAGGAAAGGTTCTAAGATGCGCACATACCGTAAGCTGGGCTATCCGGGATCGATAGGAACGTGCGTAATTGAATAAATATCAGAAGTGATATCTGATGGAAACTATTCTTTCCGACAGCCTTTCCCGATACCGATTCCCAATTCTCACCCCCCTAAAGATCGCCCCCTTTTGCCGTTCCCCCTTTCAGCCTTTCCAACTCTTCTTCGATACCATCAGCGACACGGTTCGTAAATGGTTGTATATACGGGGATGAAGGAATGAACAGGTGGCTCCGTAGTTTATGGCACAGGGACCAGCCTGCTACGGGGAACAGACTAATGAGAGGCAGAGCAAGCGCCATCAAACTACTGAATGTCGGCGAACGTATGGATACTTCTTTGTTTTTTACCCAGCCTTTTATCGCATCTTTCTACCCTCCCTATCATTCTCATTCCCTATCCCATCACATTCAGAGCTGTCGTAGACCGGGACAAAAAAACATTGAAGATCCCGTATTTTTGATGTCTATGCGTAATCGCATTGCGATTGCTCAATAACAATCTATGTAAAAAATTTTCGCACTGTCAAACGCATTTGAATATAAAATCGTGATCGAGCAATGGGCATGGGCGCATTGTCAGCGGACGATTTTATAGCAGGAACCAGCCTGCTAGGGGGATGGATGGGCAAGCGCAATGAGGTTACTGTGGTTCGGAAGCAGGCTTTGGATTGGAAAGATCAATACGTTATTGTTTTTCAACAGCCAAACCACACAACGAATTTAATGCACATTTGATCTCAATGTGAAACGCATTTGAATGCGATGATCGCATCCCTAAAATCTTCGATATTTTCCTTCAAGAGCAAAATGACATCATAAAATTAACTGACATCTCGCTCTGCCCTTAGGCGACGTGAAGAATGCGTCATCGTTGACGAAAGACGAAGCAGTAGTCGACATGGTCGATTACGGTAGGATACGGTAAGACAGTCACCAGTGGTCAGGAACCACAGACGCAGTCTCTGAGCGAATTCTGGCACGTCAAGGCCCTATCGGCGCTGACTCCGCCCACTTCCACAGAATCTCTTCCGTTTCTATAGTCTCTAACAAGGAGACAGAGATTCGAGGGTGGGGGAAGAAACAGGTGCCGTGTCTCTCTCGCAATCGCATGCTCTCTCGCTGGTCAGAGAGGGCGAGAGAGTGTGGGAAATGGAGAGAGCGCGCCTCCTTCCGCTCTCGTTCACTCAAGGAATCTCGAGAGAGGACCCGTTGCGCAACGACCAGCCGGTCTGGGATGAGGTCAGGCAGGGAGGACAAGGGGGGAGGGGAGCGGGGGGATGGAATGGTGGGCAGAAGGGGATAGAAGGGAATGGGATGAGACAATTGCAATGACGGAAACAAAACATGGACATTTGTCAAAATTAATAATGATTTTTTCGATATCTCATTCTCTTCTCACGCACACAATTTGATTACTGAATTACGGCTTTATCAATTACAGAAATTAGTTTAGTCCCAATCCCTCCTAAGGGAGGCGAGTCCAGGCCATTGCAAACGGAACAAGGGGATAGCGAGGGTAACGGCCGCCGATCATTTCATCGTCGCATTTAATTTGGTGCCTTTCCTGTCGCTTCTTTTCGAGTAATTTCTTCAAGAAAAATTCGAAATTCGTTGTTTCGTCTATCACTAACATGAAATATCGTTAACGTGAGATCTTCAAAAAGCTCTAATTCAAGTTTAGTTTTTGTTCAAGTTTTTTTCAAGGTCAAGTTTAGAGATAATTGTTTATCGCATGACATTCTTCAATCAGATGAGCGAGTTCAGTTTCGATACAGAAGCCATTGCAATAAGCAGATGGAGAGAATCTGAATGAACGATTTTCGAAAAGAATCAGCTATCAGAAATCTTACAGGCTCCACGCTGACTCGCACTCGTTGTCGACAACTCGACAGCCGTCGTCGTTGGATTTGTCGTTGATTGTGGGGCAACAGTAAAATAAAGAATGTCATTATCATCCGTAGTTTGTGAATCTGAAAATAATATTCTATAGAAATAATAAACGATAGAGTTCGAAATACGGGTCGCCGTCTCTTCATTTCACATACTCTCTCACCGGTCAGAGAGGCGAGAGAGTGTGTGAAATGCAGAGACGGCGGCCCGTATTTCGAACTCTACTCACTTGTCGCCCATGGTGTGGATGAAGTGGAAACATGCTGCGGATTCCTGCTAATGTTTGGGAACGATTAATGAAAAGGTCAGTTATATCGTGCGTTTCGATATAACTGACCTTGCTCAGCAAACTCAATGTGCTGGTTAGCGTATTGATTGTCTGGGTAAGAGAGGAAGGGAAGAGGTAGGGCGGAGGAGAGCAGGTAGATCACTTGCCTCCTCCCGGCCTCTTCCTAACTCCGCACATCGAACGGTAGTCAAAGGTCAACTACGAGTGGAACGGAAAATAATTTCACGATACGTGAAATCATACTATTCTGAACGGTGAGGGTGGAATAGAGAAAAATGCGTACTCTCTAGTACACATCAGCACGTGAAGCTCCGTATCAGCATGTGCCTTCTGCCATTTCCCTGGAAAATCGGTGATTAAATACCGTAATGGCATCATCGATTTTTGGGGAAACTCGGACACTAACCTTGGAGCACTCCATTGTAGATAAACGTAGTAGTCTGGGAGATATTACAGAATTTTGAATCTAAAACGGTCAGATCAACGCAAAAATGGTAGTTTAGTACCGTCATCTTCATCTATGAAGTTGGTGTATTCATCGCTGTAGGGAGTATTATCGATCCATGCGCGATATCCATCGGTCTCGCTTGGCAAATCGACTGGGACAATGGTGAGTTAAAATTTAGGTAAAAAAGTTAAGGTGTATCCACGTCAAGCGATTTTACAGTACCAAGACAACGCTAGGTGGGACCCACTGGCAAGGCCGGCGCGTGCTTGCACTTGGCAAACTCCTCAATTCGAAATGCAATAATGCGATATCGATTTGTCAAATGCGATCGAAAAAGCTGTTTGTTATTTGACCTACCGCTCACTTGACAGTACAATCCAATCCAAATCCGGCTATGCTGCTTGCCCTTTCCGGCCAGATACGCTTCGATGAGGTTGGACTGCTGTAATTTGTGAATCATTCATACAATTAATCAGGAATATAGGCGCCAAATCGGATGGCCGTAACAACTTGATACAACTTTTACATTTTCGGCTTATTGTTAGATACACGTATTAAAAAATTCCAACCCTTCCTAGCGAGGCATATTCTCAGTAAGTTCCCTGGAGTATAACAAATCTTTTCACGCTCACTTCATTGCTGGTTATCGAAGGCAAATGTCCACCGAAGCTTCTACAGCTCAATTCCGCATCGTGAATGTTCACAGGAGCTGCCAGTGTGACCTAAAATTCGAAAAACAAGATAAAATTAGAAAGTATCAAGCAAATATTTTTCGATTTGAATAACATTTTTTTTTCATTTTTTCGTTTCTTACCAATCGATAACAAAGTCCTCCCGGAAGTTCCGTCCATAAACCAGTGCATGTTGTGCTGATGGATGCTGTGGATGTATTAGGCACTAAATTTACTTTATTTATTTCATTTCGAATCCAATTTTTTCAGTTTTTACTCACTGTGTTTCGAAATTGTTCCATCTGCTGTTGAGCTGAACGTGTTGGACGTTACGGAAATATCAGTGTCCACAGTTGATTGAATAGCGTCAGTGGTGGGTGCATCGGTGAAAGCCGGTTCCATGTAGCTAGCCGGCCTGTTATTTTTCCCTTTTATAAAAATAAAATCAAAATATAAACAAAAGAGAGACTAGCGAAAGACTTACGCTACAGGAAAACATCGGTGAAAAAATGGAAGAACATAGTACTGTGAGAATCGAAGCCGTAGCAAAACCAAACGACGGACAAGGTAGGAACGGAACGTTAAAAGTACGGTATTTTTTATTCTTTGTGTCGCGTTGTGACACTTTTGGCGACTCTCTCCTTCTCGCCTTTCATTTCATTTTCGGCGCGATTATTCCTCGATTATTTATTTCATTTTGTATTTCACTGATTACCAATTGTTCGCTCCACGCGTTTACCATGTCCCCGCAACGTTTGAAACCTAACTCTAGCCACCGCGCACGTTTTTTCATGTTTGGGCTATGCAGTTCACCTTTTACCTTCTCTTCTGGCCTTATTTACCCTATATTTCAGGTGGTTTACGTCACCGGTGGAGCTGCATCCAAGCTTTCCAAGATCAGAGTCGTCCGCAAGAACATCGCCCGTTCTGACCGTGATCAATCGGACGGGCAAAGAGCCGTACTATGCGTCGCGCTCCCACCAAGCACGAGGTGCGTCCATCAAGGTGCGTTCTTCTTAATTTAACGACCACATTCGCTGTTATAATTCAATGAATATGTGTAAAATATAGAGCACGTTCTCTCAGTATTGCTGGAGCAAACTATGCCTCACTTTCGCTTTGAAAAGGGTGGCATATCGCAATATTCTGCTTGATTCTAGCTTGAAATGCGTGCTATTTTCTTATTTTGCTTAAATTGCTATCCAAATCTGTTCATATTCACTGAAAAATGTCACTATTGCTGTTGTTTTAAACTGTCATTATCAAACTAAAGATTGACACCGTGCTTTCAGCCTAAGAAGTGCCTGCCCACGGACATCAGATATAAGAAGACCCGTGCTTTGCGTCGCGCTCTCACCAAGCAGCTAGCCATCACGGGTGCGTTCTTCTTAATTTAACGACCAGAATCGCAGCTATAATTCAGTAAATCGCTGTATTGTTGGGACAAATTATACCCCACTTTCGCTTTGAAAAGGTGACATATTGCAATATTCTGCTTTATTCTCGCTTGAAATACGTGCGTTGGCTTATTTCACTTAAATTGCTATCGAAATCCCTTCTTATTCACTGAAAAATGCTACTATCACTGTGTCAGCCACGTTGTTTTCAACTGCCCTTGCCATACGATTGATTGAATCGTCATTTCAGGCAAAGAAGTGCCTGCCCACGGACATCAGATACAAGAAGACCCGTGCTATGCGTCGCGCTCTCACCAAGCACGAGGCTTCATCAAGTCGGCCAAGCAGCAAGGCAACGTGAATTTGATCAGGTACATCCTTGTTTCGTCCACGTTTTCATCAGGTGAACAGGGTTTGCTTGTGGTTAAATATTCAGGTAACTGGCACGTCGTGGGGCCCGCGAGGATCGTTATGGAGCAAGGGACGATAATTAGGTGAGCTTGTCGAATTCAGCCCGAGTTTCGTTTTTTTTTTTTGGTTTTTTTCTGACTGATTTGATTAGAACATCGATTGTTTGTCGACACATTGAGTGTTTTTATTCCAGAAGGTCGGAGGAAATTGCGATAATAATAATAAATTGGAATAGGCAGGTACAAGCAGACGTCCGAAGGGGCGGTCGCCACGGCCGAGACGGTCAAGTCTAAGTTCAACGACATGCGCAACTCGTCCCTGTTCAAGAGCTTCGAGAGCAAGCTCGGCATCGCCTACATCTCGGTGAGTGTAGCCATATTGGAAAATGAGGCGTGTGGTGTGCACGAAACACCACGTTTTTTTGGTTTTCATTTCGAGCTTGTTGACTGGTGTTTCGCAAGGGTGATAAGACTGAGAGATGTTTGCGAAATGGTGCGTGATCGGTAATGGTATCACTATATTTATTTATTGAGCATTCATTTTTCAGGCTAAGATGACTGCATCGACGTCGATCGATGCGGGCTACTCGATGAGCGGCCCGTGGTCCCTCCGCCACCTCCAATTCGGCCAATATGGCGCTCACCCTGCCCCCTCCCCCCCCCCCCATTTTGAGCTACCGTACCCCACCTTCTATTGTAGTCACCTGCTTTTAGTAGTTTCCGGAAATTGATTGAAATAGTTCTAGCTAGTCTGTCCGTGTCACCCCTCGTGAGTTGTAAAAAATACCCTGATCCCACAATATTTATTGATTTCCACTTTACTTTTGTCTTAATTTTATCTGTCCACAGTAAACATCTCAAAACTGAACTGTACCACTTTCGCAATGGGATAAATGTATGAATGAATGCTATTGTTGGAATCAGGAATTAACATCGTGATCTGCTAAATTCTTGATCAATTCATTTTCCATTGTTGAATTACAAGCGACTAGTAATGTATCTTTATTAAAATTAACAGTATGAGGGCAATTTATAAATATTTACAAGATGAGTGATTGGAAAGTCAATAATAACAACAACAATTCATGAGAAGAGGTGGAAGTGGAGAAGGAGGGAGAGAGAGAAATGCCCTCATCGACGACCCTCATCGACGACGATGATGACGATGAAGTCTTCGATCTAGAAGAAATGAGTGAAATGTCTGTCGAGTTTTGATAAGAAAAATACTCGCTTGTATTAGACATTGTTCCTTTGTTTATTTAATTGGCAATAAATAGTTAAATGAACCTCCTTACTACCGATTCTATACTCAAATCAGAGATAGACACATATTAGTAAAACAAGAAGTAGCAGAAGTAGCCGGTAAAAAGGATACCATTATTCCAAAATAGATAAAAATTTAACTATATTGGCAATCATAAGTTCATACTCACATGTCTTATTGTCGTCGTCACTCCTTTGTCCGCTTCCTTGTTGAACAAATTCTTCCAAACAACTGATTTGATAAAGATCAGTGTGGGAAGAAGCTTCGTCTCGCGTTTATATCTGCAAAATTGAAAATGGGCGATTCCAAAATGAGAAAAGGCGTAAATTTGATAACTGTGTTTATGCACAATCTAAAACGCCCTGATCCGTGAGATTTGTATAGCAATTTAAGTGAAATAAGCCAACGCACGTATTTCAAGCGAGAATAAAGCAGAATATTGCAATATGTCACCTTTTCAAAGCGAAAGTGGGGTATAATTTGTCCCAACAATACAGCGATTTACTGAATTATAGCAGCGATTCTGGTCGTTAAATTAAGAAGAACGCACCCGTGATGGCTAGCTGCTTGGTGAGAGCGCGACGCAAAGCACGGGTCTTCTTGTATCTGATGTCCGTGGGCAGGCACTTCTTAGGCTGAAAGCACGGTGTCAATCTTTAGTTTGATAATGACAGTTTAAAACAACAGCAATAGTGACATTTTTCAGTGAATATGAACAGATTTGGATAGCAATTTAAGCAAAATAAGAA